>CM076573.1:453807728-454419733 GCA_034641835.2 Pinus albicaulis
TTTTCCTTTGAATTGTTGGTAACACAGTCTTGCTTTGTGCACTACTTCATCCATGGTCTTGGGATTATGAAATTATATCTTGTCCTTGTAGATAGTAGGTAGAAAGTTTAAGAAACATTGTACCTTTTCCTTCTCCTCTCTTATATAGGGTACATAGCGAAGTATATTGGTGAATTTGGTTACAAATTAATTAATAGTAAGTTGTCCCAATCTAAGTTCATGAAAATATTTTGCTTTATCATCATAATAGCATTCATTCAGATATCTATTTTTGAATTTGACTTGTAAATCCTCCCAATTAACATTTTTCTCATCTATAACATGAACCATCTTGGTTTCTTCCACCATAAGGTAGCCTTCCCTTGCAACTGATAGATAGTCAACCTGGCTCTCAAGTTACTTTCATATTCATAAACCTTAAAGTCCTTCATCATGTTTAGAAGCCAAGATTCAGCATCTTCCTCCTTCTCTCCATTATAGGACGGAGGCTTGATTTTCCAGAATTCACCCTGTAATTCCTTATTCCTCCTAGACTGCGATATAGAGGCATCGTTTTCCTCAAAATATTCTGAGTGATTTACAATTACCTTCCTATTTCTTCTAGGACCTTCACCTTTGTGACTGTTTCGGGACGTCAATTCTCTTATTAACTTGTCTTGCTACTCACTAGCTAAAGATAGACTTTCATTGTGGTTTTTCAGTTGCATCATTTCTCTTTGCATTTGATTCATCATAGCCATAAATGGAGCATTTGGATCTGTTGGGTTTTCTCCCCCACTTATATTCACATATAGCTCATCCCCTTCACTCATGGTTCGCAAATGTATGTTCCAGCACTGTCTCATTGTACATAAAATTAAACATTAGTGAAATTTAAATTTTAAAAAAAATTACATCAACAAAAATTTTCTGGTGTGAGCACACATTTTTTCCAAGTTTTTTAACATTAGCCCTTATACCATTGGTAACATCTCTGAGTTGACAATTTTTTTTTTTTTTTAACTACCTTATTCTCATGGTAAGTCATAATTCAACATGATTGTTTAAACATTCACTTCCACTTTCATCTAAATTTTTAGCTTTCAATGTTACTTCTATAATGGTTGACTTATCACTTCTGCTATAACCATTCAATGGAGGAATAGGTTTAGAACTCCTTCTTCCCCTATTGGTTCTTAATTTTTATAACCGTCTAATAGTTTTCTTATTATGGTTATTTTCCATAATCTCTTAACATTTTAATTATTCAACCCTAAGTCGATTTAGGTATATAAAACTTAATAATAAATTTATTTAAAATTGGCCATATCTTTATTTGAATTAAATCAACTCCATTTGATTTAATTCCTAGGATTATTCAACCCTACCATTTCAAGGTTATTAATTTTCCCATACCAATTCGGTCATTAATTTGTTATCATTAATACTCCAAAATCAACTTGGCTAAATTCATGTTCAGATGTTTACAACTAAACAGTGATTTTATATTTAACCTCATTTTAATAATTCAATTATAACACCCCTCCATTGCTTTAATGAGTGGCATACTATGATTTCATTAATGATTCTTCGCTAACTCTCGACCACACTATGCTTGGAGTATATGATTTAACTCTTGACATTATAAATAAATGATAACATTTGATTTGAAATTCTTATAAATAAAAATTGCAATGTAAGTTTTCGTTGACCTCAGATTACACCATTGCTACCTTATTTTATATGCCATGAAAGGTTACATTTAATTTCATCTGTCTTCCACACCCAAGACCATTAATCTCGCTATTAGTGGTGCTTCGTACTGTATTATCCTAATAGTTTTCTTACCATCAAACATTAATGGTGAGGGGATGTTTGGTATGTCTATCCACCATTTCCCATCTGATGAATTGTTCGGGATACTTTGGCATCAAAACTTCAGTAGCTCTTCACATGGCCTTCTCCATCCATTTATTGAGACATTGATCTGAGGGATAACTCTCGATCACACTACACATGTATGGATGAGCTTTATGTTTGATTTAGGGATAAATCTCAGCCATCCACGTGTAGCCTGATCGAGATTTATCCCTTGGATTAGCATCTTGATAAATGGATGGAGAAGGCTATGTGAAAGGTACTAAAGTATTGATGCCAATGTATCCCGAAAAATTCATTAGATTGGAAATGGTGGATCAACATACCAAACATCCCCTCACAATTAATGTTTGACAGTAAGAAAAACTCTCAAGAGAATATAGTACGAAACACCACTGATAGCGAGATTAATGGTCTTGGGTGTGGAGGACAAATGTAGTTAAACATAACCTTTCATGGTGCATAACACAAGGTAGAAATGGTGTAATCTGAGGTCAATGAAACCTTACATTATGATTTTTATTTAGAAGTAATTCGAATAAAATATTATCATTTAGTTATAATGTCAAGAGTTAAATTATATACTCGAAGCATAGTGCAATCGAGAGTTAATGAAGAATCATTAATGAAATCATAGTCTGCCACTCATTAAATCAATGGAGGGGTGTTATAATTGCATTATTAAAATGAGGTTAAATATAAAATAATTTTTTATTTGTAAACATCTGAACGTGAATTTCACCAAGTTTATTTTCGAGTATTAACGATAAGAAATTAATGACCGAATTGGTATGGGAAAATTAATAACCTTGACATGGTAGGGTTGAGTAATCCAAGGAATTAAATCAAGTGGAGTTGTTTTAATTCAAATAAAGATAGGGCCAATTTTAAATTGAAATTTATTATTAAGTTTTATATACCTAAAGGGACTTAGGGTTGAATAATCACAGAGTTATGAGATTATGGAAAGAAACCATAGTAAGATAACAATTAGACTGTTATAATATTTAAAAGCCAATAGGGGAAGAAGGAATTCTAAACCTATTCCTCCATTGAATGATTATAGAAGAAGTGGTAAGTTAACCATTATAGAAGTAGAATTGAAAGCAAAAAATCTATATGAAAGTGTAAGTGAATTTTTAAACAATCATGATGAATTAGGACTTATCATGAGAATAAGGTAGTTAAAAAAAAAAAAATCTATCAAATTGGAGAAGTTACAATAAAACTATTTTATTGTTTATAATATTAATCTTAAGGTTCATAACCATTGGGCTTACAATATTAATCATAGTATTAAATATTATTCCATTAGGTTTGTAATCCCTTGGGTTTATTAATACCCTTGGTTTGATAATATTAATCCCTTTGTTTTTTTAATCTCAAGAGTTTATAATATTAACCCCTTAGGTTTATTTATCTCTTGGGTTTATAATATTAATCCAAAGGGTTTGTAACATTAATGCCTTGGGTTTATAATATTAAACCCTTGATTTTATTAACCCCATGGGTTTAGTAATCCATTTGGTTTATAATATTGAGCCCTTGGGCTTATAATATTAATAATCCCTTGGGTTTTTTAATTTATTTAGTTTATAATATTAATCCCAAGGGTTTATGATATTAATTCCTCTGGTTTATAATATTAAACCCTTGGGTTAATAATATTCATCCCTAGGGTTTACTATTCCTTTGGGTTTAAAATAGTCATCACTTGGGTTTATTGATCCCTTAGGTCTATAATATTAATCTTAAGGGTTTAACATTAGTCAACCACATTTTCTAATGTATTTGACTATGTTGGGGCATGTTTGGTAACACTCTTCAAGTTTGGTCAAACATTGTTCCCTTTTAATAGTCAACCAATGTGTCTACGATCAACCATGATCAACCATGGTTAATCATAGTTGAATATGGTCAACCATGGACAATATCTCTATTGTCAACAATGATCAAACACAATTAACCAAGTTCAACCATGGTAAAACCATATTTAACCATGGTCAACCATTATTAATCATGGTTGAATTCATTAACCATGATCAACCATGACCAAGGTCTCTCTCGTTGAATTTGGTCAATGATTGTTGAGTGTGGTCAACCTTGGGTAAGCATGATCAACAATTTTTAGTCACGGTTGAGTAATTTAAAATTATAAGGTTTATAATTATAGGGTTCAAAATCCCTCACAGGCTCTTTCTTGCTCACCTCTTTCGAGCTGCACCCTCATTCGCCCCTGCCCTTACTCCTTCTTCCGCCCTCCCAGTCTGCTGCTTCATCAGAGAGTATGCCGCGTCTCAAGCATAGGATGAGATGTAGGAGAGGTTCCTCTCGGAATCAGTCTCAGCGTCCACCTTCCACGCCCAGCACCTCTTTGGATCCTCCTTCCCACTCTAACAGCCATCAAAGTCCTCACAGTGACTGCATTCTCCGCTATGGACGTCGCATTCGCTCCACCAATCCTCTGCCTCCACCTGCCCATACTCAAACTGATTCCTTTTCCTATAACAACTCTCTTAATCGTACCAGGGTGACGGCTTCCATTGCTATAGTATTTCAGGAAGAACCTCAGGCATCTGCACCCGGCTCTGATCAGGCTAAACAGGACATTTTGGAGGCTCAGTCTGCGGAGATGCATGGTGGAATAAGGCACACGGTAAGCATGGACATGCAGGAGATGGACGGCAAAGCCACTCAGGACCAGGTGAGACAGGATGTTTCAGGGCAGCCTTGTGAGCAGATGGGAAAGATACAAATCGACATGGGACAAGCAAGCGCAACGTTGGTCCATCCCTCTCCCACAAGGCATGTGATAACTTCCATTGATGACCTGTACAAGTATGATCTGGACCTCTGGTGAAAACTTGATGAACAACCTCCGGATGAGTAATTCATCCTCCTCTTCTTGGTTTTTCTGTTTTGTTTTGGCCCCTATTCATGGGAAAGTTTTGTCTTCCACACTGTTGCTGAACATGTTTCTTGTTTTGGATAATTTTGGTCACCAGCACTCTAAAAATTTGGTACCCCTGCGTGGGAAACTCTCCTACTCTGTTTCAGACTGGTTTCCCTCTTGCAGGGCAGTCTGCAAAGCTGGTTTTTTTGTTTAAAATGTCCAATCTCTGGGCAGTGACCTGGCCAAGGCCCGTTGTACTATATTTCTTCTGTTAATAGACTAATTTTACATAGAAAAAAAATTGTAGGGTTCAAAATATTAATCCCTTAGGTTTATAATATTAATGCTAGGTTTTATAATCCTTTGAGCTTATAATATAAATCCTAGGGTTTAATATTATTCCCTTGGGTTTATAATATCAATAATCCATGGGGTTTATGATATTGATTCCTAATATGTGTAATATTATTTTTAGGGTTTATAATATTAATTCCCTGGGTTTATTATATTAAACCCTTATGTTTATTATCCCCATGGATTAATCAATCACTTTGGTTTATAATATTAATAATCTCTTTGGTTTTTTAATTTTTCGGGTTTATAATATTAAACCCTTGGATTAATAATATTCACACCTAGGGTTTACTAACCCCAAGGGTTTATTGATCGCTTGGGTGTATAATATTAATCTCAAGGGTTTAAAATTATTCAATCAAATATATTAATGTATTTTACTATTTTGGGATATGTTTGGCACTCAACACTCTTAATTTTGGTCAAACACAACTCCCTATTAATGGTAAACCAATGTGTCTACAGTTAACCATGATCAACATGGTCAATCATGGTTCACTATGGCTAACCATGGACAATGTCTCTATTGTCAACTATGATCAACCACAATTAATTAAGGTTAACCATTTTCAATCATATTAAACCATGGTAAATGATGGTAAACCATGATTAATGATGGTCTAATTTTGTGAGCCATGATAGTCATGAACTGTAACACCCCAAGTTTCTACGCTTTTCAAGTAAGAAATTTGAACATAAATCCAAAGGGGAGTGGACCCCAATGGAGAATTATTGTGTGGAATTATTTAAATATTTCTTAATGAAAAATAAATGGAATATTTATGTGCACTATGACTAAAAGAGAATTGAGATCGAAATCTTGATCCATGAGTGTATGGAAAAAGGTTAAGACTTTCCCCAAATCCTTTAGAAAAGCCTTGAAAGGAAATATTTTTAAATTATATTAAAGAGGAAAAATCTAAATTCCCCAATGAAGAGGAAAGTAGTTGGGAAGAGGTATAAAAGCTGGAAAAGTAGAAAGCAGCTTTAAATTCCCTCATTAAGGGAATCCTAGCAAAACAGGAAGAAAGCATCCTGAATTCTGGATGCAGAATTTAGAAACAAGCTTGGGGGAAAGCATAGCTTAGGTAAGATGCTCCTGAACATACTGAGGTTAGTCTATTCTTGGGAGGATCTGAGCTCCGGGGTGAATTCCAGAGACAGAAGAATTCTATGGTTCGGAGGATTGGTCATAAAATAAAAGGGGTATGCACATTTAAACTATAAAATTATGTTTAAGGTGTATTATGAAATCTCAATTTGTTATTGAGATTTAAAGTATAAAAAATTTCATATTGTATATATTTAATTCCTTACATTTAGCAGATTGTATTAGGGGAAATAATCCTCTCAAATATGTATAGTTGTAGGAATAGAGTCTATGGGAAATATCAATCAGAATCTCTAAACCTATAGTGGTTTAATGTTGAAGATATACATATATATATTACTCCCATAGAAAATATATTTTTATAACTTTAATCTGCTTCTAATACAAACTTATATGAGTATAAAATATTAAATTTTGCTTCATTACTTCCAAGAAGAAAATATTTGATTCATGAAAATCAACCATATTTTATATTACAAATGAAGTATTTTAATCTAAGTTAGAAGTATAAATATGCTGAATGGTATAAAAATACTATGAAATATTCTGCTGAGAATTTATGGTGTTTACTATATGAAAAGCTAAGAATGTATAATCATAAAAAATTAAAACTTAATGATAACTGGAAACAATTTCAGAACCGCATATAATTGTTATGATTGAGGGTTGTACATCATGCATTGATATACATATCTATTTTATATAATAAATACAAAGTTCAAAAGTACAACTATATATTCACTTACAGGTACAATTTATATTATAACTATAAAGTGAACACATGATATTAAATTTTAACAAGTTATATCCCTCATGCTATGATATTAAAATTAATGTCTAGGTGAATATGAAAAGTATATTGTATATGTGTAGCATATTACTAGTTACTTATGACAGAAATGATGGAAGAAAGCTATCCAAAGTCAAAATAAACTTGAGGTTGTACTTCATACTTTGGAGGAGCAGGTAAGAAGTAAAGATAGAAATAACATCAACATAATTATTTATTTCCACTACGATAGACAAAGTTGATAAATTCTGAGTCTATAACTATTAAAATGGAGAATAGAGAAATACAGGAATGTGTATGGTAATTAAGAGAGACGGAAGGTACTGCTATTTAGAAATTCTATAGCAAATAAGAAAATTGTATTAGAAATTAATAGAAGTATGGTTAGTTAATAAAAATATTTTACGGGAAAAATACATAAAGTTAAACCTTGTACGAAAGATCTTTGTTTGCTAAATAAGAGTTATTATAAGAAAAATAAATTGTAGAGTCTCGATGAAAATATCAAATCACATGCATTAAATAATGATATTTAAATATCAAAATATTAATTGTTGAGGCAACATAGCAATAATGAAAATCTTTGGAGTTAAGCCAGAAGAAACGAAATAACCAATACTGGCCTGTAATAGGAGTAAAAAGGATGTTAACCCTTCATCAAAAATGAAAATTTCTTTATGAGGAACAATAACGAACCCAGGAAAAATTTGTTACCTGTATATATCATCATACAATAATAAAATAAGTTAGCATGGAAATGATATACTTAGGGGTATATCAAAAATTTTATCGAATATATCAATAGAAATATAGGAAAAGGATAAGCAAATAGATTTTGATACCTGAGAAAAAAAGAAAACTACCACGAGAAACACAGTATGAATTCTGTGGAAAATAAACTAGCGTTACTTGTATATAAACTTATAGAAACGAAATTGTAGAGCCAAATGAAATTGAGTTGGAAACCGAAAATGAAATTTCAATCTCTTACATTAATTTCTATCGAATGTCTATAGAGATAGAAACATCAAAATCGTTTTATTTTCCATATCAGCTATGGAGATTTCGACCCTAAAATACATACGGCAAAACAAGTTAAGGGAAAATTCGGCTTTGGTAGGATTGATGTGAGTTAAGACGTTATCTCTCTGAAATAATAAGTTATTTCTTTGAAATAAGAAGAATGCCTCTTTAAAAATCTCTGAGAGGAGAAAAATAATAGTAGTGATAAAGCTCCTCGGTAATAAGAATGAGGGCATGTATAAAATTTATAGCCAAGAATAAAACGACCCAGAAGCTAAAAATTTTAGTAACTCAATCATAAATCTGAATACAAAGAGGTAAAACACCAGTGCCGAGCTAGGAGGGTTTACAAAATATTTCAATACCAAAATGAAAATGCAATAATGTATGATCAGGTAAACCATTTTCAAAAGCACATTAAAACTCTTGCTTGCATGATAAAGTCGCCATGGAAGACGTAGTGAAGGTCTGATGGATGTATTCGAGGAATTTTGACTCCGGGAAGCTTAGCAGAGCTCGGATTGAAATACTTAATGCAGAAATGAAATGGTAAAGGAGATAGTAAGACTGAAGAAATGAGTTAAATAGAAATTGTTGGAAATAAACCCTAAATTTTATCTACGGATCATAACCCTACACTTGTCAACATATTGTGACTGATATTGAAATCGATCTGCATTCTTGGGATTGAAACAAGGAGCCATCATGAAAATTCGATGAAATCCCAACATTTATTTAATATGGTACATCAATTGCGTATAAGAGAATCAATGTACATTAAACAATCGTACTTACTCTCTATGGAGGAGACATATACCCTCTACAGTACCATGGTATAGGTAGTAATGTTTAATTGCATTTAACCAAAATAGAAAACGTGAATTAAGCCTTGCAAAACTGATATTCCTTCATAATGACCATGATACAAAAATGTCGCATCAGAGTACAATGTAGAGCTACCTTATGTAAATTCGATTTTTGAAATGATAATACTAAATTACTAAGGGTTTATGAAGTCAACGATTTTGAATACTTATTTTATTGACTATATATGTGCATATTGGTTATGATACATATATGTGTGCATTGGTTATGGTAATTACAAACAAATTATCAACTTGCAATTTCAATAGTTAAAGACTATAAACATATATATATGTGAAGGCTATGAGTTGGTATTAAAATTTAGTAAGATACGATAGAGATAGGTCCCTCTATACATGAGTAAAGATATCAAAAGATTTTAAGTAAATAGGCATAAAATTTGAGGAGGGTATTGTTAATGAGGTGTGTATAACAATATCGATTCATGCCTTATATACAAATAAAAATTATCTCTTATAAAAAGGGACAAGAATTGAGTAATATGCCCTAGAAATGTTGAGTGTCTTGATGTTATGAAATAATACATGTTTAACACTTGAATATGTCAGAAATAAATTATTACCAGAGATAGAAAAAAAAATTTGTTGTGTAAGTAGGAGATGTTACAAATGGTATCAGAGCTAGGTTGGAAAAATTGGGCTATTTTTGTGCCCACTGTTATAAATTTATATTTTTTTATGAAAAAAAAATGTTACTGATGTTGTTTTGTTTGACAGTAAAAAGCGTACTGAAACTAAAAATTTAGTGGATAAAGAAGATGAACTCTATGTTGATCTGGGTGGTGGAGATAACACTCCAGATCCCAATGCTCCTTTGATGGCTATGTTGCACAGGATGCAACGGGATATGGCTCAGCTAAGAAGCCAAAATGATAGGCTATCTTTAGCTGGTGAGGAGCAGGAAAAACTAATAAGAGAACTGACTTCACGGAACAGCCAAGAAAGTGAAGGTTCTGGAAGGAAGAGAAATCTCTCAGATGAATCTGAAGAAGATGATGCTCCTAGACATCAATCTAGACAAAAGAAGGAATTAAAAGGGGAATTCTGGAAGATAAAACCTCCCTCCTACGATGGAGAAAAGGAGGAGGATACTGAGGCATGGTTATTAAATATGATTAAATATTTTCAGGTCTATGAGTATGAAATAAATCTGAGGGCCAAATTAGCTATCTACCAACTGCAAGGTAAGGCTTCCTTGTGGTGGGAAGAAACAAACATGGTTCATGCAATTGATGTGAAAAAAGTGACCTGGGAATATTTTCAAATCAAGTTCAAGAATCGATATTTGAATGAAAGCTATTATGATGACAAGGAAAAAGAGTTTCATGAAATTAAATTGGCATAGCTCACCATAGATGAGCTGGTCACCAAGTTCACAAATCTGCTAAGGTATGTACCATGCATCAGGGAAGAGAAGGCGAAAGTGTAGAGATTTCTGAACTTCTTGACTACTATGTATAAAGAGAAAATAGAGTTAGATAAACCAAAAACAATGGACGAGGTGGTGAGGAAGGCCAGATTATGTTATCAACAGTTTCATTGTAAGATGGACCAAGGAAAGAAATGGTCAAATAAAGGTGAATTCAGTGGAAGGAAACAGAAACCAGCCTACTTGAAAAACTTTGGTAGGAATCATCAGCAAAAGAAATTTAACAAAACAAATGAAAGTCAAACTGTTCAATCCTAAGTTGGTTCAAAGCAAATAGATGGGAATAATAAGAAGGAAGGAACTGTTAAAATGTGGGAGCCTTTGAAGTGCTGGGGTTTTGGAGAACCTCATTTGTTGAGGGACTGTCCACATCGAAATATTCAGATGGTTCTGAGAGATAGAAAAGCTACCACAGCGAATGAAGTAGTAAGGAATATCCCCACCATAAGTGCATCCTTGGAGAATCGACAACCAGAACGCCAGTCTACTATGGTTGAAATGGAAGGTAAAATTTCTGATCAATCTGATATTGTCTTAATTGATCCAAGCACTTCTTTGAGTTATATTAGTCCACAAGTTGTAGAAAAATGTAAACTTAGAACAGAAAAGTTACAACAGCCTTGGTTGGTACAGTTAGCTACAGGAACCAAACGCAAGGTAACTCATAAGCTACCTAAAACAGCTGTTAAATTGAATTATTATCAGACAGAGGTAGATTTAAACATTTTTCCATTAGGTTCTTATGATTTACTGATAGGAATGGACTGGTTAGAAAGGAAAAAGACCATGTTGAATTGTTGGGACAAAAATCTGCACTGCATAGATGTTGAAGGAAAACCATTTATACTAAAGGGGAAACCAAAACCTATTTCTGTAAGGCAGATCTCAGCCCTTCGGTTAAAAATAACTGCTAGGAAGGGGTATCAAGTATATGATGTACATGTTGTAGAATTAGAACAACAACCAGAGGAAAACTTGTTAGATACTTTACCAGTGATAAGAGAATTTAAAGAAGTATTCCTAGATGAGATTCCTCATCTTCCCCCTAGGAGAGAGATCAATTTTTCAATTGATTTGGCGCTAGGGCCAACACCAGTTTCTAGAGCCCCTTACTAGATGAGCCCCCCTAAACTCATGGATTTAAAAATGCAATTACAAAAATTGTTGGACAAAGGTTACATCAGACCGAGTGTATCTCCTTGGGGAGCACCGGTGTTGTTCATGAAAAAGAAGGATGGAAACTTCAGAATGTGTATTGACTATCATAAACTGAATAAGTTGACAATAAAAAACAGGTACCCATTTCCCATAATAGATGACCTTTTTTATCAGGTTAGAGGAGCTTCAGTGGTTTCTAAGATTGACTTAAAGACTGGTTATCACTAAGTCAAAATTAAGGAGGAAGATATCAGTAAAACAACCTTTCGAACCAGGTATGGTCACTACGAATTTGTAGTCCTACCTTTCGGTTTGACCAATGCCCCTGCCACTTTTATGTGTTTAATGAATAGTGTCCTGAATAAATATTTAGACAAATTCATACTAGTATTTATAGACGACATTCTAATCTATTCAAAAAGTGAGGCAGAACATGAAGAAAACCTTAGAATTGTGTTGCAGACTCTTAAGGAGAATCAGTTGTATGCCAAGTTTAGCAAATGTGAATTTTATAAGGATAAAATTTAATATTTGGGGCATATAATTTTAGAACAAGGATTGGCTGTTGACCCTGAGAAAATAAATTCCATTAGAGAGTGGCGGGTGCCGACTGATGTCTCAGCGGTAAGATCATTTATGGGGATTGTAGGATATTATCGATGGCTTGTAGAAATATTTTCTGCAATAGCATATCCCATAACTTCACTACAAAGGAAAGGCACAAAATTTGAGTGGACTGAGAAATGCCAAAATAGCTTTGAACAACTGAAATTAAAACTTACTACAACACCTATACTGAAGATTGTAGATCCTGATAAAGAGTTTGTAGTGTGTACTGATGCGTGTGGAGAGGGATTGGGAGGAGTTATATTGCAAGAGAATGATGTTATTACGTATGAATCTAGAAAAATTAAGAAACATGAACAAAATTACAGTGTATATGATCTTGAGTTAGCTGTTGTAATTCATGCCTTGAAGATGTGGCGACACTATCTTCTCAGAAAGAAATTTATATTGATGAAAAATCATATAAGCCTCAAGTATTTCTTCACTCAAAGAGATTTGAATGCTCGACAAGCCAAATGGATGTCTTTTCTGAGTGAATTTGACATGGAAATAAAACATATCAAAGGAAAAGAAAACAAATTTTTTGATGCTCTAAGCAGAAATGCTTGCCAAAACATAAGTAACATTGGGAGTAGTGCGAGTTTTCACTTAGAAGGATTAGTAAAAAGGGTAGCAGATCAAGATCACAACTATGAGAAGCTGCAAATTCAGATGATGAAAAATGAAATCGCTCGATACACCCAAAATCAGAAAGGACTGATCTGTTATAGAAACAGATTGTATATCCCCAATGTGGATTCTTTGAAAAAGGACATTCTTGATGAATATCATAAAAAACCTTATTCAGGACATCCTAGATATCAGAAACTACTTACAGCCTTGAGAAAGAAATTATTTTGGCCAGGAATGAAAAAATATGTGGCCAACTACTTATCCATATGCATGGAGTGTCAACTAGTCAAAGTTGAACATCAGCATCCAACTAGCCTTCTAAATCCCTTACCAATTGCAAAATGGTGATGGGACACTGTTTCTATAGATTTTATAATCGGGTTACCCAGAAAAAAGTAACAGCATGTCTCAGTAATGGTAGTGGTAGATACTTTAACAAAGGCTGCACATTTCATACCTATGAAATCTACTATTGGGACATCCCAAGTAGTAAATGTGTTCATGAAGGAAATTGTAAAGATGCACAGGGTTCCTAAAATGAGTATTTTAGATAGAGACGCCAAATTCACAACAGCCTTCTGGAAGAGTCTGTTTGGAGGCATGGGCACTAGATTAAATTTTAGTACTGCCTATCACCCTCAGACGGATGGTCATATTGAGAGAAAAAAACAAATTCTGGAGGATATGCTCAGAATGTATGTGATGGATAGGCCAACTAAGTGGGAAGACTATTTACATTTAGTCGAATTTTCTTATAATAATAGCTACCAATATTCCATCAAAATGAGTCCATTTGAGGCACTCTATGGAAGAAAGTGCCACACACCTTTAAGCTGGAGCCAACCTGAACATAAGTTAATACTTGGGCCAGATGCTCTACAAGAAATGGAAAGGATTGTCAAACAAATACATAAAAATGTCAAGACAACTCAAGATTGACAAAAAAGTTATGTCGAAAAGATGAGGGTTCACCGAGAGTACAAAGTGGGTGACCATGTATATCTACGGATAAAACCAAAAGAGAGCACTTTGTATACTGTAGGTTGTGCAAAATTGGCTCCTAGATACTGTGGGCCTTTTGAAGTCTTAGAAAGGGTTGGACCAGTGGCTTATAAACTGGCCTTACCCCTCCATGTTAAATTTCATTATGTGTTTCATGTTTCTTTATTAAAAAGATATGTACTTGATGCTTCTCATATTGTTGATTGGAATGTGATACTAGTGGAACCAGAAGGGGAGTTCCTTCCAAAACCACTTCAAATATTGGAGCGGGAAGAAATTGAATTGAGAAATAAAATAGTATCCAGAGTAAAAGTGCAGTGGAAACACTTTACTGCTGAGAGGCTACATGGGAAAGAGAAGCTAAGATGATGGAAAAGTATCCATCTTTATTTTCAAAATGAACTATAGTAGTTAAATTGTTAACACTAAGGACGGTGTTTGCTTTCAGACGGGGAATGTGTAACACCCCAAGTTTCTATGCTTTTCAAGTTCGTCTATTCTTGGGAGGATCTCAGCTCAGGGGTCAATTCTAGAGATAAAACAATTCTAAGGTTGGGAGGATTGGTCATAGAATAAAAGTGTTATGCACACCTAACCATAAAATTCTGTTATAAGGTGAATTATGAAATCTTTATTTTTTATTGAGATTTAAAGTATAAAAAAATTTCATACCGTAGATATTTAATTCCTTACATTTAAAATATTGTATCAGGGGAAATAATCCTCTCAAATCTATATAGTTGTAAAAATAGAGTCTATGGGAAATATCAATCAGAATCACTAAACCTATAGTGCTTTAAATTTGAAGATATATATATATATATATTACTCCCATAGATAATATATTTTTATCACTTTAATCTTCTTTTGAAATATAAAGTTATATGAGTATGAAATATTAAGTACTGCTTCATTACTTCCAAGAAGAAAATATTTGATTCATGAAAATCAACCATATTTTCTATTACAAATGAAGTATTGTAATCTAAGTTAGAAGTATAAATATTTTGAATGGTATAAAAATACTATGAAAGATTCTGCTAAGAATTTAGGGTGTTTAGTATATGAAAAGCTAAGAATCTATAACTATACAGAATTAAAATTTAATGATAATTGGGAATAATTTCAGAACTGCATATAATTGTTATGATTAAGAGTTTTACATCATACATTGATATACATATCTATTTTAAATTAGAAACACAATGTTCAGAAGTGCAACTATATATTCACATACAGGTACAGTTTAGAGTATAACTATAAAGTGAACACATGATATTGAATTTTAACAAGTTATATCCCTCATGCTATGATATTAAAATTTATGTACAGTGAATATAGAAAAGTATACTTGTATATATTGTATATTACTAGTTACTTAACAGAGACAAGAAATGATAGGAAGAAAGCTATAAAAGTCAAAATAAACATAAGTTATACTTCATACTTTGGCAAAAGAGAGTAAGCAGTAAAGATACAATATTATCAACATAATTATTTCACTACAGGTAGACAAATTTGACTAATTATAGTCTATAATTATTCTGATAGAGACTAGAGAAATCTGGAGATGTTGTATATGATAATTAAAGAGAGAGAGATAAATTGCACACTATTGAAATTCTGTAGCAAATAAGAAAAATTATAACTGCAGAAATTAATAGAAGTATGGTTAGTTAACCCTGTCCTTTTCTGGGAAAAATTTATAAAGGTCTATGTATAGAAAAGAACATGTGTGTAATAAGAGTTAATATAACAAAAAAGTAAATTTTCTGAGTCTCAGTTGGGTCAAAAAATCCATTACACATTAAATAATGATATTTAAATATCAAAATATTAATTGCTGAGGCAACATAGCAATACAGTCTCGGGGACAATCTTTGGAGTTAAGCCAGAAGAAACGAAATAACCAATACTGACCTGTAACAAGAGTAAATGGGATGTTAACCCTTCAATGAAAATGAAAAGTTCTCTATGAGGAACAATAACGAACCGAGGACAAAATTTGTTACATTTATATATCATCATACGATAATAAAATCAGTTAGCATGAAAATGATATACTTAGGGGTATATCGAACATTTCATTGAATATATCAGTAGAAATATAGGATAACGATAAGAAAATAGATTTCGATACCTGAGAACAAAAGAAAACTTCCACGAGAAACATAGTACAAATTCTGTGGAAAATAAACTAGTGTTACCTGTATATAAACTTACAGAAACGAAATTGCAGAGCCAAATGAAATTGAGTTGGAAACCTAAAACAAAATTTCAATCTCTTACATTAAATTTCTATCGAATGTCTGTAGAGATAGAACCACCAGAATCATTTTATTTTTCATATGAGATATGGAGATTTCGACCCTAAAATACATGCACCAAAACAAGCTAAGCGCAAATTTGGCTCTAGTAGGATTGACGTGAGTTAATACGTTATCTCTCTTAAATAATAAGTTATTTCTTTGAAATAAGAAGAATGCCTCTTTAAAAATCTCTGAGAGGAGAAAAACAATATTAGTAATAAAGCTCCTTGGTAATAAGAACGAGGGCATGTATAAAATCTATAGCCAAGAATAAAATGACCCAAAACCTAAAAATTTTAATAACTGAATCATAAATTTGAATACGAAGAGGTAAAACACCAGCACCGAGCTCGGAGGGTTTACAAAAGATTTCAATACCAAAATGAAAATGAAATAACTTATGATCAGGTAAACCATTTTCAAAAGCACATTAAAGCTCTTGCTTACATGATAAAGTCGCGATGGAAGACGCAGTGAAGTTCTGATGGACGTAGTCAAGGAATTTTGACTGTGGGAAGCTTAGCAGAGCTCGGATTGGAAATACTTAATGCAGAAATGAAATGGTAAAGGATACAGTAAGACTGAAGAAACGAGTTAAATAGCAATTGTTGGAAATAAAACCTAAATTTTATCTACGGATCATAACCCTACATTTGTCAACAGATCGTGACTGATATTGAAATTGATCTGCATTATTTGGATTGAAACAAGGAGCCATCATGAAAATCCGATGAAATCCCCACATTTATTTGATATGGTACATCATTTTCATATAAGAGAATCAATGTACATTAAGCAATCGTACTTACTCTCTATGGAGGAGACGTATACCCTCTACAGTACCATGGTATAGGTAGTAATGTTTAATTGCATTTAACCAAAATAGAAAATGTGAATTGAGCCCTGCAAAACTGATATTCCTTCATAATGACCGTGATACGAAAATGTCTCACCAGAATGCAATGTAGAGCTACCCTATGTAAATTCGAGTTTTGAAATGATAATACTAAATTACTAAGGGTTTATGAAGTCAACGGTTTTCAATACTAATTGTATTGATTATATATGTGTGTATTGGTTATGGTAATTACAAACAAATTATCAACTTGTAATTTCAATAGTTAAAGACTATAAACATATATATACATGAAGGCTATGAGTAGGTATTAAAATTAAGTAAGATACAATAGAGATAGTTTCGTCTATACATGAGCAAAGATATCAAAATATTTTAAGTAAATAGGCATAAAATTTTAGGAGGGTATTATTAATGAGGTGTATATAACAATATCAATTCATGCCTTATATAAAAATAAAAATTATCTCTTATAAAAAGGGACAAGAATTGAGTAATCTACCTTATAAATGTTGAGTGTGTTGATGTTATGAAATAATACGTACTTAACACTTGAATATTTCAGAAATAAATTATTACCAGAGATAGAAAATAAAAATTGTTGCGTAAGTAGGAGATGTTACATTCTTTCATTGTTCTAGAGGGAAGTGATGTCACCTCCTCCGGTGGGTCATCTTCCCCCTTAGCTGCTCACAATGGATGCTGCCGGAATGGTGCTGGATGCATGTTTAATGTGGTTGGAAAAGAATTTATTGCATGTGGGTGTGAGGATGAGTATGCAAACGTGCAGTGATTAAATGAAGGAGGTTGTGTGCTGATTCCAAACAAGACTATGCCGTCGCTACTACTGTCTTTCAAGAGCTCCCATCACAATTAAGCTTGTTGTCCTGCTTCTTCTTGTGCGACAGTTGAATTTAATATTTAAACACTCGACTTTAAATACAAATGTTGTATGTTCTTGCATACCCAAACATTTTCTCAAATAATTAAAACTTTTCTGCCCCAACGGTTTTGTCAATATATCAACAAAATGCTCTTATGTTGTGCTCTTCTCTGATGTGGTGATACTTGGCATCAATGTGTTTGGTTGTTTTATGAAACAAGAAATTCTTTGATAATGCTATTGCTGAGCTATTATCACAATAATTTGTTGTGTCTTTTACCTGCTCATGACACAAACTTCTCAACATTCTCCTCATACATACTGCTTGACATGCTGTTGTTGTAGCTTCCACATACTTTTCCTCTACTATTGATAAAGCCACAATTGGTTGTTCCTTAGAAGCCCATGAAATGGCTCCTGATCCCATATGTGAAACATATCTAGAGGTTCTTTTCCCATCATCTATACTTCCAGCCCAATCACTGTTAGTATATCCAATCAAGTCAAAATTTTCTGAAGTGGTGTATAAAATTCCATACCTCTTTGTTCTTTTCACATACGTCAGAATTATATTTGCTGCTTGCCAATGTGCCTCCTTTGGCATTTCCATAAATCTGGGAATTAAAATTACAACATAAATAATATCTGGCCTAGATGTAGTCAAATACATAAGGCTTCCAAATATTCTCTTATACAATTTCAGATCGACATTCTTGGTCTGATCTTCTTTGCTCAATTTTAACCCCATGACAGTTGGAGTTACAACTGCCTTGATGTTCTTCATGTTGAATATTTTCATCACTTCTTCAACATATTTTTCTTGGGAAATAAAAATCCCATTTCATTTTTCTCTACTTATATTCCAAGAAAATATCTCAAAAAAAAACAAATCATTCATTTCAAATTCACTCCTCATGACTGCTTTAAAATCAGCAATGAGAGTAACTTCATTGCTAGTAAAGATTAAATCATCTACATATAAAACAACAATAAGAATCTTACCATCATTTTATTCTATGTAGACTGTGGGTTCTCCATCAAATTTCTCAAATCCATTTTCAGTCAGGTAAGAATCTATCCCATAAAGAGCTTTCTTCGACTTGCATACTTTAAGCTATTGTCTTTCAATCTCATCGCCTGGAGGTTGTTCAACATATACCTCTTATTTCAACACTCCATTCAGGAATGCACATTTCACATCCATTTGGTAAACCTTCCATTTATGTTCTGCTGCTATCAACAACACTATTCTCATTGTTTCCATCCTTGCAACTGATGCAAAGGCTTCTTCATAATATCTTCCTTGTTGCTGCTTATAGCTTTTGAAAACAAGTCATGCTTTGTGCCTTTTAATATTTCTTTCAGCACTACTCTTGGTCTTATAGACCTATTTTACTCCAATGACTTCTTTTCCTTTTGGGAGGTCCACTAGCCCCCATGTCTTACTCTTTTCTGTTGCACCAATCTCTTCGTTCATTGCTTCAATCCATTTTTCTTCTTTTATGGCTTCTTCAAATGAATTAGGTCATCAACTTGAAAATACAAAGAAAATAAAGAGTTTATAGCACAATTATCATTTACCTCTCCTTGTTCATAAATCTCACTCATATTTCTGAATCTCGGTCTTCTTGGTGTACTTGGAGTTCCACTTGAACTCGAGGGAGTTTCAGTTCCCTGTGGTGTGCTTGAAGAAGCACTTCCTTGATTTCTCAAGGTTGTTCTATTTCCAACTTGTGGTGTGGTTTGTTGTTCTTGTGTTGATGGAGGAGGAGCCAACAAGGAGGATTATTTTTTGTTCTCCCTTCCTCTTGTTCTTCGTGAGACACACATGTCTTCACATTCATTGTTTTCTCTAAGCTTCCATTCCAAGCTTATTTTTCAATAAATTGCACATCTATGCTTATTATTAATTTCTTGGTGGATGGATTATAGATTTTGTATGCCTTGGACTCATCACTATATCCAAAAAAGATACACTTCTCCCCCTTATTGTCAATCTTATTTCTCAATTGATTTAGGACATGTGCATAAGCCACACATCCAAAAACTTTCATCTGAGTGAAAAACTACTTTGTTCCACTCCATTCTTCTTCCAGAACTCTGTTCATGATAGCTTTGGTTGGGCACCTATTCAAGATATACACTACACAATTGACAGCTTCGGCCTAATACTCATTTGGCAAATGTTTTGCCTTCAACATAGTTTTGACCATGTCCAAGATGGTCCTATTCTTGTTTTCTGCAACACCATTTTGTTGTGGTGTGTACCTTGTGGTAAACTGCTTATGTATTCCATTCTCCATACAAAAAAATAGGAACTCTTTGGAGATGTATTCTCCACCTCTATCACTTCTTAGCACTTTGATGTAGTGCCCACTCTACTTCTCAACAAGAGCTTTGAAGTGGCAGAACTGTTCAAACACTTCACTCTTCTGTTTCAAGAAATACAACCATGTATTTCTGGTGTAATCATCAATGAATGTCAAATTATATTAGCTGCCAGCTAAAGATGGCCTTTGCATTGGTCCACACAAATCAGAATGGAAAATTTCTAAGGGTTCCTTTACCCTTATGCTCTTTCCCGATGGAAATCTTTCTCTTTGTTTTTTGCGCAAGATGTAGCCTTTACATAGGTTGTCTGGTTTTTCAATCAATGGTAATCCCTTTACCACTCCCTTTCTGTGCAACAATTTTAGGTCTCTGAAATTGAGACCTCCAAATCTCAAGTGCCATAACCAGTTTTCATCTTTCACTTCCTCTTGAAAGACCTCTTCAGTTATAGCTACTACATTTCCTCTTTCCTTCAAGTCTGTTCTGAGATTTAGAGGAAACATTCTATTTCTTTTCAAATGCACCTCTGCAATGACTTTATTTCTTGGAGGTATGTCCATGATTGTGCACACATCATATTTAAAGAATACGCTGTAGCCCTTGTTTATTAGTTGTCCAATGCTCAAAATATTACATTTTAGGCTAGGTACATAATATACATCTGGCACAAACTTCTATTCTCCTTTTCTTGTCAGGATACTTACTCTTCCTCTTCCCATGACAAAGACCTTACTATCAGTCCCTATTGTTACTTTAGATTTAACATTTTCATCTACATTGGAAAACATTGTTATGTTTCCAGTCATGTGGTTACTACAACCTGAGTTTAAGAAACATACATCATCTTGTCTATATTTTGCTACATTACATGTTAACAACACATTCTTCTGGTTCTTTTCTTCTTTTGTAAAATTACCATTCTGCATATTATTCATGTCATTTTTCTTTTTCCTACATTCATTGCCATAGTGCCCATATTTCTTGCAATAATGACATTGGACTTGGGATTTATCATACCTTTGTCCATGAGTTTGATGTTGCCTTGAGTCTTCATTGTGGTTCTTATTGCTGCCCCTTCCACTCGTGCTTGTAGGGTTGTTTCTTCCACCTCTCTGTGTGTTTCTTCCTCTTCCTCGGTTATTTGATTTTCCTTGGCCTCTACTTCGGCCAAAAGAAATTTGAGTCTTGAAAGCTTGTTCCAATGAGGAATATGTTCCTTTGTTCAGTTTGTGTTTAGGAGACATCAGGGATGCACTAAGCTCATCCAATGTAAATAGTGAGATATCCTTTGTCTCTTCTATTTCCACTAATATGGCATCAATTCTTGAGGGTAGACTTCTCAAGATTTTCTCCACTATTCTTCTTTCTTCAAGTGTCTCTCGATGAGACCTTATCTGGGTAACCAACCCAATAACATGAGTAAAGAACAAGTCTATAGTATCAGACTCTTTCATACAGAGATTTTCAAAATCTCTCCTCAGCATTTGCAACTTTGCTGTCTTCACCTTCTCCATGCCTTGATAGGTTGTTTTGAGAATATCCCACGCCTCCTTAGACTTTGTTGTTGCTGCAATCCTTGGAAAAATATTATCGTGCACTCATTGATAGAGATAGAAGAGATCTTTGGAGTCCTTTTTCCTATTATCTCTTAACAAGGCTCTTTCTGCTACTATCAAAGTAGCCAGCATTGTTGCATCTGCTGGTTCTGGATAGCCATTCTCAACTAGCTCCCATATGTCTTGTGAAGCAAACAAGGCTCTCATCTTGATTTCCCAATAATCATGGTTCTTCTCATTAAATTGTGGAATTTTGGGATTCTTCAAGCTAGTGCCTGCTACTGCCATCATAAATATGCAAACACAACAGTTTTCTTGACTGTATTAAAAAAAACGAAACAATCGAAATCTTCTGACTGTGTAAACAGATGGAAGCTTTCTCTCTACTGGAGAAATCTTCTTCAGTAACCTTCTTACATATTTTGCAGTGAAGAGAGATCTCTGCTTCATTCATTGAGCGCTTAGACTAGCTCTGATACCATGTTGGAAGTTTTTAATAATTTTGAACACACAGAGGAAATAAAAATTCCTCAACTCAACACAGAGATTAAAAACAATTTGCCGATAAAGATGTGAGATAAAACACTTCTACTTCATA
Organism: Pinus albicaulis; assembly: GCA_034641835.2. Taxonomy (NCBI): domain Eukaryota; kingdom Viridiplantae; phylum Streptophyta; class Pinopsida; order Pinales; family Pinaceae; genus Pinus; species Pinus albicaulis. The sequence continues at coordinate 453,830,002 of CM076573.1, forward strand.
AACATAAAATCCTGTTACAAAATGACAGTCTTCAAAACTTCAGTTGTTTTGGATTACACAAAAAATACTTTTTGGCTACTCCACACACACACACAACGCTTGAAAAAAAAACTTCTTTTCTGCTCTGTGTCTCTGTTTCTTCCTTCTAGCTAGAAATTATAATACATTATCGATTGCAATGAGCACACGACATATACATAATAATTTCATGTTTCATTACAATATTTTTATATATTGTAAATATAATATATTTACAATATATATTATAAAACATTTATAACCTAAGTTAAAAACAAAACATTAACATATGCTAAATAAAAAGAAATACATTAAGAAATCAGTCGCTCCATATTTCGTGGAGTCAAAACATCATGCGGGAACCTGTTACCTTACCCCATAAAGCTTCTTTCATTGGTCCGAAGGGAAGTGATGTCACCTCCTCCGATGGGTCATCTTCCTTTTTCGCTGCTCACAATGGATGTTGTCGGAATGGTGCTGGATGCATGATTAATGTGGTTGGCGGAGACTTTATCGAAGGTGGGTGTGAGGACGAGTATGTAAACGTGCAGGGACTAAATGTAGGAGGTTGCATGCTAATTCCAAAAAAGACTTTGCGGCCACTACTGCTGTCTTTTAAGAGCTCCCATCACCATTAATCTTGATGTCCTGCCTCTGCTTATGCAGCAGTTGAATTTAATATTTCAACACTCCCTCTTAAATACAATTTCTTTATTTTCTTGCATACCCAAACATTTTCTCAAATAATTAAAACTTTTCTGTCTTAATGGTTTTGTTAATATATCAGCAAACTACTCTTATGTTCTGCAGTGTTGTAAAACAATTTCTCCATTACTCACTAACTCTCTGATGTGGTGATACTTGGCATCAATGTGTTTGGTCTTTTTATGAAAATCTGAATTCTTTAATAATGCTATCGCTGAATTCAATATTTCAAAATTCAGGTTCAACAGAATTTGTGAGAAATTCGAATACAATTTATTAACAGTGAGGATAACAGTAATTATGCCTATGGTGGAGAACCAAGTGAGACATTTCAAATAGTTATTATGAGTATTTCATTGAGGAATAGTTAACCGAATCTGTATTGAATGAATGCAACTTTTACTGGTTAGATGATTATCTCATAGTGGATATTTTGGTCTCCTTATAAATGGAAATTATAATATGTTAATTATATTGGATATAAATCAGATCTTGTACAATCTCCACACAGATCCAAAATCACTAAGTCGTTATTGAATAAAAAATGGATCCTCACAGAAATAAATGATGTGTTTTCTAAAACTATCAATTTAATAATTGAACTATAAAATATTGCATTACACAGAATCAACTAAATATTTTCCACCAGGATTTTGGGAAAAGTGGTAGACACTTTTTGATGATATTTTAATTGTCTTACATGTCTTAAGCTTAATTCCATCGGTAGAGGCTAACGTTGCAGAATAAAAGTGATATAAAGATGATGTTCAATGTCTAAGTATCCCTTGCATAGCTCAAAAAGTTATCACTATGTGCTGCAACAAGTTAACTTCTTGAACGACTCTTTATGAGAATAAATTCGGAAATCGGACAATGGAAATATCGACGGATGAAATGCATGACGTACAATGCAATTTTTTTTTTATGATGTAAAATGCATAAATAGCAGCACATAATCCTTAAAGATAATGTTATTTTTTCTTGTGAATATGTGTGACATGTAAAGTCATATGTTATCTATTTTGATTCACTGAAAATATTGTTATATAATTTTGGAAATAGGTAGATTACAAGTAAGTTGTGATAAATTTCTGAGCAATGTATAAAAAGATCAACTTTAATCTTATGTATATAATGACCATGTTTTCCAGGTAACTACAATATTGATGCAAGGGCATTAGGCTCAAAATTTACCTTGTACATAAATAGACATAGGGGGTCCCATGTTCTTTGAATTTCTTGTAAATATTTATGTTTTGAATATTTTGGTAGGGAATTTTAATTATCCTCAAGTCATTTTGAGAACATGAGAAGTTGGTGGAGATAGGAATACGAAGAGTCAATTTAGGATTAGTTCAGTTACTAAGTCCAATTTTAGGAATTTGGAATGTTAAGAGTTACAGAACTGTTTCGAGACTTGAATCGATTCAGGCCATTCTTGTGGTATAAATGTAACCCTGAAGAGTCTAAAGAGTAAATAGAGAGAGAGAGAGAGAGAGAGAGAGAGAGAGAGAGAGAGAGAGAGAGAGAGCTGGAGAGAGGTAGAGAATCTCTTCAGCAACAAAATAGGAGGATAATGGCCACTGAACTGAATATCTGGCCTGTCATGAAATTGTAAGAATTAGCTGAGATTTATCACCTGTATATGTATGTATATATATTCGTTTATGAAGAATTGTTTATGATTTACATGTGTGACTTTATGCCTTTGTAATTGAATTGTGTGTTAATTATCTCGGTGTATTTGTAAAATTGTTAGTTTGGATTTTGTAGAAGAATGCCTGTATTTCCGTGAGCTGGGTGTAATTAAGAGTCTGTCTGTGTATTCAAAAAGGAGAGCGTATGATAATGTGTAGAATATAAATCGTTTCAGCACTGTACTGATATTGTTGGCTCAAACTCTGGTAAACTGAATCCTATGCGTCATTGTAGGAATCGACCTTCTTGTCGATGTTATGTCCAATTTGTATGTGCCTTGATTGTATTGAGTTCTACGCAAAGCACTGTCAGTAATTTGAAATTAGGGTTCCGATCGTCTTTTGAGAATTGAATTGAAATGTGAGGTGAATCAATCACTGTAAGGATCGATTCTGAGATAGAAGAATCCTGTATGGATGAGACCCTGTGACAGAGTATATATATAAGAAACGCATGATAAAACTTTGCATGAGAGTTGCAATGTTGGTTAGTGAATCGATTTCAGCGTGGTAGGAACTCTGCGTCGGAGTAAATAGATGAAAGGATCGCCGAGGAACGAGGCTGCAATGTGAAAAAACCCCGTGACTGCGTGAGGAAGAGAACCTCTTCCAATGGAACTGGTAGAACCTTGTAGCGGAAGCTGAGTGGAACCTGGAGTGGAGCGGAACCGTGACCGAGATGAATAGTAATGGTGGTTTTGAGTTGGACGGTGGTTTTCATCGCACCACGTATCGTCGGTAAGTGGTATTTTCTGGTTGGGGAGCGATTCCATAGAGTGTTCAACACGTGGCGGGGAGGACCCACGGAAAACCGTCGTTGCTTCGCGCCATCGTGCATTAAAGTTCGTATCAGGACACCGAGCGATATCGATACAAGCCGTCGATCTGGAGGGAAGCCATCGGACGGTGATCGCTCGATGAAGAGACGCAGATGAGAACCGAGGTACGGGTGTGCATTTGATTGACCATCGATATATATGTGGGCCCAGAATATATTAAATTCGTTTGTTTAAATGGAAAGCGTCGGGTATTAATACGAAGTCTTGAAAGGTTAAACATTTGTTATAAGGTTTGGCGATGAAATAAAATCTCGGGAGATATTTTAAATTACAAAGTTTGTTGATTATTTTTGTTTATCAAATTCTTTGAATTTGATAAATAAAACTCAAAGAAGTTGGGAAGACCTGGGGGAAATGGTGCTTTGCAGAGTCACCACTGTCAAATGGTATCAGAGCTAGAATTTAGTTAGCTCGTTGAAAATTTTGTTTTGGAAATGCAAATGTACTGAACAGGAAATAAAATTTGAAGTCTGTTTAACAGGAGACTTCAGATTTGAAAGCCTAACATGTAGCATATATATTTGAAGTGAATAGGATTGTGGAGTGAGTGGAGGACAGGATCATGATCTTGCAGGTAATTAGCTTTAATCTGATTGAATTTGTAATTGCATAATTATGGTTACTGAAAATTGGAGACAGATTTTGATAGTGAAGATAGTGAGCCTGGTATTCAGCTAGAGGCTAGATAAGGAGGACATTTGTAGTGTTTTCAAGAGAATATGAGCAGTGTTTAACTCTGGTTGAAGGATTTTTTGAAGAAGTTAGAGTGCAGACAATTGAAGACATCTTAGTAGAAGTAGATCACAGCTTTTAGAGTAGTGATAGAAGAATCCAATAAGGGATTCTGAGTGTAGAAAGAGTGTGGAAAAACCTGGAAGATTCCCAAAAGAGGTTGGATGAGCAGAGAGCAGAGGTGTTCTTGAGAAAGTTGCAGAGTGAAGCTAGAAGGTTCCAGAGAGAGGGACCAACACTTTCCAAAAGCCGGAGCTCGGGAGAGAAGCTTGGTGAGGTAAGTTGCACCAAGAGAGCTTGACGTTGCAGAGGCTTAGTGCAGCTTGTGAGTGAAGGACTCCTAGAGAAGAAAATGGCTACTAAGAGCCATAGCAGAGACAACAGAGATTGCAGAGGTTCTGGGAGAAGCCACAACAAAAGAATGATAGAAGATGCCAAGACAGTTGGCATGAGAAAGAGACTCACAGATGAAGAGTATTGGAAAGAATTAGCTGAGATCAGAGAAGAGTTCAATAGATTGAAACTAAGAATAGAAGAAAGCCAGAGAGTTGGTTGGCTCATGAGGAAGAGTGTGAAATGGCAACCATTACAGAAGATGTTGAGGCAAAAGAAGATTACCTTGCTGAGAGAAGAACTCAGTTGAAAGAAGAAATTTTTGCTTGTGAAGTAGAACATAGCACCGATGAAGATTGGAGACCTGCAGGAGATCTTGTGAGACATGATGAAGACTTGAGGCAGCAAGAAGCTTGTCTTGCTGAGGGGGAAATAATTGAGGAATTCCTGAGTTATTGGACAAGTCCAGATGATGTGAGGGCTTGTGTCCTTGAGTCTGACAAATGTGAAGTGATGACAGACTCCACGGAGGAAGAAGAACCCAGACTTCTTGAGGAAAAGATGGAAATTGAAGATTCCATGTGTAGACCTGTTCAAGAGGAAGTGCTTGAGGGAGCATCCAAGAATGAAAATTCTTGTGATTTGAAAACTAAAAAGTTGTGTGTGTTTGCAGGTACACCACTGGAAGATGAACAAGCTTCAAAGTTTGTTTGTGAGAAGAAGATATTGAATCTGAAATTTGTTCAAATCAATTCTGAGGTAGTAAGATCTCAGGGAGAGATGAAGATAGAAGATTCAAATGAAGATATCCAGCAGAATGTTGAAGCTGAGAGGGAAGGGCCAACATAGGATTGGTCAAGAATAAGCAGAGGCATAAAAGGATGCGTAAGGTTCCCTAAATCTACTCCTATTGAAGTTGTTGAGTTATATAGGAGGCTAGATTCTTAGAGAAGAGAATTGGAAAATCAAAGGACCTATGCACTGGATAAGTTGCTGGGAAAGCAAGGCAGGAAGATCTTCATGGATGGATTTCATGAAGCAGATGATGGAATAAAAGTAAAGCTAGCTGACAGTCTCCTGGAGGATGCAAATTAGCATGCAGAGGTGCTGACAGAAGGTTTGGAAAGGAGTTCTGCACAACATACTGATGTGTTGTCAGAGAAGGAGAAGGCATTGAAGCATTGGAACTTTACTGCTGATGATTCATGTGTTAATCATACAAAGAAAGAGGAAGAACAACAGTTGGAAGTTGTTAGAGAAATGAATGAGAGGGAAACCATGTTGGCTGAAAACATAGTGAAGGACCAACATGAATTGGTGACTAGGTCATCAATTTAGACCATTGGGTCTCATGGTTTTAACACTGACAGTTTGTTTATGTGTATAGGTGATGCAGAAGACAATTCATCCTTTGAAATTTTCTTGGGAGAAGAAAAACTGTTGTTGAAGGAGAATGAGACAACCATGTCTCATATACAGGGAATTATCAATGTTATTGATAGAAAAGAGTTGGCTAGTTGGGTAGGCCAAAGGCAGCCTGAAGAGAAGATTTTAAAATCTGCTGAAGTGAGGAAGAATCAGCATTCCATGCTGACAGAATATGAGAAAGAAAAGCTCCAAGAACTTGATTGGATTTCTAGAATCCATCAAGAGGATGAGAGGACGTTGTTGAAGATTGCCCAAGAAGAAGGAAGAGATATTGAAGCTAACTTCCAGCATGTTGAAGATATAAAAGAAACACAGGAGAATTGGCTGAGTTGTTTGCTAAGAGAATTTGAAGAAGAGAAAGGGATTGCAGACCCTGGAGCAAGGATGCCTAAAGCTGTGAAGAAGAGAGGAATAGATACTAGCTTGCAGAATCAAATTCTGTTTACTAGTATACTGGAGGAGTATGTCACTACTGGTAGGAATTTATGTAGTGGATTGTTTTCTGAGAATGAAATTGCAGATGATGAACAAAAGAAAAGTGTTGCAGAAGGAAAGGAAGGGGAGACAACAACACCCATGATGGCAGCAGATGAAACATGGGGAATGACACCTGCAGAAGTAGTAAACATATTAATAGCATGTGAGACTGTAAAAGCAGCAGTATTGATAGCATGTGAGATTGCAAGCAGTAGCAGAGGGAAAGATAGTTTCTAGCCAGAGGATAAGCTGGACATGGAGATTGAGTACATCAGAAGACTGATGATGAGAGTGACTCAGGAGCAGCAGACAGCAGCAGGAAAGCAGGAGAGTTTCAGCAGGAGAAAGACAATGGCAGATTGTGAAAGCATAGCTGGGGGCAGATTAGAGAACAAAGTCTGGAAGCCTGGAGAAGGTTAGTTGAAGAATGATGTAGCTTATGGACAGCAGCAAAACCAAGTATGGGATCCTGGAGGCAGAGACGAAGAGCACATGATCAAGAGACCATGAAAATTTTGAAGCTTGGGAGTCTGATGCAGGGGCATTAGGCTCAAAAGTTACCTTGTACATAAATAGACATAGGGGGTCCCATGTTCTTTGAATTTCTTGTAAATATTAATATTTTGAATATTTTGGTAGGGAATTGTAATTATCTTCAAGTCATTTTGAGAACATGAGAAGTTGGTGGAGATAGGAATACGAAGAGTCAGTTTAGGAATAGTTTAGTTACTAAGTTTGATTTTAGGAATTTGGAATGTTAAGAGTTGCTGAACTGTTTGGAGACCTGAATCAATTCAGGCCATCCTTGTGGTATAAATGTAACCCTGAAGAGTCTAAAGAGGACAGTGAGAGAGAGAGAGAGAGAGAGAGAGAGAGAGAGAGAGAGAGAGAGGGCTGGAGAGAGGTAGAGAACCTCTTCAGGAACAGAATAGGAGGATAATGGCCACTGAACTGAATATCTGGCCTGTCATGAAATTGTAAGAATTAGCTGATATTTATCATCTGTATCTGTATGTATATATACCTATTTATGAAGATTTTTTTATGAGTTACATGTGTGACTTTATGCCTTCTTGGTCGAATTGCATGAGGAAATTATCTCAGTGTGACTGTGAAATTGTTGGTTTAGTTCTATGTGAAGAATGCCTGTATTTCCATGAGTTGGGTGTAATTAAGAGTCTATCTGTGTATTCAGAAAGGAGAGCATATGATAATGTGTAGAATATAAATCGTTTCAGCACTATACCGATATTGTTGGCTCAAACTCTGGTAAACTGAATCCTATGCATCATTGTAGGAATTGAGCTTCCTATCAATGTTGTGTCCAATTTGTATGTGCCTTAATTGTATTGAGTTCTACGCAAAGCACTGTCAGTAATTTGAAATCAGGGTTCGATGGATAAGATAGAATAATCTTTGTATGTATGAGACCCTGTGATAGAGTATATATATAAGAAACGCATGATAAAACTTTGCGTGAGAGTTGCAGTCTCGGTTAGTGAATCGATTTCAGCATGGTAGGAACTTTGCATTGGAGTAAATAGATGAAAGGAACGCTGAGGACCGAGGCTGCAATGTGAAGAGCTTATGACTGCGGATGAGAAGACCTCTTCCAATGGAATGAAGCATATAGCGGAAGTTGGTGGACACAGGTGGAGCGGAAGGCTGGCAAGGCGAGATGAATAGTAACGACGGTTTGGAGTTGAACCCGGTGGTTCATCCCTTTACCTATCATCGGTCGCGGTATTTCTGGTTGAGGAGATTCCATAGGTGTTTAACCGTAATGAGGGGCCAAGGAAAGCGTTGCTACGCGCCATTGCGTTAAAGTTCGTATCAGAATGGCAAGGCGGTATGGCAAGAAAACTGTATTCTGATATTGCCAACGATGATTATGGTGTGAATAGATACGAACGGAGAATGACCGAAGTACGGGTGTGCATTTGATTGGTCGGTTGATCATATGTATGGCCAAAAATCAAAAATAAATTAAGATTTATGATTTAATAAGGGTATGTCAATCGTTATTGGACTTCGTTAATAATTGAAGAACATCGTAATATATATATATAGGAATACGAAGAGTCGATTTTAGGAATTTGGAATGTTAAGAGTTGCTGAACTGTTTGGAGACCTGAATCAATTCAGGCCATCCTTGTGGTATAAATGTAACCCTGAAGAGTCTAAAGAGGACAGTGAGAGAGAGAGAGAGAGAGAGAGAGAGAGAGAGAGAGAGAGAGAGGGCTGGAGAGAGGTAGAGAACCTCTTCAGGAACAGAATAGGAGGATAATGGCCACTGAACTGAATATCTGGCCTGTCATGAAATTGTAAGAATTAGCTGATATTTATCATCTGTATCTGTATGTATATATACCTATTTATGAAGATTTTTTTATGAGTTACATGTGTGACTTTATGCCTTCTTGGTCGAATTGCATGAGGAAATTATCTCAGTGTGACTGTGAAATTGTTGGTTTAGTTCTATGTGAAGAATGCCTGTATTTCCATGAGTTGGGTGTAATTAAGAGTCTATCTGTGTATTCAGAAAGGAGAGCATATGATAATGTGTAGAATATAAATCGTTTCAGCACTATACCGATATTGTTGGCTCAAACTCTGGTAAACTGAATCCTATGCATCATTGTAGGAATTGAGCTTCCTATCAATGTTGTGTCCAATTTGTATGTGCCTTAATTGTATTGAGTTCTACGCAAAGCACTGTCAGTAATTTGAAATCAGGGTTGCTATCGTCTTCTGAGAATTGACTTGAAATGTGAGGTGAATCGATCACTGTAAGCATCGATTCTGAGATAGAAGAATCCTGTATGGATGAGACCCTGTGATAGAGTATATATATAAGAAACGCATGATAAAACTTTGCGTGAGAGTTGCAGTCTCGGTTAGTGAATCGATTTCAGCATGGTAGGAACTTTGCATTGGAGTAAATAGATGAAAGGAACGCTGAGGAACGAGGCTGCAATGTGAATAAACCCCGTGAATGCGCGAGGAAGAGAACCTCTCCCAATGGAACCGGTGGAACCTTGTAGCGGAAGCTGAGTGGAACCTAGAGTGGAGCGGAACTGTGACCGAGATGAATAGTGACGGCGATTTGGAGTTGGACGGTGGTTTTCATCGCACCACCTATCGTCGGTAAGCGGTATTTCCTGGTTGGGGAGAGATTCCATAGAGTGTTCAACACGTGGCGAGGAGGACCCATGGAAAATCGTCGTTGCTGCGTGCCATCGCGTGTTAAAGTTCGTATCAGGACGCTGAGCGATATCGATACAAGCCGTCGATTTGGAGGGAAGCCATTGGACGATGATCGCTCGATGAAGAGACACAGACGATAACCAAGGTATGGGTGTGCATTTGATTGGTCGGTTGATCATATATGTGGGGCCCGAAATCAAAGATAAATTAAGATTTATGAGCTGATAAAGGTATGTCAATCGTTATTGGACTTCGTTAATAATTGAAGAACGCCATAATATATATATGGATATATTACGTATAATGGTTAGTTGGCGCAATATGAAGTATGAAATATGTGAACGGAGTTTAATATATGTACATGCCAACGGTCAATTAATATGTTTCTAATAGCCCAAAATATTATGTCGCGTATAATGGTTGTATATGCGAAGTTGGCGCATATGTATACGAAATGGACTGTCGGGTTATAACTATAGATGAGTGTTGAATTAATATCTCAATTCTCTGAATTGAGATATTAAATTAACCCACACTTATTTGTTTAAATTTGCCGCGTAGAATAAAGGGAGGTTGTGAGATTGCCTGGACTAGGGAAGAGAATTGGACATGAAAATTTGGATACATTTCACACACAGATTAAGGTTGGGACCAAGGTAAACCGGGGCCATGGGTGGCCTCGCTGTCAAATATATTTGAAATTGTTATAATATTGTTAAAAAAAAGGAAATATTCCAATACCCTTTTAACCCTTTGGTAGAAACTAAATTGGGATAAAATATATTAACAATTTCTATAAACCACCTTAATAAACTCTAAAATAACATTATACAAGTTTCATACAAGCTTTGTGGATTTAGCGTTGCTAACAAATTTACAATTTATAACAAATGATCAAATGTTTGGGTGTTGGAAATGAAATATTACAAGTTATATAGCCGAAGGTAACAACACAGAGCACCCAACCACTATAAAGAATATCAAACATTATATTGGTCTGTTTTCTGTACAATGATTTCACTCGGGATATTTGAATATTTAACACAGATCACCAAACCACTGACATGAATATTTAACATTACATTGTTCTGTTTTCTGTAAAATGATTTCACTTAGGATATAAAATATATTATACTATCATCTCTCTACTACTACAGCCTTATTGTGTAACTTGATTGGGATACTTATGAAAAAATAACTTGTGTATATAGAACTCCTACTCCTTGATACCCCGTTATTATCAATAAATTGAGAGTTAGAATCCAACATTGTACACACAACTTAAACCACAGGTTTGAGTCCTCAAGGAGATATTTTTCTGGATGCAATGACCCTTGATGATGGCAATTGGTTAGGGTTTTTAACTTTTGATCTCTTTCTTGTTTAGCTTTTGCGTTATTTGGTGAATACAAAAAATCTCCGGCAAGGCTAGAGAAAATAGTTATGAATCATAGTGTGTTTGGAATAGTTACCATAAAACGTTGGGAATATGAGCACCATTAAAAAAATAAAAAAATAATAATAAAAGCATGTAAAAGGTTTAATTATGAAGTTGCTAATTATACTATATTTCTTAAGGCCAAGATTTCATAATCTATAAGAATAAACATCTTAGTGTAGGATGTTTCAATACTAACTCTGGCATCATATGGAAAGAAAATAAGAATTTTGTTCATCCTTTGTCTGAATGCATGGTGTCGTTCTCTCTAATTTCATGATTTTTTTTTAATGTTTAGTTTTTTATGATTTTTTAATTATTGTTTAATAAATTAAGGAAAAAAAATAAATTGGTTTTAGAATATATATATATATATATATATATATATATATATATATATATATATATATATCAATTTCATCATGAAGAACCATTATTGGGCATGAAATCATGTTTGCAAAGTGTGAATCAAAATTCTGAAGGCGAAGCTAAGGAGGGCACTAAAGAGTCGCAAAAGGCATGATAGGCTCCAAATTTTGGCTGAAGCTTCTTTGGATCAGCATAGTGCTTGATGGTGGACATTCAACCCAAATTTCAAGAAATTTTGGAAACTTTTTGTCAATTTTGAATTTTTTGGCCTTAAAACAAATTTTCCTGCCCGACGCGTCACACTACTTGGTGCGCACTTATAATTGGTAGCTCCTCTTGAAGAAAAAATTGTATTTCTAGATTTTTCATCAAAATTTATGCATGCCTACCATTTACCTAAGGATTTTTACAAGTTTTGGGTTGCTTGAAGGGTCAAAAACACCTTAAAAAAGGCCTTTCTGCCACTTTTTGGACACACAGGAAGCAGTGTTGGGAGATTTGTTTTTTGGAGGGGAAAATGGCAACCAAATTCATAAATTATACTTGGGTTGGAAATTATACAAGTAGCGCTTTCCAACGAGCTATCCTGCGCTCAATTGGGACTCCGGGAAGGCCCTCAAAATTTGTTCCAAAGGGGCGCGAAGCATAGGGATTTCAGGCGCGGCGCATTGGGAATTTTGGCCTAGTTTTCACTCAGTAACTCAGTGTTTCACCTAGTTTTGGCTAGTTTGAATTTTTCATCTCCAAATGTGAAAATATTGATGTAACTTGATGTAATTTCATTGCTTTGATGTAATTTTGGCACATTTTTACTCATGTAAGTAGATTCATTGACCAAAAAATGAATTGTAACTGAATGAATCAGTTTCCTATCTTATAGAGGCAAGCTGTTCCACTGCCTATTTTCCAGTTCTTAGTTTATATCTTGTTGAAATAGATCCTAAAATAGTGAGATCGACCCCTAGAGGCATGGGGATGAGTTATTCTTGTCTATATATTGTAGTTCTTCAGTCATTTTCAAGGTTGGACACTTGGGATTGCTTAGAGCTTCATTGTACATTTCATCTCTGCATTTTGGCAAAGGAATAGACCAGGGTTTGCAGCACTCCTTGGGATCCATGTGGCTCTATGTTTTGATGGTGTGTTTTTCTCTGTGATTGTAAGTTTAATGATGTTTCATGTGTATCATTTCCCTTCTCCTTTATTCTTAAGTTAAACAAATAAGTATTAAAGGTGGAATTCATTAGATTTGCAGTGCTATGTCTTGAGTTTTGTTTAATTTTTCATGTTTTCAACTCTCTGAAGAGGATTCCTGAAAGCCTCTTTCCCTCTTCAACTCCTCACCAGTCTGAGCTATCCATTTCATTCAATTCGAAGCATCAAAACAATTTCCTTCCTTGCCCCATTCAGCTCTCTGCAAGACTGATCATTTCCCAGACCCAAATCTGCCTTTCCCTTTGATTCCAACAAAAACCCCCAAATCAAATCAAACTCTTTCACATATATACCTAGCCTAAAATCAGCCTTTATTTCAAGTCATCTCAAGCCTCACTGATTATTTTTGCTAAGATTGACCCAGAGAGAGCCCTCTCCTGATCTGGTAGGGATAGCTACCATATTAAGCGTGGTTTGATGTTACCCTAGACTCTGCCTTCCTTCAGCCCGAGGTAAATTTAGGCAATAACATAGTGGCGACCATACTGGGGACAAAAAAATGGTTTTATTGTTAGTGTTATTTGTTTTATATGCTACAGACGGAGCCTGAAGTTATGCTTGTCTATATCTTGTAGTTTCTCAGTCATTTTCAAGGTTCGACACTTGGGATTGCTTTGAGCTTCATTGTACATTTCATATCTGCATTTTGGCAAAGGAAATAGACCAGGGTTTGCAACACTCTTTGGGATCCATGTGGCTCTATGTTTTGATGGTGTGTTTCTCTCTGTGATTGTAAGTTTATTGATGTTTCATGTGTATCATCTTCCTTCTCATTTCTTCTTAATTTAAACAAACAAGTTGTAAAGGTGGAATTCATTAGATTTGCAGTGCTCTACCTTGAGTTTTGTTTAATTTTCCATGTTTTCGACTGTCTGAAGAGGATTATTCAAAGCCTCTTTCCCTCTTCAACTCCTCACCGGTCTGATCTATCCATTTCATTCAATTTCAAAGCATCAAAACAATTTCTTTCCTTGCCCCATTCAGCCCTCTGCAAAACTGATCATTTCCCGAACCCAAAATCTGCCTTTCCCTTTGATTCCAACAAAAAACCTTCAAAATCAAATCAAACCCTTTTACATATATACCTAGCCTAAAATTAGATTTTATTTCAAGTCATCTCAAGCCTCATCGATTATTTTTGCTGAGATTGATCCGGAGAGAGCCCTCTCCTGATCTGGTAGGGCTAGCTACTAGATTAAGCATGGTTTGATGTTACCCTAGACTCTACCTTCCTCCATCTTGAGGTAGATTTAGGAAATAACAACATGGATCTTGAATTATGATGCCATTTTAGCTTTGTCTAGTCTGCTACTTCGAAATCAACACATGAGAGACTCCAATGTATCAGCAAAATTCTATAGTAATCGTAGCAATTTTACTCCACATTTAACACTTCTAATACAAAAGTATTTATACAAAAAAAAATTACAAATATCCTAGATAAATGTAGGAATATCTTTAGGAAATATAAAATATATTTACAAAATAAGAGGTACAACTGCTTAACAAATCTGCAAGCTGTCCTCTTATCCAAAATATATATAACTACTTTATCTAACAAGGAGATTTTTATTGAATAGCTGTCTTGCTTGTTGGCTGTTTAGGAAATATATTTGTTTGAGTTTCCTTGGATGACACACTTTCCTCTGAAAGTCTTTAACGCTACTTCTTTAAACACTGATACACTTTGAATGATATTTCACTCTTTACTACTGAAAAATATGTCTTACTGTAGTAAAAAATCAGCTAATTGTCTCTTTATTTCATAGTTTCTGTTTGACTATTTATAGTGCATTTTTCTTCACTGTTTTACCTTTTCACTATTACATTAAATCTGTGAATGCTTTCCATTGCTATGCATTTGGAATTTTCACATTTTTTAGCTTTCTAAAGTTTTCATCGACATCTGTGTACTTGGCAAAGGTAGGTTTGAAAACAAAAAGATGCCTAATCTCATGCTGTAGAAAAAACAAGTCTGCAAAATATTGAAGGATGACCTTTCCTGTAGGAGTGCCCAGTGGTAGTGGTTTGTTTATTTTTTATTTTGCAAACTCTCTTATCTTCTTATCCTACTATTTTTGAGGCATTAATTTCTCATTAAAGACATGAATGTCTGGCAAGCCCTTCTTTCTCAATTTTGTATACTTCACCATAAACTTTGTTATGACAATATTCATTGCTTCACACTTCTCTTCTAGGTTGCTCATCAAATGTTTCTTGGTTATAACCTTCTTGATTTGTAATATTGTTTCAGTTCTATATTGTACCTTTAACTCTTCCAACTCTGCTCTGTGTTTACTGTTCAAGAAAGTGATGAGTTTTAAATCCTGTGATGGCTTATTAGCTAACTCATCCTTGGTTTTCTGAATCTTAGTTTGGGCTACTAATAGTAAGTCTCTCTGGTCAAAGATGACCTGAATTGAAGGCCATTGAGAATGTATGGCTTCAATAATATTTGTCCAAAGATGATTCTTGATGTAGGAAATCTGTTCAGTAAATGTTAACTCCTTTTGTAAATTCTTTATTTGTTCTTCAAGTCTATGGCCTTCTACTCATGGTTTTTACCAGTTATCAGTGTTGTTTTGTTGGTGGCTTCAATACTTTTAATTTTATTCTTTAAGCTATTTATTTCATTGGTTTTCAAGGACATTTCCTCCATATCTTTCACTATTTTCCCTCCTCCATCTGTTTGTTGTATCTGTGTTGTTGAAGATTCTTTGGCTGATGTAGTAGCTAAATGCCCTGACACTGCAGTTGCCAATGGCTCATTAGGTGCTAATTTTTCTCCCAAAGTAGAAACCACATCTGTGGTGATTACTAGTATTACTGTAGGAATAGTTGGAGCATCAATTTCCTTTACAGTCTCTTTCTCCTTAACAAGTTTATCCATTTGAGTTTCCTTTTCTTTAATCTGAGCAGTTAGTTTGAGGATCAACTGCATCATTTCTTCTTTTTCTGTTTTATCCTAAATTATTTCTTTGGTCTGTGGGTGCTCACTTTGAGGAAGCTTCAGTTGTTTCCTCAAAGCTGCAATATCATCATTTTTATTTTTTATCAAAACTTCAATAGCTTGAACATCTGAGGGATCAATTCCCACCTACAAAACTAAGTCTTCTAAGGCTTTAATCCTTAGAGCTTTGGCATAGAGGGATGCCTTATCCAGTTTCATTTGGTCCTGCATATTTAAGACAATATTTTTCAATTTGGTAGCACTCATTGCCTTTGTCACCACAGTTGAATATAACATTTCAGAACTGTGTCTGTGGAATTCTATTTGGTTAAGCTCATGAATGCTTTTATTATCTACCTCAAACTCGATCTTTTTGTAATCTGCCACTGTCTTTGGTAACGAAGTATTTGGTTGCAAAAAGGACATAATCATCTTATTTTTTGCATAATCAAAGGCTGTCAATAGCCTGTTTTGATTCCCTGGTTTTGGCTTAAGAAACTGAGAATACATTTCAAACTTGATTTATTCATTATTTTTCTTGATTTGCTTGTACTTTTATTTGACATCTAAGTCTTTTTCCTCCACTGTGTGTGAGGAAGAAGCTTCCATATTTTGGGTTTTTTCAATCATCTCAGTCTTTTTTCCTTTAGTTGTTGTTTGTTCCTTTTCAATCTCTGCTAGAGTCTCATTAACTATCATTGTTTATTTCTGGCTCATTTGTATCTTCAATTTCAATCACTTTTTCTTTTCCAACTATAGTAATTTTAGGCCTCTTGTTATAAATGAGCTTGAACTTTGTCTCTATGGTGGTCTCAACTTTATAGGTTCCTTCATCTCTGCCTCTTTTTGTTGAAGTTTCAAGTTGTTTTGCAACTACCATAGCTTGTGTAGTATCCATTTTTTCTGCTGGCTTTGCATTGAATATTGTATTTATTAGAGTTTTCTCTATCCATTCTGCCTGATTTGCAAACTTCTCAATTTCTAGCTTAGGTTCATGTATAAATGGTGTAAGTTTGGATTTAATCCTTAAATTACTCAAGATTCCTTGAGGATCATAGTTCCATGGAAAGCTCTCCTGAAATTTAAACCCTTCTAGCATCTTGGTGATTTCCTTTTCTGCTTCTCTGTTATTTATGATGAAAGGCCCAACTTGATTTTTAAGCTTGAATTGGGTCTTTTTCCTGGCAGCTAAGAAGTTGATGGAGTCAGAATTTAGAATTTTCCTTAAGTATTCCAATGCAAAAACTCTCATGCACATATATTTTGGCAACATATAAGGTAATAAGTTTGAGCCAAAAATTCTTATCTCTATGTGTTTTTCATAAAGAAACCAGTGTCCCATTTTATTTTGTTCTGATAACTGCAATATTATTTTCATGTCCTCGTTTACTCTAGGCTTCTCTGCTTTGTACAATACATTCAATGCTGGCTGGAGGAATAGGCCTGAAAAATCTGTATAACTGAACTAATTTCCTTATTTCCTAAGTAAAGAAGTCCAAAAGATAATGGACAGAGGTTGGCCCTCTAAGTCAAATTTTTTGCAATGAAATTGGAAAATTATCAGCTTGGAAGAATAGAAACAAATGAAACAAGTATGATGAGTACCTAAACACCCCTTCAGTGGGTAGTTTGGTCAATTGGTGATGAATATTGTTTGCTATAAAATTGGCATATTAAAAAATGAGTGCATGGGGTTGACCTGGAGATAAACTAGATAAGAAGCCAAGTATGGATTCATCAGTGAATCCATCTGTGAAATATCCCAGTATAAAAGATAACATGGAAATAATATGCCTTCACCCTTTAGGAAATTTGGCAGTTGAATAAGGAGGGTTCAATTTAGGGATGTCAACATGAGCAGGCACAAAGTCCTGAAATATCATAAAATTCTTTGAGAAATCGAGGCTTAAGTACAACTGGGTTAAATATTCAATAGAAAGGGGGACTAAATTAGGATCAGATGGTAATTGCGGCATTTGATTTATGGATTCTGCTATGATTGTAAAAAGGACCTCTTTGTTTGCATTAAAAATAGCCCTTTGGTCTGGTTCATAATTCTTTTGACAAATTATAACAAGATCTTGTCCAGAATGAGTCAAAGGAACTACATATTGGGGCAAATGAGTCTCCCAGATAGGTATTTCATCTTTATCAAGGTTTTTATCATAGCACTAATTGTGTATTTCGAATAGATTAAATTCTACCACAGGGTTAGAAATCTTGTAATCCATATCAGTAAGGGAAGAATCTCTACAGTAGGTACTGCTGGCTGAAGGGGATTTATAGATATAGTGGTTTAGCAGTAAGTGCAGGAGTAGATTTGATGGATTTTGATGCTTCAGATTTGGGAGGCTTGGATTCACCAGGTTTAATAGGCTTAGAACCTCCAGCTTTGGCTGTTATTTGTTTCTTAGTCATTTTTGAATAACTAATGCAAGCTTAAACTGTTTGCAAGAGTTTTTTTTTTTAAACAGAGGATAAAATTATCAATTTACAAGCCAAGGATAAGCTTCAAGTGATATCTTTGCTCAATTAGGCATCTGAGATATGTAAATTGGTTTAAGATAGAAAACGAGGGTTTTCTGAATAATTTGGACTGTAAAAAGGCATTTCCAGGATATATTTGGGTTTCAACCTCCTCCTTCTTCTTTGAAATTGATTTTAAGTGAACACAATTGAGGAAATTGGCTTCAGAAGAGGCTTTTTTGAACACAACAATTTCTAGGGAAAATTTGCGAGGGTTTGTTCTGTTTTAGGGCATTTTTGGGCTTTCTCCTGATGAATTTTTCTAATTGAAAGATTTTTTTACTTAAGGACAGTTCAGAATTGATTGTGCATGGTTTTAAACTGATGAAAAATACCTCAATTTTGCAGGAATTTGACACTTGAAAGGGTTCCTGAAGCTTTTGTTTGTTCCTGTGGAGAGGTCTTGATGCAGAGAAATGGATTTTAAAGTCTTCAAACAGGAGATCTGTGGTGAAAATAGGGAGTTTACATGGATAAAATTGTGTTTTATGGTTTTTAGCACAGTCGGGAGGCTTCAATACAGTCGGGCAGAGTTCTTTTTCAGTTTGGAATGCACGAATAAACATTAACAATAGTATATCAAAGGTTTTAAAACTTGATATTTAACCATCACAAATGCATTAATTACAGGTCTTATCATAGGCGGGAAGGCAGTTTATATTTTGAAATGCGAAAACCGTCATCATTTTTCGCGTAGATCTCAGGTGCTAAGCTGTTTTTTCCAAAATGAACGTGATCGAATGGGGTTTCGCCACGTCATCGGAGGCAGAAATGACCAAACCACTCATTTTTCATTCGTTTGGGCTTCGGGCGAACGATCATGTTGTGAGCATGAAAAGGATCTGGCACTGTTAGATCACCGGGAAGGGAGAGAACGAATGAGATTTGATGGGAAGGTGCGGTCAAAAGGTATGTGGGACCGGGGTGACTTACGCACTGGCGGGTTTTAAAATATAATAAAACCTTTATATGATATGTGTTATAACCAAATTTTTATATCAAAATATGTTATATATAAGTAGGACTTATGTGTAGTTAAAAGGGATTTAAAATGTATGTGAGTGGGGGTGTATGGAGCGGGATTATAGGGTTTAACTTTGGGTTAATTTTATATAAAACATGAGGTTTTATATAATGGGAAAAGTAAAACAGTTACTCTTTAACCTTGGCTTAAGTTTATGTGGGGAGGTAAGTGCATTTACAAAGGCGCGGGGGTTTAAATATTTATAAAAGTCTTAATATATCTTTAAAACTTAGGATAAAATGTGATGTGTAGGGAAATGTTATAGTGCTCTTTAGAAGTACATAAGATATGAAATAAAAGCCAATTTTCATTTTTAGTTTTATTATATAGTTTTAAACTTTTGGAAAGGTCTATAACCGTAGGGGGCAGGGTATTTCTATATAGTTAGTTTTAGGCCAAAGGGGGTATTTTTTGGGTTTTATTTTAGCATGTGGATAATAAATTTGGCTTAAAATCTTATAATAACGTGTTTTGGGGGTATATTTCACATAAAGGGAATTATATAGGTAGGATAAGTTAATTTTGGGGATTTAATAGCATAAGTTAGAAATTAATATGACAAGGGGAAAGGAATACACAAAATACACTTATAGGACTAGGTAAAGTGAAAATTTTTAAAGCAAAGCTTATTATTTGATAACTTCACCACTTTTACTCAGGATAGAGTGTTTTTTGAGGGTTTGTATGCTTTATTAATGAAGGGAGTTAATAAAATGGGCTTTTATGTATCATTAAGTAAAAAAGGAGTTTTCACTTATGAAAATGAATTAAATTCATGAATGATGAATGAATATTGGTGAAGGGGAATTTATCATAAGAATTCAACATTTTCTACTATCCAGTCACTAAGCCTTGGGTCCGGTTCCAACAGAAGTAAGAGAAATGATCTGAGCCTCTTTGACTGGAAGTATAGAATACTGAATTCCTACAAAGGGACGGAAATTAGTAAATTTTTCCCGGTGAGGAATATTTACATGATTTTTACCACTTCTTTCTACCTACCCAACATTACTCTAGCATTTTTTCTTCCTTTTAGCAGGTGCATTTAAGCCTGTTACCTTGAAACATTTATTCTTTTGAAATCATAAAACTATCTAATTCTACCTTATTTCATCTGAGGGCTCAGATAAACTGATGAGCTCCTCATTATTCTCTACCCATCTACTGATTTGTCAGGATTATACTATCTAACAAAATTTTATTCACTATCTAAAACATGGAAATTGAAAACATGGCAAGTCAAGATTAAAGAGTTTAACTAAACATGAATTATGGCATTTATTGACACTCTTCCATAATCATAAAAAGTAGTGGCATTTGGACTTGCACACTTTCATGTTTTATTTTCATATTTTTCTTTTGGGGTCTATATTTTTTAAGTCCTTTGATCTTTCTTTTAGGAATTTTACCCTCTTTTTTTATTTTCTATTTTTTTATTTATTTTTTACAAAATATGGGAAAACAACTTGCAAAAATCAAGGTATGTACATATTTTACAAGACTATCATAAGTCAATTCCAAATTATGAATCCTATACTTATAGGACCCTAACATCTTGAACGAATTATTCAAGCTTACATGACTTTTCCTAGTCCAAATATTAATGAAAACTTCAAAAAATCATATCTCCACTTCTAAAACTTGGAGTTCAACGATTCAATAAGTTTTGGATTCCCCTTTCTACCCTCTATTTTCGCATGCCATCACATGTAAAATTGTGCTCTCGAAAATGCCCAAAACACATTTTTGTGCAGAACCCCATACTTGGGTTCTAAGCCCACAAGTCACCCTTGGGCACTGTGCCCCCCAAGCCTTGAACCATAGGGCTTAAAGAACATACCAAGCTACACAAATCAGCAGTCAAAACACTTTATATCTTAAGGTTCAAGGGAAAATTTTATCTTTAACTTCTATAGAGATTCAATAGTACAAAGGTGTAGGTTTAAAACACAAGTGTATCATACATGTTTTGTAATGTTCCAATATTTATGGAGTCAAAAAGCATTTGAGCCAGGTCCATGGTTTGTCCTATACTCAATGCTTTCATCAACTAAGATGTAAAATAAATAGTCGAAACAATGCTTTTTACATGAGATTAATAGTCGAAACACTTTTGATGATTTTTCACTCAAACATATAGATTTTTATTGTATTGTAATTGATGTTGGTTGTGTTATTCATAACATTAAGCTCACATTTCTATATTACAATAAACGAGAGAAGTTGATATCATTTTTCATGTAGATTAAATACTCTTTTTCTCTCACTAAAATTGTTCTAAAAAATATTTTAAATAAACACTATAACAATTATCAATATAATTGTATGTTAATAGTCATCTAGGCTAAAATCGACAATGTATTACAAAATTACATCAAGTTTTTAAGCGAAAAAATTGAACCCAACTTATTATGAAAACATTTAGGGGGTATGGTAGAGCCACGTATGTCAATAGTCTTCTAGGCTCAAATAAACCATGTATTACAAAATCACATCAAGTATTTTAAGCCAAAAAGTTGAACCCAACTTATTATGAAAACATTTAAGGGATATGGTAGAGCCACAATTTCCTTTATGTGAGAGTAACATTTCTCATGATTCATCCAATCCTAATATTTCACTTGTTAACACAATGTTTTGAGAGGATTGTACCTAGGTATTTCTGGGGTTGAATCCGTTGTCTTAGCTAAGATGGATCTGCATGCAATATGGTGGAAGATCACAACTTTTCCAAAGAATGTGGATTGAACAATGTGAAGAAAAATTTGAAAATTATTTGCTTCAAGAAAAGACAGTACAAAAATGCATATGTACATTTTGTTTTTGGATGTATCATACATTCTTATAGTATAGGCATGTTATATTGGGGCAGGATGATTTACCGAGGATTGGTTGCCTAACATTTTTTTAAGAAATTATTCTGTCGACTAATCATTAAGTTAATAATCCCACATCTTCCTATAATGAAATGATCATCATAAGACGAATTCATCAATAAGCAGTCCATGGCACATGGTGTCCATTTAACGTCATCCCACTTATTTCTAGGAAGAAATGAACAAAAATCAGGACAAATTCATGAATAAGCATCTCACAGCACATGTGTCCATTCAAGGCCTTTGGTTGACCTAAATCAGAAAATAAATACATAAAGAAGTGAAAACTAAACAGGAAAATAACGAATTAAGGGCACTAATTTCTTGGCATAGAAATTTTCTACATATTCAATATTCCAGTATCACTTCTCCTTCATAGTGACAAGTAAGAGAGGGTGGTTATGATGTTTAATACAATGTATCGTTAAAATTTTGTTTTGCATAGTATACGACTGAGTTCACTTGAGAAATCATGGAATAAAGTATAAAAATCTGCAACCAATCTCAATCCATCAAAAATAACCCATTCATCATGTTTCATATAATCAATCTTCTCGGGAGTTTGATGAACAATTATAATTCCAAGGTATTTTTGAAAAAATAAACTTTTTTTCTAATTCATACTTCAAGAACATATTTAACATAATTTACTGCACTTTTCAGGCTTAGGAATAGCTTAATGAATTGAGGAAAATGATGGATGTGAACATATTTTATATCTTAAGGTTCAAGGGAAAAGTCTGTCTTTAACTTCTCCAAAGCTTCAGAAGTACAAAGGTGTAGGTTTAGAAGACAAGGGAAACAAACCCATTTTTTAATGCTCTAAATTGATGAAATTGAGAAGAATAAGGGCAACAAACATGTTTTGTAATGTTCTGAATCGATGAAATCGAGAGTAATTTTAGCCAGGTTCATGGTTTTGTCCTATCTTCGATGCAATCATCAATTCAGCTAAAGAATCAATAGTCGAAAACAATGTTTTTTACTTGAGATGAACCTGGAAATCACTTTTGATGATTTTCCACTCAAACTTCTAGCTTTTTATTGTACTTCAATTGATGTTGGTTATGTTATTCATATTGGAAATCTACGTTTTGTATATTAAAATAAATAGGAGTAGTTGATAGCCTTTTTCGTGTAGATTAAATATTCTTTCACTCCAACTAAAATTGTTCTCAGAAATATTTTAGATGGATGCACCACCAATTATCAATATTGTATGTTAATAGTATGCTAGGCTGAAATCAACCATGTATTACAAAATTACATCAAGTTTTTCAAACGAAAAAAATGAACCCAACTTATTATGAAAACATTTAGGGGGTATGGTAGAGCCATACTTTCTTTAATCTAAATAATGAAACTTAATTGAGTATTTTATTGTGTGAGCATGTGTCTCAGATACAACTAAGTTGGCTTGAAAATCATTGAATAAGGTATAAATATCTGCAATCAATCTCAATCCATCAAAAATCACCCATTCATCATCTTGCATATAATCACTCACCCGATATTTTGTTGAACAATAATGTTTTTAAGCTATTTATGAGAAAATAAACTATCTTTCTGCTTCATATTACAACACGATATTTAACATTACTGCACTTTTTAGTCTTAGGAACAAATTCATCAATGGAGTAACATGATGGATGTGAATACATTTTCTATCTTGGGGTTCCATGGAAAAATTTATCGTTAACTTCTCCAGAGCATTGGCAGTACAAAGGTGTAGGTATAGAAGACACGGGAAACAGTGTCGTTTTGTAATATTCCAACATTGATGGAATCGAGAAGCATTTGAGCCAGGTTCATGGTTTCTCCTATATTCAATTCAATCATCATTCTAACGTGCATAATAAATAGTTAGAAACAATGCTTTTTACTTGATATTAACCTAGAAACCAATTTTATGATTTGTCACTCAAACTTATAGCTTTTTATTTTATTGTAAATGATGTTGGTTGTGTTATTCATATTGGTAATGTAGGTTTTGTATATTAAAATAAATGAGAGTAGTTGATATTATTGTTCGCGTAGATTTTTTTTTTTGGTCAATCAAATTCATTCATTATATTATCATCAAAGTGAAAAGTACAAAATACATCGCGACAGGCCCATTTCTCTCAGTCTGAACCGACTTGCTAAGATTGGGACCTGGAGGATAACATGAGCAACTGACTCTATGCATTATTCTCTGGTGGCCTAGAAGCCATGACATACAGACAATAAAAAAAATTGAAACACAACATAAAGAAGCATGTTAAGGAGGGGGGTTGGGGGCAATTGTAGGGGGAGCTACGAGGTGGCCAACATATTCATTCATATGAGAATCAATATACTCCACCCTCGCTTCCAGACTGTAAAGGTGTTCGTTGGTGCGCCTTTTCTTGCATCGCAGGTTGCCCAATTGTTCGATGATTTCACTTTGGCCGAATTGAATGTCATTAATGTAAGCAACCAACTCATTTCGATCATCATATGTATGATTTCAGAGGATGTGCATGTTCACTTGGATGTTCCAAACTTGAGAGGAAATAAACTCCAGTGTTGCTAGTGCAACCACATGACCCAAAGAACCTACATCGCCATCCTCTATCTCGTGGTTCCTTAATGAATCTAATGTGGCTCCATTTCCTTGCTTCTTCTTCTCTACGTGCCTTGGAATGCCACCCCTGTGGTATGGTATCCCGACGTACCCATCGCTCTCGTAATTCCATCGAAATTCTTCGACCTCCCATCTGAACACTACACCATAAATCAAAGTAACCTTTAACTCTTCCCCTAAGGATAATTCAGGGTCTCTCTAGCACCCATCATATCTAAAATGACTCCCCACACCCATGAGAAGTGTTGTGTAACCAGCTCCAAAAATAGAAGAAAAGAGATATCAATGCCTTAGAAATAAGCCACTTCGAGGGGGCAAACTCCAATACATTACATAAATGAACAATTCTTGGATGATCCAATTTACAAAACCTCATTTCTATATATAGGAGTCCATGGGGCCATAATGTAATCCTAGTGGGCCACAATGTAATCCTAGCCGACCTAACAATAATAATTTAAGGGCACAATAATAACAAAATGGGGATTACAAGGGTACAATAATAACAATAAGGGGGTTACACTAACAACAATAAGGGACTATACTAGTAATATAGGGACCTAACATGCCCCTCTCCTTCAAAAAATTGTTGTCCTCAACACTTGAGTAGCTTTGGGTGCTTCTGTATAAAATTCTCATCCTCCCATGTAGAATCTTCAGTGGGTAAGTTCTTCCACTTGATGAGATACTCTGAAATTGATCGATTCCGTAGTTGTCGAGTTCTTTTTTCCATGACTGCTTCAAGTTCCAATATGATTTTCCCTTCCCCATCAAGTTCTGGCAATACTGTTTGAACTGGAAGATTTTCACCTATAACCTTCTTTAAGCATGAAACATGGAAAATTGGATGTACTCGCAAAGAAGCAGGAAGCTCCAATTTGTATGCCATAGTACCAATATTTTGCAACACCTTGTAAGGACCATAGTACTTTGGCGATAATTTATTATCCTTATTTGCTTGCTTGAGGGACATTTGTTTGTATGGTTGTAGCCGTAAAAATACCCAATCTCCTACATCAAAACTTCTCTCGCTGTGATGTTGATCTGCCTGTTGTTTCATTCGATTTTGTGCCAAATTCAGGTTATCGTTTAAGAGTTGGAGAACTTCTTGCTGATGCTCGATGTGATCTTCCACTGCTTGAACCTTCAAATTTTCCATTAAATATGATGTGATGGATGGTGGATGATATCCATAAAGTGCCATAAATGGGGTCATTTTTGCTGCAGTATGGAAGGAAGTGTTATACCACCATTTAGCAAGAGGTAACCACTTGATCCATTGTGTTTGTTTATCAGATACAAAACAACGAAGATATCCTTCCAAACATTTATTTACTATCTCAGTTTGACCATCAGATTGAGGATGATAAGATGAGCTATGAGCTAATTGAGTACCCAAACAAGAAAATAATTCCGTCCAAAAATTTCCAGTAAAAATGGGATCTCTGGCACTCACAATAACCCTTGGGCTTCCATGTAGATTTTGAATTCTTTCCATAAATGTAGTAGCAACTGTACTTGCTTTAAATGGATGAGATAATGCACAAAAGTGTGCATACTTGGTAATTCTATCAACTACCACCATGATGACACTCTTTCCTTCGGACTTCGGTAAACCTGTGATAAAATCCATTGAAATCTCCTCCCAACGTTGACTTGGAATGGATAAAGGTTGTAGAAGTCCCGGGGTCTTAATTGTCTCCACTTTATTCTGCTGGCAAACCAAACATTCCGCCACAAACTTTTGAATATCAGATTTAAGGCCATCCCAAAAAAATTCTTTCTTCACCCTGGGGTAAGTTTTTAAAAATCCTGAGTGTCCTCCTAAAGGAGAAGTGTGCAATTCCAGAAGAATCTTTTGTTTTAGTTGGGAATTCTTACAAAGATATAAGTGATTTTTGTACCATAAGGAATCATTTTTCCAACTAAATGTATCAGATGTACTAGGATCTTGCTGCAACTTTTGAATGAGTGTCCATACATCTTTGTCCTTCCTCCATTCATCTCTTGCTTCGGTTATCCAATCTGGTTGGATAATAGAAATGGCACAAAGCAATGCTTCCACCTCTTCATTCTTTCTTGAGAGTGCATCTGCAACAACATTAAGCTTTCCTTTTTTGTAGATTATTTCAAAGTCTTAACCCAACATCTTTGTGACCCATTTTTGCTGCTCTTCTGAAGATAGTCTTTGTTCCAAAAAGTGTTTAAGACTATCATGATCAGTTTTTACCTTGAAGTGTCTTCCCATTAGGTAAGTTCGGCATTTCTTTAGTGCATGCAGTATTGCTAACATTTCCTTCTCATAAATAGGTTTCTGTAAATACTTTCCTTTGATTGGACGACTTTCAAAAGCAATGGGTCTTCCTTCCTGCATTAAAACTGCACCAATTCCATTTCCTGAGGCATCACATTCCACAATAAAGGTTTTCGTGAAGTCTGGCGTAGCTAAGACCGGTGCTAGGCACATTGCCTCTTTAAGATGTTCAAAGGCCTTAGTTGCTTCAGGAGTCCATGAAAATTCATCTTTCTTGAATAATGTTGTTAGAGGTGTTGCTATTCTCCCATAATTCTTAACAAACTTGCGCTAATACCCTGTTAACCTGAGAAATCCTCGCAACTTCTTTATGGTTGTGGGGACTTTCCATTCCTTAATGGCTTTAATTTTTTTAGGGTCTACTTTAACACCCTCGTGAGATACAATATGACCCAGATATTCCACCTCTTGTACTCCAAAGAAACATTTGGATTTTTTTGCATATAATTGTTTTTCCTGCAATAGTTTGAGCACCCTGTCAACATGTTGAACATGATCCTTCCAAGACCTGTTGTAGATTAGTATATCATCAAAAAATACTAGCACAAATTTTCTAAGGAAGGGTTTGAAAATGAATTCATCAACCCTTGAAATGTAGAAGGTGCATTGGTAAGGCCAAAAGGCATGACCACAAATTCATAATGACCCTCATGAGTTCGAAATGCTGTTTTTGGAATATCTTCATTCTTCATTCTAATTTGATGATATCCTGAACGAAGATCCAACTTGGTAAAATAAATTGCTCCATGTAATTCATCCAATAATTCATCAATCACAGGAATGGGAAATTTGTCTTTAATGATGAGCTTATTGAGCTCCCTATAATCCGGACACATTCGCCATGATCCATCCTTCTTGTGTACCAATACTACAGGAGCAGAGAAAGAACTTTGACTAGGTTGAATTATACCCGCCTCTAACATTTCTGCAATCATGCGTTCAATTTCGCTCTTTTGGAAGTAAGGATATCTATAAGGCCGTATGTTCGGAGGAACACTTCCTGGAATCAAATGAATAGCATGATCATTATCACGAATAGGTGGGAGTCCTTTGGGAGTTTCAAACACCTTGGAATGATTGTCCAAGACTTGTTGGAGATCTGCAGAAATAGATGATTTTGATGTCGGAATTTCTAGTGAGCATAATTGTGCAATTACGCCTCGTTGTTCTTTCTTTAGAATCTTTGTCATGACATTAGAGTTTATTATCCTTCCCGGCTTCCCTTCAATACCCCGTAATTCGACTTCCTTTCCTTCTGAAAAAAATTTCAAGAAAAGTTCTTGAAAATTAAAAGCTACCGTCCCCAAAGATTGTAACCATTGTACTCCTAGTATAACATCAGCACCTCCCATAGGAATGGAAAGCATTGGACTAGTCAATACATATTCCCCCATGGTTAGCTTGATATTATGGCATTTTCCAGAGAAATTTATAGTTCCTCCATTTGCAACCATCACTTGACATTCTGGTTTTGGGTATAGGAAACAATTTAATTCCTTGGCTACCTTACAATGAATAAAATTATGGGTGCTACCTGAATCAATCAACACTATTACCTTGTTCTTCTTGATTTTTCCTTCTATCTTGAGAGTTTGAGGAGTGGTAATTCCTGCCAGTGCATTACACGATATGGTCGGATTCATTTCTTCCTCTTCTAGGGCTGGTTCCTGGTGTATATACTCTTCTTGTTCATTTTCTTCTTCCTCTTCACAATCTATGTAAAATAATTTCTTCTCAGCACACTTATGACCTTTAGTGTATTTGCTATCACAACTGTAGCAAAGCCCTTTTACTCTTTTTTCTTCCAATTGTTGTGGTGTCAACCTTGTAGGTTGTGGAAATCTAGGAGTAGCAACACTTCCCTCTTTATAGAAGTGAGTGGTAGGCTTCCTTGTCGTCATAATTTTACATTCAATTTTTCTTGCCAACCTGAATGCCTTCTCCAATGAATCAGGTTCCAAAATGCGAACTTCATGTTGGATGTTATCCTTTAAAGTACCTATGAAGAGATCAATCCTGTGTTCCTCTGGAATATAAGTTACCATTATATTCAATTTTTAGAAGTCCTCAATGTGCTCCCCCATTAAACCCTTTTGTTTGAGATTTGTCAATTGGCTAAAGAAGGTGTTTCTCTTTGTATCCTCATAATGTGCTATCATTTCCTCCGTAAAAATTGACCAAGTGACAATTTTTTTACGGGAGCAAAGCCATCGATACCATACAAATGTATTTTGTTCTAAATGTAAAGTTGCAATGCGTACCTTTTGTTTGTTTTGCACATTATGGAGATCAAAATATTGCTCCATATGTAGTATCCATGTTACAAGATCCTTCCCATCAAACTTCCTCATATCCATTTTTGGAATATGGTGGTTCTTCATGCCAACATTAGATTTTATGAAATCGCGATTAACATTTATTTTGTTCTCATCATGAGGTTCTTCTATTATCTTTTCACCATTAGGAAAAATTTCTTGTATCAACTTGGTCAAACCTTCGATGTCTGCTTTTAGATCATTCTTCATTTTTTTCATGTTTTTTTCCATGTTGTCTTTCATGTCATCCATCTTAGCTTCCACGCCATCCATCTTAGATTCCACGCCAGCTTCCATGCCATCCATCTTAGATTCCATGCCTTTCTTCAAACCATCCATCTTCTCTTCCATGCCTTTCTTCAAAACTTCCATTTCATTTTTTGTTTCTTTTTGTGAGAGTGAAATTTGTTGCACTTGCTCTTGTAATTTTGATAGATCATGTTGCAATTCTTCATCTTCATGAGTCATAGTAGATCCTTCTGAAGGCTTAATGGGTGTTGAATTATTTTTACGGTGGCATCTTTAGAACCCAATACCGATATCTATTCTACAATATGCCCCTTGGAATCAATTCAAATTGATTCTTCAAACAAGACTTATGCAATTCGGAAAAACACACACATTTTTCTTGATTTTGAGGAGCCTTATATTGAAATTGGATTATCTTTGTGATTGCAACACTTCAATATCTCGACTCCCTACTCAACGTAGCCCTCCGAATTATATTTCAAATGCCACAGGTCTGACCCGATTTGGATTCTCCAAGACAAAGTTGTGTCCAATCTCCCACAATGACCTAATTCTGGACTGGTTCAGTAGAGCGAACTTGTACGACTTGCCACGTGTCACTCTTTTGTCCTTTGTCTTTGAAATTGATAGCCAAGAAACTACAGGCCGTGTACTTGCGACCAATTTTTATGCACTCCAAATCCAATGCCCGTAGAGAGAGTTATTGAACTTTTCTCACGATCACCTCTTTGAGATGAAATTTAGAGCTTGAAAAAGCACTACCTTCCACAGATCATATCTCCAAAAATATTTTGAACAAAGCTCTCAAATTTTTCACGACTTCTCAGATTTCACTTTCGCACCATACAAATTCCCAAATTTTGAACCTTGGGCAGAAAAAATTATAGCGCAAATTCCATGATGACCGTTTAGGATCTTGAAAAAAGACCTAACTTCCACAGATCATATCTTCAAAATATCGTTTAACCGAGCTCGACATTTTTATACAATCTTCCTGGGATTTTGGCCACACCCTAAAATTTTTAAATACTTTCTCTAAACTTCTTAAAAAAAGTTATAGCGAAAATTCCACGCTGACCTGTTTGGAGCAGCGAAACCCTAGAATCCAAAGCTCTGATACCAAATGTTGTGTAACCAGCTCCAAAAATAGAAGAAAAGAGATATGAACACCTTAGAAATAAGCCACTTCGAGGGGCCAACCTCCAATACATTACATAAATGAACAATTCTTGGATGATACAATTTACAAAACCTCCTTTCTATATATAGGAGTCCATGGGGCCATAATGTAATCCTAGTGGGCCACAATGCAATCCTAGCCGACCTAACAATAATAATTTAAGGGCACAATAATAACAAAATGGGGGTTACAAGGGTACAATAATAACAATAAGGGGGTTACACTAACAACAATAAGGGACTATACTAGTAATATAGGGACCTAATAAGAAGCAACATGAGGAGTCCCTGACTCGATGCCTCTAAAGCGGTTCGCGTCATCCAACTGTCTCTTCCACAATTTCCTCAACGTGCTTCACCTGATGTTCCCCGTACTTCAGAACAACAGTTCCTATCTGGGACTCAGAGAACCAGTGGCCTTGCCACCAATTCCAGAAAATCTAGAACCATAGGCCACCAACAAAATTCCCCACCGCACACTGATCAGAAAATGGAGATTATTTAGCAAATTTCCATGGCTTGAGAGCCCTGGCTCCTCCCTCCCACCTATACCACGTCAGACATATGAATTGGACACGTGAGAATACAGATCATTTCATTCATCATGGGCATTCCGGAGGCCCAAGGGCTAGCTAGTGCCACCACCACACCTGAGGTTGCACACCCAAAGGTTTCTTATTTTCCTTTCCCCCAAGACAGACACCTTGGCGAGGCATGCAATAGCTCCATGACCCTTACCCCATAGAAAAGAACTACCATCTCCGACCGCGGTTGAACAATGCTTGGATAGATCCAAGAGTGGGCTTTAATATCCAATGTCTTGGGTGGCAGTCTTCCACGCTTCCCCATGTTATCACATCAAATTAACATGGGGTGAAGGCACGCATGGAGGCCAAAAAAGCTCCATATTTGCCTCCTCCACCACTTTTCCAACATTAATGGCACTCCCATCATGGAATTTGTTGTGTAGGTTAAATACTCTTTCACTCTGATTAAAATTGTTTTCACAAATATTTTAAATGGAAACCATCAATTATCAGCATTGTGTGTTAATATTCTTCTTGGCTCAAATCAACCATGTATTACAAAATTACATCGATGTTTTTAAGCAACAAAATTGAACCCAACTTATTATGAAAACCTTTTTGGGGTATGGTAGAGCCATCGTTTCCTTTATGTAAGAGTAACATTTCTCATGATTCATACATCCTTAATATTGTACTATTACTGATCTGTTGTGACAAGATTGTACATAGACATTCATGGGATTGACTACCTTTTCTTAGCTAAGATGGACCCCCATGCAGCATGGTGAAAGATCATAACTTTTCCAAAGAATGTGGATTGAACAATGTGAAGAAAAAATTGAAAATTATTTGCTTCAAGTAGAGAAGGTACAAAAATGCACATGTAGAGTTATGTTTTTATTTTTATTTTTCTTTGATTTATCATACATTCTTAGAGTACAGACATGTTATATTCGGGAATGATGATTTACCAACAATTTATTTCCTAACCATATTTCAATAAATGCTTCCTCCAACTAATCAAGAAAGTAATAATAACACTTCTTCCTAGAAAACAATGATTATCATAAGATGATGTCATTAATAAGAAACCAATGCCGCACGGTATCCATTTAACGTCATCCCACTTCTTTCTGGGAAGCAATGATCGTAAATCAAGATAAATTCATGAGTAAGAATCTCATGACACATGGTATCCGTTCAGGTCCTCTGGTTCACCTAAAAGGGGAAAAATCACATAAAGATGTCACGATTCCCCTCGAATTTATGCCTTACGGTTTTTCCTTTGCAACATGTGGTTCAATTGCTACTTATTTTATTTCAAATTCAAATGTAAAATATTTTAGAAATTGATTTTTCTTTACTTATTATAATAAGGAGATTTAATGGTGGAATATATAAGGGTTATAATAGACATTGAATTAATTAGAATGTTGATGCTTAAAATATTTTGTAATTCAAATTTTCTTTTAAATTTGATTGTATATTTCAAAATATTCTATAGATATAATGACAAATTGTACATTTTTTAATATGATCCATATTGGGTTAATACAGTCATTTTCATCCATCTCGATGCATTTGGAGTGGGAAAAGTGGAGGAATCAACTCATGGGATAGTTTTTACTGGGCGATCTAGTTTGGAAAAATGGGGATTGAAACAATCTAGGAGTGGTTAGAGCCATTAAACAATGTTTTTTAGGGGTAAAATTTGTTCTCTTTAGTGCAACACCTTTCCATGTCATTCTACACACAAATATATTTCTAACAGTGCAATAAGCATGTCACTAAGAGTCAATACGCAAAAGTTGTGCCTTTCGGAATTTGACCTTCTTGTTTTCACACCTAAATTTTGGGGCGATGCTATCTCGACCCCTGTTATTCATGGAAAATGGGTTAGCGAGGTGTTTTTGATGTAAAATATTCTATGAAGGCTATTTTATAACTCTATTTAAGAGTTGATGTAGTCAAAATTAACCATTAGTAGGCTATGGAATTGTGTTATAACGGGACCACTAGGAGGAAGCGAATTCTGTTCTTTCGAGAGAATTGTGTTCCATAGTTGAGAAAATATAGACATGAGAGATTGGAGGTACTACACACAAAGAGGATTTGTGCACTGTAGGAGCCCATGGGCCACATGCATTACTTCTTTGTACCTTCAGTCATATTTCTAGAAAGAGAAAGAGAGTGAAATAGCCTCACCTTCTAGCTGGGTTTTCTCCCTAAAAGGTTTCCCATAGAGCATATCTTGTGTCTTATGTGAGTATGAGCTTATTGTCATTCTCTACTTTTCTACATAATTTATATTCACATGTATGCATAACTTACAGTCATATATAATGTAGAATCTCATATGTATAATACAATATTATCATATTTGTTGTGACTAACTATCTAGAGGAATATAATGCATGAATATAGCAAGAGTTTGGAATATCTATGACAAGCATGAAGAGTTTGAAATATCCATGACAACTTAATATTATAATGAGAGTTCTTCATACAAGTTAAGTCCACTTAAATATTTAAATTAATCTTAAATTTAGAAATATGTTCAAATTTAAATAAATAAAATTAAAATCATTTTCTAAAATATTTTAAGATTTATAAATTCAATTTTCAAAATATTTAAGAAATAACCATTAATTCATTGAATATTCAAAATAATTCCACTACCAGAAGGAGATCCATTCGCTGAATAAGAACTAAGTCCAATTGTTTAATATTTCAATTTTCCATAAATTCTAAAATTAAACGATTGCACCCGAGATGTTGTTGCAAAAGGAAACTGTATAGTAAGGAAGTAACAAAGGAAAGAGTAGTATAGAAGAAAGAAGTAAAATTTTTAGAATTTCCATTTACCATGAACAAATTTAGGAACATGCCAATCAGTTTTGAGTACATAAATCCATTCTTCAATGGTACTTGAAATTCCATGGTTTCAATTGCATATTTCATGAATATCTCCTCCAAAACTTACAAACAAACCATGTGAGTGTTAGATAATGCTTAGCAAAATTTTGGTAGAGCTTGTTAGATCTCTTCTTTACCCAATGGAAAACTTCATCTGCTCTAAGAGACTTTATAATATGGCTAAGACATTGAAATGACTGTAAATTCCATGGTTTCAAATGTTCTGGTTTCTTTGCATCGATTGCATATTTCATGAATATGATGATAGAGTCAAAACAATTTCCTAAATTTCATAGTGAAGAGAGAGGTCAAACAATTTCTGGAATTTGGTAGTCATGAGAAGTGTCAATATTCTTTAACCTCTCTCCTCACCATAAAATTATGAAATATGTACAAATTCTACCATAAAAAAAAAAAAACTTCAAATTGCTTTATTTGATATTTTACAAAAAATATTTCGTATAAGAATTTTTGGGAAAACCAACATAAAGTAATAAATGATATAATATAAAACCTATTATTAATTCATATTTACATAGAAGGGATCAAATTGTTTATTTTTTCCTGGTTAAATTATTTAATTTTTTCTTTCCTAGTCAAATTAGTGGTTATAATATTGTTTAATTTTTTTTTTAAATAAATTTATATACATAGAAATAATAATGGTTTCTTTGCATCGATTGCATATTTCATGAATATCTCGAAATCTACCAATAGAGTCAAAACAATTTCCTAAATTTCATAGTGAAGAGAGAGGTCAAACAATTTCTGAAATTTGATAGTCATGAGAAGTGTCAATATTCTTTAACCTCTCTCCTCACCATAAAATTATGAAATATGTATAAAATCTACAATAAAAAAAAAATTTCAAATTGCTTTATTTGATATTTTACAAAAAATACTTTGTATAAGAATTTTTGTGAAAACCAACATAAAGTAATAAATGATATAATATAAAATCTATTATTAATTCATATTTACATAGAAGGGATCAAATTATTTATTTTTTTCTCACTAAATTATTTATTTTTTTCTTTCCTAATCAAATTAGTGGTTATATTATTATTTAAATTTTTTTTTAAATAAATTTATATACATAGAAATAATAATATTGATTGATTGATTAATTAATTTATCAAAATTTTAATTATTTTTTAAAGTTGTTGTTTTGTTTATAAACAGAAAAATTTATGCATCTATAAAAATAAATAACCTTTATTAAAAATATTTAAAATAATCACACTTATTAATGTGGTTAAGCAAGTAGATAAACTAGTGAAATACATATTATTTACAAAAATATACATGTAAATACATGTTTTGTGACTCTTCATTTCATATTTCAAAAAAAACATAGACTCTAATAACTATTCCTATTCTATACCACAATTCATAACCCTTAACAAATTTAGAAATAAATATTTTTTTATATTCACATTCTATACATAATCCATAACCAGATTATGAAGTAAATATTTATTTATATTCACATTCTATACATAATCTATAACGAGATTCAGAAATAAGCCATGTTCTATGCATAATCCATAACATTTAGAATATTTTTTTCCTTAGTCTTAGTTTTATTATAGAGGTGAAACTTCATTTTATCCACTGTAACCATGAAGCCTGCCATTTTTCCAAATTTTAATTTCAATTTTGTTATATGAATGAAACCTAGCATTTTATCATTTTTATTAAATTCTTATCAAAATTTAATTTCAATTTTAGTTATATGAATGTAAAAAAATAAAATGCAAAAATTCTTAACTGAACTATTCAATCATAATCATACAAATAAAAACTTATAAACATGAAACTTAGCATTTTATCATTTTTATTATTAAAAATTGATCAAATTTGAAAACCTTAAATAATTCATAACTCCACTATAGCAGATTAAACTCAGAGGTTTCTTTTTTCCTTTTTACCCACCCACATACTCAACTTTTCATATAAAAAATTTAATTATCCAATAAAAAAATGTTAAGATGGTTTAGAAGTAATATCTGAAAATGCCTGCCATTTAGACAGTCGTAGCACTACAAAGGCTTAACTAGTCCACCATAAATCATCAAACATCAAATGGTTACCAATATAACTTCTATCTAAACACCTTTCTTACAAAAATTAATCCAAAAAAAATTATAGCTTAAATAATTCATATCTCCACTATGGTAGGATTAAACTGAGGTTTAGTTCTTCCTTTTTATCCACGGACGTACTCAAATTTTGATATAAAAAATTTAATGATCGAATAAATAAACCCCAAAAAGAAGATTCCCTTTGGCTTGGAACCTTCCATACGGCGGAAGAAGCTGCGTATGCATATGATTTAGGTGCGAGAGCCGGGGATTTCGCTGAGAGCCATAAAATTAAATGCAGCAGAGTGATTAGTTGAAGAGGTGGGTGAAGCTCCATTGGCCAGAAGACATTCTCCAGAAGAGTCCAGTGGGTGATTTTGCGCCAGAGAAAGCAGAGGATGGAGGTGGCGGTGGCGGTGGCGGTTCCTCATGTGCAAGGAGGCCCAGAGATTTAGACAGTTTGGAGGCGTTCATGGGGTCGTTTCACTGCAGAAATCAGGAACCCAAAAATGAAAGATTTTCGTTGGCTTGGAACCTTCGATACCTCAGAAGAAGCTGCGTATGCTTATGATTTCGCTGCGAGAGCCATAAAACTAAATGCAGATTTCGCTGCCAGAGCCATAGGGGGATTTCGCCGCCAGAGCCATAAAACTAAATGCAACAGTTATTACTTTACGAGGTGGGCGAAGCTCCATTGGCCAGAGGAGTCAGGCAGCTACAGGGAGAGTTTTGAGTTTGAGCCAGAGAAAGTAGAGGATGGAGTTGGAGGTGGCGGTTCCTCCTGTGTGCGATGAGAAATCCTCTTTTCTTATCTGCAAAATTTAGGGCAATAAATGGTTAAGTCCTATCAAGAAACAACAAGCCGTTAAGTAAACCGTTTATTATATTATATATATTTTTTTAATTAACAATTAATCTGATGGCTTAAAATTTTTCAATCGTCTAACATTTCATCTAATGGTGCAAAATAAAACAAAGTAGCAGCTAGAAGGGTTGTTTTCAAATAATAACGCCTTACGGCATAATTATTATTACCATCTTTTACACATTTATAATATTCCTCGTTTGGTCAATACAATGGTTGGAGATGAGGACACATGGAAATACTTGATGAGGGAAAATGTAAATGTGCAGGTATACTATGTATTGTTACTTACTAAAAAATTATACAAGTCTTTACCTATTAATAGGAAATTAATTTTCCATTTCATATTTCAATATAAAAAATTTAGTGGTAACTACTAAGTTTCCTTGCAACACTAAGTCCATATTCACTAAGTCCATATTCATCAAATGTAAATGTACAAATATACTACTTATTACTACTCACTAAAAAATTATACAAGTCCTTACCCATTAATAGGAAATTAAATTTTCCATTTCATATTTCAATATAAAATCTGTAGTGACACCTACTAAGTTGCCCTCCAACACTAAGTCCATATTTCTGTCCTGTGGTTTTGAATGTACATTAGTCTAACAATCTCTTTCACAAGAATTAGAAGTTATAAATTTTGGTATGTTCTTTTTTCATAATTATTGAAAATGTTTTGTGAATGCATAAATAGATTAGTAAGTTGAAGAATCTCTAGAATTCAATCCTATAAGTTTTTGCATGATCTTGAATTTGAGTTGCTGAAAATATATTTTTCAATAGATAAATAAATTTAGCATTAAAATCTAGGAAATTTCAAAATATATATATATATATATATATATATATATATAAACAAAAACACTCTAATTCATTAAAAATATTTAAGATATTCAAATTTTCTAAATTTTATGAGTGAAATTTACTATTAAATAAAATCATCCATAAATTTTATTCACTATTATATTTTTTTTCTTTTTATGGTTAGGTAATGTGAATCCTGAGATGACTAGAATCATTACTTAATTTTATTGACTAATACGATATCAAAAACATTTAAGCTATCAAAATCACATGAAAATTATATATATTGTAAACCACACTAACATCACATCAAAAACTTTTAGCCACAAGATGCCTTAACCAAACCCTTTCACAATCCAACCTATTCTACTACTACTGTGATTTAGATTCTTTCATTTTAAAATTTTACCTCGAGTACATAAAATTTAAAATAAATCATAGTTCACTCGTACGACCTCTCTTAGTTTTCTTTATTGGTTATATCTTGAATAAAAGACATAAGTTTTGAAATACTAAAACGTTGAACTATCAAACCATTGGGGATAATTTTCGGACGTTATCAACATGTCAATATACTGATTATTAAATAATAGTTGGTTGGTTCCGGATGAATTTAGACGAATGCCATTGCGAATAAGTTCGTCTTATTAAGGAATACATTTACTTGCCGGAAAATTTTCAAAATTTAATGTAAACCTTGATTTATAATATTAAAATCACATTTTTTATTTACTGAAAATCTGACCCAATTTCAATCACAAGGGAAGATGGCCTGCGTTGGAGATCCATACGATAACTCGGTATTCCATGTTGCGATCATTATGTGGAAAATCTGGCCTACAGTCCAAGTGGAGACCGTGTGTCGGGCCCGACTATAATTGAAGTCCATTATTTCTGGTAGTAAAACCAAATTGAAAAGCAGTTAATAGAATGTCTATTGAATATTTGAGTCTTGGCAGAACATTGAAAAACAGTTAATTGAGTGTCTATTGAATATCTGAGTCTTTGGGAATGATGGTTGCTTGTTTAATTTTTTTACTTCTGTGTTCAAGTTATGTAGTTGAGCTGGTTAAGTCGGCAAGATGTAAAACTTTTTAGTAGATTTGGTTGGCACAAGGTTGTGTGGCTGAGAGCTGGCACGTTTAGTAGATTTGGTTGGCACAGGGTTATGTGGTTGAGAGTTGGCAATACGTGATTCTTTTGGATAGATTTGGTTGGCACAATTATTCCGTGAATGTAGTAAGGTCATAGATTTTCAAGGATCATGAATTATATTGAAAAAAGTAAAACAAAAAAACAAAATAAAATTAGTTAGATGATTATATTTTATTATTAGAAATGCATTTTGAGTTTATAAATAGATTAAAAGTTCCTAAAAAATTTTGGGAGTTAGTTTGTAAACATTTAACAGCTAAAATATATTATTGTAACATTTTTTTTTGTCAAACTTAATTAAAACTCATATAAAAAAATGTTGGTAAACTGTCAAAATATATATGCTTTAAACTAGCTTTGGAATAAAAATTAATTAATATATCACACATTGAAATTTTATAATCAAATAACATTTTCTATTATGACAATAAATCTTCATCTTTGAATTATGTATATTATTCTAAATATTCTAAAATATTTAATTACGGTTAAATCTTTACCATTTAGCTAATAATCACTCATAATCAAATTAAAATTATAGAAATCATATTAGCGTACTGCTATTTCAATATAAATAACTAATTTGTCCATGGAGTCTTGGTTAAACGGTAATGATGTATCTAGACATATTGATGAAAATGGAGTAATAAAAATAAAAATTAAAAAGAGAAAATTAAAAATACTACCAAACTCTATAAAAAAAAATTATAATTAATTTATTTAATTACAATTAAAAATAAATATCTAATTAGTTAAATAATTATTTTATATTTAAATATTTTACCCTATGAATAAACAAAAAATATATATAAATATTAGTTTCTTGTTTTTAATAAATGGAAGACAAACATCTATTCATATAAGTGAAATGAGTTTCATGGAAAAGCTCCTACACACTCGGTTGCCACATGAGAAAATAGGGTGTCTGTTTGTTTTTTAATGTACATTAATTTATGGGAGCTAATTTATTAGATATTTTTGGGGTTTAGAATTAGGTAATATAATTTTTGATAATATTTTAAATATTAGTTATAAAAAATAATTTTTGAATATATAAATAAATTTAATATTTAAAAAAAAAAATTATAATAAAATAATATAATTTTTATTATATTTTAAATTTAATTATTAAAAATGTATTTTTAATTTATAATTAAATTTAACATTTTAAATTTTTTTTCTTGCACTAAAATTTTATAAATTAAATAATTGAAATTTAATGATTCTAAAAATCCTTATAAAAATTCAGGAAACATTAATAAAGAAATATACCGAAAACAAAAACAACTAACTGCTGAAAGAGTATAATTTAATCCTAATTTGACATGAAATAGTCAAAACCTACCCAATCAATTTTTCGGGCATATTTGTCCAAAGTTAGTACTATGTCAATATATTAAATATTAGTTAGCGTTGTTTAGAATACGTTTGAGTTATTAAGAAATAGATGTACTCGAATTCTTTTTTAAATAATAATTTATATCATTTAAATTGTATGGTTCAATGTTTAATAAATTTAAAAGTTCAAAAATAATATAATTTATAATTTATAATTATTAAAATCATAATTTTCCATTTTATTTTAAAATCTGATGAAATTCTAATCAAAATAAGATTTGAATTATTAAAAAAAAATATAATTGGTTTTTTTAATAATAACTTATATTAAATTATATAGTAGAATAACTACCAACTTTAAAATCTCAAAATTAATTTAAATCATAATTTATAAGTATTAAAATCATGATTTTCCATTTAAGGAAAAATCTGTCAGAATTTTAATCAAAAGGGAAGATGACCTGACTTGGAGATCAGTCTTATAACCCCTGTCCCACTCCGACGAACATTCTGAGGAATGTGTTGTCCAAAGTCAAAGTGGAGATGCAATATCGGGGCCAACCACGTAATTAGATTCCATTTTTCTCGTTAAACTAAAATTAAAATGCAGCTCACTATGTGCCAATTGAATACGTAAGTCTTCGCAATGAGATTTGTGTGGCATTAGATTGGATTGTATAGCCATGTGGAATAATGTTTTCAATATTGTCAATGTCATGATTTAAATTTTTTTAACCAAAAGCGTTATCAATGGAAGTGAAATTGTAATTAAAAATTAAATTACAGCCTTTATTAAGATGATTGGTATGTTTAATTCGTGATTTAAATAATTGTGATTAAGTGTATCTAATTTATCAAAATTATTTTGAAATCTCATTTGGTTTAGGGAACACTGATTTTTATTATGACTAGATTACTATTGACGTTTTTTATTACATGTTGTTTTAAATAAATACTATCTGACTGACTATTCTAAACCCACAAATAAAAATAAATTATAATCTTAAAATAATTAAAATATAAATTTATATATATTTTTAATTAATGATTTATTTTATAAAGTTATATATAAATAAAAAATAAAAAATATAAGTATCATGTAAATTTTTTATATGAAAAGATTTTTACTTGAAATTCTCTATTTATTAATTTATAAATTTATTAAAAAAAACATTAAAAAAACAACACATTCTTTACCATGGTTAAAATTTTAAACATCGATGATGACTTTTTAATACAATGCAAAACAGACTTATTTTTTATTTTTGTAGACTTATTTTTAGAAAGGGTTTTCCGTTTCACTTGATCTCTTTTAATTAATGCGAATCAAGGTAACTGGTTATTATGATAATATGTTATTATTAGTAGGTTGGTGTGAGTTTTATATTTTATGAAATGTCAAATTCAAATTTTATGAAAATGGGCAAAGTATAGAATATTATATAATC
The DNA here is from genome assembly GCA_034641835.2 of Pinus albicaulis. NCBI lineage: Eukaryota > Viridiplantae > Streptophyta > Pinopsida > Pinales > Pinaceae > Pinus > Pinus albicaulis. The sequence continues at coordinate 453,871,644 of CM076573.1, forward strand.
GTCAACGATACTTAATATTTTAAAATTAATAATCGTAATTATTATTTAAAAAGAATATACCATTTCTTTTTAAGGAGAATAAGTGATTTATAATATAATAAGATGTAGTATTTTTTCATGGCTTGGTAAGTGTTGATATAAAAAAATATTGTAAGTGGTTTTTTTATATAAATATAAGTATTATGGAAAGTTTGTTATTTTGTAAATATTAGTGTTTGTGTGTTTTTTTTGGGTTGTAGATATGCATTATTGTTAGCATGTAGATCTTGATGTATAGAATTAGTTGGGTTTTTATAATATCCCTTATTTGTTTGCATTTTTAGTTTTAAGTTGGGTATGTATAGACGTGTGCAATGTTTGTTGAGTATGTGCATAACTTGTTAGGATTATATTTGAGATTTAAAAATTAAAATATCTAATATGTTTTATGACAAATATTTTTGAGGTTTTAGAGGCATTATTTTAAATTTAGTGAGCAGACTTTTGTTGACATTTTCCATATTATTTTGGCACAAATCTCTTGGGATAATGCCAACAATAGGTTAAAATTGATGGCATCAAATCCTGAAGAGGAGATATTATATCTTATTTTGTTGTGATAGGATGCAATTGAATTTATTATTCAGTTTCTTCACTACATCTATAAATTGTAAGTCTGTAGAGGCAGAACATATGAGATATGAGGGATGAGGAAGAGGAAGTGCAGATGTGAGAAATCTGTTGTTGTAATCTCCTGTTGAATAATAAGAATGCCAATATCTCTGTTTGGTGGATGTAGCCTAGATTGGTTGGTTGAATCACGTTAATTCTTGTCTTCATTTTTTATGTTGTGTGTATGATTGTTTTTTAGTTTTCCGCTGTGTACGCCCAACATTTGGTATCGGAGCAAGTTTGATTCGCTGCCTGCAAAATCGATTAAAGCAGTCACTTCCTGTTTAATTAATTCATGAAGTGTTGATGACTGTGAGCACATATGAGTTACGCAAGATCAATCAACGCAGATCCGTTTTGAGTGAGCAGACTTAAGTTACTGCACAGTTTCGGTACAGTCCTAATTATTTGGATCATGTTTGAAGGAGTGTTTCAGAGCAGAATCGCGTGAAATTGATCCACAGAGTGGTCGTAGAGTGGTAGCGTGGATCGAGCGTGGATCCATACAGGATTGAACTGTAGTGGCCATGTCTGCATAGATGGTGGAAAATGTGGCTCGGTGGATGCCGATTGATTCTGAAAACTAGATCTGTGAAGACAGCATCGGAAATATTAAATCGGATGGAGAAACAATTAAATGTTTGCTGCAGCAGGCGGTGTCGGCAGTGATTTCCAATTACTACGTTGCTTATTTACTTGCCAACGTTATGGCTGAGCGAAAAAAGATATATGGAAATCGGTTGCTTACTTGAACAGAGAAGAGTTGCTGATGTATATTTTATGGCAAATTTCAAGTATCATTAAATTTGTTTTGTTGATAAGTTGATGCGTGTAATGTTAATGATAGTGCTGCATGAGAAGAAGTTTAATTAACTATGTCAAAAACTCAAAGTGCTCGGTTTGAGATCGAGAATTTTAATGGGAGAAATAATTTCGAAATCTGGAAAGTCAAGATGCACGATTTACTCGTACAACAAGGTCTGGCGAAAGAACTTTTGGGAAAATCCAAACAACCTTTCACAATGACAAATGACAAATGGAGTGACATCGATGATAGAGCACTGAGCGGCATACAATTGTGTTTGGCAAATGATGTTTTATTTAACATTGTATCAGAGACAATAGCCGCTGGTCTATGGACAAAGCTAGAAAAATTATACATGACTAAATCCTTAACCAATAGGATTATTCTGAAAAGACAGTTGTACAGCTTACTCATGAAGGAAGGTATGACAATAACTGATCATTTTAATACCTTTAATACTCTCTTGGTGCAATTAGATAGTATAGAAGTAAAATTTTATTCAGAAGATAATGTTGTAACTTTATTATGTGCTTTGCCTGAGTCATGGGATCATTTTGTTACTTCTATAAGTCTTAATTCATCAGAAACCTTTGAATTTTATGATGTTGTTGGAGTTATGTTGTCTGAAGAAACTAGAAAAATGTCAAATTTAGAAACCTCTACATCAGAAGCAATGATGGTCAGAGGTCGATCTAAAGAAAAATGCTTCAGTTAGAAAAAAAACTCTCGATCAAAATCGAAAGGGATGAAGAGTAAGCTAAAATGCTGGTTTTGTGGCAAATCAGGACATTTGAAGAAGGACTATTAGAAGAGATAGCAAACATCTAAAGGAGAGTCTTCAATAGAAAATAAAGAAGAAAACATGACAGATACAGGTTCAGGTTCGACATCTGGTTCAGGTATAAGTGATGAAGTTTTATCAGTTAATTTTGCAAATCATGATCAACATTGGCTATTAGATTCTGGTGCGTCCAATCACATGTGCATCCATAAACAATGGTTTAAATATTATAAGTCAATTAATGATGGAGTAGTTTACATGGGCAATGATGTCTCATGTAATGTTGTAGGAATTGGAAGCATCCAAATTAAAATTTTTGATGGGAAAAATAAAATCTTCACTCATGTAAGGCATGTGCCTGAACTCAAAAAAATATTATTTCTCTAGGATTTCTAGACACAAATCGATATACAAAATTTATTCAAGGTGGAGTAATGAAAATTTACAAAGGAATCCTATTAGTAATGAAAGAAAATAAGGTTGGAAATATTTTTCAGTTAGAAGGAAGAACATAGTCAGATCATGCTTCTACTATATCTGAAAACGATAGTGATTATGTTCGACTATGGCATCAACGGTTGGGCCATATGAGTGAAAGAGAATTAAAAAATTTATCTGATCGTATGTTACTTCCTAGTTTAAAGTATTTTAATTTAGATTTATGCAAACATTGTATATATGGGGAACAAAGCAAGCAGAAATTTAAAACTAGAAGACATACTAGAAAATGAATCCTTGATTATATCCATTCTGATGTTTGGGGTCCATCTCCTACAACCTCATATGGAGGATCATCATATTTTGTATCTTTTATAGATGATTTCTCTAGAAAACTATGGTTCTACATGTTAAAAATAAAGTCTGGTGTATTCAAAGTTTTCAATCAGTTTAGAGCATTAGTAGAAAATATCACTGGAAGAACCATTAAATGTTTAAGAATTGACAATGGTGTTGAGTTTACTTCAAAGGCATAAATAATAATTATTGCAAGGAAGTTGGGATCGAAAGACATAGAACTATTTCTTATACTCCTCAACAAAATGGAGTTGCTGAACACATGAACAAGACGCTTTTAGAAAGAGCAAGAAGTATGCTAAGTAATGAAAATTTGCAAAAGGAATTATGGACAGAAGAATAATCTACGGCTTGCTATTTGATAAATCGATCACCATCAACTGCAATAGGATGCAAAATTCCTTAAGAGGTATGGAAGGGTCATCCTTGTGATTATTCTAAACTGAAATTTTTTGGTTGTGATGCATATGCTCTAATTCTGAAACATCAGCATTCTAAATTAGATCCTAAATCAAAAAGATATATCTTTCTTGGATATGGTGATGGGATTAAGGGATACAGGTTGTGGGATCCTAGTACTCACAAGATCATCATTATTAGATCCTAAATCAAAAAGATATATCTTTCTTGGATATGGTGATGGGATTAAGAGATACAGGTTGTGGGATCCTACTACTCACAAGATCATCATTAACAGAGATGTTAAATTCAATGAATGTTCACTTGATAATCTAGATGTAGATAATAAATTGAAATTGGAAAATGTATCTAAGTTTCGACATATTCATTTTGAAACCAATTCAAATTCTAAAGATAGTAAAGATGAACAAGCTTCAGATAAATATCATGAAGAAGTTCCTACAGATAATAATCAGCAAATTGTGGAAGAACCAGAAACATCTTTAAGAAGGTCCACGAGAATCAGACATCCTCCTAAAAGGTATGATGATTATGTTACTTCAGTTGCTTTAATCGCTAATGATGATGAAACTTTATGCTATCAGGAAGTTGTAGAAGGTTCTAATAGTGATAAGTGGAAAGAAGCTATGAAAGATGAGATGAAGGCATTAGACAAGAATGCCACATGGGTCCTGGTAGAACTTCCTAAAGACAGAAAAAATGTAGGATGTAAATGGGTTTACAAATTGAAAAGGTGTGTTGATGATGAAGAGATTTATATGGAACAACCTAAAGTATTTTTTCAAAATCACAACAAGAAATTTGTCAGCAGGCTCAAGAAATCATTGCATGGTCTCAAGCAGTCGCCGAGACAATGGTACAAGAAATTTGATTCTTTCATGATGAGTCAAAATTATATAAGAAGTGAATATGATCATTGTGTTTAATTTAAGAAATTAAGTAATGGCATATTCGTTATCTTAGTATTATATGTTGACGATATGCTTTTAGCAAGAAAAAGCATAACATAGATGAAGAGGATAAAGGCTCAGATGGCTAGGACGTTTGATATGAAAGATCTAGGAGCAGCAAGACAGATTTTGGGCATCGATATTTTTAGAGACAGGGGAAATGGTAAGCTGTGGTTATCACAACAGAAGTATATTGAGAAAATACTCTTAAGGTTTGGTATGAAAAATGTGAAGCCAGTTTTAGTCCCTTTAGCTTCCCATTTTAAGCTTTCTTCAATTTTATGTCCTAATACAAATGAAGACAGGGAATATATGTCTCGAATACCTTATGCTAATGCAGTACGAACTTTGATGTATGCGATGGTCTGTACACGACCAGATATTTCACATGCAGTTGGGGTTGTGAGTAGGTATATGGAAAATCCAGGGAAAGAACACTGGGCAGCAGTGAAATGGGTGCTTTGGTATCTGAGAGGCACAAGTGATTATTGTATCACTTATGACAGAAGTAGTGAATCTGTTTGTAGATATGTTGATTCTGATTTTGCAGGTGATTTGGATAAGAGAACGTCAACTTTAGTATATCTCTTTACTCTTGTAGGTGGAGCTATTAGCTGGATGTCAAAGCTATAAAACATTGCTGCTTTATCCACTACAGAAGCAAAATACATAGCTGCTTCACATGCTTGCAAAGAAGCGGTTTGGTTGAAAGGTTTGTTTGGTGAGTTTGGTAGGTTGCAAGACAACATAGATTTATTTTGTGATAGACAAACTGCAGTTGATTTGGCTAAAAATCTAGCCTATCATAGTAAATCAAATCATATACCTATAAAGTACCATTTTGTAAGACAGGTTATCACTGAATGGGGAGTCTCTCTTGAAAAATTTCATACAAAGGAAAACTATGCAGATATGTTCACGAAACCTGTTTTATTAGAGAAGCTACGATGGTTTCTGGCTTCTCTTGGATTGCAGAAAAAATGAATATAACAAAGAAACAAGTTATCAGGCCAATTGTTGTCAAGGTGGAGATTGTTGAGATTTTCCATATTATTTTGGCACAAATCTCTTGGATAATGCCAACAATAGGTTTTGTTGGGAAACTGATGGCATCAAATCCTGAAGAGGAGATATTATATCCTATTTTGTTGTGATAGGATGCAATTGAATTTATTATTCAGTTTCTTTATTACATATATAAATTGTAAGCCTGTAGAGGCAGAACATATGAGATATGAGGGATGAGGAAGAGGAAGTGCAGATGTCAGAAATTTGTTGTTGTAATATCCTGCTAAATAATAAGAACGCCGATACCTCTGTTTGGTGGATGTAGCCCAGATTGGTTGGGTGAACCACATTAATTCTTGTCTTCATTTTTTATACTGTGTATGATTGTTTTTTAGTTTTCCGCTGTGTATACCCAACAACTTTCCCACAACTTTATATATTCATATTAAACAGAGGATGATAGGGTTGTTTCCTTTCTAATTTTGTACTAAATTACAATTGAAATTTTTTTATAGGAAAGCCAAAAAATACATTTATTAAAATGGTTAATACAAATATTCTTATTTTTATTTAATATTATATTTCTAATATTTATAGAGAAAGTATTTCTCTTTATTAAATGGAGGGGAAAATATAACTGTATGAATAAATTATTTAAAAAAATAGATTATATATATATATATATATATATATATATATATATATTATAATTATTTCAAAATATTTATTTCAATATTTTTCTTACCTTGTGAGAACCATTAAAGAAAACATTGAACTTGTCCAATATAGAGAATATTCAATAAATTTATGAATGACAACACCTGTGAGGGCCTCGAGTTTTCACTACAGCCAATAGGCATCCATGACTACCCATGAGCATGTTTTGAGGAAAAAAATGAATGGGAAAGTAGGGCATAGTGGGCATGTTTAATCAAACAATTGAGTTGGGCATAATGAATGTGTTTAACCAAGTAGATGAGTCAAGCATAGCAAGCACGTTTAACTAAACGCATGATCATAACTTATAGCGACAACCTAAGGGTGCATATTTTAGTGGCCTGCACTAGGGGTGCACCTCCACCATGGGGTGCTCGGGCAAGGGTGAGAGAGACGAGGGTGAGAAGAAATCGAGAGTGCAGGGTGGTAGCGACACTGCGTGCGAGCAACCGACAGGAGCGACCTGTTAATAAAGGAGTGAAAATTGAAGAACAACATGATAACATGGAAACTATGGCAATGCATGCCTACCCACAAGGGACAGCCACCTTCCCATAGGCATGTCTGCCCAAGGGTGTACCCACCACGAAGGGGTGTTAAGCCATTGAACGATAGGTCATCTCGGGTGTTCAGTGACGGGAAGGTTGAACCAAATGGAGTTAGGGGTGTCGACCATGAGGGAGAAGTGTATAAATAGAAATGGGGTGAGTGGTAGGAGGACATCACCAACTAACTCCCATGAAACATGAAGTCACAAGGTGAATCGCAAAACTGCAGGACGAATAAGAAGGGAGATCACGTAACTTGGTAGGAATGCAATTTGGGTAGCTCACTAGAGGAAAAAGGGTTGACGTGTTGAAGGGTCAAATTTCAACAGTAGGGTAAATGATTTGGTTACTTTGGGTGTGATACTTCTTGGGGTTTCCTGACGTGTGATAGTGACTTGTTGGGCACCTGGTTGGTTTAATTTTAAAAGTATGCACAATGTAAGGGTGTGGAACTATTGTTGTAACCTTTGAAATGAAACACATGGCATAAGGGTGTGGCTGACCCATTGTACCATTATTATTTTTTTGAAAGATTATAATATTTTGGGCGACCTACTTGGGGAGTTTCCCCCTCCCATCATATACTGGCATCCTTGTTTACGATATCGCATTATTGTTGAAATATAATGTTTATGGATGGATATCATACTTTTAATAAAATAATTACACCATTGTATAAGTAAATGAAACACTTAAATAGAAAATTGACTAAATGTTGGAAGTTTGGCATACTTTAGGTAAGAGCAGTCTCAAAAGTTGAAATAGTTTCAGTGTGACACAACGCCCATAAGTGATCTTAAGACATCATAGCATGGGGTCGTTACAAATCGTATCATACCTTGGTTTCAGGAAGGACCTAGTTGATTTGAAGTGTAAGACTTTATTTTTATTTGCATTTCAACATGGTTTGCGATGTGACAATTTGGTACCCACATCAACCTTGGTCAAGGGCCGAGATGAACTACAAACAATGGAATTTTGGAAAGAGATCCATGGGATAATTTTTTATACCTTTCACAGATTGAAACACATGAATGAAGATAGACCGGGATTTAGGTTGACCTTCAAATTTTGTAGGATGAAATTAATGAAGAGCTTCTTCAACTTAGTTTGGAAGTGGGGTAGGATGAAGACATTGATTGACACAAAGAGGAATAATATGGGATATAAAAATAATAATGTGTTACAGGTGTGCTAACAAAAGACAAGGAACGTGGTGCAACGAAAATTTCCCAGGTTGAACCAGATTCGTGCACATTACAGACATTGAAGGAAGGAGGCACTCACATGGAGTGACCTCATGAAAATGTAAGTATTGTTGTAACTTTAGTTTCATTGAAAATTTTGGAAGATGGACCATATTAAAAAATGGGTGAAGGAAGTATTTGTTTTCCGATGTGATGGATAGACTTTAAATGGAATATTACGATGAGACCTTGTGTAGTTGGGCAACAACGAACATTGGTTGTTGTAGGAATTTTTGGTGCACTTTGCGACCTTAAGGTAGAACGTGTAAACACTCGTGAAAAGGGTGGCATGTGATGAATTTTTTGATGGGTGAGTTTGATCTAGGTGGCCACCCACCTATTCCACTGGGAACCCCACCATTATTTCATTTAACTTTTATGTTTCCTTAATTGTAGCACAATTTAGTATTTTTGGTAATTTTTCGGGTCCTGAACTTCTAGAGGAATTTTGATGTCGTAAATGATGAAGGTGGATATTTGTGGCCACCTGCCTATTCCACTTGGGGCCCCACCATTGTCTCTTTCAATTTTTTAGTTTCAACACAACATACTATTCTTAGTAGTTTTTCGAGTCTTGAACTTTCAGAGCCATTTTCAGGCCCTAAATGACATTTTTTGGCAATCGTGCCTCTGGAAAATATGACTCTGTTCAGAAATCAATATTTGCGGTCGATAGTTTTATTCCTTGGATATATATTTATAATGATGTATCATGTGCATCAAATGAAGATAATATGCCAAAGTTACCACTCCGGGAAGCTGAAACACCAATCTACCCAAGTGGGGCCCACAGTTTTGGTGCTTCATCTCCTAGGGTTAGGTTTTTGGATGTTTAGGGTTTTCCATTGTTTCCATATAATAAATAAGCCCTCGAGCCTCATTGTAACACATTTCAACAGCCTGTAGTCGCCACATATATTCTCAGAGACAAGCTACAAGTGCCCTAGCTAGTTTATTTCCATGATGTCAGTAAGCAAATTTTAGTTCCTCGATATTAATGAAATCGAGTGTTATTTATGTTGCATATTTGTATTTACGGTTATATGTGTATTCTGTTGCATTCCTGGATAAATCTGGATCAGTGGTATCAAAGTGGTATTCTTTTTCTCAATCCTTCTTTGCATGTGCCCAACGAGGTCAGGGTATAAGGAATTAGAGCTCGATCTGGTTGAACCTTTGTAAGATCAGCCTCGTAAACCCTGACGGTCGCCCATCGGGGATGAATAGAAAGATGAGGGAGGAGGAGATCCTATCAAAATATTGCTCGCGGAGGCCCTTGAAAAACAAAGGAACATAATGATGGGTAACTTTGCCCAAATCCTTCAACTATTGCCCACCAACGACACATCTACGTCCAACAACCACTCTGAAGGTGCGACTCCCTTTAAGGTACAAGTAAAATTTGACATTCCCATGTTTGAGGGTCAAATAGATGCAGATTCCATAAATAGATGGTTGAATCTATTAGAAGGATATTTCTCATTTCATGACTTTTCTGACAGGGAGAAGATTATTTTTTCATTCCTCAAAGCTACCCCCCATGTCAAGGACTGGTGGGAAACCTACTGTGAGAAAAAGTACGAGACAATTAAACCCTCTTTGTTCTCAATCATACCCACTTGAAATTCTTTTCAATATGCCATGAAGGAACAATACTATCCCATGGGGAGCTATGAGGACAAGTACAAACAATGAACCACTCTGCGGCAACAAAGAGATCAATATGTCCATGAGCTGACAAATCTATTCCATACCCTGCGCACAAAGTTGGGTATCAAAGATGTGGGGAAAAATTTGGTGCTAAGGTATCGTATTTGCCTACACATATACATTCAGGAGGAAATTTAGTTCCTCAAAATCTCCTCACTTGGTACGAAATACTTGTATGCTACCAAGATTGAGCATAAATTCAAACAAAAGAAGCAAGACTTTGGATCTGTGAATCAAAAGTAAAGGAAAGGTGCCCACAAACTATAGAATAAAGGAAAATGCCAAGGCATAGAGGCCTAAGACAACCTTCCAAAGCCACAAGCAAAGAACAACACCGCGAAGCCAAATAACGACACAGGAAAGTGGTGCAAGTTCCATAAGAGCTCCACTCACAACACAAGTGAGTGTCGAGCCAAGCAATCGTTGGTGGCTGAGATGAGGGATTCTGAATTAGATGCATGCTCCCACTCTAAATCAGATCCTGACAAGGGGAATGACAAAGGGAAATAGATTACGGATGTGGATCCCAACGCCATTGTCTCCACTGCAAAGATCCAAAAGGAGGAACTGGAAGATCCAAAGGAGGAGGAGTGTCTCTTCCACTCCATGATGTAGGTAAAGGGTTCCCCGCTACAGCTCATTCTAAAAAATGGGAGCCAAAAGAACCTCATTTTAGCAGATGTCGTGAAGTGGTTAGGCTTGCCAACCACAACACACCCATATCCATACACCATCAGGTGGCTACACCAAGGACGAGATATTCGTGTTAGCCAGTAGTGTCACCTTCCCTATAGCATCAAGCCCTTCATGGATGAGGTATTATGTGACGTTTATCCTATTGATGTTTCTAATATATTATTAGGCCAACCATACTAGTGGAAGCGACATGTTGTGTATGAGTCATGACCTTGCGTTGTTATTGTTACTTTGGGAAATAAGATGTACATGATACCAGATGTACCACCTGCCTGTCGCTATCTCCTTGGTTACTACAAAACAATGTAGTAAGCTCATTTCCCAAACCAATAAATTTGTTTTTGTGATGATCTACCCCAAGGGAAAGAAGAAGACTGTGGCCACGACCTCTAGACAAGGCTCCTTTGCATGACCATAATAAATGGACAAGGTTGTGGAGGAGTATGGGGACATCTTCACCTCACCCATAGGGGTTCCTATGCACTGTCAGGTTAAGCACCCCATTGATCTGACCCTATATGCGCTGCTACCCAATGGACCGATCTATCGACACTCAATTATGGAGAATGATGAAATCAAGAGGTAAATTTAGTAGCTTCTACAGAAAGGTCACATCCAACCAATTTCATCACCATGTGGGAGCTCGATCGTGTTGGTACAAAAGAAGGATGGGACTTGGAGAATATGTATTGAATATTAGGTGTTGAACAAGATCATTTTCTAGAATAGGTACCTGATCCCTTTGATTAATGAGCTTCTGGACCAACTCAAAGGGCTGAAATATTTCAGCAAGATCGATTTGAAGTCTGGGTATCACCAGATACCAATCGAACCCTCCGATGTGTGGAAGACTGTCCTCAAAGCCAAGGAAGGCCTTTTCGAATGGATGGTAATGCCTTTTGGGTTGACAAATTCTCCCGCAACCTTCATGAGGTTGATAGATAGCATACTGTATCCATTCACCAACTCATTTATAGTGGTTTACTTAGATGACATTCTGATCTTCAGCCAAACTTGGGAAGAGAACCTCCACTACATCTGACAAGTCCTCCAAACACTGAGGCAACACAACTTCTGTGCCAATTTGGAGAAGTGCACATAGCTTGGGATTCCAACTGCTATGTCCCATTGATGTAGCCATGCCATTTGTGGCTACTCAGGCCAATTCGTCTCACATCTAGTCTATAGCTGACAAAGAGAATATCTTCATTGAGTGCATTCAGCACATCTTCCAATAGGTTCATGAAATATTGGACAGATCAAATGCTAAGTAAAATCGATGAGTGCCACACAACTTCTAGGTGGGTGACAAAGTGTAGCTATTTTTGCAGAAGGAGCACCTCACTAGACCTCACCGATATGGGTCGTACACCATCACCAAGGCTATATGGAACAATGCCTTCGAGCTTAGTATCCCACCATTCCTTGGTCTTCACCCAATACTCAATGTGGACCGCCTTCGTCCCTGCTTCCCACCTCTACTAGACACCTCTGACATTGCAGAACAACTCACACCAACAAAGCTAAACCCTGACTACATGGAACAGGCCACCACAGATTGTATAATGGACATGGAAATAAAGAACACATACCAACAGAAGATCCATATGAATCGGGTTGTCAAAGCTGGCCAACTCCTACACGAAGGCAAGTGCTTCACTAGGGACCAAAATCAGTAGAAGTTTCCTCATCTCATGGAGGAACTCAATGCAATGTGGACCATTGCTTCCTAAGGGGAGAGGAATGATCCATGTGGTTATTGGTGGCCACCGACCTATTCCACTTTGGGACCCACCATTTTCTCTTTCAGTTTTTTAGTTTCGGCACAACTTACTATTTTTAGCAGATTTTCAGGTCCTCAACTTTCAGAGCCATTTTGAGGCCCTAAACAACGCTTTTTGGGAATTGCACCTCGAGCATATATGATTTCAGTTTAAAATTAATATTCATGATTAGCAGTTGCAGTCCTCGGATAGATATTTCTAACGATGTCTTATGTGCGTCAAACGGATATAGTATGCCAAAGTTACGACCCCGGGAAGTTGACACACCAACTTACCGAAACAGAGCCCATAGTTTTCGCGCTTCATCTCCTAGGGTAAGGTTTTTGTATGTTTATGGTTTTCCATTGTTTCTCTATAATAAACAGGCTCTCAAGCCTCATTGTAACATAGTTTAGAGGCCTATAGCCACCACATCTCTTCTCAAAGACAAGCTACCAATGCCCTAGCTAGTTTATTTCCATTATGTCTGTTAACACTGGAAAATCGTACAGTAGAAGATGACATCAATTAATGTCGAGCCTAAGGATTTACAATATAGGAACACATTATGGAATCAAGAAGTATTTTAAATCTCTAAGGTTTTGAGAAAATCATATTTGAACTAGTCATAAATGTTGAATTATGCACTTTATCCTTCAAGAAGAGCACCTTCTGCATGCCTTCTAGCCCGATAAGTGCGCATTCCTGGAAATGGAAAAAAGTCACTTTCTGGGACCACACCAAGCAAAGGACAGTTACTCCTTGTGTGAAATCCGCCTAAGGATAGCCACTAGCGCCTCTTTAGACAACATGTGAGCATGCAAAATAATATTTGAGCACGCAATGGAAACACACCTCTCCCTTGGGTCACTATCCATCATGTACCAAGGGAGGGAAGGAGGATTTAAAAATCACCTATATAAACCCATAAAGAGATGAAGAAATATTGATCACATTGTTATACTAGCCAAAGTTTCCCAAGCAACACTAGAATTGTGTGTGATCCGAGGCTGGAGCTAAAGAGGACTTGATAGTTGGCCACCCAACATCTTAGTCCACCATAGCAGAGAGATAGAGGGAGACTGCACCAGAGGCAGACCTTGGAAGACAACATCCTTGCATCACGTCCTAGAGCCATTGCTTAGGGGCCCTTTGGCAAGTGGGTAAAAATTCTTCTCCGTTTCAAATGTTTAATAAGAAGAGGCCATCAAGCCATCATTTGCATTATTATCATTTTGGCTCTCTATATATCTTTTGAATATTTGTGTTTTAGTTTTTATTTTAACGAGAGCATACTTTAGCATAGTACTATTTCCATTAAGTTTTATGATTTTGATCTCCGCCATTTTTTGCATGTTACCAATAGTTTAAAGAGTAGACCACACTCTTTAAGCTGGTGCGATTTCATACACCCCTGTGACAAATCCACCACTACAATTTCTGTAAGCAAATTTCAGTTCTTTGATATTAATGAAATGAAGTGTTATTTCCATTGCATATTTGTATTTATGGTTAGATGTGTATTATTTTGCGTTCATGCATAAATCCGGATCACTAAACAACATTTTTTGAGAAAATCGAGACAAACATTGGACTCTGGCCAATGTTTCTCACTGAAAAGTTGTATTCCTTAGGTATATCTTTCTAACAAGGTGTTATGTGTGTCAAACAAAGATTGTATGCCAAAGTTACATCCATGGGAAGTTGATGTACCAATTTACTCAAACGTCACCCAAATTTTTGGCACTTCATCTCCTAGCATCAAATTTTTGGATGTTTAGGGTTTTCCATTATTCTAAATAATAAATAGGAGTTCGAGCCTCATTATAACATAGGTTGGAGGCATGTAGCCACCACATATCTTCTTTGAGATAAGCTACTATTCGCTCGAGCTAGTTATTTCCATTATACTTGTAAGTTAATTTCAGTTATTTGATATTAATGAAATGAAGTATATTTTCCATTGCATATCTGTGTTTATTTTTATGTCTATATTTAATTGTGTTCTTGCATAAATTAGCATTAGTGGTAGCATAGTAGGTCTTCTCTTTCTCGATATTTCTTTGCATGTCCCCAATGAGGTCGTGGTATAAGGAGTTATGGTTCGATCTCATTGACCCTTTACAAGATTATCCTTGCAGGCCACAACAACCTCCCATAGGGGAAGAAAAGAAAGATGAGGGAGTAGGAGAGATTTTTAAAATATTTCTCGATGAGGCCCTTGAGAAACAGAGGAATGCGATGATGGATAACATTTCCCAGATCCTGCGAAAATTACCCACCGATGAAGCATCTTCGGTAGCCACTCTAGAGGCACTAATCCTTTTAAGGTATAAGTTAACTTTGACATTCACATATTTGTGAACTAACTAGATGCAGACAGCGTAGATAGATTGTTGAATATATTGGAAGGATATTTTTCGTTTCATGACTTTTCCAATCAGGAAAATATTACTTTTTTCACTCCTCAAAGCTGCTCCCCATATCAAGGACTGGTGGGAAAACTACCATGAGAAAAAGGACTTGAGGGAATCCTCCCTATTCTTAGCCTCACCCACTTGAAATTATTTCTGAGATGCCATCAAGGAACAATATTACCTCGTGAGGAGATATGAGGAAAAGTAGATACAATGGACTACATTGTGGCAACAAAGGGATCGAGATGTGCATGACTTGACAAAAATGTTCCATACCCTGTGCACAAATTTGGGTATAAAATATCCAAAATAATTTGGTGCTTAAGTACCGCAATTGTTTTCACATATACATTCAAGAAGAAATGGAGTTCCTAGACATCTCCTTGCTTGGTGCAACATACTGATATGCTTCCAAGATCGAGTAGAAATTGAAACATAAGAATCGATAATTTGGATATGAAAACCCAAAGGAGACCGAAGGATAGAGCCCAACGCAGACCCCCCAGGGTAACTCCTCGATACCACAATCCAAGGGTGGCAGGAAGGAAAAAAACAAAACCAAAAAGTGGTGTGAGTTCCATAAATCTCACACTCACAACACAAAAAAATGTCGTGTAAATCATGTGCTAGTGTCTAAGCTGAAAGACTCAGAGATTGATGCATGCTATGATTCTGAGTCAAAACCCGACAAGGGAAGCAACAAGGGTAAGCATGTCATTAACATGGAAACAACTGATATGGTAGCCACCATCAAGCTCCAAAAGGTAGAATCTGAAGATCCAAAGGAGGGGGAGCACCTCTTTCACTCACAGATGTGGGTGAAGGGTTCATTGCTGTAATTTATTGTCGAATGTGGGAGCCAAAATAACCTCATTTTAGTAGAGATCATGAAGCAATTGGGCCTACTGATCACACCACACCCACAGCCATACACCATCGGGTGGCTTCTCCAAGGACGAGCTCTGCACATCAGCCAACAATGTCGCCTCCCCTACAGCATCAAGCCCTTCAGAGATGAGGTAATATGTGATGTTGCTACTCTTGAAGTTTGTGATGTATTATTAGGCCAACCATATTTGTGGAAGTGGCATGCTATGATGAATTTAGGCCTCACACTCTTATTGTTTCATTGGGAACTAATTTATACAAGATACCGGAGGTAGCCAACCTACTTCCATCCCTTTTATCTTTGCTAAGAAATTTTTGAGAATATCATCTCCAATACCGGTAAAAAAATTTTCTTTCTGATTCACTCTCAAGGTAAGGGGAAGATCGTGGCCCCATCCATGGACACCGAGAAGGGTTCCTCCACACAATATAAGGAGGTGGATAAGGTACTGGAAGAATACATTGACATCTTCTCCTCACCCACAGGGGTACCCTTGCACTTTCAGGTCAAGCATCCAATCCATTTGACTCCCATAGCACCTCGCTCTTCATAGCTCGACTATTCGTAGTCCATGTTAGGCGGGTCTAGGATTTCAAACATTTTTTCGTATTGATCTTTCCATACCTCGTGCGACCATGTAAACATAATCTGCATATGTATTGTCTGATTCTGATAAAGAAACAATATTTATGGAATGCTTCCAACACATCTGACAGTAGGTTCATAACATCCTAGATAAATCTAAGGCCAAGTACAAGCAGTGACATGATCAACAATGGTTGCTACACAAGTTTCAAGTCGGTGACAAATTTTGGTTGCATTTTCTAAAATAATTCGTTACCAGAGCCCATTGCAAGCTTAGACCACTTCGATATGTCCATTACACAATGACCAAGGCTCACTAGGGACCAAGTTCAATAGAATTTTC
Source organism: Pinus albicaulis (assembly GCA_034641835.2). Lineage (NCBI taxonomy): Eukaryota > Viridiplantae > Streptophyta > Pinopsida > Pinales > Pinaceae > Pinus > Pinus albicaulis. The sequence goes on from CM076573.1 coordinate 453,887,969, forward strand.
CTCAACTCATGGATGAAATACACGCAATGGGGACCATTTCTTATTAAAGGAGGAGGAACGATCCCAGTGGATATTTATGGCCACCTGCTTATTCCACTTGGACCCCAACCACTGTTTCTTTCATCATTTTAGTTTCCTTAATCATATCACAATTTACTATTTTTGGCATTTTTTCGAGTCCTGAACTTCTAGAGCCATTTTGAGGCCCTAAACAACTTTTTTTTTTTGGAAAAATTGTGACCTACATGGGTGTTTGACTAATATTTGTTACTCTAAGGTTGTATTCCTCAGGTAGATCTTTCTAAGGAGGTATTTTGCGTGTCAAACATAGATCGTATGCCAAATTTACATCCCCGAGAAATTGATGTTCTAGTTTACCCAAAAGGGGCCCATAATTTTGGACCCTCATCTCCTAGGGTTAGGTTTTTGGATGTTTAGGTTTTTCCAGTGTTCTTCAATAATAAATAGGCCTTCGAGCCTCATTGTAACATAGTTCAGAGGCATGTAGCCCCCACATCTCTGTTTAGAGATAAGCTACCATCGCCCAAGCTAGTTATTTCCATTCTGTTTGTAAGCTTATTTCAGTTATTTAATATTAACAAAATGAATTATATTTTATATTTCATCTCTATGTTTATGTTTATGTCTCTATTTTATTGTGTTTTTGCATAAATATGAATCTGATTCATGCTTATTTGAATGGAGAATTCATTAAGTGCCAGACATGACTCATGGATAGAACGAAGGAAGTGCACACTGGATCGAAGTGAAGGAAACTTGATACACCTGATTTGGGTGCACTTCTTCATGGAAGTTTTGTTCAGGCCAAGAGGCAGTCTTGGGTGAACCTTTAGTGGGGAATACAATGATGAAAGAAGGGACCTGCAATGTGATATGAGGGTTGGGTGAGCATGTGAGCTAACATGAATGAAGGCAAGGATGTGATGATCAAAGTTATTTTGGGAAGCTAAAGTAATGGGCAATGAATTGAAGATATGGGTGCATGCAAAGTTCGTGCAAAGGCATGCAACAACAGCACTTGTAGAGATGTCATATATGGGCATCAAGGAGGAGTGCCAAGGAAAAGAAGTTGGGCAGAAAGACATTTTATAGATGGATCAATGGGTATGTGTAACACCCTCTTCCCAAATCTACCCAAGTAACTGGCCAACCAAGTTAAACATGTGACAAGAGTGTACTAATATGAGATTTAGGCTCCTATTTGAGCTTAAGGAAGTGGAATCGATGGTAACCTAACAAATAGACCTTACAAAGCATCAACAACATCTCCAGGACATAGCCCAACCTCCCAGACCCCTGAGCCCTAAGGGGGAACTGCTTTTTGACGCTTTTGAGCCTTAGTTGTAGGCATGTAAGGTAAAGTGAGTTTCTAGAAGCCTACAACTGCAAGAATTCCAAGGAAAGGTAGCAGCTAGGGCCCAAAAAAGTCAGTTATGTGCCTGCAACTCTGTGATTTTTGAAAAAAAATTAGCTCGAGAACCCACGTCATTTCCCATAAATTCATGAAACTTTAGGAGAGCAGAAATAACATTAAAACAAAGGTAAAAAAAGAATCACATCATTAGGAACTCATCTGGACCCCTCCTATCCATGACAAGAATTTCATTAAACATGTCACAAACATTGCATGTACAGGTGTAAACAACAAATTTAAACATAGGGGTCTCATAATTATCTTAGAATCACTAAGAAAAATTTCTTGCTTACATCATAAGCTGAAATACGATTTATTTTACCATAAATAAATTTTTCATTAATTTAGAACTAGAAACATGGATAGAGCCATACATCATCATTGATAAAGTACATGCTAATAAACAGTATAATAAAAAAAAAATACCAAGGATACAACAGCGATAGACTCGACATAGTAACCAGTGCAATTATACATTAAATACAAAAGGAATGAGCTTATGATTAATGAGTGTAAAATCCAATAGGAGATGGGACTTCCACATTCCACCCTGCCATAGATTTGTGGAGCCACATATTACATCATCTAGTCACCGTCGTGCCATATTCCAAGCATGAATGTAGGGTATCCTCAAAAACATCAATCACAATCCATTCAGGGCTTCCAGAGGAAAAACTAGCTCAACCATCAAACAATGATTCCACCTCATGTTTGGACATCACAAACATCATGGATTAGTATCTATCGAAGATAATCTGAGGCTCCAGAGTGTATGTTCCAATCAAGGCTCCAGGAGTAGTAACTCAACCCTAGCTTTTCCTAGGATCCAGAGTGTTTCTCCAACCAAGGATCTAGGAGTAGTAACTCAACCCACCTAGGGCTCTAGAGCGTCTTTCCAACCAAAGATATAGTACTACTAACTCAACCTAATAACTATTTTCCTGGCTCCACATAATTCATCCACCCAAGGCTTGTAGTAGCTAATATTTTAACCCAACAGCTAAATGAATCATGAGAACTAACAAGAAAAAATCACTGGAATAAACCAACAACACCATAGCTATCAAGGAAATGGAGAGGCTAGGAAAATCCACATGCATACACCATGCATGCCAAAACTAGTGAGGAAAACATACATGTAATTTAGTACATGTCATAAAACTCGTTGTAGTTGTTGATCCTGATGACTGATTGCACTTTCCTACTGTTCATTTTCCTTGTTGCTCCAAATCACCAAGTATCCACACTCTCCGAGAGTTCTCCAAGAAAAATCTAAGTATCCAAGATTGTGTGTGAGAGAGAGAATAATGAGAGCTCTAAAACTGAGCTGAGAAAAATCATACCAATTGATCCTCAAAATCCTTTTTCATTAATGAGGCCTCTATTTTCTCAATTTCCTTTATTTTTCCTTCATTTTCCTCTTCAAATGAAACTTATGAGCTTTAATATCCCTTGATCCAAGTGGATATTGGTGGCCACCAACTTATTCCACTTAGATCCCCACTATTGTTTCTTTCAATTTTCTAGTTTCCTTAATTATAGAAAAAATTACTATTTTTTGTCAGTTTTTCGGGTCCTTGACTTCTCGAGCTGTTTTGAGGCCCTAAGCGACATTTTTTTCCATTAAACATCCAAATAATATGAGATGGAGACTCGATATTCACTTTTAGTAGCTGTATTCCTCAGATAGATCTTGCTAAATATGTATCATGTGTGTCGAACGAAGATAGTATGCCAAAGTTACAACCTTGGGAAATTGATGTACTAATTTACCCCGACGCAGTCGATACTCTAGAATTTCATCTCCTAGGTTAGGTTTTTGGATGTGTAGGGTTTTCCAATATTTCTCAATAATATGTAGGCCTTTGTGCCTCATTGTAACATATTTTAGAGGCATGTAGCCCCCACATCTCTTCTCAGGGATAAGCTACCAACGCCCTAGCTAGTTTATTTCCATTCTATTTGTAATCATATTTCAGTTATGAGATATTAATGAAATGAAGTCTTATTTCTACTGCATCTCTTTTTTTATGTGTATCTTTATATTTTATTGCACTCCTGCATAATTCTAGATCAGTGGTATTAGAGGGGTCTATTATTTCTCGATCCTTCTTTTCATGTCGTCAATGATGTTGTGGTATAAGGAGTTAGGGCTCGATCTAGTTGAACCTTTACAAGATCAACCTCGCAAACTTCGTCGAACTCTCATGGGGGACAAAAAGAAAGACCAGGGAGCAGGAGATCCTATAAAAATATTGCTCAATGAGGCCCTCAAGAAACAAAGGAATGCAATGATGAATAAATTTTCTGATATTCTTGAATCACTACCCATCGGCGGCACATCTATATCCAGCAGCTATGCCGGAGGAGAAAATCCTTTTAAGATATAAGTAAAATTTGACATTCCCATATTTGAGGGCCAAATAGATGCAGACATCATAGATATATGGTTTAATTTATTAGAAGGGTATTTCTCGGTTCATTACTTTTCCAACCGAGAAAAGATTATTTTTTCACTCCTCAAAGTCACCCCCGTGTTAAGGACTAGTGGGAACCCTCTCTATTTTTGGCCACACCCACTTGGAATTATTTCTGAGACATAATCAAGGAACAATATTATCCCATGGGTAGCTATAAGGACATGTACATACAATGGACTACATTGTGGCAGCAAAGGGATCAAGATGTGCATGAACTGATGAATTTGTTCGATACCCTGTGCACAAAATTGAGTATCAAAGATTCAGAGAAACATTTGGTGTTGAAGTATGATAGCTACTACAAAAACATATTCAGGAGGAAATGTAGTTCTTTGACATCTCCTCGCTTGGTGCAACTGGTATGCTACCAATATTGAGCAGAATTTCAAACAGAAGAAGCGCAACTTTGGATCTTCGAATCAGAAGCAAGGGAAAGGTGGCCCCAAATGATAGATAAAAGGACAAAGCCAAAGTAGGGTGGCCCAGGATAATAAGCCAAAGCCGCAAGCAAATAAAAACACCATGAATCCAAATAAGGACATGGGAAAATAGTGTGAATTCCATAAGAGCTCTACTCACAACACAAGTGAGTGTTAGGCAAAGTAGTAACTAGTGGCTGAGCTAAAGATTTTTGAATTGGATGCATGCTCTCACTCTGAATGAGAACCCAAAAATACGAGTGAAAAAGGGAAGAAAATTGTCGATGCAGAGCTCAACACCACTGTTGCCACCATGAATATCTAGAAGGAGGAACTAGAATATTCAGATGAGGAGGAGCACCTCTTCCATTCCCAGATGTGGGTAAAGGGTTCCCCGTTGTAGTTCATTGTCAATAGTGGGAGGCAAAAGAACCTCATTTAAGGAGAGATGATGAAGCGGATGGGATTTTCAACCACAACACACCCACAGGCAGACACCATCGTATGGCTCCACCAACGACAGGATCGTTGTGTCAGCGAGAAATGTCGCCTTCCCTACAACATCAAGCCCTTCACGGATGAGGTGTTATGTGACATTGACGCTCTTGATGTTTGTGATGCATGATTAGGCCAACCATAATTATGGAAGCGACATGTTGTATATGAGTCTTGGCCTCATGTTTTTATTGTTACTTCAGGAAATAAGTTTTATAGGATACTAGAGGTAGCACCGCCTGCCACCATCTCTTTGGTTACTGCAAAACAATGCAGTAAGCTCATTTCCAAAACTGGGAATTTTTTTTTCCTGATGATCCGCCCTTAGGGAAAGAAGAAGACTATGGAAATGACCTTCAGATAGGGCTCCTCCACATGAAAAAAACAAATCGACAAGGTCGTGGAGGAGTACAGGGACATCTTCACCTCACCCACAAGGGTGGCTCTGTAATGTGAGGTCAAGCACCCCATAGATATGACACCAAATGTGTCATTTCCTAATGGATCAATCTATTGGTTCTTTGTTCTGGAGAACAATGAAATAAAGAGGCATATTTAGGAGCTTCTGCAAAATGTTCAGATCTAACCGAGTTAATCACCCTATGGGAGATCGATCGTGTGGCTGCATAATAAGGTTGGGAGTTGGAGACTCTGTATTGACTATCAGGAACTGAACAAGATCACTGTCCAAAATAGGTACTCGATCCCACAAATTTATCACTTCTGGATCAACTCAAGGGTGAAAAATATTTCAGTAAGATAGACTTGAAGTATGGGTATTGCCAAGTACCAATTGAACCCTTTGATGTGTGGAAGACTGCCCTCAAAGCTAAGGAGAGCATGTTGGGATGGCTGGTCATGCTTTTTGGGTTGAAAAATGCTTCTGTAGCCTTCATGAGGCTGATGGATGACATCTTGTGGCCATTCACCAACTCATTTGTAGTAGTATAGATGGATGACATCCTGATCTTCATCTAGAGTTGGGAAGAGCACCTCCAACAGCTCCGACAAGTCCTCGAAACACTGTGGAGACAGCAGTTGTGTGCCAATTTAGAGAAGTGCACTTTTGTTATGACCTATGTTTAGTATCTAGGATACATCATTGATGAGCGCAGGGTGTATGTAGATCCAGCCAAGATTCAAGTGATTTGGGATTGGCTAGCCTTAACCAGTCTAACAGAGCTCGAAAACTGTTTGGGTCTTACTAATTTCTACTGCAGTTTAATGTTTGGATTCTCTTGTATCAATTGGCCCTTGAATCAAGTCACCAAGGGAGGAGCAAAAGAAAATTTATTTTGGTATAAATATCAACAGAAGGTGTTCGAAAGTTGAAACATCGCCTCTTCTCTGCCCCAGTGCTCACATTACCATACTTGCAGCAACCATTTGAGATCAAGACAAATGCCTATGACTATGCTATTGGGGTTTTTCTTACTCAACAGGGGCATCGAGTGGCATACCATAGTGATAAATTGTCCAAAACAGTCTGGAAGTATCCCAATTATGACAAAGATATGTATTCCATTGTGTAGGCTTGCCGAAAATGGAAGAATTACATTTTGGGGAAGGAAATGATCATCCACATAGACCACCAACCCTTGCAATTCATACAAAAAAAAGGGAAGTTATAGAATGATCACCATCATAAGTGGTCCACATATATGCAACAATTTAATTTGAACATCAAGTATAAGAAGGGAAACACCAATAATGTTACAATTTTCCTCAGTCGGCCACTGATCGCGGCGCTAACCACCATGCTCAATTCTTCTGGGAAGGAGGCTTCTGATTGGACGCTTCTCTAAAAGGTCAATCCATAATTTGGCCACACATACAAAATGCCATTGGAGGATAACTGAGTTCCAAAATTTCACCTCCAGGATGGAATACTATGTCACCTAGGACAGATTTGTGTTCCTTCAAGCGAGCGTGCCAAGATGATTTGGGAAGTGCACTACAGTCACATTGCTAGGCATTTTGGGGTCAATAAAATGGTGGAAATACTATATAAGTCTTTCCTTTAGCAAAACCTTCGAGAGGATGTCAGGAATTACATATGATCTTGCACTGCCTGTGCCATTGCCAAAACGACCATCAAGAAGCAAGGGCTCTATACTTTGCTTCCTACCCCTAGTCGACCTTGGGAATCTGTTTCCATGCATTACATGTCGGGCCTTCCTTTTACTAAGCATGAAAGTGACTATGTTTTTGTGGTTGTTGATAGATTCTTGAAGATGACCATTATGGTGGCCTACAAGAAGAATACCACAACATAAGCCACTACTAAACTCTTCTTTGAACAAGTGTCGGCACACTCTGAGATCCCACTGTCTATCATCTCAGATCGGGAAAACAAATTCCTCAGTACATTTTCATCCATCCTGTGGTCAATGTTGGACACCAAGCTCACCAAGTCCATAGCTTTCCATCCCCAAACTGATGGCTAGATAGAGGTCGTCAAGGGGATGATCGTGCACATTTTGTGCATGTGAAACTCAAAGCATCCATGCACATGGGATGAGATTATCCCCTATGTATAACATAGCTATAACTAGGCCCTACAGAACATAGCCAACCAGAACCCCTTTCAGGTAGGATTGGGATTCCAACCACTATGTCCCATTGAGGTAGCCATGGCATTTGCAGCTACTCGGGCTGATTTGGCTCATGTCCAGTATAAAGATGCCAAGGAAAACAAATTCATTGAGTGCATTCAGCACATCCACCAACAGGTTCATGAAATATTAGATAGAACAAATGTAGCTAAATACAAGCAGGGGCATGATCAGCATCGGGTGTCACACAACTTCCTGGTGGGTGACACAGTGTGGCTAAATTTGCAGAAGGATCACTTCACTGGACCCCACCGCAAGCTTCACCCACTCTAGTATGGGCATACACCATCACCAAGGTTGTAGGGGACAATGCCTTTGATCTAAATATTCCAGTATTCCTTGGTATGCATCGAGTGTTAAATGTGGACTGCCTTCGGCCCTACTTTCCACCTCTAGTGGACACATATTACATGGCAGAACAACTCACACCGACAGAGTTAAGCCCAAACTACATGGAACAAGCCACAACTAATTATATTATGGACACACATATCAAGAACAATCAGTAGTGGAGGATCTAGCTATATTGAATTGTCAAAGCAGGACAACTCCTTCACCAGCGCAAGTGGCTCACGAGGGACAAAGTTCAACATAAATTTCATCATCCCATGGAGGAACTCAACGCAATGGGGAACATGGATTCCTAAGGGGGGAGGAATGTTCTAGGTGGATATTGGTGGCCACCAACCTATTCCACGTTGACCTCCACCATCATTTCTTTTAGTTTTTTCATTTTCCTTAATTGTAGCACAATTTACTATTTTTTGCAGCTTTTTGAGTCTTGATCTTTGAGAGCCATTTTGAGGTCGTAAACGACGTTTTTTTGTAATGAAATATTTGTCAAATAGGATTAAAATGCTCAATATTCTTTGGTTTTAGTTTTTTTCCTCGGATATATCTTCCTAATGATGTATCATGTGTGTCAAACATAGATAGTATGCCAAAGTTACAACCCCGAGAAATTGATCTTCCAATTTACCCCGATGAGACCCATAGTATGGTGTTTCATCTCCTAGGGTTATGTTTTTGGATGTGTATGTTTTTCCATTGTTTCTAAATAATAAATAGGCCTTCTAGCCTCATTGTAACACAATTGAGAGGCATGTAGCTGCCACATCTCTTCTTAGAGATAAGTTTCCAGTGCCCTAGCTAGTTTATTTTTATTCTGTCTGTAAGCATATTTCAGTTATGAGATATTAATGAAGTGAAGTGTTATTTATGTTGCATCTCTATGTTTATGTGTATTTCTATATTTTATTATTGTCTTGCATAAGTCTGGATCATTCGTTTTCTCCTATTTTACATTATTTTCATAAATAAATGCTAATTAATTCCTCGTTCCTTTCCAAAACCTTTTCCATTTTCCTTTAGCCATAGTAACCTAAATGAACAGTAGATAGGATTTTTTCCCCACCATTCAGCTTGGAATATTTTTCCGATCAACCATGGTCTTATATATTTTTCTACATGGAATTTTACCAGGGCTATTACACAACCCTCCCCCTTGTGGGAACACATCCTCGGTGTTCAATGAAACCTAAAAACTAGAAAACCATTGAAAATCAAACATAATTCCTATGGAGTTTTATAACACAGCTCAGTGCAGTAATTAAAATTAATAACCTAATCAAAATAAAAAATCATCATGACAATCAAACCGTCTACTAGATATTTACAACATAGTGTTAGCGTTAGTAGTTTGCATCGTTTCGAATTGTATTTCCGAATCCATTAATTTGTAGTCTTTCAATGGGTCGAAATTAATAAACATGCTCGCTATCATAATTTTGAATGTTATTGTCCAAAACATTGCCATAATTCTAGTTGTCAAGTGGTTCAGTTAAAAGCATGAAAGTAGTGTTGAGTCATGGGGAGTCATTGTTACAAATTTGGAGCAGCTGAGTCATGTGGTACATTGTGTTAATAATGAATCTATTAGAAGATCTACTTGATTCAATTTCAAGTCAGTTCCAATTAAAAATCCTACAGCTGAAACCAAGATGGCCATTACAAGCAACACATTTATTTTCCCCTCCTAGTCTATTCATTTTTCCCTAATACCCTAACACACATCCTATGTTTCCCATCTCCCAATTCCCATTTATTAAATCCTATACCTCATCCCCCTATCCATTAACCATTTCCTATACATAAAATATATAACTCTCATATTCCCCATCCTAGCCTAGTTCCATCCCTTTAAACAACTATGATTACGAAATCATATTGACACAACCGACATATTCCCCACTACTTAAAATACCATATCCAACACACATTTCAGATGATTATCATACGAATAATAATATCATTAAAATAATATGCATGAGTGACATCACACACCTAGACAAACAAAATAACAAATTCAAATTACATCAACAAACTGCCATATCCTTCACAGAGTTATGTACATTGTTGATCTCTAGGATCGTTGATGGTTATGTTTGAAAGGTGTGGGTGAGCTTGCATCCAAGAGTATCCAAGGACCAAAGCTACAACCACAGTGACCACATAATATATTTTTTGCATAGAGGTGCTACGCAGTATTCATTACACATAGAGCACTACAGAATCACTGCGCAAGTGAGTATGAACCATTCAGTAGGTTTGCAAGAGTTGGAGAACCTACATAAGGAGTTCGACATCATCACACAGTCATTTGAAACTTACACATTCGATCCATTTTTCCAAAGGGGGTGTGCAACCATACAGAGCATGGAGTGCTACCCAACCGACTCATTGCACAGTCCTGCAAGGCACACTCTAGTTTAGACATCATTTTGAAATGATGATTCTAACCATATGAAGGTGAATTCTGGACAACAGAGAGAGGTTTTTCTCAAGGATGGTCTAGATAACAATAATATTTTCCAATATTTCACATTTTTTACATATCGGGAGTTTCAAATACATCTTCAAGTCTTATTTTTAAGACTGTCAAATTTCTTGTATTAGTCATGTTTTTACAGAGGATCTTTTGAGAAGCTAGGGCATAATTTGGAGAAACTGAGACAGGTTTATCTTTACAACAGGTATTGGATTTTGGGAGCTACAGGTATTTCTTAGAGGCATATTTTTGTAGTATTTTGGTGGCGGAATTACAATTTTATTTTGAAATTTAGTTTTTTTGATGGTTGTACACATGAGAAAAAAAAGTTCCCTAAAGATGGGATGAGTGAAAAAACCATGGAGAGAAGAAACTAGTTCATCTAGAAGACAAAGAATAGGTTCCTCTTCCAAGATAGAGTCGAAAAATCAAGCCAATGTACCTCATCTCAACTCATTTCCATTTTTTATTTTTATTTTTATGCTTTTATACATTTTTAGTTTTTCCTTAAAAACATCACAGAAGACCTCAAAATTGGATCTCAAGATAAGTTTATTCTTTCTAGAATAGATAATGAATCATCATGTAAAGTTTGTTTCAATATTCATCAAATAAAGTCAATGATGTTTCTGATTTTTAGGTGGATGAAAGATCAATGTATCTATACATAATGTTATACTTTCATACTTGTATATATTCATGAAAAAACAGTACAAATGGGTTCAAATTTTGGGAGAGAAAATTGTGTATGCATTTGAAATATCATTAGTGCATATGTGTTTTGCAAGCTCACAGATTGTTGCAGTATATTATTTAATGTTTGTGTTTTCTTATTTCAATACTTGTTCATTTTTGAAACTCATGTCTTGAATTCATGTTTCTATGCTCAATATTATGGTGGATTTTCATGTCCATTTTTTTTTTTAATTCTCTATTATAATTCTTCTGAATATTTTTCCATTAGTATGTGTAGTAGAATTCATTTTTTCCATGATTTTTTACACTTGATTAGATATTCTTATGTTTATTTTTTTATTCACTATACTACAACTATTAATTGATGTGAGATGTATGTCTACCTTATGTATGTGATTGTGAAAAACCTATGCATTCCCTGATCATATGCTTTGGTTACTTGTTTCATGTCTTAGTAGTCTCCTTCTAGAACTCTAAACAAATCCCATCAAATTCTATCACATATTGAAAATTTGGTCTCTATGGGTTTTATTGACTTTATCATTACATGTTTTTAACGAGGGATCCCCCTTTGATTCAGAAATATGAGATCCTTATCAAAATAAGGTTTGTGATTATCTCTGTGGTGATTTATTTAGCCTAGAGGGATACACAAAGTGTTAACATAGTGGCGTCATTGTCAGGGATCGAACTATTTCATCTTACCTAAGAAAGATCATCAGAGTTTATATATAATTGTTGATGGTTAACAATAGTTGGACATCAGATAGGCTAAATTATGCATTTGGAAAATCCAAGTTCAAAGGATCTAGAAGATTGAAATTTCATGGTGACTCCACTAGTAAAAAGTCAGTACTTTCAAGAATTGTTGTTAACTGATTTCAAGATGGGTGCAAGAACGAATCCCAAGTATGCTCCTATGGATAGATCTCATATTCATGGTTTTCCAAATACCATGCCTTTTGTTGATTGGTCAACTTATCTCCCAATATTCATAGATTGAAAGGGATAATATTCTCCTCTACATTTAATTAAATTCCACATGCATGTACATAGACTAGAAGTTATATTTCATGAGGATCCATTGATAAAAAAAATTATGGCAACTTTATAGGGAAACACAAGGTCATGGTACGAAGGGTTTGTAGCTGCTAGTCTATGTTCACTCATGGATTTCTATTCATAATTTTTTACAAATTTTAAACAAAATCATCCTTCTATAATGTTGATAGAAATATTTTGCGGAATATTTAATGATATTTTTTAAGCTCATGGGTATTGACATATATGATCAGGATGTAATAAGTGATGAAATTGAAGAATCCTTGTCTAAGTTATCTTTCCCTCTTGATGAAATAGGAGAATTAAAACAAGTAGCAGCTAAAAATGAACTCTCACATAGACAAAAATTCCAACAATTGAATATGAAACTGGTTAGCTAAAGGTTGATTAAGAAACAGAGTAGGTTTATCCTCTTAAACCTGATCAAGAAGAGGAGAGAATTGAAGAGGAAGAGGTAATTCAATGGCCTCTTACAAAAGAATATTTCATTAAGGGATATCTGCCTCCATATTCATAAAATGAATGGTATGCTACAGAAGAGAAACTTTTTTTAGATCTCGTGGATGTGCGCATTATTATTGTGGTTGCCTCAATTGAAGAGGGAAAAATCAAATAACAAATTCCTCTTTTTTACCATCAAATGAAGCTAACCAATCATATGTGTGAAGATACTTTTACTAGCCTCTTGCAATCACTGAAGGAAGAGGTTTTCCTTCCCATAGCCAGTTTACCACAAGAATTATGGGAGGTTGTGCTTTTCTTAGATTCTGGTTCTCAGCATCATTGGAATTTTTAGTTGCTAATAAATTTTTCTTTCTTCCTGCTTAAGGGAGTTGTGAGCAACACTCATTCAAGTAGCCATTTGCTTCAATATTTACATTGGAGAGAATATTTTACATAGTGTATATATCTTCAGCAAGTGAGCGGTTATCATCAGGATTTGAACCTCGAAGAGAAGGCCCTAATACTTTCAGGATATACTATCAATTTTTCTTTGTTTTCATTTTTCAGTTTGTACAATGGTTTTTCAATAAAGATAATTAGTGAGTCAGTAGTCATTTTTTAGTCAGTTAATCATATTTTCAGTCAAGATTTAGTTATATAATTGACTCTGTTTCCCAATATATAGGCTACTATTCTGCATTGTTGTTCTTGATAGCTTACTAGGAGGTTGCCATCCCCATTGGATCCAATGTTAGCGTCAATAGTTTTCATAGTTTTGAATTTTTCTTTTCGAATCCATTAAATTGCACTCTTTCAATAAGTCAAACTTAATAAACGTCTTCGTTGTCATATGTTTGAATTTTACTTTCCAAAATATCACCATAAGTCCAATCATCAAGTTCTCCAGTCAAAAGCATGAAAGAAACATTAAGTCATATGGAGTCATTGTTACAAATTTTGGGTGACTGAGTCATGCGGTATGTTTCAATAATGAATCAAAAGGTCTACTTGACTCAATTTCAACTCAGTTTCAGTTAAAAAACCTACTTCTCAAAGCAGTATGGCCATTAACAGCAGCACATTTCTTCTCCCCTCCTAGTCTACTAATTGGTTCTTAAGACCCTAACCCACACCCTACATTTATCATCTCCCATTTCCCATTTATTAAATCATATACCTCATCCCCCTATTCATTAAACATTTCCTATTCATAAAATATATAAATCTCATATTCCCCAACCCATCCTAGTCCCATCCCCTTAAATGGCCATGATTATGAAATGATATTGACACAACCCACATATTCCCCACTACTTAAAATACCATTTCTAACCAACATTTCAAATTATTATCATATGAACCATCATATCTTTCAAAGAATGCACCTCAGATACATCACACAACTAGACAAACACAATATCATGTTCAAATTACATCAACACACCGCCATATCCTTCACACAGTTGCATACATTGTTGATCTCCAAGCTTGTTGATGGCTATGGTCGAAAGGTGCAGGTTAGTTTGCAGCTAAGTAGAGCCAGGGATCCAAGCTACAACTACAGTGACTGCAAAAGTTTTTATTGTTGTGCAAAGGTGCTACGCAATCATCGCTACACACGGAGCTCTAAGAAACCACTGTGTAAGTGAGTATCAAACATTTATTACAGGAATTTTGAAATCTAAAATGGGCCTCCTAATGAAATTTTAAAATAATAGTGAAAATAATAATATAATATTAGATTACATCGTAAAATTTTATAGGGAAAAAAGAAAAAACTATTTTTTCAGCTCATTTTTTCAACTTATCTCCCTATGGGTTTATCAAATTTCGATTGAAACACTCGTTGGATGCTGAATTTGATTCATCATATAGGGAGCACCGATGTTATATAGTTTTGATGACCCCTCTACACGAAAAATGAGAAATATATGAAAAATGAAAAACATTATTTTAATCATGTTTTTCCATGTATTTTTTATTTTTCGTGTAGCATGGTCCATCAAAAAGTATGCAACATGGGTACTCCTAGAATGAGGAATTAATGTTTTCATCCAACGAGTACTCCCACTCGAAATTTGAGTAAATCGTTAGGGATATAAGTTAAAAATACAAGGTGAAAAAGTATTTTTATAATTTTTTATTCGTTTTACCTTTTAAAACCAAAATTGATGAATCATCCTGCATGGTTGAAATCACAATATTGAATCCTATTGGTTCTTATAAAGTTGATTTTGGTTGTAGATTTTTCTTAGGAGGCCCATTTTAGACCTCAAAAGTTCTCTAATGCAATCAAGAGTTGGAGAACCTTCTTAAATAGTTCTACATCATAACACATTCAATTCAAACCTACCCATATGATCCATTTTTCCAGAGGAGGTGTGCAACCATACAGAGCATGGAGTGTTACCCAACCTACTCATAACACATTTCTGCACAATGCACTCTGTTTTCCAGATAATTTTGAAATGATGATTCCAACCACATGAAGGAGAATTATAGAAAACAAAAAGAATATTTCTCAAGGACGGGCCAAATAACAATAAAATCTTCCAATTTTTGCACAAGCAACATAGATCGGGAGTTTCAAACGCATCTTCCAGTCCTATTTTTCGAATTTTCGAATTTCCTTTTTTAAACATGCTTTTGCAAAGAATCTTCTGAGAAGCTCGAGTAGAATTTGGAGAAACAAAGAGATTTTTATCCTCAAAATAGGCTCATGTATAATAACCTCCTTTAGTGTTTACGCAAGGTTTGTATTTTCAAGGCTAAAGGTGTTTCTTCAAGGCCTATTTTCATAGTTTATTTGTGGTAGAATTACGAATTTAGTTTTCTATTCATTTTTTTTCATGGACGTACACATGAAAAGGGGAGCTTTATGAATATGGGAGGAATGAAGACAAATATCATGGGGAGCATAAACTAGTTCATTTTGAAGACAAATATCAGGTTCCTTTACGAGGAGACAATCGACAAAACAGGCCAATATATCTCATTTCAGTTGGTTTCCATTTTCTATTGTTACTTTTATGCTTTTATACCTTTGTATATTTTCCTTAAAAATAGGATATAAGACTTGAAAACTGGATCTCAATATAAGTTTATCCTTTCTATATTAAATGATGTATCAGCATGTAAAGCTATTTCAATCTTCATCCAATAAATTCAAGGATTTTTTTGATTTTTTGGTGGTTGAAAGATCAATATATTTACCCATAATGTTATACTTTTATATTTGTATATATTCATGAAAAAATAATACGAATGTGTTCAAGTTTTGGGAGAGAAAATTGTATAAGTGTTTGAAATATCATCGATGCATATGTTCTTTCCAAGCTCAGAGATTCCCATTGTATATTATTTCATGTTTGTGTTTATCCTATGTCAATACTTGTTCATTTCTGAAACTTATGTCATGAATTCATGTTTCTATGGTCAAGATTATGGCCGATTTTCATATATAAAAGAATTATTAATGCTCTATTATAATTATTTTGAATATTTGGTCATTAGTATGTGTAGTATAATTAATGGTTTTCATGCTCTCTTATAGTTGATTAGATATTCTTATGTTTCTCTATTTCTTCACTATACTACAACTATTAAGTGAAGTGAGATGTATGCATACCCTACCTCTGTGATTGTGAACAACCTATGCATGCCCGGATCATATGCTTTGGTTACTTGTTTTTTGTCTCAGTAGTTTTCTCCCAGAACTCTAAAACAATCCCATCAAATTCTATCACATCTTGCAAATCTGTTCTCTACGGGTTTTATTTCTTTGATCATTAGAGTTTTTCAACAAGGGATCCCCCTCAGAATAGGAAATACCATCCTTAATCAAAAGTGGTTTTGTGGTTACTTCTATGGCCCTTTATTCAGCCAAGAGGGATTCATAGAGTGCTAAAACATATCTCATTAATGTATTTCCAATAACAACCACATATACTAAAGCACATTTGCTTCAATGTACTTTTTATCGAGCTTTATAAATCAAGCTTGATATAGTATTTAAAATAATATACACATATTATACACATTTTCTCAACCAAAAAATATAAGGATACGATTCCTATATCAACAAGAAGGGAATCCATAGGATCACACCTACACCCTCAAAGTAATACCAAGATTCACCTCCTTTCTAGGAAGTCGAAAATCCAATGTAAATGTCAAATTTGTACCTAATCCCCAATGCTACAATCCTGCGCTACTGTACCCTCAATGAATAGTTACTGGCTCATTATTACATTGCACACTCCTAATGTGCATATGGTTCCATATGGCAATGTTAATCACCAAAACAAATATATCCCTGACCTTCCCTTCTCTCCTACACAGTCCCTTGGGAAATTTGGTCAACCCTTCCATGTAGTCATTCACCTTCCAAGTTCCGCTGGCACCCCCATCCCTGGCAGTCCATCCCTTGGAAATGTTTCCTTGCATTGGAAGATACAAAAATCAAGGAATATTTGTGCCTCATAACCATCATACCGGTCATAATTTGCTCATAAAAATCAATGGAAACTATTGGGTACCACGTCCCATAATGGCCCTACTCCTAATGTGCTTTACTATCATATTGCTACATGTTCCAATTCCATTTGTTGTTGTTGCTAATTCTTGCAGTCAGTTTCAACCATGCCAACTGGGAATTTTCATTCTTTGTATACCAAGCACATAAATACCATTAGATTCAAAACAAATTCATATCTTACCTCATTGGTATCTCATAAATAAGGTACAATTTCAATTTTTTTCACTTCTTGTCACAACAAGTCAAACCAGTTGTTTGAGAAAATCATCATGTATAAATATATCACATCCAATTAGCTCGAAAAGAAACCATCATAAATTGAAACCATGATTCGCATGAAATGGCCATAAATCATAATCATAAATCACATGTAATGGTCATAAGTCAGAATCACAAATCACACACATAAAAAAACTCAAATAAAATATTGATACTTATGCTTCATCAATCCATACTTTCCTTTTCTCTTTCTATACACACAGTTGATTAGTTTACACACTCGAAAAACACCCACTTCTGTTGCTTCTCTTTACTTACATACACATACACACATTGTACATTAAAACACATACATCCACATAAGGCGTACGACACCACACAATGAATACACCCACATCCGGCACACAACGTAGAAAATACACCTACACTCGGTTTACAACACAACACATTGACCTACGCCTACACTAACATGCAACATATACATCTACACCTAGTCTACGATACAACACAATACATACTCCTACACTGACATACAAAAAATACACCTACACTATGTGTACAATCCAACCCAATACATATACATAAACAGAGTACAACAAAATGTCACAATACCATGACTACGCCATGCATATACATAGTACTGCATTCTCGCAACACAACATGTACGACATGCACACAATACCACATGTATACCAATACCATATGCACAAAATGTACACAATACCACTTGTACTCAACACTATATGCATAACGTGTGCACAACATGACATGTACACAACACCTTCTACATAACATGTACACAATGCCAAATGTACACAGCACCACCTATACAATGTGTATACAATACCACATGTACACAACACCACATGCACGACATGTACACGACACCACTTGTACATAGGGCCACATGCATGACATGTAGAGAGAATCACCTGCACAAAGCAGCTCATGTACAACATGTACATAGCAACACATGCACACAACACGACTTGGACAATCATGCATACAACACCACCTGTACATAAAACAATATGTACATCACGCACACAACACCATATGTACATAGCACTCCATATTCAACATGTACATAAAAGCCTACGTACACAACATCACATATCAAACATGGTCACAGTGCTTTTACTCACATATCAAACATGAGAAAAATTTATTTTGAAATTCTGTATTTATTAATGTATAAAATTATTAAAAAAAACATTAAAAAAAAACACATTCTTTGCCATGCTATTTGTTTGGTTAAAATTTTAAACACTAATGATTTAAAGTTTTTAAAAAGTGAATAAATAAGTGTATAAATACTAATTATATTACATAAGTGTGAAATGGTTAATATTTTGTTATTAAAACTAGATTTTAAATGTATAAACATAGTTAGAATAAGTGAAAAACTTATATAGTTCTCACTTTCTATCTATTTAATAATTAAAATATATTATTGCAACAATTTTTAATTTTGTTTTTCAAAATGAAATAAAATTTATATAAAATGTCAGAGAAACCTTAACTTTATATTACACTCAAAATTGAATAAATAAATAAATGAATAAAATTCAGATTAAATAACATTTTCTACTCGCTTTAAAAAAGAATTATTTACATTATAAAAAAGTCAAATTTGTTCACTTATTAAATTACAATATTCTAAATAAAACTCTATTATTAAATAAATAAACTTAGCTATCAATTATTACAACTAAATAAGTAGGTAAAAACAAATTAACTAGCAATTGCACCATCACCAGAGGTTGCAAAGGAAACGCCGTAAGATTCTTAAAGAGATCCAATAGTTGCTAAGCAAGATATCTGTAGTGATTTTGGTCAATTTTAGTAAAGGCAAGAAACAATGACACAAATAGATGCTCTATTTTAAACTCCATATTACAAGTTCTCCTTGACCTTCGATAATGTGCAAGGAACCCTTTTTCTTTGAGAAATAATGCTTTAAAAGCTTACAACAATTGGGAAAAAGATTTCACGTTGTGAACTGCATATCTATGCCATCAAAATCACCCACCTAGCCTCATAATCACCCACCTAGCCTCATTTTCACCACTCGAGAGGTTTTGGACCCATGTCTCTGCACTAAAGAAAGCCCAAACATTAATGCATAGACCCCATGAGATGATTTCGCAAGAAATGATAAAGCCAAAAGGATGCTGCCAGGGAAGCTACATCTACATTTTAAATTCCTTGTTTTATTGTAGAACAAACCCTTAATCTTGAGTTCATTAGTTATACCGAATAACATTCACAAAACTACTTCCTTTTGGCTCTGACCTTGGCTTCATCACTGTATTTGTAGCAGATATGTCCACCACCTATAAAAACAACAAAACAGTAAGCCTTTGAAGCTTTCAATGTGGCCAGGTTAATATGTTCATGATATTAAAAGATGATTATGTCATTTTTATTCACTTACTTTATGCTAACACTTTCAATGAACACACAGGTAATTGAGTAACCAAATGATCTGCATCCCCTAAAGGCTAGAATCATTATTGAAAGTTTAGCCCTTTCAGAAGATACAGTGAATTCTGCTTGGTTTCTATATGATGAATTTTTGCCAATGCCATCTATTTTGAGTTCTTCAGTGAATATCAACTCCTACAATTTATCTACAATAAAATCATCCCAAGCACGGCAGTCTAATGTAATAGCAAATCAAAATACATGTATTCCAAACTACATAGAGAATTAAATGGATGAGAAGAGTAACATCAAAGTTTTCCTAATATATTAATATTTTAGAATAGAGGCTTCTCTGAATTGAATTATGACGAGCTTCTTCTTCTGGATCCATCATAGAAGTAGTTTTAGTGACAAAAACTATTACTACTTATGTGATGGATCCAGAAGAAGAATTTCATCAATATTAATGTCTATAAATGGAAAGTGAGATTACCATTTCAAGGGCAAAAAACATTTTTACCTTTTATATGAAACTGATCATATATTTGACGAAGAGAGTAATGGTCTCCCGTTCCAATGTTATAATTATCCTCAAATACCAGATGCCAAAAACCTGCCTTCAGAGCTTGCTTCAATCTGAAGTTAATGAAATGGCACTTAATCAGAATAAAAGAGGAGAGTCCATTTGTCTGTCACAGGCCAAACTGAACATTTGAAAGAGTGCAGCATGGTTGTTAGCCATTTTGTTGGCACTAACTATACCTAATTAGTGGTTGTCACTATGAAGAAACCAGCGGTGCCAAAAAACCAAAAAAATTGTACTAAAAAAAGTGCATCTATTGTATCTGCACACAGTTAGCCAAGGCCTCACCTTTTTAGTTCATTCTGATGATCATCAAAGAAAACAAGCACCTTTATCTGGTCTAAAATATCATACTCTTTCATTACAAACTTCCATTGAATGCTTCCAAAATCAATAAACTATTTTCCAGAATAATATCTGCAATTGGGATTTACATAGGTTGACCCTTTCTTCAAATAATTTTCAAGATGACGAGGGGTAATTGATATTATAGGCTTCTCAGGCATGGCCTGCCTTAAAACCCGCGTGGAATGACCTTTGAAAGCACCACTCTCTATCATCAAATCTGGTTTTAACCACCTTCCAATGAACCAAAGGCAAAAGCTGTGATCAAAACC
Source organism: Pinus albicaulis (assembly GCA_034641835.2). NCBI lineage: Eukaryota > Viridiplantae > Streptophyta > Pinopsida > Pinales > Pinaceae > Pinus > Pinus albicaulis. The sequence continues at coordinate 453,908,825 of CM076573.1, forward strand.
CATACCGAACATATTATTTTTTATAGGTCTTGTTTGATAAATAGGCACAAATTCTTTCAGGGAATGAAGAAGGTCATCCTTTGTCCAATTCACAGTAGATCTGTGTCTTGACCTGCCTTTAGACAAAGATAGAAATAGGCATAAGATTTATATCCAATAAATGAAGAAAAAGACCCCAGAAACTTTAAGAGCACTCAAAGAAAGCCATATACACCAAGATGAAGAGTGTTTAAGTTCTTATAGAACAGAGTAGTCACACAAATGCACCAAATGTCAAACAATCCAACAAATCTAACAAATGAGAATCTCACTGCATATATAACAGAGCACTGGTTCAGAGATCAAAGATCTTAAAACATGTAAATATTCCAATAATTTGGTTCAGTCAATAAGAGGTTCAGATGATCATGTTCACTGTGTGGTATAGTGGTTGAGATCGGTGTCACCACCAAAATGACTGAGGTTCAACCCTTTATGAGAATAGAGCCCGGATCATGTGTGAGAATTGCGAAAGTTTGACAGGCCCCATGTTAAAGCGGGCTTTACAGCAACAATGCAGAGTTGGAGTTCATGGATCTACCCAGTATGTGGAATTGGGGTTCATAGCTCCTCTAAAAAGCTGAGGCAAATATTCAGCAAAGCACATTCTTCTGCACACACTCTACGAATCTGTATGTGCAACTTCCACGACCTGCAACTTACAACGAAAATTTAAAAAAAAAAAAACTCTGAGTTGATAATAAATCTATATCTGTTAGAAGGGTCCAGTTTAATTGGTATTTTTGCTATATTATGTAAACAAAGAGTGCATTTTAATTTGTAAACAAAGAAATCCAAAAGAATATTATGTAAAAAAAAAGTTAAGATTCAAAAATACCCTAAATAACTTAACCCAGCAAGCAGCAGCAAACAAGACATGGATAAAGACAAAGTAGAATAGAACAAGACATGGATAAAGATACATGGTAGAATAATTGTACTTACTGGGGTCCTAACCCAACAAGCAGCAGTCAAGACATGGATAAAGACGCTGGGTAGACTAATTTTACTTACTGGGGTCCCTTGTGACAAGTTTTGCAGTTTTATTGAAGTCACAACAGGAATAAACGTTCTTGAATTGTTGCCAATTACTGTTGACTGCATAGGATGCATGAAAATTTTCACTTGTAGGGTGGAGGAGGAACCCAGTTTTCTCATTGCAGCTACAGTTGCATCAAGCTGCTGGTCCAGCAAATTGGTATACACAAGGCCGTTGGGGTCGGTGAACTTTAGGTTATGTTGCCAAAAATTTGTATATTCCAAAGGTACTTGTTCAGGATCAAATAAATAAGGAAATTAAGGATACACATCCATAAAAAAGTAGGACTCTGTTCTGCTCATAAACTGAAGCATTGGTTTCATGACAGTTTGTGCAATATCATCCCTAAAAGCAGCAGATGATGGAGGAAATGCTTTTATATGAAATGAAGGGGCTATCATATCCATAGCCAATGGGGTTCCCACATTGATATAATGACCCAGCTTATATTTCAACAGAGCTTGCCAGATCTTCTGCAGATCAGGCACTAGTTGGTACAAGGCCTCTTTGTTGGAATAGTCTGTCAAAACCTCATTTCCCACCAGGACTATGTTGATCTTGGTTGCAAGAAAGGGCACAATATTTTTGCTGACCGATTGGTCTGTGGTTGACTGGCTGGCCGAGACACTGGAAAGTTCGTCATTCATAACACTCACGAGCACATTAAGACCGGTGTTGGCCAGTTACCTAAGGATTTCAAGATTAGCACCATAGATCTTAACATTGTCAGCCTTCAATTTTTAGATCAACTGAATTGATTATTTTACACAGGGCAGATTGTAGCCATGTTGCCCAAAAGCAACACCGATGCCATTATTCTGTGCATCTGTGGAACAATGGCAAAGAGAAAAACATTAAACCAAAAAAATGGTACTCAAACAAGTGCATCTATTGTATCTGCACATAGTTAGCCAAGGCCTCACCTTTTTAGTTCATTCTAATGATCATCAAAGAAAACAAGCACCTTTCTCTAGTCTAAAATATCATACTCTTTCATTACAGACTTCCATTGAATGCTTCCAAAATCAATAAACTGTTTTCCAGAATAATATATGCAATTGGGATCTACATAGGCTGACCCTTTCTTCAAATAATTTTCAGGATGAGGAGGGGTAATTGATATTATAGGCTTCTCGGGCATGGCCTGCCTTAAAACCTGTTGGAGACCAGCCGGAATCAATAGTTTGAGTTTGAAACTGTTCTGAGACTTAAAACCAAGTCGGTTGTTTGAAGTTGAAGCTAACATTTGAGGGAAAAAAGAGAGGAGACAGCTATGAGAATCAGAAAGCACATGTCAATTGTGATTGAAATCTAAACATAAGAAGCAAATCGTTGAGGTTAGCCATATTTCAGATTAGAGAAGATAATTAAGTATCTCAATCAAGCCATTCATTGGAGTATCTTAAGATTTGATTACAAAAATTTATTTAATGTTGATGCAAATTGACCAAAATACAGGAATACATAAAGATCACACATATTTTCATTTTTGAGCTGGCGAAGCTGGGGGTTCAAAGATGACTCTTTGAAAGGCATGGAGGTTGGTTAAGGAATGAAAGATATTACTGATTAGATTTGGTTGAAAACTATTGTAGAAACATGATAGCTTAGCCCCAGTATCATTTCGTAAAGTCATTCTCCTACTGTAGGCAGCATCATCTCTTGTATTTCTCGAGCACTGGAGCATGGATATAGAAATGCTATGACGAATTAGAAACCACAATAACATCTAAGTAAAATCTGCCATATATGGGCAGAAAATTGGTAAAACACCATATTCAAATTAACCTAGTCGGCTGTTTAAGTGGTTTAATGCATTTTGCTTCAGACAGGAGGTTTTAGTGTTGTTTCCTTGGGCTGGTTGCCTTTTTTGGTATTGTTTCCTTGAGTTGGGCGCCTCTGATGCGTGCTTCATTTGATATCCATGCTAGTTCAGGCATTATAATCAGCGCCAACAAATTTACAGTGAGTACCATTTATCAATGCAACAAAGTGCCCAAAAGTTTTACAAGGTGTATTGGCAGATAGTTGATAAGACAACAATATTCAAATTAGCAAAGTTGGCTGTTTAAGTGGTTGAATGCATTTTACTTCAGACATGAGGTTTTAGTATTGTTCCCTTGGGTTGGTTGCCTTTTTTGGTATTGTTTCCTTGAGTTGGTTGCCTCTGTTGCATGCTTCATTTGATATCCATGCTGGGTCAGGCCTTATAATCAGGGACAACAAATTTACAGTGACTATCATTTATAAATGCAACAAAGTGCCTAAAAGTTTTAGCAAAAGGTGTTCCTTGGGGAGAAAAGAAGATGATGTTATATTCAAACAAGCTTGTGCTTTAATAAGACTTCATACTCAAACAAGCTTGCGCATGGAAACGATTTTCCGCATCACCAGTAATCCCCACAAGAACATAATCCATCTCGAAAATGATGGAATCTGTTTCCATCTCTCATAATAATTTCTCTCATGGCGATCTTGGAGATAAACTTAGTGGCATTATGGCAATCGCCACACACACGGAGGTTTTTCATAATTCGTATCGGAGAACCAGGGCTTGTGTTAATAAGCCCAAAGGTAATGGCAAGCTTCTCACTGTGGCTGTACAGGGTGTTTTCCTTCACCTCCTCCTCTACATCATGTAGCTCGAAGTTCGTGTTTGGAACATAGCCTGCCTCCTCAATCTGCCCAATCAATATTTTGAGGGTTTCATATATCTTCTCAGATTGAGGGTGAGATGTGTCTCCTACAAAAAATGAATGCACCATGTTGTCTACTTCAATGAAGCTGCATCCTGGTGTTTTTTTAAGCCCCCTATCTTTCATCAACATTCTCACCTTTACTACATCATCCCACCTTCCGGCCGCAACGTACATGTTTTCCAGCAATACATAATAGCCAATTTTTGTAGGCTTTCAGTTGAAAAGGTGCTCCGCCACCTATTCCCCTAGCTTAATATTGGAGTGAATTCTGCAAGCACTGAGTAAGGGCCCCCACACATCAGCATCGCGCTCCAATGGCATCACTTCGATGAGCTTTTGAGCCTCACTGAGACACCCCGAACGCCCAATAAGGTCAACCATGCAAGCATAATGCTTCACACGAGGTGTGATGCAATAATCTTGGCTCATGGATTGAAATTACTGCCAGCCCTGGTTAACCAAACCCGCATGAGTGCACGAGGACAAAACAGAAACAAAAGTGATATGGTCTCGCTTCACAGCCGCCTTCTGCATTTGTTCAAAAATTTTAAGTGCATCCTCAACATACCCATGCATTCCATAACCTGCAATCATTGCACTCCATGAAACTGCATCTCTTTCCAATATTTTGTCAAACACTTGGCGTGCAAAGTTGATTCTCCCACATTTGGCATACATATCAACGAAAGAAGTCCCCACAAAAACATCCAACACAAATCCTCTCCTCCTTATATAATCACGGAGGACGTTGCCTTGATTCAGAGCTCCTAAATGGGCACATACCCTAAGCACACTGATCATGGTGACTTCATTGGGTTTTACATCTTCCAATTGCATTTGATGAAAGAGTGCCAATGCCTCTTCAGCATCCCCATTTTGAGCACATCACTGGAAAGTTCGTCATTCATAACACTCACGAGCACATTAAGACGGGGGTTGGCCAGTGACCTAAGGATTTCAAGATTAGCACCATAGATTTCAACATTGCCAGCCTTCAATTTTTAGATCAACTGAATTGATTATTTTACACAGGGCAGATTGTAGCCATGCTGCCCAAAAGCAACACCGATGCCATTATTCTGTGCATCTGTGGAACAATGGCAAAGAGAAAAACATTAAACTTGTGAAAATAATGCAAGAACTGTATATAATCAGATACTAGTCTATGACATCAAGAAAATTCAGAGCGAAAACACTGGAAAACCATCAGATCTACTTGCAGAGACTAATATTGAAAGAAGGGAAACCCCATTAGGAAATATATATTAGTACCAACAGGTAGTATGCCAAACCGAAGCAAGAAAACCTTTAGTCGTGGAGTAGAAAATAGAAAATTATCAATTTCCACAATAAGTAATAGCAGTCAGGGTAAGAAACAAACACCGCCTTTTGAATGGCGGCATATGTGGGAACCTTGCGGGAAAGTTGAGTCCATTGTATGAGAAAAAACCCAAGAACTAAAACCAGAGAGAACAAAAGGTTTATAACACTTAACGGGGAATAAAATGCAAACAAAACCTTTACTGGAAGGTCCGAACTCGAGCCGCGGATGTTCTCTCTGGTTTGCAGAGCTTGTTCAGAATCGAGCATGAAGAAAATGACTGCCGCAATTGTGCCAGCAAACAGGGTATCATTACCCTAATAGAGTCCAAACACATCATGATCGTCCGATTTCATATCCAAATCTACGACTAAGCAGAAAACGCGTATATCAAATTAAATAGTTACAACTACTTTTGATTTTTCATCCAACGGCTGAATATGTTTTAATCGTCTAACATCTAATCTAACGGTTTCAAGTTATGACATGATGCACATCAGCAAAGTTGTTTTCAAATAATAACGCCTTAGCGTAAATATATATCAACCTAAAAATAACTATAACTATATTAATAAATAAATAAACTTAACTGTTAACTATTGCAGTAAAATAAGTAGGTCAGAGCAAATCAAATATATATAAACCTAACAAACAATCATAAAAGTATTTTGTTAAATTTTTTACCTTCATTTCATTAAAATGAATAAAATTTCATAATTGTAATTATTTAATCTAATTAGTTTTCTTAATAAATATACTTATTTAAAAAAAAGTCAATAATCACCCTTAAATTAACTAAATCTTCATTTTGAAAATTTAGTAAAAACAATAAATTATTTTTCCAGCACTTCAAATTTTCATAAGGAAATTTTGTATTATTAAAAACCATAAAAATCATATTAAAATTTTCAAATAATTACTAATTTAATGAAATAACAGAAAAAAATAACACCGTGGATGCAGCTGTTCATCGAAACCATAAAACCATATGCCTTTTTAATAAAGATTCAAACAGGCATCGGACACGCTGGTTATTTCAAAAAAATCGGTTGCATCATATTACACTGTTTTTAAATAAGCATTAATTTAATGAAATCCCAGAAAAAATAACACCGTATATACAGCTGTTCATCGAAACCATAAAACCATATGCCTTTTTAATAACGATTGAAGCAGGCATCAGATACGCTGGTTATTTGAAAAAATTCAGTAGCAGTGTCCGTTTTGTGGGGGCAGTCCATCTAATTTGCTTGAGGGCCGATAACAACTCCATTTGAAAGACAATGAGCTCGGGCAGCGATTTTAATCACCCTCCTGGCAATCATGGCCAGAACGAATCGGAGAAAATCATGATTTTTGTCAGAACATTTCTGATTCTTCTTGTACTCGTGATTTCGTTATGGGTGAATGGTACATGGATTTGGACTTGGGTAAATTTTTCTAGATTTTCCCGACGGAGATCGGATTTTACTGCTCGTCAGTTTAATTTTACTGGAGAAGAACCAGAGGGGTTGCAGAACGTAGGGTTGGATTCTGCGGTTTTAGAGACGCTGCCCAAGTTTGTGTATAGATCGCGCATTTTCACAGATGGGTTAGAATGCTCTGTTTGTTTATGCGAGTTGCAGGAGAATGAGAATGCCAGGACTCTGCCTAATTGCAATCATAGTTTCCATGTAGACTGTATCGACATGTGGTTTCTCTCGCATTCCACTTGTCCCTTTTGCAGAACTAGCGCTCAGCCTCTGCAACCAATTTTGGAATCCGCTACAATAGCGCTGGATTCAGCTACAATTTCCTCACCAGTTGCTGCAGGGATCGATCCCAATCTGAATTCTGAGGAAGGGCAGACTGCAAGCTCTGAAGAACAATATGATCCCGAGAACCCACCAAATATATTATCTTGGTGTAGGCCGGAACAGATGAATGAAGATTCACTAATTGCTTCAGGGATCGATCCCAATCTGAATTCGGAGGAAGGGAAGACTGCAAGCTCTGAAGAAGAATATGATCCCGAGAACCCACCAAATGTATTATCTTGGTGTAAGCAGAAGCAGATGAATGAAGATATGGATGAAGGGACGTCCCGTGAAACCGCATAAATGCCCTGCGTTCGCTTACAGACACATGTTTAACACACAGAGTCATGTGATGTCGAACATATGGTCCAGCACAGAGGCAGTAGATTGTAGCAACTATATTGATCTGTAGTGTAGCATCTATATTAGTATATAGTAAAGATCATACTATATTATCTCAATTGTGACGTATTGTTCTATTTTTTTTTTCAATGGTATGGGTGAGTAGATTGTGTCACAACAGAAATACTAATGGTTCCTAGCTGAATTTTGCATATGATCCACCCTTTGTTTTCAGTTCTAATCTTGACGTTTTTATTGGATACAAATGGAAGTTATTTAGTTACATTGCATCGAAAAAATCTGATCTGCAATTAATGCTTTGTTAATGCTCTAAGATTTTATAGAAGCGTAGTCCTTTTCTTTTTGATAGAATCAAACATTGAATAAGACTTTGATCTACTGAAGTAGCACACGATAAGATTAACCATCAATCGTACTACGTCTTCCTATCCTTTGACACAATTGCAATGGAAGAAGGTACAAATCAATTTCAAAGTTCAACCTAGCATGTTTATAAACGAAGACCCAGCCGCTGGTTATCCTTTCACATAATTGCAATGGAGGGAGGTACAAAACAATTCAAGTTAGCATATTTATGACCGAAGAGGCTCTTCGAAAACAATGCAAAGAGACATTTTTTAATTTTCCTAGACTTATTTTTAGAAAGGGTTTTCCGTTACCCTTCATCTCTTTTAATTAATGGGAATCAAGTTAAGTGGTTATTATCATAATATTTTATAATTATTAGGTTGGTGTGAGTTTTATATTTGATGAAATGTCAAATTCAAATTTTGATGAAAATGGGCAAAGGATAGAATATAATAGTCAAACATACCTAAGATGTTAAAAGTAATAATAATAAATCTTATTTAAAAAGAATATACAAACTTTTTCACGAGAATAACTGATTTATAATATAATAAGTTTTTTTTTATGACATGTTAAGCGTTTGATATAAAAATTCTAGGCAAGTGGCTTTTATATAAAAATAAATACATATTTGGTAAATATTGGTGATTGATTTTTTGGTTGTAGATATGCATTATTGTTAGCTTGATGCATAGAGTTAGTTGTGCTTTATGTATATAATAAGTTGGGCTTTTATAATATCCCTAACTTGTTTGCATTTTTGTTTTTAAGTTGAGTGTGTATAGACGTTTGTATTTTTGGTTTTATTTTTGGTTTTAAGTTGAGTGTGTATAGACGTCTGCGCTATTTGTTGAGTATGTGCATAACTTGCTAAGATTACATTTGTGATTTAAAAATTCAAGTACTTCATACGTTGTAGGTCAAAAGTATGTCAAATATTTTTGAGGTTAGAGAGACACTACCCTAAAATTAGTGAGGACACTTTTCCACAATTTCATATATTCATGCTTAACACAGGATGATAGGGTTGTTTCCTTTATAAATTTTCACTAAATTACAATTGACATTTCTTATTACATAAATAGAACAACCAAAAAAAAATATTTATTACAATGGTTAGTACAAATACTCTTATTTTTATTTAATAATATATTTCTAATATTTATAGTGAAAGTATTTATCTTTATTAAATGGACTAGAAAATATAATTTTATGAACAAATTAATTAAAAAAATAGATTATATATATATATATATATATATATATATATATATATATATATATATATATATATATATTTTATAATTATTCAAGAATATTGATTTAAATATTTTCTTTGCCTTGCGAGAAAAATTAAAGAAAAAATTGAACTTGTCCAATAAGGAGAATACTTAAAAAATTTATGAAACACAACACTTGTCATGGCCTCGAGTTGGCACTATAGCTAACAAGCGCCTGTGACTGCCCACGGGCATGTTTAATCGAACGGTTGAGTCGAGCATAGTGAACGTGTTTAACCAAGCGGATGAGGCAAGCATATTGGGTGTGTTTAACTGAATGCATGTTCATAACTTATAATGGTAACCTTAAGGTGGACCCACCGTGCATATTGTAGTGGCCTACACTAGGGGTGTGACTGCATCATGGGGCGCTTGAGCAAGGGTGACATGGACGAGGGTGACAGGACATCGAGAGTGCAAGGTGGCAATGACATTACGCGTGGGTGACCGATGGGAGTGACTTCTGGAGAAATGAGCGAATGGTGATAAGAAACGGGATAACATGGAAACTATGGAAATGCGTGCCTGCCCACAAGGGATGCCTGATTTCCAATAGGATTCTCAGCCCAAGGGTGCACCAACCCACGAAGGGGCGTTAACCCATCGAACGATAGGTCGGATTGGGCGTTCAGTGAGGGGAAGGGTAACTCAAATGGAATTAGGGGTTTTGAACATGAGGAAGTCATGTATAAATAGAAATGGGACAAGTTGGAGGAGGTCGTCACCAACGAAGCTTGTCTGCCCATGGGTGCACCAACCCAGGAAGGGGCGTTAACCCACCGAACGATAGGTCGGATTGGGCGTTCAGTGAGCGGAAGGGTAACTCAAATGGAGTTAGGGGTTTTGAACATGAGGAAGTCATGTATAAATAGAAATGGGACGAGTTGGAGGAGGACGTCACCAACGAACTCGTACCAAACATGAAGTCACAAGGAGAATCGCAAAACTGCAGGATGAATAAGAAGGGAGGTCACACGACTTGGTAGGAATGCAAGTTGGGCAGCTTGCTATAGGAAAAGGGGTCGACCTATTGAAGGGTGAAATTTCAGTAGCAGGGGTGACGACTTGGTTACTTTGGATGCAATATTTCATGGGGTTTCTTGTAGTGCGATAATGACATGTTGGGAACATGGTTGGTTTACTTTTACAAGTATGCACAATGTAAGAGTGTGGCAATACTATTGTAAACTTTGAAAGGAAACAATGGACATAAGGGTGTGGATGACCCATTGTATCATTATTTTTATTTTTGAAAGATTATAATAGTTGGGGTGAACTACTTGGGGATTTGCCTCCTCCCATCATATACTTGCATCCTTCTTTATGATATCACATTTTTGTTGAACTATTATGTTTATTGATGGATATCACACTTGTAATGAAGTAAATGTTAATCCGTTGCATAAGTAAATGTAGAACACTTAAATAGAAAATTTACTAAGTGTTGGAATCTAGGCATAGCCAAGCTAAGAGTAGCCTCAAAATGTGAAATAGTGTTGGTGCCACAGAATGCCCATAAGTGATATTAAGGGATCATAACGTGGGGTTGTGGAAGATGGTATCAAAGCTTGGCTTAGGAAGGACCAAGTTTATTTGAAGTGTAAGAGTTTATTTGTGTTTGCATTGCCACATGACAATTTGGTAGGGACATAGACCTTGGTCAAGAGTAGAGATGAATGACAAACAATGGAATGTTGGAAAGATTTCCATGGGATACTTTTGCAGACATTGCATAGGTTGAAACACATGAATCAAGATAGACCAAGGATTTAAATTTTAGGTTGAACTTGAAATTTTGGAGGATGAATTTAAAGAATACCTTCTTTTACTTGGATGGGAAGTGGGGCAAGATGAAGATGTTGATTGAGAGAAAGAGAGATAAGCTGAGATATACAAGGAAGAATGTTTTGCAGCTGTGCTGACGAAATATGAGGAACTCGATGCGACCAAAATTTCCCAGGTTGAACCAGATTCATGCACATTATGAACATTGAAGGAAGATGGAGAAACCTCATTCACTACTCCTTTTAAGGTACAATTTAAGATCTAAATTCACATATTTGAGGAATAAATAGATGCAGACGTCGTGGATAAATGGTTGAATCTATTAGAAGGATTATTTTTGGTTTGTCACTTTTCCAGTTAGGAAAATATTACTTTCTCACTCCTTAAAGCCACCCCCCATGTCAAGCACTAGTGGGAAACCTACTATGAGAAAAAGGACGAGAGGGAATCCTCCTTGTTCTCAGCCCACCCACTTGGAATTATTTCCAAGACACCATCAAGGAAAAATATTACCCCATGGAGAGCTCTGAGGACAAGTACATACAATGGACTATGTTGTAGCAACAAACGAAACAAGATGTGCATGAGCTAACGAATATGTTCCATACCTTGTGCACAAAGTTGGGTATCAAATATTGAGAGAAGCATTTAGTGCTTAAGTAACGCAATTTTTTGCACCGATACATTCAAGAGGAAATGAAGTTCCTAGCCTGGAAAATTTTAGGGGCTAATATTCGGAGCTGGGTTAATTTCCCATGCCTTTTCCAAAAATAATATTCGTTGATTTCCATTTTTTCTAAAATCAATTCGCCCAAATTTTATAGAGATTATCACTAGAAATTTATAAAGGCTTTATAAAATCATTAGAAATTTGAATGTTTTTGTAAAAATATCACCAGAATTTTTAAAATTTTCATATTAGGGATTAATAATATTCTCTAAGGTTTCTAAAATTTAAAATAAATTTTCATCCTTAAAATTTTCCCTAGTTCCAAGATCTCTCCTCGCTTGGTTAAACATACTAATATGCTACCAAGATCGAGAAAAAATTGAAACAAAAGAAGCTAGACTTTGGATTTGCGAACCCAAAGCAGAGCAAAGGACAAAGCCCAACCGAGACCCCCAGGGAAACTCCTCGAAGACATAAGCCAAGGGTGAAAGGAAGGAAAATAAAAAAATGGGAAGTTGTGTGAGTTCCATAAAACTCTCACTCACAAGACAAACAAATTTCATGCAAAGCATGCACTGGTAACTGAGCGAAAAGACTCGAAGATTGATTCATGCTATGATTATGAGTTAGAACCCAACAAGGGAACAAAAAATGGTAAGAATGTCATTGACATGAAAACCACTGTGATGGTAGCCACCATTAAGCTCAAAAAGGCATAATTCGAAGATAAAAAGGAGGAGGAGCACCTCTTTCACTAAGAGATGTGGGTGAAGGGTTCACCACTACAATTTATTTTCGACGGCGGGATCCAAAAGAACCTCATTTCAGCGGATTTCGTGAATCACTTGGGCCTACTGACCACACCACACCCGCACCCGCAGTCGTACACCATCAGGTGGCTTCACCAAGGACGAGATTTTTATAGGTAAATTTGGGCATCATCCCCCATGACTTGGTCAAACTGGACATCATCCCAAGTGGAGTCGCAAATTTTTTATGCAGAATTATGATCTATGGATAAATCAAATTCCCTAAGTGTGGTGTTAGGCACTTATGACAACAATTGAAAGACTTTTCTATCACTTTCTCTAAGAATAAATAGACACATAGAACGATAGAAGAACCTGTTTGTGATCTAAGGGACTTCTATTCTCCTTCTGTCACTTTTTTTGTTTCCTCCAATCCAACTTAGATCGTCAAATTGATTCCTGCAAGTATAAACAGATACCAACAAATATATTGCAATATACATATGCCTACTTATCTTAATTAGTTAAATCGATTAAACATGAAACATATATATCATTCAATAATACATCGTATGAGAAATATAAACATAAACAAATACATATATGGGAAAATGAACAACAACCTTTATTAAAGAGTAGAAGGGGGCAGTTGCAACCAATGATCAATTTGATGTCACCAACTCCAGATTCATCCCAGCCTCATCAAATCCAACATCACATGAAAGACATATTAGTACTTTCACTCTCTCTAATGAGAATCCAACAACATTTCTTTACCAAAATTATTCCTTCACCAGCACTAGGAACTATGCTCAATTTATAGGGAAACTAATGGTATTTTCTCAATGAATGACTTTCTAATAATATCTAAGACATGTTCCCAAGTTTAGAGGTGTTAGATGGACACTTGATTAAATTTTTTACACATATGGACGCTTCTAGAAGGCACTAGCCATGTGGAGATTCTGGAACAATGCGAATTTCGCTCCCATTTGACAAACACACCCTCGAATGTCGGGAAGTGCATTTCAGTGCACCTTTGAATGGAGGAAGCTACATATGCAATGTATTTAGTCCCTTTAGAGGTTGTGTTCATGCACCTGGCCTTCAATTCTAGTGCACTGCATTGCACCTTTCCATATGTAAGGGTGTGTTTCCCTGTTTGCAAAATAAATTTAACCTAAGGGGCCAATATCTATAAAAAATGAAATGAAATGAAACAAAAATACCACTGAAGGAAAGAGGAGGCATATGGCACCAACCTGGATCAAACGGCGAGGAAAAATATCCACACAATCAATCACAATTAATAATTGAAGTTCGAGGGAAAAAACAGGTTCAAAGATCCAAAATACAAATGGTAACTTTAAAATGGTAAAAATGAACAGTAAAACTCTTTTAATTAGTCATTTGATTATTTGAAAATCATATTTATTGTTGTGACTATGGTTTTATTCATTTTGATCATGAAACAGGTATTTTTAATCCGTTTGATGTTGTTCTGAACATGTTTGCAACTCATAGCATATTAGTCATGCACATTTATTTTGAGAATGATTTTACCACAAATAATAATTTTATCCTTATTTCAATACAAGAAAAAATAACATTGGTGAGGGGTGAAAATGGTCACCATAAGCTCATTGGTGAGGGTCAAAAGAGCCTTCGTCACCAAAAACTGAACGTCACCAAAGGTGGCGTCGCCGAAAGTATAGGTGTTGTGGTGACATTCAAGGTCCGTCACCAATAATGATTTATAGTGACGAATAGTGACCGTCACCATTTCATATGAGCAATGGTGACAGACAATAGCTTCCGTCACCAAAAAACTGAACGTCACCAAAGGTGGCTTCGCCAAAAGTATAGGTGTTGTGGTGACATTCAAGGTCCGTCACCAATAATGATTTATAGTGACGGATAGTGATCGTAACCATTTCATATGAGAAATGGTAATGGAAAATAGCCTCCGTCACCAAAAAATTGAACGTCACCAAAGGTGGCATTGCCGAAAGTATGTGTTATGGTGACATTCAAGGTCAATCATGAATATCGATTATAATGATAGATAGTGACCATCACCATTTCATATGAACAACAACGATTTTTTGTGATGGACCTTTCATGGCCATCACTATTGGTGCATATATATGGTGACATTCATTGACCGTCACCATAAAATCATTGGTAACATCAAGGTCCATCACGAAAAATGACTATAATGACAAATAATGACCCTCACCATTTCATATAAACAACAACGATTTATGGTGACGGACCTTTAATGGTCGTCACTATTGATGCGTATATATGGTGGCGTTCGTTGACCGTCACCATTTCATATTTTGGTGAGGGTCGAAAAATGTCACCATAAGCTCATTGGTGATGGTCAAAAGAGCATCTGTCACTAAAAACTGATCTTCGTCATTCCCTATATATGAATATTAGGGCATGATGGAATCGAACCACCAACCTCTTACTTGTAAATAAGTTTCTCTTCCATTGAGCTAGCACCCTTTAAAGAATTAGACTTTAAACTACCAATTGCCCCTAAAGGTGCAAAGATATATCAAAGGAAAAAAGAACCAGGAAAACCGAAAGAACTAAGTGTCCTTGCCCCTATTTTTATTCTACGACACTCTACAAAGTATGATCTTGATCTATGACGTATTTGTGCCGAGTGGTTATAATTTAATAGTAAATGTTATATTAGATAAAATAAATGAATAACTAAGAGGCCTTACGGGCTAATTTTTAATCCTTACACCAAAATCTCTTAATATTCAAGTCTAAGGAACAACTCGTTCAAAGTTCAAACTGAAGTAGATTTTAAATGGAAAGCCTAAAACCAGCTAAGTAGTTTACAAGTTAACATTTTGGATATAAATTATGTTCAATCTATATGACAAGTTATGCCATAACCTTGAAACTAGATTCTTAGCTAAAATACTTTCTTAAGTCAATAATGACAAAGAAAGATAGTCATGGCAAGCAAAATTCTCTTGTTTTTTCTAATTAGGGTGCATGTAACTTGATAAAGGTTGTATGAGAGTATCAAACCATAAACAGTTTCACTAAAAGATGGAAATGATAAAGTCTTGTTAAGAAACAAAGGTTTAGTTGAATATATGAAAAGCATCGAGCTAAATGATATAATTAAACTAAAAGTAACTGTAAAAAAATGAAATTTCCATCATATACCATCTGGTTTGGTTAGTTCTTCAGAAAGAGAAAGTGCAATTGCATGATCCAGCTCCTCATCTGGATTATATAATGGACCATCCTGAACAAAAATGTCCACATACAACAATCAATGTTATTGTATTGGTAAGACTTTTGATATAATATATCAAAGCATGTACTATGTAGGAGAATAACTGGTAGTTGAATTACTTCTCTACTCACATGTACTACCTTTGGTAGTTGAATTACTTGGAAATAAAAATCCTTAGTAGAAGACAATGCAAAGAAAAGCAGAAGCCTTTGAATATGGATGGCCATCTTGATTTTATAGAGTTATAATTGAATACTAAATGACTAGGAATGTTGCAACGAAATATATGGATGGAGTGTAATAAAAATAATTTGGATAATTTAGGTTGCACATATCTTTAAATGGAACCACTTTTTCGTTTTGGATTCCCAGTCTTTAATATGAAAATAAAAATTTCGATTCAACCAAAGAGCACAATATTTTGAAGTCTTAGTTGCCTGAAACAAGGTAAGGACAACATTTGGAAACAGGGATGACTTCTGAAATGACCACTTTCAAAACCTTTGGAAATAGAGAAATGATCACTTCCACAAACAGGTCCAAAAGTCATGAATTAGGAGCATGAGCACACCTAATTCAGGGATGATTAAATATGAAACGAATTGGGCTGCAATTATACTCAATTAAATGTAAAGAAATGATTAAAATCTATATAAATTACATAGAAGTCAAACATGACAACTTTGGAATATGGTAGAATGTTGGCATAAAAACTTTGTTCATTATACATTCTCTTTCATTCAGTTTTGATGCTTTACTTCCAAATTAGGTGTTTTCTTTGTTGGAGATAGGAATCCATACATCTAGGTCGAACCATTAATGATGCCCCCAATGAAGGGGAAAGTAGCTCAATAGTATAGCAGCACACTGGCTAAGGGAAAATCTGGGGTAAATCTTAGTATGTATAATTTTCAAGATGGGGATAGAGCTAGTTTTGCTTGAGGTTAGGCAGGGGACCTTAGCCAAAGTGTGGCCTGACGAGGGTCTTGGAAATAGGAATACACACATCTATGCTAAACCCTTAAGGGCGTCCCTCATGAAGGGGCAAGTGGCTCAGTGTTAGAGAAATCCAACCAGCCAAGGACTTTAAAGTTTTGGAAATGTTTCAAGTAACAACCATTTTTAATTAGCCTATTGTGCTAGACCAAACGGTGGACGACCTGCATTGGAAAGTGTTTGCATGGGGCAAGTGGCTCAGTGTTTGAGTAATCCAACCAACCAAGGACTTAAAAGTTTCAGAAATGTTTCAACTAACAAACAATTGTTAATTAGCCTATTGTGCTGGGCCAAACGGTGGATGACCTGCATTGGAAAGTGTTTGCTGACCAATATTGAGGCCCCGCCCAGGTTCAAAACTCAGTTAACCCACCTCATGAAAGGGCAAGCGGCTCAGTGTTAGAGCAATCCAATCAGCCAGGGACTTTAAAGTTTTAGAAATGTTTCAAGTAATAGAGAATAGTTAATTATACAGTGATATGTGGTTTAACGGTAAGTTCAAATCCCATTGAGTATATGGCCTCATTGGGTGAAACTAACGAGACCGCGGTTCAAATCCCATTGAGTATATGGCCTGCTATGATCTCGCCTCAAGGAGTAGACTCCCCATTTCCTAGAGTCTTCGCTCTTTCTAAATCATAAGATCTGGTATATCTGGCTTACAGGTTGTTTGATATACTCTTGGTGTTATAAGGTTCTTGCTAAATCATAAGATCTGGTATATCTGGCTTATATCTGGCTTACAAGTTGTTGGATATACTCTTGGTGTTATAAGGCAGCCACAAAGGTTGATCTTGGACCTCCCCCATATTAGTCCAAGGAAGAAAGTTTTTGTTGAGAAATATTGAGGCCCCACCCAGGTTTGAAACTCAGTTAACACACCTAGCATGTCTGTGGGCAGTTGCATAATGCATTAGGTTCAGGAGTATAGAGTCAATCCCTCAGACATGACCCTGGGCCTCCTCAGAGATAGGCACTAAGTTTAGGAATTCTCCTAATACCCAAAAAATAAAAAATAAAGGAAAAAGAAAGAAATTCTCCTAATACTGAAAAAAAAAGGAAAAAGAAAGAAATTCTCCTAATACTGAAAAAAAAAGGGAAAAAGAAAGAAATAGAAAGAAAAATGACAGTAGTTAATTATCAATTTTGGTGATAAAAAAATAAACGAAAAGAAAATAGACAATAGTTAATTAGTAGTTTCCAAATTTTCACTAGCATAACATTTCTTGATGTATATGCAGAAATACTTTGACTTCAGGATGACTCAGGGGTTGCTTTCTCAAAGTTTACCTGCATACCAAAAACTGTTCAGATGTCAACCAACATGGATAAAACATGATCATAAAGAGATAAAATATGATAAAACATCAACAAAAAGCATGGATGAAGTTCACACTTGACAACAAGATTGACGTGGGAAGAAACATCTAAAGCAAACTTTTTAAGGTTCCATATTTCCACTCCTTAATGATAGGTTTAATAAAATAATCAATTCTTAATGAAGGTGCTACCTCCCTGTTAAGTCATAATCTTCTGTTCCCACATTTTAAGAGTAAAAGATAGCCTCTCAAGGCACTGGGGCTGTTATAAGTGAAATTGTAAGTAGATAGATTGTGATGTTCAGAATTTGTAAGTGACTAGTGTGGACTTCTTAAGCCATGGGTGGTTATGAAGCATGGAGTTAAGCTTGAACCCTGGGGTTTGCCAGCTCATAATTAAGATAAAATATATTCAATGGTCAGAAATTGAAAATTCAGAAGTTGCGTGAAGAGAAACATAGAAGAAGCACCTGGAAAATAGTCTTGGAGAAGAAAGTGTACCTGCAACAGAATGAGCATCGACTCATGCTCAATTTCCAAAGGCCAAAATTATAACCAGTATGTATGGTAGAAGCTGGGAGAACTTGATAAGATTGACCATCCTGAGCAGAAGATGGTTTAGGAGACACCTTGGAGAAGCCAATTGAAGAACCAATAGGAGAATAGGACGTCTTTATCTTATACAGGTTTGCAACAAGATATGTATTCCCTGATCCTTTCTCTGAATCATGGCTCTTCACTTGAGAACAAATTGTAGGTATTGACCTAGAGGTAGAATGAAATCGGTTTGTCAAGCTTCTGGGAATAAATATATTGAGAAGAAGCGGTTTAGTATTTTCTCCCTTACTCTTACTCGACCCATTTATATAGCTTCCACTTGTCTTCCTCTTGTCCTGCTTTCCTAAACTCTCCTCCGCTTTATGTTTTTCTGTTTGCACTTCCTCATTTGATCTCTTCTGCATGGTAGCCTTCTTCTCCACCAGATCACTCAGGGACAATTCATAAGCTGATTTAGGCATTCCTTCAAACATTTTCATGAGCTCATGTCTGCCTCTGGCAATATCCTCTGCCCTGGCTGACATGGGGTATGGATATGAACATGCCGTGTTTGTAGATATGAGATAAGAACTTGATCCAAGACGCCATAGCGAAGGAGAGGTACATGTGTGTTCATCTTATTTATGTTGAATAGCCCATGAGAACAAACCTGAAGAACCCAATTTAGAATCCATCATGGATCAACCCAATTCATCTCTACTCAAGCAATTTTTTTCTTATAGCTTGCCCTCAAAAATTTGTTCTAAATAGCTTGTATTGGGTTTGATCTACCAAATCATCCCCTCCAAATTAGTGCCAGCATATATCATGGGTTGATGGGAAATCAATCAACTGCACAAATTTAATGCCAATTCTCCCTGTCTTGTTTAGAAAGAAGAGTGGGTCCATAGCACAATTGCGATCTGACTGATTGTCTCTTGCTCCATTATTTTTGCACCTTAATGTCCCTGTCAATGTTGCTGGCACTTTACCTTTGTGAATTTACTACAAATTTGACATGCTAAGCCCCCGATCATCTCTAGTCGCCCTTAGTGATTCGATCACCTGCATTGACATAAACCAGAAATAATGTATATAACATCAAGCAAAACCTATTCCACTACAAAAATGAGACATCTTAAAAGAAAATCAAAACTGATGAATATGACAGCTAGTCCACCTTGTAACGAAACATCTTTGCACCTAGTGAAAATAAGGATGGCTTTACATATGTTTAAGGTTAACCTACCCGCTGCTCCTTCCTTTGACTGGTTTTCATGAGAATCCTGGATCTTAAGCTTATAATTATGGGTGCAAGTGTCCTGACCTCCTATTAAACCATCATATATCATTCAACAACTAAATCCATGCATTTTCACCATTGTATCAGCATATGAATTTGCATCAATGTACTGAATTAATATGACTTCAAATTTTGAAATTTTCCTGCAAGATAACATTTATCATTAAAAAAATCTGATCAAACATGAAGTAATCTCATGAATCCTTTAGATTTATATTGCAATATCCATCTCAGATCGATAGATCCAGAATCTTAAATATTCTTATAACTAGAAATTGCACCAAGAGGTGCAAAGGAATGCCGGAACACGGATAAGAGAAGTGGGAAGATTGTATAAATAAATAATCAAGCGAAATATGCTAAAAATGAAATACAACCTACGTGAGGCTAATTTAAATTCAATTGTTGTGAATTTTCAAGTGAAAGAAAGTTTGTAACTGGTGTCCGGCAAGCAGGACTCACAAAAATTGTTATAGAGAAAAAATTGGAAGTGAAATTGAGGTTTGAGGTTTGATGATGTTGATGAAGCACATATTCTACTTGGTGAAAGTGGCCACTGCGAGGATTATTGGGGTTCAGGCTTCTATAGGCAGGATAATACTTTTGAGCTTGAAACAACTTTGCACAATATAGCTTTCAGTTCAAATGGTGCAAATACATATAAATCAAGAAATTTGAGACCTTTAAATGTATGGTCAGAAGCAACAACTCCAGAATCTGTGAAAATGCTTCTAAACTCTATTTGAAAAGAGGAAATTAATTTGATCCTTGAAGGAAACTTGTTTGGACCAGACATTGGTGAGTTGATAAGCAGCTCAAACAATTGGGCAGAGATTATTATGTGGTGTATTTTCAAAGGTCTCAAAGAGTCATTACCTTCTAGATGGCTATATATTTTGGGAGATGGGTTTGAAAATACAGGTAAGAAGAATCAGCCAGCGTCTGAACAGTCGGGTGAATTTGAGAAAAAACACCAAAGATCTGCCAATTTTGTTGAATGCCTCTGAGAAATGTGGTTTATTGTTTGCTGTCAATTCCTCCTCAGTCATGGATTGCAGGCCTGCACAAAATAAGAATATTCTTATGATTGGTCTTTGTTCTGAAGTGAATAATTTAAAACAATATACTCATAACCTAGCACAAAATATAGATTCAACAGAAGTAAATACAGAAAACAAGAATAGTGGAAATGATGATTTTGGATTTCAAACTGAAGGAGCATATAAGGGCGAGGATGAAGTGCTTTTGAAATTTCAGTGGGCAGAGGAGACAAAAAGGATGGGCTGCAACAATTTTTTGGAGTCTCGGAATAGAAGAGAAGGGAAAAGAGGCAAACTTCAAGTTCAAAGCACAGAGTAATGCTCCTTGGAAGGAGAGATTTTGATTCTCTTGTTCAATATCAGTAGGAAGTAAGCAATGCCTTTGGTCAAGTTGACATTCAATTGTCAGATTCTCTATGGGATGAAGGTGATGGCATTAGCCAAGAGAAGCATCTGGACAGGGTTTCACATGAATATATCCTTTCTTCATAAATGCAATTATTATCGGAATTATGTTCAAATGAAAGAGATGAGAACAGTGTGCAAGAGGCTTTATAATGTTTGATATGCAAAGAATAAAAAATTCAAAACAGTACATCATATGAGGAGGAAGGAAAAAGAGATGTATAGGCAACAAGAACTAGATGGAGGCAGGGAATGAACAAGGAGAATATTCATCTCCATTTATAAGGATTGGAAAAAGTTTGGACAATGCCACCCTGGATGTATCTTCTCGTCTGGTGAGAATTGATTTTAAACACAAACAGATTCAGGGGATGTTGGGTTCTTTATTAGATGAAAATAAGAAAGAAAACGTGGAGGAAAAATTCATTGAGTCTAATGGGGATTGTCATGTTGTGGAGGAATTAAGTGGAGTTTTAGTAAAAGGTGCCAAGTGGCTAGGAGGCTATTGCAAGAGTGACAATGAAAGGGATACCAAAATATTTGTTAGATGAGAGAAATCAGACATGTTCGATTGTTCCACTAGAAGTTTCTCTTCTGGAAGAAATCGAGGAAATACCAGATTTGATAGTTGATGTAAGCAAGGAAGATCATATAGAAATGCATGCCAAGGAGCCTTCTCGGTAGGATCATTTACCTACGAAATTGGAAGGAGTGCCATACCAAGAAGTGGATGGCATTGCACCTTTGTAGGTTCTGTTAATAATCTAGACGCAAGTGATAACGCAGAAGGTGAAATGTGTGAGTTTTCAAGAAAGAGGGATAGATCAATTGAGGAGGCATGAGAGATTAACAATGTGAATGGATCCTCTTATGAGGTGATGGACGCTTTGGGATAGAGATAAATCCATTGGATGTCAGGCTCTGTAATGAAGCATCTCAAAGAGGAGTCCCTCAAGAATGTTCATACGACAAATGATAGGAGATTTAAATTCCATTATAGATCAAAGAAGTGAATGTGCTAGAGTAACTACACATGAAGATATTTCATTTGTAAATGGTGCACAGTAGGTTGGAGTTGGTGACTGATGTAAATGATGAAAGTGATGTTGAGATGCATGCAACATAGGTTGACTGTAAGAATGCAGTAACTAAGGCAGCTTGTTCAATTTATGTTGTTTTTGGATGTACAAAAATCCAGTGGAATTTAAAGTCATTAGTTGGAGCAATTCACATAGATAATGCAGGGAAGCATAACAGAAGGCTGTTATAGGAAAATATTGCTTTGGTGGAAAAACAAGGAGTTTTATATTTCTTACCCTGCAAAGGCATTGTGAAAAGCAGTGTGTTGGTGGAAAAGAGAATAGTTTTGGATTTGTCACTGGAGGAAACCAGTGAGAATGATGTAAGAATGCATGCTACATATGCCCTAGATGAAGGTGCCGCAACAGTGCATTTGCAAAGATTGTCATTGTATGCATGTAAAGAATAAAATTTAGTGAAATATTGAGAATTTTCTGTGGAGGAAATGGAAGAAATGCTTGTTCGATTATCGGCTAAATCTAAACCAGGGGAGAATTCTGTAGGTGCTTGTCAGGATGCTTTTTTAAAGAATCAAATGCAAGGAATGTTCAGGTCATTTTTGGATGAAAGTAGTCAAGCTATTCCACAGAAGCATGCCATGGAGACTGCTGAAGTAAACATCACAGTGGTTGGATTGCAAGAGGTTCCAAAACCTTTGGTTCACATTAATGAGAATCCTCATAAGCATGAATTCAATCAAGGGTTTAAAAGAGTAATCTGTATGGATTGCAATTGTTAGGAAATGATGATGAACAGATAGTTGTCAATTCTCGATGGATTTTATAAAAAATTTAGACTTCTCATGTGCTTACCAAATGAAAATCTCTGACCAAAATTCTAGTTAACAGGCACAATTAAAATAATTAGTTGTTGAAAGATTCAGGATCTGTTTATAAAAATGTCATGGAAGAGGATTTTGCAGTTAGAGATGTGGAAATAGTGAAAGATAATGAGTGTGTTTGGAAAAAAAAAACTCCTAAGTATGCCCAAGTAAGTGTTACAAAGTTGTCATCAACAACCTTGAGACAGAGAGAAGAGTAGTCTTCTATGTTACCATGGACTAGTGAAAATATGGCACATACATGTAACCATAAACTAGCTTCTTATATGGAGAAAGCTGAGATAATTTACATGGGCAATGTAACAACTCGATTTATGGCCTCTGGAGTTCAAGAACCAGAGGATATTTCAAGGCTACATTGTTTCTCTCAGGACAACTTCAGTGAGTACTATATTATAGAATAAAGACATTACCAAGCCAAGTAAAGCTAATTGTGCACAAAGAAAAGCGTTATCTGCAATACAATCATGTGAATTAAAATAAGATGGCCATTCTTCTCCACACAAATGAAAAACATCACTTGAAAAACATTTGTCTGTTGGAAGTGCATTCTATGTAATAACAAGTACTTGTAATTACCCAGGTTATGAGGAAGTGGCAACACAAACACTACAAGTTTTTCTTCTTGCCAACTTACAAGTTGAAAAGGCATGTGAACAAGCCACTCACTATCATAATAGTGGATCACTTTTTCTTCTTGCCAACTTACAAGTTGAAAAGGCATGTGAACAAGCCACTCACTATCATAATAGTGGATCACAAATTAGGAAATCACTTGGCACTGATATTTTTACTCTTGAAAGTGTCCAGGATATGAATGTTTCATTATTGACAGATTCTAAGAAGTTTGAAAAATCTGTCATTGCTAATTTGAGTGAAAATGATGCACTGAAAAAATCAGAGACTAAAAAAGTTTCTACTTCAATAGAACCTTTACCTTTCCACAAGGTGAGCTATTACAAGTCTTAATTGTTTGATCACTAAATATCTAACACCCAAGCATAGTAGAACTCTATTGGAACATAAATTTTAGCTCTACAATGTCTTTAGTTTCATAATCTGTCATTGCTAATTTGAGTGAATGTGATGCAGTGAAAAACTCAGAGACTAAAAATATATCTACTTCCATATGACCTTTCCCTTTCCATAAGGTGAGCTGTTACAAGTCTTTATAATTTTATCAGTAAATAGCTAATGTGTATCATAGAACTCTGTTGGGAAATGAATTTTAGTTCTGCAATTTCTTTAGTTTCATAATCAAGTCTTAATGTAAAATGAGGAAAGCATTTCTCATTCTTCTTTTATTGGGCACTTCACAGATCAACACAGATTAGAAGCCTCATCTTAAACAACAATATAATGAATTAATATTGAATGTGTGGGAAATTTAATTTATGATTGTAGACACATTATGAAGATAGCCAAAATAGGCATGGCAACAGAGAATGGAGATATTGACAAGACTTTTCCATTGGTAGAGGAACCTCAAAATATTGAGAAATCAGTGCAGCTTGCACCAGAAGCCACCTATCCTCAGAAAATTAATGCCCTAACATTTCCTATGGAAAAAATTGTGACTGATGGTTATCAGCAAACAATGCAAAATGTTCAGTTTAGCATGAAGATAGTGGATATGTGTGCAAAGAAAACTGAACAATCAAACCTAGAATTTCAAAAGAGTGGTGAAGTTGTTGTCATTAGCATGGAAATGTATTATGGAGAGTGATCATAATAAGTAGACTAGTCTTATGAATGGGGAATTTGAAGAAAGGGGTAGAGCAGTGGGGACTACCATAGAAATAGAGGATGATCCCAACCAGCAAAGTGCTCTTATGAAGCCAGAATATGGAGAGTGTTTTGAGGTAACTAGAACTAGCATAGAAATAAAGAATAGTCTTACTAATATGATCTTTTGAACTTGGAATTTGAACATAGTTTTAGAATATTCAGAACCAGCATGATTGGAAAGCTTTTCATATCAACTTGGAATCTGAAATTGGTGTTAATGTAGGTTGTAGAGCATTTGAAACAACACCATGAGATGGAAGGCAGCCGAAGTCGTGTACTGAGAAATGCATCGAGAAATGAATCGTGACTTCAGATTCAGGTAATTGTAAAATTGGTTCTCATTGTCACTTAAAGTTGCATAGTTAATAGGCATTAGAGTTCAGGTTTGATAATATGTTGTCATGGCCAGAAAGGAAAGTTCTATAGTTGATGGTTTGTCTATCCCACCTGGACTTGCGGCTCGGCGTAACGCAACGTAGTTTGACTTAACGGCGTGTTCATCGTAGAAATATTAAAGAAGCTCAAACCACATAACAGAATAAAAAACCAGTATTTCGGATGCAATAAAATAGTACTTTGCCAATACTTCAACAAAAATGGTTCAACACTAACATAACTTCATGATACTAGTTGAAACTTGAACCATATCTACTAGAACACAATGAGTAAAATTTGTATAATTGAAAAACTAGCTTTTCATTTTGGTGACATTCAGATATTCTTTAAATTTAGAGTAGGAAATTTGGTTTAATGTGATCAAAAAAATCAGAAGCAGTTTTTAAAATCTAAAATGTGGGATCTTGAAAATGTTGTTACCACAGTCTAATAGAATCCTTTCTGCATAATAGCTTCAATTTAATTTAGTAATCTCCAATATTTTGCATGTCCAGTACTTGCTTTCAAATATATCAGTATATTGCTACATTGTTTGGAAGAGTGAAATAGTTTCTGAGAACTGTTTCATATAGTGTGTGCCATTGTGCTGGATCTATATAATGAATACTAATTACAAGTTGAGGGGTTTAAAAAATACAAGTGGAACTAACGAAGATCATTAATGTTAGAATTGAATCATCAAGTTTCTAATTTAACTCTATATGATTGATGGATCACTATGTGCTTGTGATTGCAAATTTTTTTTGGTTCATTGTACTTTTTAATTAACAACTTATTATTTTGAACATTTGAAGAATGCCCACACCTTATTTGGGATGTACCTAAAGAAAATTTTCACTTTTTAAATTGTATATCTGTGCATTCTCTTCAGATTTATTGAGAAGTATGGCACACACGTTATTGTTGGTGTCAAAATGGGAGGGAAGGATGTCATATACGTTAAACAACCTCATGCTTCAAATCTTCCGATAACAGAAGTGCAAAAGATGTTAAAGAAAGAAGCAGATGAAAGATTTTCTGATGTCAATTGGTGGTTCAGTATGGACTCTGAAGCGACATCCCAGAGAGATAAGGTAAGATTTGTTTCAAATTTCAATGCCATATTTACTCTGCTGATTGGCCATATACATCTAATAGTTTTCATTACATAGTTGCATAGAACTGAGAAATACGTAATGAAAAAAATGAAAATTGATAATCCCAAAAATATCCTAACATTATGACAAGACAAATTATGGGTTTTTGAAAATTAGACGAGTAAAATTTAATAGATTTACCAGCAGTCTGGAAATTGTAGAGTTTGCTTTCCTTTATCTTGGAATATTTGGGTTAGCACCTCTACCTATTGCTTTCTGCACTAGCTTATCAGTGAAAAAAATATCGTTGCTATTTGTTTCTCAGTACAAATTTCTATTTCAAGGGTTGGTGTCAGTAAAAAGCATACATTTAGGCACTTACTCAAACCAAAGTCTGCTAATCATTATCTTGAAAAAATTGTTATTAGTGGGCACTGAACTTGAAAAATAAGGAGAGAGGAACTTGAATTTCTTCCATAGGGCTATGGTGAAGCACATACATAACAATAGAATATTTTCTCTCACCTCTTATGATGGGCATGAAACATGAAAAACTAGAACAAGAACTTGTCTCGTACTACCACTCCTTATTAACTGAGTCGATACCCTATAGAGAAGAAGCCATTCAAAGAATTACATCTCCCATTCTAACATTAATACATTTAGCCCAGAATGAAGCCTTAATGTGGACAATCTCTTTCACAAATTAGACAATTAATTAATGCCTGACACGATCATAGCAACAAAACCATCAAGCAGAGGCTATAACAAGATTATGTGAAAGTGAGAAAGAACACCCATCATGAAGCATCAAGTAATATCATCCACAACATCAACATCGCTAACATCACTGTGTGAGGATATCAACTATGTCATTGGGATTGTCAAACTGCAATTGTATAACTGCCATCATTTCCAAATTGTACATGCCATTTACAAAATGTCAAGGAACTAGATTAAGAAGAGATATCTCAAAGATCGAATTAAAAAGAAAAATCAAACAATCATCATGATACAAGAAACAAATATATCAAGTGAAAGAGTTAAGGAAATAGCATCTTCGTGTTGGAGGAGATGTGAATATGTAGCCTTAGATGCTAGATGAAGTGTTTGGGGTTTGGTAATTCTCTAAAACCCTTAAGAAATATGCTTCCATGAATGGATATCACTCTCTAAAATCATTTTGGGCACATTCCAATATGTAGGAGCCAGGGAAACATGGTGCATAACAACAGTCTATTGTCCACATATACCCACATAAAAATTGGGATTTCTAGAAAATATCAGGACAATAAGGTCAATCCACAATGAGGAGAAATGGATATTGGGCAGTTATCTCAACATTATCAAAACCCTTGAATAGAAGAAGGGGGGATCATAATATTAGAACTTATAGAGGTGCAATAATTCAATGACCTCCTATACAAACTTAAAGTGACAGATATGACTGCCATAAATGGGATTTATAATTGGAATAATCGTAGAGGAGGAAAGCACTAAGTTTCCAATATACTAGATCGGTTTATAGTTTCACAGGCCATTCTGGAACAAGATTATGTGAAAGTGAGAAAGAACACCCATCATGAAGCATCAAGTAATATCATCCACAACATCAACATCACTAACATCACTGTGTGAGGATATCAACTATGTCATTGGGAATGTCAAACTTCAATTGTATAACTGCCATCATTGCCAGATTGTACATGCCATTTACAAAATGTCAAGGAACTAGATTAAGAAGAGATATCTCATAGATCGAATTAAAAAGGAAAATCAAATAATCATCATGATACAAGAAACAAAAATATCAAGTGAAAGAGTTAAGGAAATAACATCTTCGTGTTGGAGGAGATGTGAATATGTAGCCTTAGATGCTACATGAAGTATTCGGGGTTTGGTATGCCATCATTCATTTTTTTGCACTTCCACTCTTGTCACCAATGTTGTTGCACTTCATTGCTACCTTTTTCCACTCTTGTTGTCACTGTTGCTATACTTCACTGCTAACATTGCCACGCCTGCTGCCACTGCTATTGCACTTCATTGTTTCCTCTATCCACTCCTGCTACCGCTACTAATGCACTTCTCTGCTACCTCTATCTAGTACCATGCCTGATACTACTGCTGGTGCACTTTAGTATTCATCTTTGCTCAATTTAAGTAGCTGAAAACTAATCTGACTTTTGCACATCTGTCTACAAAATTTTCTCTGTGATAACTCTCTGTTAAACCCTAGTTTTCAGTTCTGTAACGACATGACGTCAATATGAACTTACTACAACATTGATATTCAATCTCAAACCTTGACATTGTCATCTCACCTTTCACTATCAACCATATCAAGTCTTCATTGTTTCTGCAATACTAGTAGAAGCTTAAATTTTCAACACTAGCATCATAATTATCATCACTGGTATAGGAGTGTATCAACTTGCTCTTTCTCACAACCATAACCTTATAGAAAATACACCTGTCTCAACAAGACTAGTTCTGCTCAACGAATCAACATTGCTTAGTATTCAATTGACAAATCTCAATCATACTAGGCTCTTTCTACAACATGTAAACTATGGAAACTATGCTCTATTTGTTCCCACAGTTCAAAATTTCTCAAGTCCAGAAGTAACATTAGTTCTCGTGATAATGTCAAACACTCTGAACTCCTTTGCTAACTAGCCAATCCAAATTTTGAGTTAATAACTGTGATCAAGCCTAGCAACATCTTAGGCATTCAATGATAACTCTTTCTGCTTCACATCAAGTATACATGGCATTCTATCACGACCTGCAATTTCCACTATTGTACTTTAAATATGTTGGTTGTCAAGGATATGAAATATTGAATTGATCTTCATTTTATTGATGAATTTTCCTCAAGTGTCTGAAAATTCAGAGTTGAATATGGAAATAGGTCACTGATTATCAAGGTCTTCACTAAGATTCCTTTGCTATTGATGCACAATGTGTCACAACTATCCCTGGTGAAACTTTCAAATTCACTGATATACTCCAAAACTTTGATCAGAGATGCACAATTAGAGAGGACACTTACTCTAATACAGGCTTGGTATTGGTCAATTCTTACATGATTGTGTATGTAAAAATGACCCATTAAAATATGTTATGATTTTTTTCCCAAGAGATGCCACAGGTAGATCCTATGATATATCACTTAAGTGTCATGCCAAAACTCTTTTTTCTAAGTTCAATAAGAACATTCCAAAGAGGGACGAAAATGATACAAGTTCAGAGGAATTTTTGAATACATTTAAGCTTCTTCTCTGGTTTGTATAGGTCTTATTTGAAGTCTGTATACCTAATTGCTAAGCGATCTAGACTTCTTCAACAAGGTTGAGGCTTATCAAGCACATCTATCTTGTCAATTTTCTCTACTCCAATATTTAAACTTCATAATCCAACGCTCATAAAAATAATGATACTTATATGAATAATACAAAAAAAACTTCCTAGATATAGGCCTTGAAAATCTTCATGGACAATTCAATTCTTAGTTCGATGTGCTAAAGTAGGATGTATAAATATAAATTCCAGACAAGTTTAGAGAAACCCTCACTGCTATAAACTCTAGGACTGCCTTCAAAACATACAAAACCATACCCAAGTAGATGTAAATTATTGATTTGGGAACATTGAGTCTCACGCAGGAGCAATCATTAAAATTCAGAGATACATGTTAGAAAGGAGGTCACACTCATATATATGCATAGATTTGTTTGAAGAATCAATTCTAGGGCATCAAAAAAGATATTAAGATAAGTCATCAAGGTAGAAATTTGCTTCAAATCTTTCAAACTTGTGTCAAATGCACCTTCGCTCCAAACTTCAAAATTGTCTTCTATTATAGGGATAAACCATCTCCATAATTTTCCTTACATTTGTAAAAAAAAGTGTGCGCTAATGATGCCAATATGCTTTGCCAACTATGAGTGTATTCCTCAAGAGGTTTGCAATAAAATAACATGTGGATACTGCTTCAGGATTAACAGACACAGTGACTGAGTTCCTCAAACAAGGCATGGCCTTAGATATAGATCGAAAAACACTATAACTTAGTAAAGCGAGTGCCCAGAATAGTAGCCTAGCAAAACCCTTTTGCTCATAATTTCCACTGTTGGTCGCTTTAATTGTTTTAGCAATTCAAGCTCCACATAAATTGTCAACCCGGGAAGGTCTGTTTATTCCAAAGACAATCACGCACTGGATATTCTCAATTCCAAAAGCAAGATAATTTTGTAGTAAAAGTCACACAATTATCAATCATACAAATCTAACTATTCACACCCTGTTTTAACAAAGCTGAAGTCTATGTGTGTTATAGTAGAAAAAATTCCTCTATTGCAGTCTTTCATTAAAAGAATCCTAGGAAGAGATAATGAAAGGAAATCACCCTGCAGGAGAGGAAACCAATCAACCATAACAGGGAAAAGGACCCTATTCCTCCAAATAGGAACTTCAACACCTGTTGCCTGACACTAATCACACTGTAGAAAAGATAAATTCAAGAAAACAAGACCCTATTCCCATGAACAGGAACCTTCGGCACCTGTCTCTTGATACTAATCACACTGCAGGAAAAAGAGAGTCAACCAATGGGGAACAGGACCCTATTCCTTTGCATAGGAATCTTCAACACCTGTTTCCCAACATCAATCATACATTCAAACATATAACAGGAAAAGATCTCTTTGCTTCTTTAAGAATGAATTTCACCAAACTCATGCAGCGTTAAAGAAAATAGAATGCTTAAAGAACTACAGAGTTACGCAATTAATGATTTAGTAAACAAAGTTAAACTAAGGTGCGAATATCATAAATAAATTCAACAAACTACAGGAGCAATCGGGTGAATCTTGTGATGAAGGCGGGCCCTTTCCTTCTCACAAGATTCCCCAGGGAAAGAGTTAAATTGAAGCGCTCAAAAGAAACCTTTATTCATCTGTAAAAAAGGAATGATACATTACAATGGAGTCTTGCTCCTTTCCGCTCAAAATAATGTTTCTCCTGTAGTCTCTAACTCCCCTTCTAATGATGATGTCTCCTCTTTTTAAAGAGGAGACATCTATTACAGTTACATCAGAGAAAATCTATATTTATCCAAATCTGTTCTTCTATCTTAAAACAGGATTCTTCTATTCTTCCATAGAAAAATATTGTTACAACAGATACAAAAAAAGTACTGGCTTCAGAACAATCTGTGTAACAACTTTCTTGCTTGTCTTCGTCTTGTTGCCATTGTTCCCAAAATACACTTCCAAAATCGCAAATCACGAGTAGTGACGGAATTTACGTGCCCGCTGACTGTTTCAGCAACGGAGTCGACTGTTTCAGCAAAGGCCGATTGTTTCAGCACAACACGTTCCTTATCATAAATTATCTACGATCTTTTAGACTTGTGTTAGCAAAAATCTACCTTCGATTAATGATGAAATATAAGAGTAATGTGGAATTATATGTAAACAGATTAAATATATAGTAAAGAGAAGGATTTCATATACCTTTGGATAAAATGGATGAAAATGATACTGAAACCCTTTTTAAATATAGTTATAAAAGGTAAGGTGGTGTCAACATGTATGGTAAAAATGGTACATTATGAGGTCCTAACATCCCCCCCAGCTGAAAGGGTTGCATGTCCGCAGGAAAATTTTTGTCCGAGTCAAAGTCTGAGTACTAACTCTTTGCATGCAAGTTGCTCAAGCAGTAACTGTGGAAGGTGGCTTCTGTTGAAGCTCGGAATCCCTGGTTGTTCTGAAATTTATGCCATGCTACTGCCTCGTCCCTGTTAGCCAATTTGTAGTGAAACTGGTATCGTTCTGCCGGCATCCATAAGATCGGGAAGTGAAAATGATAACCAATCCAGTTCTTGGCACATTGCTGAATGCATCTGATATAGTTTGGTACCCTGGATAGTGCAGTTTGAAGATTATCAGGGCTAAAAGGGTTATACTCTTGTCTTTCCTTACATGACTGTTGCCAGAACATGGTGTTGGCCTTCAAGGCAACAGTTTCCTTGACTCTGATTAACTGATGACACTTTAGAAGTGTTGAGGCTTGCAGTTGCTGTATATAGCGGCGCATTCCTGGCTTCTGCAAAAATCGGTGATATTCTACTACAAAAATGGCCGGATTTGAAGGTTCTGGTCTTATCCAAAGGAGGCAATTTTCCTCATTATGCCTACTTGCAATAAAAGCAGTTTGCCATGTGATTTGATTGGCAAGAAATGAAACAAATTCCCTAATTTGTACATCACCAACAATTGGAGTGAGATTGACCTGTCTATTTTCAGGCATAGCCTCATTATGAAGATAAAGTTCACATAACAAATGTTGGTCACTAGCGGGGGCCTCAGCAAATGTTTTAACAAATTGTTCCGCTATGAGCAACTCATGAGGTCTCCCATCCTTAATTGCCTTCAATTGAAAATAAACAAGACGTTCAGAAAGGAACAGAGAATAATTCAAGGAGGGTTTCCTGGTGGCTAACAATTTTTGTACTAATGAAAACATCAAAACCAGTTTATCTTTTAATTCCTTGATTTCTTTCTTAGAATCCTTGAGCTGTTGTAGTGTCTGCTCCCAATTATCCCAGTTGGCATACATTTGATTCTGCCAGGCCAACTTATGTTGTTGTAATATTTTATCTTGATCCACAGCATACTGCTTCTTCTAGTTATTCATTATTTCTAATTGTTTCCATGGTGGAGTCTGTGTCCCGGCATTATAAGTACTAGGTTGGGGCATCGTCTGAGTAGCTGAGCTGACTAACACAGGGCAGGATATCTATGGTTTGGTTTCTTTTTCCAGACTTTTTGAGGGCCCTATTGGTTCTTGTGTGACAGTAGGGCGTTCTTCTTTGATTGCAACTGATGTGGATGCCTCAGGCACTGGGATTTTGACTATTTTGTATCTTGCCTGTTGGTAAATGTTTCCACATTCATGGCACATGTATTCTTTACATGGGTCATTCTTTTGTGCTGATGTTGTATGTGCCAACATGTAGAGATTTAATTCTCTATCAAAGGCTTCCCTTTCCATTAGCAAATCTTTTTTATATGCCTCTAGTTCTGACTTCAAAAACTCATTTTCCTCCAATAAAGATGCCATAGTGGGTGAACCCTGTGTGTTGGTTGATTTTGCTAGAGTTGACTACTGATCCACAGCTGTAGCTGGTTCTTGTGTTTCAGCTACAGCTGGTTTCCTTGTATTATCATGCTTGGTGTATGATTTTTGCACCTCAGTAGCTGGTTCTTGTGTTTCAGCTTCTGAGTGAGTAACTGGTTCTTGTGGAGCAGTTACTGTTTGAGTAGTAAACGATGTCATATTACCCTGGGCATCTGGTTCTTGTGGAGAAGTGCCGTAGGATGAGACGGGTAATGGTTGGGGAATTTGGAATGGTGATGAGGATTGAAGTTTTAACAGGATAGTCGCAGGGTCAGGGGAAATGGGAGTGACTTCAGCTTCAACAGTCATTTTCATTTTCCTCCTAGGTAGGAAAGCAGAAAAGTCAGTGACTTTCCTTTTCTTTTTAGGAGAAGATTCTTTTCTAGGGGAAGGGCTTTCGGAAGAGGTGACAGCTTGGGATGTGGCCCTTGTTTGTCTTTTTGAGACAGAGACTGTTGGGGTTCGTCTTTTCCTTTTATGAGTAGGGGGAGATGGGGGTGTTTCATCTTGAGAGTCATCGCTAGAGATGTGGAGAGTGGGAAGGGGTGACTCTGCTAAATGGGATGAACTTGGGGGTAGGTCAACTGGTTCTAAGGATGGGATCAATGGGGGGTCAGGGATATCTTCCAGTTGCCTTTCATAAGAACTTTCAGGAGTTTCTTGGGGACTTTCGGCTTGTTGGGGAATTTCGGCTTGTTGGAGAAGGAGGAGTGGATTATTCAGAGGGGGATTTTGCTGAGCAAAACCCCTCTGCATTAATAATTGACATAAGCGATGATGGGTAAGGGATAGTGATGGGAATTTTACTCGTCTACAATAATATGACATGTTTTTAATACATCCAAGCAGATAATAAGGAATATTAACTAATCGACCATGTCGCAAATGATTCATTAAAACAAATTCATGTTGATAAACTACCTGGTAACACCCCTCACAAGTCAAATAGTGCTTGATGAATTCAGCTACTGTTGGCCATGGGTGAGGTAATGAATGCAGACTTATACCGTGGCCTTTATTCTCAACCTGTTCCTCTGGAAGAAGGAAGTCCTGCTGTGCATTTAAAATGACTTGTTTCCTGCTAAACCAGCGAGCACCTGTGACCGGCAACCTTGAAAATTGTGTTATATCTTCCTCTGTGACCGAAATTCGGACCCCTTGAACCACGGAGTAATCTTCCTGAAAATTCTGCGCAAATTCTAGAACTTGCTGAGGATCAAATTCTCCTAACCTTTCGAAGTATGTTATCCATCCTGCTTGCTGAAAAATTTGGTAGGCCTCCGGGAATAATTCAAGAAGAGTTATCGAGCCAGGCTCATGTCTGATAGCCAAACCTCCCATAGCTACTAACTTGAGTCACATGCAGAGGCGCAGAGAACAGAAACACAGGCTTTGGTCAAGCTAATCGTTGCAACAGAGGATATGGAGTCTCAATGACGGCGGAAATAATGGATATGAAGAGTGACGGTGGATTGGATGGTGTGGAATGATGATTTAGTTTTCGAAATTCCCCCCTTACGTATGATGAAATGATGTTTAAGTGTGCGGGGATTGTAATAATTATGAGCAAGATCCTCTCTTTAAAATATTATTTAACTGTATTACATAAAAAAACCACATACCTTATATTTTTACCTTCGTTTTTATAATTCGAAGTATAGAGTGCTTCATAATGGCTTGATATTGATGGAAGAATCTTTAAATTTCTCTGGAATGTAGAAACAGGAGCATATCAGGATCTGCTCAATACTGAATAATGTTCACCCAAGGGATCTGAAGAATAAAAGTGGAGAACTGAAAAACTTTTGTAGCAGAGGAAAGGAATGGTGTTTTAATAATGAAAAGATGAATGACAGGTTGCTGAAAGTGGTGTTTCAGCAATGGAAAAATGAATGACATGTTGTTGAAAGTGGTGTTTCAGCAAAGGGAAAAATAAGGAGAATGGGATGTAATGATTTGGGTTTAAGACAAGTGGGAGAAGTACTTGCTAAGGGATAATTTCAGCAGTAAGGAACGGGAAATGCTAGCTGAAATATGATATTTCAGGAATAGGTAGAAGTGGGGGAAGAAAAATGGAAAAAAAAGGGAAAAATGTAGAAATGGGATAAGTAATAAAAGGGATATTGCTAGGAAATGGGTTGAAATGAAGGGAAAAAAGCTTCTGTGATTGAAGCTTCAGATCTTCTTGTGATGAATCTGTCCTCCTTAATGAGTTCTTCCATAATCTGCAAAATTCAATTGTAACATGCCAACCCTTGACAAGGATTATTAGTTTTTAATCTAATCTAGTGCTAGAAATACAATGCAGAAAATTAAATGTTGTGAGGAGCAGAAGACTCCCCTAGAAAAAGATAATGTGTATTAGTCATGCAAGCAGCCTTGAAATCTTCTTTAGAAACAGGGCGCTGGTACAAACGAAGCCTATGACCATTTACTAGTAGAGGTGTTTTAGAATCATCAATTGTTAAAAGTCTTACTGTTCCATTAGGAAAAACTGCATCTACTTCATATGGTCCAAGCCATCGTGTACGTAGCTTACCCTGAAAGTTTTCAAACCGAGAGTCATACAATAAGGCCCAATTACCTTTTTGGAACTACTTGTGTTTGATGATTTTATCATGCCATTTCATTCTTTGTTGTTGAATCATGGTTGTTTGGTGAATGGCATCTAATCTCTTTTCATCCAATTCAAGAAGTTGTTGCAACCTAGCTGTCTGCACATCAGTCAAATCAAGATTAACAGCTAAAGCAGTTCTTAGAGTTTTAATTTCAAATTCCACAGGAAAAACAACATTTTTACCATAAACCAATTCATAGGGAGAAAAACTTGTAGTGTTTCTCCAAGTAGTTCTGTAAGCCCATAGTGCTTTAGGGAGCCTTTGAGACCAATCCTTCAGGTTGTCCTTCACTGTTTTAGTTAAAATGGCTTCTAATACTTTATTTGTGCTTTCCACCTACCCATTGGCCTGGGGGTGGTATGGTGTAGTCATTATATGATGAATATGATATTTCTGAAGGGTAGACTTAAAACCATGAGAATTGAATGGAGGTCCTCCATCTGTAACTAGCTCTCTAGGAATTCCAAATCTAGTGAAGATTTCTTCAAATAAGAAAGCTAGGACAACTTCTTCATTGGCTCTAATAAGTGCTTTGGCCTCCACCCATTTATTCATATAGTCTGTAGAGACTAATATATAAGTTCTTTGATTGGATGGAGGATTAATGGGTCCTATGAAATCCAAGGCCCATCTTTCAAATGGTTCGGATACTACCTGGGGGTTTAATGGCATTTGATCTCTATGATTGGGTTGACCCATTCACTGACAGCTGTCACAAGCCCTCACATATTTCTTTGCATCCTTAAATAATGAGGGCCAATAGTAACCCATCCTCAAAATTTTGTGTGATGTTCTTTTATCAGCAAAATTCCCTCCGCAAGGGCCATTATGACAAGCTTTTAGTATGTCGTACACTTCATCCTCCCTAATGCATATTCAGATTTCCTCATCAAGCCTTGTGTAGAAAAGACACCCACTTATCCAGCTATACCTAGCACTTTGTTGAACAATTCTTCTCTTTTCTATGTATGAAAGGTATGATGGTAATTTTCCTGCAACCAAATAATTGGCAATATCTGCATACCACGGAGAGTGAGTAGAGACTGCAAATAAATACTCATCAGGAAAGGAATCATCTACTGGAATATTATTATCATTTTTTAACCGTGAAAGGAAATCAGCCACCACATTTTCTTTACCAGGCCGATCTACAATTGTAATATCAAACTCCTGTAGTAACAATAGCCATATGGTAACTCGAGCATTTGTGACAGATTTGTTCATTAAATACTTAATGGCCGAGTGATCAGTGTGGACAAAAGTAGAATAACCAGTGATATAATGTCGAAATTTATTAATGGCATAAATGACTGCAAGAAACTCTTTTTCGGTAACTGTATAATTAAGCTCAGCAGGGGTCATGTTCTTACTGATAAAATAGATAGCCTAAGGAAGATGATTTTCCTCTTGTCCAAAGACAACTCCAATTGCAGTGTCTGAAGCATCAGAAGATATATGAAAAGGGAGGGCCCAATCAGGTCCCCTCAAAATAGGAGCGATAGATAACTGATGCTTGAGTTCTACAAAGGCTTTCTGACAAGGATTAGTCCACTTAAATTCAGCATTTTTCATAAGCAACACGAATAATGGAGAAGCTATCTTAGAAAAATCTTTAATAAATCTTCTGTAATATCCAGCATGTCCTAGAAAACTTCTCACATTAGTTTGTGTTTTAGGAACAGGAAGATTCTGAATTACCAATATTTTAGATGGGTCTACCTGAATACCTTGAGATGAAATAAAATGTCCAAGCACTACTCCTTCACTCATCATCAAATGACATTTTTCAGTACTTAGGGAGAGGTGAGCTTGTATACAACATTTAAGTACCTTCTCAAGATTTTGTAATGCATCTTCAAAAGACACACCATAAGGAGTAAAATCATCCATAAATATTTCCATAGAGTCATTTAGCATATCAGAAAAGATTCCTATAACAGCCCTCTGAAAAGTTGCTGGTGCATTACATAGCCCAAATGGAAGAACTCTATAAGCAAAAGTTCCCCAAGGACTAGTGAAAGTGGTCTTGTCCTGGTCTTGGGGTGCAATTCTGATTTGGTTATACCCACTGAATCCATCTAGAAAAGAAAAGAATTTCTTCCCTGACAGACTATCCAACACCCGATCAATGAAAGGCAAAGGAAAGTGATCCTTTTGAGTAGCTTTGTTTAAGGCTCTGTAATCAACACATACTCTCCATTTCCCATTTTTCTTAGGGACAATTACCAATGGGGAAACCCATTCACTGTCAGATATGGGGTATATAAATCCTGCATTAAGCAATTTCTGAAGTTCTTCTTTAACAACTTCCCTTAAATTAGGGTTCATTCATCTTTGGGGTTGACAGACTGGTCGACATCCTTCTTTAATATAAATTCGGTGAGTACGTAATTCAGAAGAGATTCCTTTCATATCCGTGTAATCCCATGCAAATTCTTCCTTATTTTCACGTAATAACTTCATTAACTGCTGTGTTTCAGCAACTGTTAGATCAGGATTTATGTTTAATGTCTTGCCAGGTTCGATTTTGACTGTTGTGCTTTTAGATGCGATGGTGGTTAATGTCTGAGATAAATCTTCAGATTCAATCTTTTCCTGGGTATCTATTTCAAAAATTGCAGTCAATTGATTGTGTGTTTCAGAAATTACAGAGGAAGGTTCACAAATAAAATAATTAATTATTTCATCCTCTGTATTGTCTTTAAGAGTTAAGGCTTGTCCGATAGTTAAAATGGGCTGAATAGCATTATCATCATAATCCATCCACATAGAATCTTCATTATTAATTATGGGTGTAGCATGAGGATAAAGAGTAAGTTGTTTGGTTTCATAACCATTAGAAATTGTCATTGAACCAGGTTTGCAACTGATAAAGGCATCAGCTGTGGCCAGCCATGGCCTCCCCAGAATTAAAGGATGTCCCCCCAGCTTTGTTTTAGTTTGCAATACGACAAAATCAGCTGGGTAATTCCAGGATTCAACTGAGATAACTAGATCTTCAACAACTCCTTCTGGTTTAATTGTAGAACGGTCAGCCAACTCTAGGATAGTTGGTGTATCTCTGATTGTGTTATTCAGCTGTAACAACTGTGAAGTTTCAAGAGTCATAATGTTTATTGCAGCACCTAGATCTACCAGAACTTGAGGAATCATTGTTTTACCAATTTGAACTGTCACGGTAGGATGGCCGGGGTCACCATATTTCACAGGAGGGGTTTTTCTGGATATTAATGCAGATAAGTCACCCATCACATGAACTGTAAGGGGATCTTTAGTTTTCCTACCAGGTTTCTTAACACAAATGTCCCTTATGGTTCTGGCATAAATTGGTACATCTCTCAGTGCCTGTAAAAGTGGAATTTTAACATACAAGTTTTGCAATTCCCCTAAAATATTAAAAGCAGGTGTTTCAGGCGTTCTAGTTAAAACTAAACGCTCGGGGAATGGTGGTTCTGTTATTTCAATACCCTTGTTAGAGGGTGGTTGTGCTTTTTTATGTTTCTCAGTTTCCTCTTTATCAGAATCAGAAGAGGTTATGTCATCAATGATAGGTTCTATTATTTTCCCAGATCTCAAATGAATATCATTACATTGCATAGTAGAAAATATAGGCTGATTCTGAATATCAATGACTTGCACAACTTTATTATTGGGGTTAGGATTTGGTTGTACAGGTAGCTGGGGTCTCATTTGATTATTTGGTGGAGCATTTGATGGTAGAGGAAGTGGTTGTTGAAATTGAGGAAATTGATTTGGATACGGGAGTTGTTGGCTTCTCCAATTTGAATTCCAAGGATTAAAAGAAGATGGTTGTTGTGGGGGCCAAGGAGTCCACATTGTAGGATCAGCAAAGGGAGGGTTTGTTTGTTGCATGGGTGGGAAGTTCATCTGATTAAAGGGTGGGTATTGCATTTGATTAAAGGGAGGGTAATTTGTCTGACTGAAAGCAGAATAATTATTCCAACGATTAAATGGCATACTAGAATTCATACCTTGTCTTTTTGGTTGCCATTGTCTTCTTTGTGTTAGCAGGTAAACTGCTTCAGCTTCTTCTTCCGTTGGCTGCAGTGCTGCCTTTATTCCTGGTAGAGAGGGACATTGTTGTGTTTCATGATCTTTCTCACAAAGGGTGCAGATTGGTATTTTGTCCAATGGGCATTCCCTTAGTGCATGTTTGTCTCTGCACTTCGGGAAAAAGACAGCCACAGCTGCTTCCGCTTCAGCCTGCTTCTTTTTAACCTGCAAGGTGTCAATTTGTGAAGCAAAAGAACTTAACATCTCAGTTTTAAATTCTTCAAGTAAATTACCTATTTCAGCTCTTGTTGCTCCCCCACTCGCTGATTTCTGCACTCTTGAATAGGTGGGATCTCTGTTACTTACTCTGTTCTTTGCAGCTCCCCTTGAACATCTTTTACAAATTTCAACAATCTCATCATATGATTCTTTAGATATATCTCCCTTGCCAAGCATTTTTAACATGTCTAAACAATCATCCCTTAATCCTCTAAGTAATATCGTTTTGAGAATTTCCTTACTTATATTCGGATGATCAGATCTCTGTAGATTATACTGCAGCCTTTCTACATAGTCCTCCAGATTCTCGTCCGGCTTTTGTGCCATATTGAATATTTCGTCCCTCTTTTCTCTCGTCCGACAATAGTCTTGATATTTAAGCAAAAATTTATGTTTCATCTGTTCCCATGTTGTGATTACCTGACTTCCAAGGCTCATGAACCATCTTAAAGCATTTCCTTTTAATGTTGCTGGAAACAGTTTCAACTTTTGAGCATTAGTAACATAATCATAACTTCTGCATAATATATCAAATTAAAAAAGAAATTCATCCGGATCTTCAGAGGATAGACCATGGAAGTTAGGTAAAGCTGACAATGGAATATTCTTCATAGGAGTTGTTCCTCTAGGGAGATCACTGATAGGAAATCCCAAGGTAGAGAGAGAATTTTCATCCCTTCCTTCTCCTTCAGGATCTACATGTCCTCCACCAAAGAATTCTTCGTTGTTTCCTTCCATTGGTTTTTCTCCTATTGCACTTTCTCGATCCTCAAGATCTTCTACTGGCTCCTCAATGTTTTCCACTGGTCGTCCAACACTCTCTATTAGTTCCTCAACGTGCTCTGCTGATTTGCTAGCACTTTCTTCTGACTCCCCAGCACTGATTGCTGGTCCTTTAATATCTATTACTGGCTCCTCTATGTTTTCAGGGCCCACGAATTTCTCTATCTTGTAATCCGATTGAGGGGAGTACTGAAGTTTTGGTCTTCGAGAACTTAATCTCTGTGATGATTCAGCCTTTGATACAATCTCATTAATGAAAGTATTTCTTCCTCCCCTTCCTTTGCCCTTGCCACCTGTAGGATTAGTTTTCTTCTGGGTTCCGCGTCCTCTCATACAATATGCACATCTAGAAAGAAAATATTAATGATTTTGAAATCTATAATTGCCTTCCTCGGCAACGGCGCCAAAATGTTTGTCGCTTTAATTGTTTTAGCAATTCAAGCTCCACATAAATTGTCAACCCGGGAAGGTCTGTTTATTCCAAAGACAATCACGCACTGGATATGCTCAATTCCAAAAGCAAGATAATGTTGTAGTAAAAGTCACACAATTATCAATCATACAAATCTAACTATTCACACCCTGTTTTAACAAAGCTGAAGTCTACTTGTGTTACAGTAGAAAAAATTCCTCTATTGCAGTCTTTCATTAAAAGAATCCTAGGAAGAGATAATGAAAGGAAATCACCCTGCAGGAAAGTAAACCAATCAACCATAACAGGGAATAGGACCCTATTCCTCCAAATAGGAACTTCAACACCTGTTGCCTGACACTAATCACACTGTAGAAAATATAAATTCAAGAAAACAAGACCCTATTCTCATGAACAGGAACCTTCGGCACCTGTATCTTGATACTAATCACACTGCAGGAAAAAGAGAGTCAACCAACGGGGAACAGGACCCTATTCCTTTGAACAGGAATCTTCAACACATGTTTCCCAACATCAATCATACATTCAAACAGATAACAGGAAAATATCTCTTGGCTTCTTTAAGAATGAATGTCACCAAACTCATGCAGCGTTAAAGAAAATAGAATGCTTAAAGAACTACAGAGTTACGCAATTAATGATTCAGTAAACAGAGTTAAACTAAGGTGCGAATATCATAAATAAATTCAACAAACTACAGGAGCAATCGGGTGAATCTTGTGATGAAGGCGGGCCCTTTCCTTCTCACAAGATTCCCAAGGGAAAGAGTTAAATTGAAGTGCTCAAAAGAAACCTTTATTCATCTGTCAAAAAGGAATGATAC
Source organism: Pinus albicaulis (assembly GCA_034641835.2). Classification (NCBI taxonomy): domain Eukaryota; kingdom Viridiplantae; phylum Streptophyta; class Pinopsida; order Pinales; family Pinaceae; genus Pinus; species Pinus albicaulis. The sequence goes on from CM076573.1 coordinate 453,951,101, forward strand.
CTTACAATTGAGTGTTGCTCCTTTCTGCTCAAAATAATGTTTCTCCTTTAGTTTCTAACTCCCCTTCTAATGATGATGTCTCCTCTTTTTAAAGAGGAGACATATATTACAGTTACATCAGAGCAAATCTATATTTATCCAAATATGTTCTTCTATCTTAAAACAAGATCCTTCTATTCTTCCATAGAAAAATATTGTTACAATAGATACAGAAAAAGTACTGGCTTTAGAACAATCCGTGTAACAACTTTCTTGCTTGTCTTCGTCTTGTTGCCATTGTTCCCAAAATACTCTTCCAAAATCGCAAATCACGAGTAGTGACGGAATTTACGTGCCCGCTGACTGTTTCAGCAACGGAGTTGACTGTTTCAACAACGGCCGATTGTTTCAGCACAGCACGTTCCTTATCATAAATTATCTACGATCTTTTAGACTTGTGTTAGCAAAAATCTACCTTCGATTAATGATGAAATATAAGAGTAATGTGGAATTATATGTAAACAGATTAAATATATAGTAAAGAGAAGGATTTCATATACCTTTGGATAAAATGGATGAAAATGATAATGAAACCCTTTTTAAATATAGTTATAAAAGGTAAGGTGGTGTCAACATGTATGGTAAAAATGGTACATTGTGAGGTCCTAACATCCACCTCCAAAAAAGAATAATCAACTTGGGATTCAAAAACTCATGAAAGCACCTGCAAACACAATAAGTAACAATGAAACCACTTAAAAAAAACAAGCCCAAAACCATTTCAATGCAGCTGTCATCGGTCAATGCATCTAGATCTGTAAGTTTCCACCTCCATGGATCTCCACCTCCATCTATTTGACCTCCATCAGTCTGGTAGGTTTGCACCAATCCAACATTCAACTTCCACACCCCTTCCAAGCCCCAACCACCTCTCTGACCCAGTGAATTTTGGTGAACCAGTGAAAAATTGGGGCGAATCACTCCAACCCCTCCCTCCAACCCTATAAATATAGGCGAATGCCGTTGAAATCTACTCCAAACAAAGAAAATCGAGGGCGAATTCCATTTTTCCAATTTTATGGGCATTTATTTTGGTCGGCTATTATTTAATAATTCATTATTTTTAAAATAATTATTAGGCTAACTTTATAAAATTATAGAAAATGGGTTTTATATAAAAAATTCACCCTATTAAAATTTAAAATCCCTTAAAATTCGCCTTTGGGCTAAAATTCGCCCCTAAAATTTTCTCTAACTTTGATTTGGATCATATTAGGGGGGAATTCTACTAGCATAAATATTCTCAAGAGTTTGGCTGCATTCTAAACCATTATGATGAAAGCCAGGAAAATCATGAATAGATCCCCAGTCCTGCATCTTGACTATTGGACTTAGCAGAATACCTGAAGAATGCAGTTTCAAAAACTGCAGATTGTTGAGACTAAAATTGCACCCGGAAGAAATTGCAATAGATCCCCCAATCCTACATCTTGACTATTGAACTTAGTAGAATCCATGAAGAATTCATCCTAGAAAACCACATATTGTTGAGACTGAAATTGCACCTGGAAGAAATTGCATTAGGTCCCCCAATCCTGCATCTTAACTATTGAACTTAGTAGAATCCTTGAAGAATGCAACTTCGAAAACTACAGATTGTTGAGATTGAACTAGCACCCAGAAGAAATTGCAGTAAGGCAGTTGCAAGAACAAGACCCACAAAAAAATACCTTGTCCCTTAACAGACCAAGGAAACATATGTGACTGAGAGGAATGGAAAGCACTACAAAGTTGAAGAGACTACAAAATACTAAGATGGTTTAAAGGATAAGATTGAAGAATGTAGCAGTGTTAAAACAACTAAAAGTTGTCCCAAACAAATAGTTGATAATGCAAAACCTTCTTTTGTACCAGTCAAGCAAGAGTACATTCATGTGAGAGCAATAAGAGGCCAAGCGATTGATAGGCATAGCCTAGAAGATGGGGTATGGTTTCCTCTTTTTGATGAAATATTTGATCTACATTTTGTCTATCGAATATTAACCATTTTAACCTTGCCAACAAGGTAGAATTAACCCAATCGTAGGTCCCAATATGTCATGATATATATTAACTCTAGATATATATGAGAAGGAATAATAAAGACATAGATTGATAGAGGTGGCGAGACATATTGGGACCTACGAGAGAGATTGATAGAGGTTGCGAGACCAGGGGAGTCACAAGGGAGAGATGGAGATAAACTGAAGGAGAAGGGAGAGAAGGAATGGAGAGAGAGAGAGAGGGAGAGGAGTGAGAGAGGTAGAGAAGGGTATGAGAGGGAGATAGTGACACAAAAATGGAAGGGGGGCAGAAATAAGGATAGAGTGAGGGATATAGTGAGAGGATTGGAGGGTAGAGAGAGAAAGAGAGAGAGAGGGGAAGAGAGAGCGAGGTGGGAGAGAAAGGGCGAGAGAAGAAGGACAAGATATAGGACTTAAGAGAGAGGAACCAGTATCATAGAAGAAAGAATATGTGACCAAATTACTCTATATGGAGATGGGAGATAAGGGCACTCTACCTACCTACTAAATGTCTAAACCAAATGTGGTGTAAACGTCTGTAATGGTGGTTGATTATACGAGGAGAGGATTTTATGAGGAGGCACTGGATTTTTAATGTGATATGAAAAAAACAAGTACCGAACCTAACCATTTCCAACGACCACACATATACAACATTGTGAATACAAAGGGAGTGTGAATTGAGATTGCTAAGTACTGCTCCAATAAAATAAAATAAAAGATCAATTAAGTAAAAAGCAGATATAAACTAAACTATACTAGAAATGATTTTTGTATTATAGTAGAATGAAATGGAAGAGATGAGCTGTGATGCAGAAATATGAAAATACTATTGAAAACAAGAGAATACCCTCAGAGAATTAAAAAATCCTAATAGCAGGACTGAACTTTAGTTTCTGCCTATCAAAATTTCAGTTTTGTTCGAGCATAAATTGAAGGATGTAAATTCAAGAGTGCAAACGCAGCATGTACAATGGATTAAAACAAAAAATATATTAGGCCCAATCTACGCAAATCTTCAATCTGAGAATTCAGGATAAAAAGAGCAGGCTCCAACAACAATTGCATAGAAGTCTTTATTACTCAAATAGAAGAATGTCACGAAAAGTTGTCATCTCACAAAAGCTCATTCTACAACCTACAAGCTAACAGTACTCACTCTTATTATCTATTTCTACAAATGTCTAACTAGTGTGCCCATCCTTTTCATTTATAAGTTAAGAGAAGGTGCTGTTAGAAAATAGGCTAATGATAGCGTTAGTGGTGCATCTCCCTTGAGCATGAGCAACTCCCTCATAACTTTGCCTTGTATGCAAGGCTTTTATTTTAGAGTAGTGCATTATCATAGTAGATATAACTCCTCTCCTGAAGGTGCCTCATTCCATAAGTGTGCACTCATGAATGCACCTGAGATGATGGTGTTAATCTCCTCAACTAGTGTGCCATACTTGGTGGGTGTGACCCAACAACTAATTCCTCTATCCTCGAAGGTGTCGTTATAAGATTCTAGCTATATTCAAGAATCTTTCTGATTGGTGTACCACAATCTAGCTCTATAATCCTGGTGCTGCTCAACTTCTCAAGGCTAAGGTGAGACCAACTCGGACCAATTAGGTAATCTAACACTCTTGAGAAAAAAAAAATTCCAATAATCCAAGATTCTCCCCCAACTTGTCAAACTTCCCCTTTGTTAGGAGCTTTGTCAAACTATTAACCATATGCAACTTTTTTCAGAATGTGTTCCAACACCACTAACTCCCTAATGAACTTGGAATCTTAGGAAATTATATTGAATATCAATGTGTTTGAAATGGTCATGACACATTGGATTTTCATAGAGCTTGATGTAACTTTGATTCTCACAAGAGACAATATTGGGCTTCAACAACTGATTGGTTAACACTACAATCAAGTTGCAAATACAGATAGCTTCATTATAAGTGTATGAAACTGCCATATACTTTGCTTCAGTGGAACTGAATGAAATTGTTGCTTTCTTCTTGTTGATTTAATAAAAATGATTTATAAAATGATAATAATGATGTTTAAAATGAGCCTTATGATGGTCTATTTATACACTTTGATTGTTCACGAGGTGTAGGGGTATGTTTATAACATTTCTACCCTTGAAAGCTTTGTCTTAAAAGCACAATAATTAGAATTTTCTTGAGTTAAGCACATTTTTGTGGTGGAATCAAGTTTATTAGATATCTATTTATACTTTGTAGAGGTTTGACTTTGTTTTTCCTTCGAGTGTTGGTGAGGCTTCTTTGTATTTTTTGCATCATAGTCTAAGGTATTTTGACCTGATTGTTTAACATGAAAGCTTTATGCTTATTGGAAATATATTTTAAATACCTGCATGATCAAGAAACTATTATGGTTAATTAAATTACTAATTAGGTACTAAAAAAAGAGGATGATGTTGAGAGGGCTTGCCTGGGTGACTCTGGGAGCAACCTGGAGGTGGTCAGACAAAGCTCTTCTAAGTTACAAATATGAAGAGAAAAAATTGGTGATGTATATGCATTTGCTCCAGCTGGGCTGTATTCGATCTATATAATTGGGATGTGTAAGGTCTGTGCAAAAGGCTTCAACCATCTGACGTAGTTTCCAAAGAGTGATGCACATCTTGGGACAAAGACTGGTTTGGGAATTCAGCAATGGAAAAAATATTCGAATTGGAGTCGAACGAATGCTCACATCTGAAAACGCAATTCTCTTTGATTCACACCTACCTCACAGACTTCATCACAGTGGCATTCTCTCTCTCTTTTATTTATATACTGCTGGAACCTCGGGGCTCCCATATGGAAATTTTCAGAGATGATGGGGTTAAGCGGCAGTGAAGCACACAGCTGGGAATGCCATAAAGCTCTTCTACAGGCGATGGGATTATATTTCAAAGGGGAAGGTGACATTTTGGTTTGGAATGGAAAATTCAAGGGTGCGAGATTACTCGTTAAGGACGAGTATGAAAATCAAATTGCTGAAATGACTCTCGACCCTACGTTGTCTCCTTTCTATATTGCATGGAATCTTAAAATCCCTACAAAGATAATATTATTTGCATGGTTATTTTGGAAAAACAGAGTACTAACTTGGGAGGTATTATGAAAACGGGGATTTTATGGTCCTAGAAGATGTCCATTTTGTCTCCAGCATGAAGAGACTGCTTCTCATCTTTTCTTCACATGTACATTCTCTCTTTCTATTTGGCAAAATTTTTTTGGGCTTATAGGTGACCCTTCTTGGTGTCCTTCTGACTGTATTCAAGTTATAAAATCTTGGGTTGTTGTAAGTTTCTCTTACAAATCTTTACCCTTTTATGTGTTTTCGGAAATTTGGAATGCTCAGAATTGTTTGATTTTCAAAGGGGTTCCCCAACAACACTCCAAGATTACAGGGAATATTGCTTTATGGATTAATGATCATCCTTGTATCTCCATATTCTCCTTTATGTTGTTTTCAATCAGATGATGTTCCCACTGACCCTCGGTATGTATCTGGGCTCAGTGATTTTCTATTCAGTTACGTATTGGCATATATGTGGTTTTTATGGCCTTTGTATTGTTCTTATGATGGATTTGGTTTGCCTCTTCATGGGGTTCATATATTGCCTGCTATCTGGCATATGCTAGAATGGTATGCCTAATGTGCTGGAAAATGATATTTGATCAACGAATATGAACTATTATATATAACAACATTTTTTTCGTCATGTGAAAAAAAAGGGTCGAATCAAAATATTTAGCACGCAGGGGTTTCAAACAATGTTGCGAAACTGCGAATTTTTCCTTCTAGGATTATAACCACGATATAATACTTTCAATTCCGCTTAGGGTTTCAGACATATTTATTTCTTTGCTGAGATTACACTTCGATTTCGCTCAAGTCCTCCACTTCCACGTTAAGCTACAGAGTATTTCCGGTTACATAATATACAAAAATCTTTCACTAGTGCGACAAGGCTTCGAATCTTACAGAGAAGAGTAAGAAGCATACTAAGTCTGCCATTACCCTAAATTTCGAAAGATTTGGCACTTACATGGAAAGCTTGAAACAATTTCATTGAAAAACAATTTTACAGGCGATGTTCATATAAAATAAAATTGTTTCACTGAAATGGGTTTAATACAAACTCTCACCTGATTCATGGATGTAACGAAAAAATAGGTAGTTCATCTCGCAGGAATTGATCATGATTGTGATCATGGCCATCCATGCCTCTTCTGATAATCCCACTTGAACCCCTCAGTGTAATGGAGCTAATGGAACTTTTCCGTGGTAGTCTCGGGATATAAATCACCGTGATTGGAGGCATCGAGATTCCAATTTCTTGAGTTCAACCAAGTGTATCAAATCATAGTTGGATAGCATGGATGTGCGCTTCCTCGTTCATTGGAAAAACCCTGCAACGTGAGGGAAATAGACAAGGGAAACAAAAATTTTTGATATTCGAAAAACAAAAATCCCATGAACTAGTTTTACTCAAAAGATAAGGAAAAAGGGTTTTGAGAGAGATTATTGAACACAAACTCTACAAGGATTAGGAAAAGTTGTTTCCTGCTACTAAATTTTTTATTATGGTATGGTTGTTGATTATGGTATGGTGGTGTAAGACTTTTCATTAAGTAAAAAAGTAATGAGTTACAATGGGGTTGGAAAAGATGAGAGTTTAAAAGACTAAATGGCTATGAAGGACATAAAAGGAAAAAATTAAGTTGAATAAGTTTTGAGGAAGTAGAGATAATTAATGAGTGGTGGTTGAACTTGATGTGAGAAAATGAAGAAGGAAATGAGGATTTGCAAAAGTAGATTAACTAGGGAGAGAGTAGTGAAGTGAGGATGAGAGAGTTGGAGAATTTCAATGAGAAAGGTGAGTTGGTGAGCGGATGGTTGTGAAACAAAGGGTTGATGATAAAATATAGCTCAATAAAGAGTGGTAGTCAATGCACCTCAATGAGGTCTAATGAACACATTGGAGTGAGGTTACGAGAGATATGTGATTACAAAGTAGCAGGTTGGATGCAATGTAGGATGAGATTGTGAATGAGAAAGAATCAAATGAACTAATGGGAAACCATATCCTAAGGCCAATAGAGGATGAGAACCTAGTAGTGGGCATGGCATTAAACAATAGCAAAGCTGGCCTTATACCAACCCCGCCCCTTATTCTTCTTAAATACAAATAGGTAACACTGCACTAGCGTGTTAATAACGGTTCAAGTCCACCTCGTAGTCAGCTTACTTATGGAGGAAAAATAACAATTAGAGGAAGTAGTATTAAAAATAGTGCAAGTTTGAGTATTAAGAATAGCACACTTGGGATTTTTAGTTATTTAGAGCAAAAAAACAAGAGTTTCATGAATTTTAGTACCTATGATGCTTTGAATTATAGCCTAGGAGCATGTAAGAGAAATAATATTAGAGTGATGTACTACTTAAAAAATTTAGCCATATGTAAATGCTTTGGAAAAAAAACATAATGATCCACGTACCTTGATATAAAAAAAACCTTAAAAATGTCACTTTTAAAATCTCTTATGTAGTTACCTCATTTCATTCGGGTAGATATCACAATTACTTATGTAAGTAATCGTGCGATCATATTTTTCATTCTCTTAAAGGAACTCTTTCTAGACATGCACCCCATCAAGCATAAATCATCCTAACATATAAATTTGAAGTAATATAAATCATCCTATGACTATCCTCGAAATAATTCTTACCCATAGCCTTGGTGATGGTGTAAGGCTCGTATCAAAATGGTATGAGCTTCTTGTAGGAGTTTATCAATTGCTCTTTATGCAAGTCCAACCATAACTCGTCATCAACCTGAAACTTATGTGGATCCGAATGGATTGTGTATCTACTTGTACTTGGAGTTCGCAACTTTCTATAAAATGTCATGAACTCGTTATTGAATTTCTTAGATACATTCCTCAAGATTGGTATCGTTTCTTACCTCGTTCCAAGTTTGGGAGGTATCTTCATGTGTTATTCCATGAATATTGCTACATCAATTTGTGTCAATTTTTTGGGACCCCCGAGCACACCTGAAAAGACTTGTGGGCAATAGAAATATGAAGAGTTATGTCAAATTTATGTTGAAAATATGGAAGGTTTTCAACATGTGTATGTGGATCCTCACAATTTTATACTCTAAGGACATCTACAATAATCATATGGGTACTTTTTATTTATCAATCTAGGGATGGAAAGCAGTGGATTTGGTCAAGCTTGATGTCTGTCATGGACTAGAGATTAAACCAGAAAATACTGAGGAACTTACTATCCCTATCAAGAAATATCATCTTTGGCAACCAAAAATGAAGCAAAATATGCTCGAAGAACAGCTTATGAGTGGATTTTGTTTCAACAATCTTCTTATAGGGTGCCAAAATTCTCGTCCAAATGAAGTGATCAACAACAACAACAAAAAATCTGATGATGTTGAAAGGGCTTGCTTGGGTGACTCTGGGAGCAACTCCGAGGTGGTCAAACAAAGCTCTTCTAAGTTACGAATCTGAAGAGAAAAAACTGGTGATGTATATGTGGTTGCTCAACCTGGGCTTTATGGAAAATCTTGGCAGAGAGTGTTTACCTTTCTGTGTCTTCATGAAAGTAGGTTGTCTGGTCATAGAATAAGATCACTACATGTAGGTGATGTTTCTGTAGTAATTTCTCAGCCTTATCTTCAAAATGGCTAACAAAGAGGATCAGGTTTGAATAAAGGATATAATTTGATGAATTTGGAGATTTAGAGTTAAAGAAAAAATTGTGGTGATGTTTGGATGGGTGCTAATTTGTAGGGTTTTCCATTTTTATAATTTTCTTTGTTGTGCTTTCTACCATGCTACCTAGTTGCTTTCCTATTGCCCTAGCATTTTAACTTTTTTGATGTCTATCTCTCTATTGTTTCTTGCCCCATTTGAAATGTCATCCTTATTTGGTAGGTGTTTTCTTCAATATAGTGTGAATATTTTTCCATCACACAGCTTCTGTGGGGTTTGTCTACGCAAATAACTTGTAAGGCCCATTCATCAGGGTATTTGATGAAATGAAATGATTATCGATGATCACCAACTAATGGTACCTGCAGAGATTTACTCTAAAAATTCTACAGTTTTCCCGTGCCAACAATTATACAACATTTTAACCTCATGAATTACTCTCCTCTGTTCTCTTAGCTGATTCTATAAGCACTTATTGTTGTTGTCAAAGCTTTTACTCTCTAGTCCCATTGAGCTATTTCAGTTATTTGTGGACATTGATCTATTTTCATTTCATTTCTTCCATTTTTCTGACTGTTATGCATTTCCTTTGGCCAGTGCCTTCTTTCTTACCTATGTTTTTTCTGCTTAAGCATTCCAGCCAGCTAGAGCAACAGGGGCAGCAGGAGCCATGCAATCCAACCAGAGCCTAGCAGGGGCAACAGGAGCCACGCAACGCTGACGCAGGCCCAGTCAGGGCAGCGCAGGGGCAGTGTAAGCCCTTCAGGTGTGACGCAGGCCCTTACTTAGCAACGCAGAGGCCGACACAGGTCATTTAGGCTGATGTAAAGGGATTCAGAGCAACGTATTACTGTCATTTTTATTTCTCTGTTGGGTGAACCAATTTTGGTGCCTAGGATTGTTGTACTTAGATTTTACATAATAATGAAAACCCTCTAGAGCTAGCTACACCGGTTTTCCCACATTGGGTTTTTTTCGGGGATAGCTGTCCAGAAAATCCGTGTGTCACTTTGTCTATGAGCATGTTATTAAGTATTTGATCTGTATGTGTAGGTTGCTAGTTGTATTTACTATTTACTTCGCTAAGTTATTGAATATTTCAGAAATTAACTTGTAACTTAATTCAAGTAGGAGAAGTAAATCAAGATACTGCAATAGAGTTTCTTAGATTAAGAAATTTTCACATTCCCTAGGTCTAGCCCCATTAGGTCACCTAGGGCAACAATTTCCCAGGAATCTAGCTAGAGGAAAACTTCTATCTCCTAGAGGCAGCTGCGTTGCTGGGTGCCCTCACTCTCCTCAGAACATGGGCCAATTCCAACGGTGGAATCTCCGGATACCTCAAGCCCTAGCTCTAGGATCAAGTTTTGCCTAGGTGTTCCCAAGGATAGAACCTAGTAGGATCAATTTGACCTATCGAAGTAAAAACACTTGTCTGATCCTTTCCCATCACCTTGTCCAGGATAGGAACATCATTGGTTACTAAATTCCATCCCCGAACCTGGGCTGGGTCCACTTGGCCCCGTGTGGTCCCATTTGGTGTCAAAGGCCTTTCATTAAGGACCATTTGGGAATCCAAGTTCCCAAAGGATTTTAGGGATTGAGAACTTCCTTAATAAGTCTTATTCTTTTCCCTCAACCCTTCAATCCCCCTCCTCTCTCCCTAGAAGAAAATTCCTTTGCTTAAAAGGAAAGCAAGTCCCACTCTTTATTTTATCTTAGGGAAAGGGTTTCGAGGGTCACTTCCCACCTATTCATTTACCTATACTCTACAAGTGACTTCCTAAACTACCGAGACTCCACCCATCAATGAAATTCCGTGAAGAGCAAGGATGCTTAGCTATGGTGACAATGGGCTAAGCCTCCATCATTTCCCTTATCCTAGCAGTCGCCCCTCTTAGGAACCCCTTTTAGATCCACTACTAGTTTGAGTGGTAACAAGTTGTTCACAATTCCATTTGTGAACAACTCTTTGGTATGCCCACTTTTTCCATACTACAGGTCCAAGATGAGAAGTCCAGGGCTATGTAGGCTGCCCTTCTTCTCACTGAATCAATCCTCTACAATATAGTGAACTAGGGCTAGTTGGTTGGCCCACTTGACTATTACTTTAGTCCTTCAAAGTCTGCACATCCTTAGGCCCTATACACCTGCTCTTCTACAAATTATGTTGTCCTTCACCAAAGCAAGAGTCAGGGCTCTTCTTTGACAGTTAGCTAACAACCCTCCAACTGTACTTGGCCTAGGATCAATCTCAAGCAATCAAGTGGAAGCATATGCATTACTTCAAGGATTAATGTTGACAAAAGAACATCATTTTTCTTCTTTGATTGTTGTTGGCAATTTTAAACTCCTTATTCATCATATAGTAGTTGATTCTCTTCCATTTATGTATATCATGTGCTCGGGGAAAACAACCAATAATCAGATGCAATGGAAAATGAAGGAGTGAATTAGAATTTGGGTTAATTGAGGTTCAATGAAGGATTAATGTTGACAAAAGAACATCATTTTTCTTCTTTGATTGTTGTTGGTGATTTTAAACTCCTTATTCATCATATAATAGTTAATTCTCTTCCATTTATGTATATCATGTGCTCTGGGCAAACAACCAAGAATCAAATACAATGGAGCATGAAGGAGTGAATTTGAATTTTGGTGAATTAGGGTTCAATGGGAAAACCTAATGGCGCCCTCTCCCTTGACATTTTCTTCATGCAATTAAAAAGGTAAATACCTCCTCACCATGGGTACCATTTGTTTAATAAAAAAATACGCAACATGGAATTGAATCAAATGAAGCCCCATGCAATGGCACTTCAAGCCCTTTTGATTAATCATCCCCCATACCAGCCAATGTGATAACTACTATAGGATGGGGAGGCCAGTTCAAGTGAAAAAAATGTCGTTACAACCCCAAGTATCGGTCAAACCATTCAAAAGGTGGGCCCTTGATTTTGTAGACCTGATCTCGCAAATGTCCCGAAAGAAGAAATATATTCTAGTGTTCACTGGCAATTTTACACAATGGGTCGAGGCCAAGGCGCTGGCTCCAGCAAATGAACGGGAAATTGTCAATTTTCTTTATGAGGAGATTTTTACCAGGCTCGGTGTGCCAAGAGAGGTCATTACCGACCATGAAATGCAATTCACGTCCAAACTAATCAAAGTTATCATGGAGTAGTATCAAATTAGGCACTGGACTTCTACTGCTTATACAACTTATGAAAATTTGACATTTGGAGGCGGTCACTTAACAACCACATCTAAAAGTTTAATTCTAATGACATTTGGGGAGGGATTGTCGTGACTTTTAAGGGTGGTTAAGGGATTCTAAGTTAGCAGTTAGGGGTTAAGGGTTTAGTGGCTTAGGGTTTAAGGGATCAAGGGTTTAATGGGTTATGAGTTATAAGTGTAGGGGTTAAAGGATTATGGTTTGGGGGTTACGGGGATAGGGAATTTAGTGGTTATGAGTTAAGGGCTTATGGATTGTGATAATAGGGCCCCTAGTCCCCTTATCACAACTATTGGGGGTCCCCCTATCAATTTCTCTTATTGCCTTCTCTCTATGCCCACTAGCCCCTCTGCCCTCTGGTCATAAGGCCCCATCTCATTCCCTAATGTTAGGATTATAGATTTCAGTAACTCTCACTTCTACCCATCCATGATACCCTTATTTCCCCTTTCCCCGTTCAATACACCAAAAAAATCCCTCTCCCCCAAAATTAATGAAAAATAAACATTTGGAGGTGGTCATTAGGTAGGAGTCGTAAAAGAATCTTAGCTAGGTAGGAGTTGTAAAACAATCTTAAGTAGGAGCTGTAAAAGTAATTGAAGTTGAAGCAATTGAGAAGATGGAATTTGTAGCTTGTCAAGCTGGAAAACAAAATAACATGCTCAAAGAAGAAAGTGAAAATGCCAAAAATCAAAACTCGCATGGAGTTATTACTGTAGTCCACAACATGATAGAAGATATTGAAAACTGCAGGGCAATTGAAAGTCAAAGTGTAGATGGGATAGTGAGTGAGTGGATGGGATAATGCATGTTTTATGAATCATTGCTCAGCTTAGTTATTTATGCTCGTGATCATTGGTTGAAACCTGGTGGAGCAATCCTTCCAAACATAGCTAAGATGTATGTGGCTGGTGTTGGAAAAGGTGGAACTAGTCTATCGTTTTGGGAAATGTATATGGATTCAACATGTCTTGTATTGGTAAGGAAGTGGTTGAAGATGTTGCTCAACAGAAAATATTCGATGTTGTGGATAGCAGGGATATAGTGATAGAGACTTTTGTCAAACATACATTTGATATTATGAAAATAAAAGTAATCTTGTTGATTCCCTATATGCAGGAACATATTAAAAGAATATTACGATTTTGTAACTCTAGAAGATTACAGTGATGTTTTTGGTGTAAATTTGAAATAAAATATGCAATAATATGACAAGTGGAATTTTAAAGCCTCCTTACCAATTAGTTTTATGGATTTTTAAAGCTCTGAGATTCGATCAAGAGGGTGATCGTAGAGGGTTGATTCGGAAAAATTGGCGAAGGATTTTCGAGAGGGAAATCAGTTGTCAGAGGGAGCAGTATCTCTAGAGGGTTTCTAACACCAAGAAACCCAAATCCAGTCTTCTGTTGAGTGCAGCGGTAGTAGATGAGAGAAGAGTATCTATTTCGATAGTTTGAGCAGAGATGGCCCCATACGGACTGAGAGATCGGGATAGGTTGGATGGTGTGTCTAAATTTGTGATTTGGAAGGCCAAAATCCTGATAGTCCTAAAGGAGTACGGTATCAGAGACCACGTGAAAAATGTCCTAGTTGTGCCCACCAATGTGAACGCTCTAAATAAGTTCAACGAAAATCGGGCGCGAGCAAAGCACTTGATCATGGATGGGGTGAAGGATCACGTGGTACCACACATTTTCGAGAAGAGGACGACACATGATATGTTGAAATATTTGACCACGTTGTATCAAGGCAACTTCTTCCAACGGAAAATGCTTCTAGAGAACCAAATGTGGATGTTCCAAATGCACAAGGGAGAGGAGATTGATCCCTTCCTCTTCAAATTGCAGACGATCCGAGATCAATTGATTGCCATGAGGGGAACTCTGGATGAAGGGATCTTGGTGGGGACTACCCTAAATGTAGTCACTGATGAGTGGGAGACCTTTTTCCAAAGCATCTTGGGCAGAGCACAACTCCCAAATTGGGGTGACATGTGAGCTATCCTTCGACAGGAGGAGGAGGGAGATGCAACCCTAGCATCAAAGGGACAACAGTAGCAAGGGAAGAAGAAGGACCTATCCAAGGTCTGGTGCTTTAGATGTGGTAAAATTGGACACTTCGCCAGCACTTGTCCTAAGAGGAAGGAAAAGGAAGCTTGAGATCCCAAGGCAGCAACAACTATAGGAGAAAGTGGTAGTGAGGATGATGTGGCCATGAGTGCTCATGTCTCGAGAGAAGAGGTGGGGCGATATAGATCTATAGAGCAGCTACAGATGGGAAGGCAGGATCCTTGAGTTGCCCAAAATCTTGGATCACATACGAGCTATGAGAGCCTTAAGGCAATAACGGGATGATTGGAGCAGTGGGTGTAGAAAATAATGGAGAAGCAGAGGCAGTGTTGGGACGCTGAAGTTTGGAGCAACTCAGATGAGAGACAGTAGCGCAAGGCAGTGCTTACGCAGTACAATGCAACAGACATCGCAGAGCTTCAGAGAGACAGCGCAGCGTAGCAGCAGAGGGTGCTTCAGTGATGAGATGCATCCTGACGGACTTGTATGGTGATTGGGTGGTGGTCCTTCAGCTTCTTACTTCTCAGCAACTGAGTTGCAGTGCAGCAGTTAGCAGTGGCGGTGCTATGGGCAGCATGATGCAACAATTTGAGAGGGAGATGTAGTACAGATGTGGCAGTGTCATTAGTAGTGACATGGGCGGCAGTACAGAGAGTAGCATCACAGTGGATGGAGGTCAGCAGTCCAAGCATCGGTGCAAAGACTGATGCAAGAGATCAAGGTGACACTTCAGTGGGGAACTATTGCTAGAGCACACTCCTCACTAAGAGGGAGTGTTGAGATTTTGGGGTAGGACCAGATGTGCTCTAACTCCAAAAATTTGTGGAGGGGCTAGAACACATGAGATCTCCAAGACCTAGAAAAGCGTTTGGAGAAATTCCATTTGGTGTAAAATTTATTCAAATAATTAAATTTTTTAATGGGGACCCTAATTCTAACTTAGGGAAATTAAAAAAATTAAAGTGAATTAATTTACACATGTGATGAGAACATTCTAAGTGACGTGGATCAAGCTTCTTTTAATCTTAGCCATTGATTAGTGATAAGATCACAACCATTGATTTGTCAACGAGAAAATTATAAAGGAAGGGCTTGGGGTCAATAAGAGAACACACACACATAATCTAAGAGATCAAATTCTTCTGACGGAGCAGTGCTCGGACGAAGATCATATCTGAGTGATTTAGAGAAGCAGTGAGGGGTGGATGCAGTGATTGGTCAGGAGGACCAAGAGTACAATGCAGAGCAAGGGCAACAGAGACGCAGTGGAGGCAGCGCAACCATCAGAGGGTGTGACGCAATCCCTAGAGAGGGTGATGCAGGCCCACGCAGGCGCAGCGCATAGCCTCCAAGGAAAGTCCCAAATTCAACTAGAGACTAGGGTTTTTGAGCCAGCAAGGCTGAAACCGGACTCCAGTAGAAGTTGATCAGTGCAGAGCAAGGGTGACGTAGTCCCCTAGTCAGCACCACGCGACCTTACACAATGGAAATGTATAGATTGTGCAAAGCTAGTTGGGGTTTCACTAGTGGCTCATCCAGATCAGCCAGGACTTGCGGGAGTGAGGTAAAACTCACATTTTCTTTGTAGCCAAGGTTTTCTCTGTTGGGTGAGCCGGATTATGGCACCCTAGATGTACTCAGAATATTGTTTCTTAATAATAATAAACCCTCATATCTATTACATCGGTTTTTCCGCATTGGGTTTTCCGAGGACATTTGTCCAAAAAATATGTGTCCTTAGTCATATGTGCATGATGTTCAGTAAATGATCTGTATTTGTGTAGGTTTCTAGTTGTGTTTACCTTGAATTTTTTTTGAATATTTTCAATTAAATAACTTGTGCATAATAAAACAAGTAGGAGAAGTAAATCAATATTAGTAGTAGGATTTTTGTGCTTAGAATTTTTCACAGTATACAAATCAGAAATAGACTAAGAACCCAATGGCATGCATTAAATCCATTCATTCTCTATGCTTCCCGCAAATAAATAACATCAAAGAGTAACAAATATACAAATCAAAATGAAACTGCATATCAAAATGCACACTTGCATTTCTGACCCAAATGACAAAAACCTGCAAAGCCTCCAAACTAAACAGAGTCAGCTCCACAACAAATGAGATTACTCGCACTAATATCAAATGGAAATCAGTATACACTAGCACAGACACATCTAAAATTGTGTTTGATATGCACATCAATGTTCCAAAGCTTGAGGTTGAATATCTCAAATTTCAATATTTAATATATCAGTCATTTCTCTGAACTCAAGATATGCAATATTGACCATATCGAAACCAGAATTAGATGGATTTGGGATATTATATTCGATGCACCTAACACATAGTATATATTAAATGTAATTACATGAAAATAAACTATTGACAGACCCACCCACCCCAAGCAAGATGTAGAGCATCTCACATATTTCGATACAAACAGAAACAAATATTCATTCAAATACCACATAGTTTATTCTTGTGGTAAGGATATGAATCAAACTAAAACAAGAATTAGAAGAATAAAAAACATACCTGCGGTCCCTCTCCACAAGTGCGTGTTCTAAAAGTACAGTATATCCAATGTCACAGTTGATGCATTTTCCAAATAATCCTGGCCCAGACAAAAATGGAAAAACAAATCAGTATCACATGCCAGGCATAAGCAATCTCAAAGTAAGCATCTGGAAAAGTTTCGTTCATAGTGCCAAAATAATAACAGTAATTTGAAGCAGTCATTGGTGATAGAAGCATAGATCCATGTTCCTGGATAAAGTGGATTATCGCATTAAGTCCCTTGGATTACAAGTTAGAAAGCAACACCGAATACAACATACATCAACAGGTTTTTATCTATAACTCTTTCGTGTTTGGACAGACAATAAGAAATTGAATACAATTCATGTGAAGGAACTATTAAATAAAATTCAAAGCACACTTCAAATTCAAGAATGCAAACTCAAAATCAAAAGAACACATCAGAATCTCTAAAGAAGGTTTCATGATGTTCACCAAAATATGAATCTTTGCAAAATGTTTGGCTCTAAAAGAAAACCATGAGAATCTGGGCTATGATAGATCATAGGAAGCTAAGACATTAAATCTATGGGATGTAGGATATCATCGAATTAACTTGTGAATAATGATGATAAAGAGTCGAATAAATGACACCTACCTACCCCTTTTGTAAACAATAAGGAAAAATTTTTACAGCTAGATATGCTTGGAAAAATGAGGGCATGGTTGCCTCTATAGTGACAACTAGAAAATGAAACATTGAAACCCTGTGCATAGCAGGTTGCATGAGTAAATGATAATAATATATGTTGGAAAAGGACATTGATGTGTTTGAGATGAAAAAAATTGAAAAATAAGTTAGGATTGTTCATAAAGTAGTTCGAAACTGAATCCACTGGTTGGAAATTTCCCCCCACCAAACAATGCTTTAGGTACCACTCAATTCTACATTTGGTATCCAAATTATCAAAATTCAGTTGTGCATAATTTTGTTTTCTGTGATCAAAACATAGTAATAGCCACACAAATGTTCAAAATGCAGAGCATATATACATACATTTTTGGTTTCTGTTTGAGGCCACACATTGCACATACTATGGCTAGGGTTTGAAGACCATACTATAAATGGGGCAATCGGGATAATCAGACACTGTAAATGCACATACTGTTTTGGGGTTTGAAGCCCATTATAGTTTTGAAGATCTTAGAGATCGCAACATCAGATTCACAAATGGCTACTACCATCAATAGAATATTAGATCTTTCCAATACTTTCTCTGATGGATTGACAGATAAAATCATGGAGTAAAATCTTAAAGATGTTGATCTTAATGTTAGATCTCAGGCACTCAATGCCCTGCTTCAAAATCGTGAACTCCAGGTTTTCAAAAAGGGTGATTTCATAGTTTAGAAGCAATAGACGAAAGAAGAATCTGTAAGGTTTAAGGGTCTCTCATCTGAAGATATGCTAATATATCAAGTCATAAAAAATGTTGGAAATATGGGTATATGGAAAAAAGATATGAAAAGAGAAACAAATTTATAGCAGCCACAGGTTAACAAAGCATTGAAAAATATAGAAGCTCGTGACTTAATAAAAGGGGTGAAGTGTGTTTCTAATCGAGCAATGAAGGTGTTTTTTCTAGCAGAATTGACACCTTCAAAGGATATACATGGAGATGCATGGTACACAGGGCTAAACTTTGATATGGAGTTCACTAACATTGTTAAGCAATAGTGTTTGCAGTTCACCTTGCAGCAGGGTGTAGCCACTATTGAGAGTGTTGCTGATTTTGTGAGAAAATCAGGGATATCAAATGTGGAATTGAAGTTTGAAGAGCTCAAGAAAATGGTGATGTGGAAGAAGCGATAAGCACGAGAACCAGAGACTGCTGCTATAGAGGTTCCCAAGCTCAAATTCAAGAGTGGTCATCATTTCTGAACATTCCTTGTGGAGTTTTCCCTGTCTTGCGAGAGTGCACAGATGATGGTTTGATTTCTGATTTCCATGGCACAACAGCTACATTATACATGCAATAATTTCTTAAACTCTTGCCTTCTTGTATGCCTTTCAACAGATGGAGGAGGGCCCGCCTTCTTCTTCTTGAAACTGAATAATCGCTTCTTCATCTTTACTCGAGTTGAACTCTTCAATGCATTCAGTATTGATGACAGGGTGTTAAGGCTCCCCTCATGTAGCTCTAGCTCTACTCTATTGTTTCGGTAACAAAATGCTCTGTGTTTAGTTTGCCCCCGTTTAGTTTGCTCGTCAATCCTCCATGAAAATACCCTCTTGAAATTTTAATCGAGTGGGAAAATGGTTTTCGGACGACTCAAATCATTTTAATCGGAAGGGTCAAAAATGTTTATCACAATATAATAATTCCAATATAATAAATATTTTAATTTCTTAAAATTTATTCCAATATGGTAAATATTTTAATATTTTTCAAAAGAAAGGTGGATACTATGTTTAGTTTGCAAATCAATTTATTTTTTATGTTTTTTATTTTTTTTCCATTGTATATGTTTAATTTCTATTCATATTCATTTCGAATTTATCAAGTGTCTAGAGATAAAATCTAAAGAGGTTTGAACCTCAAGAGATTTGATTCTTCCCTCTAGACCTTTGGTAGATCTAGAGTTAAGATAGATCTAGATTGGTTTAATTATTAATTTTATGTTTTTAATTTTTATTTTATTTTGACGGACTCAAAATGTTAAAGAGAACATTACAACATATTTACCATAAGAGAAGAATTCAACACTTGAGAAACCCTAGAGGCCCATGGAAAAATTGCAGGCGAAGAAGGCGTCGTAGTTTTGACAAAGAGTGAACAGGCTCTAGACATTGCTAGGCTCTAATATCATTGTCAAAATGCAAGATAATATTAAATGGTAACCATGATTTTTTTATCCATGTGATATATATTTTGTAGAGAGATGGTCACCATGATAAACCCTTTGAAGACACCCAGCTACTCATAAAATATGTTTTTAAGATGAGATGTCGATTTCTTACTATTGGACCCACATGGAGGAGGAGGAGTTGATGGATTATGAACTAGAGGAGGGGGGTTTTAAAAAAATTTGGTCTAGTCCCAAGGATTTTATCCATTTGCATTTAAAAGTCAACTTATAAGGTCACCATACTGCAGTTTCTAGGCCTACCAGATCTTTTGAAAGAAAAGTTAAGAATTCAATAGGCAACTATGTAGCGGTTCGAAGGCCCTAACCCTTGCTCCAGCCACACACTATTCGGGTGCTTTAGTTTCGACTAGCTCGGGGCCTAAGAATTTTTATCAGGGGCTAGAGAACTCTTCTTGGTGTGTGTGGCTCTAAGTTTAGTTTCCCTATTGTCGCACATATTGGAGGAAGACATACAATGTGTTACTACTTCCTTAGGGTTTTCAGAATTTTTTTAACAAAGTGGGAGTTCTTCACTCTCAGAAGCCTCTCTAGATTGTTTTCATGTATATCCTTCATCTCAAGTGCCATCAGCCTCGCCCTCCTTCAGTGAATTAGTGAAGAGAGCCTTGCCTCGACAACGGAAGAAGGTCAAACTAACATCATGAATGGTCTTGTGGTTTTCAAGGAGAAACACTCTTGTGAATAAGAAGGAATTATGATTCAAAAGGAGTATGAGAAAGCGAGGAAAAGGAAAATCCATTGTAGTGTCAAGAAGAAGAACAAATTCCTCCTTTCTCTATTTTTGGGAGTCAACATCACCATTCAAAATACTAAGGAAATGTCCCAAAAATCCTTGGTGGGGCAAGTAAGGGGTTGAAAATTCAGGTCCTCAACCCTAAACATGTGGGCGGACAATAAAATCTTACCTATTGTAAAATTTTCTCTATAGGTGTCACTATTAGCCCAAGGTTAGATTCATTTGTGCTTCAAAGATGTAGCAGACACCCAGAAGGTACAACAAATGGTTTAGAAAACTGATTCATCTCCTATCGTTTTCAATTTCTAGATGTCCCTCTTCAATGCAAAGTAGGAGAGACTAGATATGGCCCCAGTCTAGGTTCATCTTCCAAGTCACCCTCCTACCTATTGGGATGACCTAATTTTCAAAGATACAGGTAACTCATTGGGATCTTATTTAGCCCATGAATCTACATATTCAGAGATGGGGATTAAGACGTATACCCATATTTTGGTTAATATGGACCTCATAGAAGGGCTTATAGAAGGCATGGATATTGGGATTCGTGTGGAGTGTATTTAGATATTGGGTTATGAAGGAATACCTTTTAGGTGTAGGCGGGGCCATAGGTATGGGCACCTGGCTAAAAACTATAAGCTTCCCATTTCTTGCTTAGGACTATCCATCTAGAGGAAAGGACATATTAGGTTAGAAAAGGGTTATGGATTAGAGGTTTTGGGCTTTGAGGAAAAGCTAAATGGTGCAACTCCTCTCTGCAACACATCCTCCAAGTCGTTGGTGACAATTGTCAAGATATGGTGTTTATGTTGTCAGTTTTCTAGAAGGCCTACTAAAAGGGTGGAGTTTCATTTCCTTGGATGCTAATGGAAGGTTAGGGGCTTTAGCAGTTGGATGGAAAGCCATAAATATTTGGGTATCCAATTCTCGGGGTTTGGATTCTAGTTTTTCCATTGAGGACAAAGAGGAAGAAATGGAGGGAGACATGGAGAGGGAGGTAGGGACAAGGAAAGAAAGGGAGGGAGCGAAGGAGGGAGAGGGGGAGAAAGGGAGAGCTAGAGACTAAAAATTATGCACACTATTTATTTGTTGTTATTAGAATGAAGGTTTGAGAATGTATTTTGTTGAGGAAAAGGTGAGAGGCAACCCTAATTTTAGGAGATGAAGTGGTTATGGTAGCAAGGAATCTTTTAAATGAAACATTTATTTTTCATGTTATAAAATGCCACCTGTTTAAGAAAACTACAAATGAAGTTTAAACCAAGTTGTAAAAATCTAGAATCTTTATTAAATGTAAAATCATTTTATTGTTGAGAACTATCTAGTCTAGGAATGAAACTCCAACACCTTCCATTGACCAATTTTTAGTACACACTTCATTAGAGGCCTCTTTTATACTCAATTTAATATAAATTTTATGCTTAAATGATAGGACTTCCACACAACTTCCCTCATTCCATGCTTTATTGTATGCCTCTTATATATTCATCGCTTATTTATCATGTAGGAACCTCTAGTACATATTAATCCAACACATGACTCAACCCCTAAAAAATACATTTTATGCTTCCTCATAATGAAGGGGTTTATTATAACTCTTAAAGGAAGTTTAGATTATTGGTTGTGGGCCGATCCAAACCTTTCTATCGAAGATATAGTTATGATGATGAGCCTTAGAAACTTAGCCTAAATCCCATGGAATGCTCTATATCCAACCGATAGCTAGGTTGATTAATCGTATTTTATTATCTTTAATACCTTGTTTAGAATGAGATAGGTTCAATATCATACCTAGCCTAGTCATTAGCCCATGTGATTCTCTGAAACTATGCTACATGCATTGATTATCGTACTCCTTAAAGGTTGGTTTTGCAAGTGTGATTTTTTATCTTTGACATCCCATCTTGTATAATTCTCCCATAAATTATCTTCTTTTTTTTCCGAATACAAAGAAGCACATATGATAGACCTTCAACATTCGTGTATTTTCCTCGAAAAGCGAGACACTTTGAAACAAAATTAGAGTTTGCATGTCATTCATTCAATATTTTGAACAACATGCAACTAATTATGGTAGGTATTGGAGTATTCTATTTGACATATATGTTTATTTTTAGTTTCATTTTCTTAAGTCGAGATGGTATCAAGGAAAAAGAATTTGGCCATTGGTTTGACTTTGGCTGACATAGGCCGTTACTATTTGTGCCCCTTGATATATTTTCCCTTTTGCTCTTGATTCAATTATTTTTGAATGTTTTCCAACCTCATGTATAAAGTTTATCCTTATAAATTGAGTCACCTATACACCAATTTTAGTCATCGTTATCTAACAAAATTGATCATTTGGAGGATGGGGATGGTGTGGTTCTAGGCCTTGCCTCTCAATTGAACATTTCTTTATCTATCTACTTGGGTTCCAACACACCTCCTTCCTAAATTCCATGCACCTTCATTCTTTAGGGCTTACAACCTAATGTTATAATTACAAAAATGGATGAATGACAATACAATGTTAAGGAAAGTTCTTTTGCATGCCTTAAAGTGCCCTGGATTCATATGAAGACTCTTAGCTATTTTTTTTGTTTCTTCTAAGTTCAATGCATTTTTGATTGCAACTTCTTTGCTCACCATTCATTATCTAACATTCCTTATTGTTCTTCTTTCGTGGATAGTTTGTGGCATAGTGTCCATGCTCATGAATACTCCTACCCTCCATTTTTCCAAACATCATTTTTAATATTATGCCTTCAAATATAATTTTAATATCACACCCACTGTTTTTCTTATGGATGTTGAGTGCACTCCATGATTCTTTGTAATGCCAACAATTGATTTAAAAGGAAGCTTCAAAAATCAATTCAATTTCATTCTAATAAATTTATTTTAAAAACATTGATGGCGAACCACACAATAAGTGGTTCGAAAGGCATGTAATTTAAAAATTTTATGTGATTTATCCATAAGAGTTTTTAAAGAAATTAATTAATTAATTATTAAAATAAAATTGAGATAAAATATTAAATTTAGGAGAGGTTTTTGCAACCCATGATTTTGCTCATGGTATTCCACCTTGCCAACAAGGGGGAATTAACCTGCTCTCGTTTGGAATGGTTAATCCCAATGGGTTTTAAGGATTATTATAAGGGTTAGGGAAATAATTAGTTATTGGTTAAGGGATTAAGGATTAGGGGCTTAGGGCTTAGGGGAATAGGGGCTTAGGGGTTAGAGGTTTAGGGTTTAGAGGTTAGGGGAATAATGAGATAGTGGTTAAGGGGTTAGGGATTGGGGGCTTAGGGGTTAAGGGGTTAAGGGGTTAGGGATTGAGGTCTTAGGGGTTAGGGGATTTAGGAGCATTTATGGGTTAGGGGAATAATGAGTTAGTTGTTAAATAGGTTCGGGGTTAAGGGAATATTATGAATTTAGAGGTTAAGGGGTTAATGTTATGCATTTAAAGGTTTATGGTTTAGGGGGTTAAATGGGTTAGGGGTTTAGGGGGTTAGGGGATTTAGCAGTTAAGGATTTTAGGGGTTATAAGTTAGGGGCTAATGGGGTTAGGTTTTAGTGGGTTAGATGGGCTAGGGGTCAGGAATTAGGGTTTAAGGGGTTAGGGTTAAGGGTTTAAATGTATAGGGTTTAAGGGGTTAGGGGTTAAGGGTTTATAGGTTTAGGGTTTAGGGGTTTAAATGGGTTAGGGGTTTACTAGGGGTTTAGAGGGTTAAATGGTTTAGGGGTTAAGGGTTTAAAGGTTTATGGTTTAGGGGTTTAAAGGTTTAGGTGGTTAAATGGGTTAGGGGTTGGGAATTAGTGCTTAAGGGGTTAGGGGTTAATATGATAGTTTCATTGGTCTCTTTTTGTGCACAATAGTTGCTTATTCTTTGCGTCTCAATGTAACAATTTTGTAAGTATTGTTGCTTGTTTCCATGTCTTATTTATTTATTAATTTATAGTATTTGTTAGCCATTGATTTACATTTATTGATGAAAATGTTTATTTCAATCAAACCAAATGTATGTTCAATCTCCAGTTTCAAACTCAGCCACAGTGTTGTCACATAATTTAAGTCCAGAGAATGGCCATCGGATGAAGTCTTAATAACCATACTGCACCTCATGAATACTCCAGAAAATCTTAAGCTCCAGTGTCCCACATTCATGAGAAATTTGGCTCTTACACTCTTGGTCCACCTGAATGTGTCCTGGAAATACCCTTGTTTATTGCAAAAACATCCTAATGTTGTCAACCTTGTCCCTTAACAGACCAAGGAAACATATGTGACTAAGAGGAATGGAAAGCACTACAAAGTTGAAGAGAGTACAAAAGACTAAGATGGTTTAAAAGACAAGCTTGAAGAATGTAGCAGTGTTGAGACAACTAAAAGTTGTCCCAAACAAATAGATGATAACGCGATACCTTCTTCTGTACCAGCCAAGAAATACTACATTCATTTGAGAGCAAGAAGAGGCCAAGCAACTGATAGGCATAGCCTGGAAGATAGGGTATGGTTCCCTCTTTTTGACGAAATATTTGATCTACATTTTTTCTATCGAAGATTAACCATTTTAACCTTGCCAACAAGGTGGAATTAACCCAATCGTAGGTCCCAGTATGTCATGATATATATTAACTCTAGATATATATGAGAAGGAATAATAAATACATAGATTGAGAGAGATGGCCAGACAAGGGGAGTCACAAGGGAAAGGTGGAGATAAACTGAAGGAGAGGGGAGAGAAGGAATGGAGAGAGAGAGAGAGGGAGAGAAATGAGAGAGGTAGAGAAGGGTAAGAGAGGGAGATAGAGAAACAAAGATGGAAGAGGGGAAGAAAGAAGGATAGAGGGAGGGATATAGTGAGAGGATTGGAGCGTAGAGAGAGAGAGAGAGGGGAAGAGAGAGCAAGGTAGGAGAGAAAGGGAGAGAGAAGAAGTAAAATGGATTAAAACAACAAATATATTAGGCCCACTCTACACAAATCTGCAATCTGAGAATTTGGGATAAAAATAGCAGGCTCCAACAAAAATTGCATAGAAGTCTTTATTACTGAAATAGAAGAATGTCACGACAAGTTGTCATCTCACAAAAGCTCCTACTAAAACTTACAAGCTAACAATACTCACTCTTATTATCTATTTATACAAATGTGTAACTACTGTGCCCATCCTTTTCATTTATAAGTTAAGAGAAGATGTTGTTAGAAAATAGGCTAATGATAGTGTTAGTGGTGCATCTCCCTTGAGCATGAGAAACTCCCTCATAACTTTGCCTTGTATGCAAGGCTTTTCTTTTAGAGTAGTGCATTATCACAGTAGATATAAATCCTCTCCTGAAGGTGCCTCATTCCATAAGTGTGAACTCATGAATGCACCTGATATGATGGTGTTAATCTCCTCAACTATTTTGCCATACTTGGTGGGTGTGACCCAACAACTAATTCGTCTATCCTTGAAGGTGTCGTTATAAGCTTCTAGCTATATTTAAGAATCTTTCTGACAGGTGTAACACAATCGAGCTCTGCAATCCTGGTGCTGCTCAAATTCTCAAGGCTGAGGTGAGACCAACTCGGACCAACTAGGTAATCTAACACTCTTGAGATTTTTTTTTTCCAATAACCCATGATTGTCCCCCAAATTGTCAAACTTTCCCTTTGTTAGGAGCTTTGTCAAACTATTAACCATATGCAACTTTTTTCAGAATGCGGTCCAACACTACTAACTTTCTAATGAACTTGGAATCTTAGGAAATTGTATTGAATATCAATGTGTTTGAAATGGTCATGACACATTGGATTTTCATAGAGCTTGATGTAACTTTGTTTCTCACAAGAGAAAATATTGGGCTTCAACAACTGATTGGTTGACACTACAATCAAGTTGAAAATCTATATAGCTTCATAATAAGTATATGAAACTGCCATATACTTTGCTTCAGTGGAACTGAATGCAATTGTTGCTTTCTTCTTGTTGATTTAATAAAACTGATTTATAAAATGATAATAATGATGTTTAAAATGAGCCTTATGATGGTCTATTTATACACATTGATTGTTCACGAGGTGTAGGGGTATGTTTATAACATCACTAACCTTGAAAGCTTTGTCTTGAAAGCATAGTAATTAGAATTTTCTTTAGTTAAGCACATTTTTGTGGTGGAATGAAGATTATCAGATATCTATATATACTTTGTAGAGGTTTGAATTTTTTTGTCCTTTGAATGTTGGTGAGGTTTCTTTGTATTTTTTGCATCATAGTCTAAAGTATTTTGACCTTATTTTAACATGAAAGCTTTATGCTTATTGGCAATATATTTGAAATACCTGCATGATCAAGAAACTGTTATGGTTAATTAAATTACTAATTAGGTACTATAGAAAGAGGATGATGTTGAGAGAGCTTGCCTGGGTGACTCTGGGAGCAACCCAGAGGTGGTCAGACAAAGCTCTTCTAAGTTACAAATCGGAAGAGAAAAAACTAGTGATGTATATGTGGTTGCTGAACCTAGACTGTATGGAAAATCTTGGCAGAGAGTGTTTACCTTTCCATGTCTTCACGAAAGTAGGTTGTCTGGTCATAGAATAAGATCACTACATGTAGGTGATGGTTATGTAGTAAGTTCTCAACCTTGTCTTTAGAATGGCTGACAGAGAGGATCAAGTTTGAATACAAGATATAATTTGATGAATTTGGAGATTTAGAGTTGAGGAAAATATTTTTGTGATGTTTTGATGGGTGCTAATTTGTAGGGTTTTCCATTTTTATAATTTTATTTTTTGTGCTTTCTACCATGCTACCTAGTTGCTTTCCTTTTTCCCTAGCATTTTAAATTTTTCGATGTCTATCTCTCTATTGTTTCTTGCCCCATTTGAAATGTCATCCTTATTTCGTAGGTGTTTTCTTCAATATAGTGTGAATATTTTTCCATCACATAGCTTCTGTGGGGTTTGTCTATGCAAATAGCTTGTAAGGCCCATTCATCAGGGTATTTGATGAAATGAAATGATTATCGATGATCACCAACTAATGATACTTGCAGATATTTACTCTAACAATTCTACAATTTTCTTGTGCCAACAATTATACAACATTTTAACTTCATGAATTAGTCTCCTCTATTCTCTTAGATGATTCTATAAGCATTTATTGTTGTTGTCAAAGATTTTACTCTCTAGTCCCATTGAGCTATTTCAGTTATTTGTGGACAATATTGATCTATTTTCATTTCATTTCTTCAATTTTTCTTACTGTGATGCGTTGCCTTTCGCCAGTGCCTTCTTTCTTACGTATGATTTTTCTGCTTAAGCATTCCACCTAGCCAGAGCAACAGGGGCAGTAGAAGCCACGCAGTCCAGCCAGAGCCCAGCAGGGGCAGCGCAGAGGCAACAAGAGCCACGCAGGGCTGACGCAGGCCCAGAGGGCAACGTAGGGGCAGTGTAATCCCTTCAGGTGTGACACAGGCCCTTACTCAGCAGCGCAGAGGCCGACGCAGGTCAGTTAGGATAACATAGAGGGATTCAGAGCAGCATATTACTGTTGTTTTTATTTCTCTGTTGGGTGAACCAGTTTTGGTGCCCAGGATTGTTGTACTTAGATTATGCATAATAATGAAAACCCTCTAGAGCTAGATGCACCGATTTTCCCACATTGGGTTTTTTTTTTTCCGGGGATAGTTGTCTAGAAAATCCGTGTGTCACTTTGTCTATGAGCATGTTATTCAATATTTGATCTGTATGTGTAGGTTGCTAGTTTTATTTACTATTTAATTCGCTAATTTATTGAATATTTCAAAAATTAACTTGTAACTTAATTTAATTAGGAGAAGTAAATCAAGATACTGCAATAGGGTTTCTTAGATTAAGAAATTTTCACGTTACCTAGGTCTAGCCCCATTAGGTCACCTAGGGCAACAATTTCCCAGGAATCTAGCTAGAGGAAAACTTTTATCTCCTAGAGGCAGATGCGTTGCTAGGTTCCCTCACTCTCCTCAGAACTTGGGCCATTCCGATGGTGGAATCTCTGCATACCTCAAGCCTTAGCTCTAAGATCAAGTTTTGCCTAGGTGTTCCCAAGGATAGAACCTAGTAGGATCAATTTGACCTATCAAAGTAAAAAAAATTGTCTGATCCTTTCCCATCACCTTTCCCACGACAGGAACATCATTGGTTACTAAATTCCATCCCTGAACCTGGGCTAGGTCCACTTGGCCCCGTGTGGTCCCATTTGGTGTCAAAGGCCTTTCATCAAGGACCATTTGGGAATCCAAGTTCCAAAAGGATTTTAGGGATTGAGAAATTCCTTCATAAGTCTTATTCTTCTCCCTCAACCCTTCAATCCCCCTCCTCTCTCCCTAGAAGGTAGTTCCCTTGATTAAAAGGAAAGCAAGTCCCATTCTTTATTTTATCTTAGGGAAAGGGTTTCGAGGGTCACTTCCCACCTATTCATTGATAAAACCCCAAACAACCAAGGGTCAAGGGTCTTTTTTATTATTTAGAATAAGATAAAACCCTAAAAAACCAAAACCCTATCCTGAGGAGATGTAACACCAAGATTTTATGGGCCCCGTTGGGGTTTGTTGGGCAGCCAACTTCCCTGAGTCATAACTTCGTCATATGATATTCGTTTGACACACATTATACCTCATTAGAAATATCTCTTTGAGGACTACAACCACTTTTATGATTTCTGTTAAATTTCTGAACCTTTCATGCCCAAAAAACATCGTTTGGGGCCTCAAAATGGCTTTGAAAGTTCAGGACCCGAAAAACTGACAAAAATAGTAAATTGTGCTATAATTAAGGAAACTGAAAAACTGAAAGAGACAATGGCTAGGGCCCAAGTGGAATAGGCAGATGGCCACCAATATCCACCTTGATCACCGTAAATCAAATTTCTTGAGCTAACTCAATCATCATGACTTACTTAATTGACATAAGTTGTTATGAGACGAAATTACAATTTATTGTCCAATTTATTTAAGGGAAAAATAAATTAGACGCCTCACATTCCTCACTCCTGGTACATCAAAATTCCTCACCAGTGTGGGTGCATTTTTTTTGTCCTTTCTATTCGCCAATTTCACTATTTCTTGTTGCAAATTTCAACACTCCCTCTCAACAAGAAAGAAATTCAATCTATCCCCATTTGATACCTTTGGAATGTTCTGCATGCTACACTTCTCTAGTGTTGTTTTCACCTACAAATCCTGAAACTGAATAGCCTCTGAACAACTAAATCAGTATAATGCATCTGTCATCAGAGTCTTCTGACTGCTGCTAGTTACTGCACCTGTCTAGTACTGGATTCTCTGCACTGCTACTGACATCTGCGTCCGTGCCCTTTGAACTATTGCTAACTCTATTTGCGCTCCAGTATTTGACATCTGTCACTCTAATTTTTGTCTTCCTGACATCTGACTACATCAATCTAACTGATCCTTCCTACTACTGTTGTACTTTGGGCTCCTTGTAGCCAGGTTCAATCCATGAGACACGCCATCTCAATGGACCTTGCCCAAATTTCTTATCTTGGGATTATGTCTACACATAACCACACCTTACACCTCGAGGTATGGCTACTACCTCTTCCCATATAGCTCGAAATTTCCCCCTCATGGAGGTCTTTGCTTGAGTGGACACTTCCACTCGATCTCCTCTCTGCTTCTCCAATTGTGGTAGCTACTCCACAACCTTCTGAGACTGCTTCTCATGAGGATGCATATTGAGAGGTAATTTACGCTCCCTCTAAACCACCAAGTCTCTAACTTCTGCCTTTCTCCTCAAATATTTGCATGCATATGGTACCTCAAGTGCATATAGATTCTTGACTCGCGCACAGTGTAATTGTCCCGAAGTTATAAAAAGTTTCTAAAAAAGAGTTGATTTTAAATCGATGATATCTCCCTCATCTGAGCTCCGAATTGACTGATTTTTTTTTTCCAATTGGGTAGATTTTCGCAAGGAATCCAAATACTCTATTTTTTTTCAAAAATTTTACACCAAAATCTTCAAATATTCTCTACAAACTTGCCACCCAAAAAATTCCTGCTCTGATGCCATGTAGAAAATCTAACCAATGAGATTCAATCTGATCTTGTAATCTAATAAAACAAGATACTGAATCCTTCCTACAATTTATGGAAACAAAACACGATCGCAGAATCATATATAAGTAAGAGAGATAAATTATCAATCGCACAACAACATGATGTATTTGGGGAAAGAAACTAATCAAAAGTCCTCTATCTCTATTATGTATTAATTCAAGGAACCATGAAACAATACAATGCTTAATCTCTCATGAGATTCTCCAACACTCTGTCAATTGTCTCCTGTTGATCTAGGCAAAATCGGTCTAGTACTTAGCCAATTCTCATCCTTACTTCAGCTTGCCTTGCTCATGCAATTCCTAGGGAATTAACTCCTTATTAATTAGGAAAACCAGTCTTCCTTGATTGCGCAATCCATCATGGCATCCCAATGAATTTATAATTGCACATGGAAAATTTTCTCTGAATAAAACTGATAGTTATGTTCCTTTTAGCCTCTGTCTCAAATGGGTATTCCTCGAAACTGACATGCATGCAACTATTAATAGTGAATTATCAGTTATTTGATTGATCATTCATTGTGAATTAAATCAAATTTATTTCACTGGACCTCTCACTAGCTCATCACTCAGTTAAAACTAGTTAAATTGATTTATCTCATTTAATTGAGTTAATTACACTTACACCCCACTAATGCATCGACTTCAACTCGACCCCAAAAATATTAGAATCCCTCTAGAGGCCTCATATTAGACCCTCAACTCGAATTTCTTGAGCTAACTTGGTCATCATGACTTAATTAACTGACACAAGTTGTTATGAGATGAAATTACAATTTATTGTCCAATTTATTTAAGGGAAAAATAAATTAGACACCCCACATTCCTCACTCTTGGTGCATCAAAATTCCTCACCAGTGTGGGTGCATTTTTTTTGTCCTTTCTGGTTTCCAATCTCGCTGTTTCTTGTTGCAAATTTCAACATTTCATAATTTGATGCGGCCTTCACACAAAGACACCATTGAAATCACATGCCCAGATTCTCATGAGAAACCTCTCTTAAGCTTCATCTGCTAGAAGAGAACCAACAATATGCGATCCTACTTCCTAGCACAAACTGACCATTAAGGTATGAAACATTATTCTGAACCCTCACATGATGATCTTGCTCTTGGAGGATGATCATGAATTCCCTTTAGCAACCCTTACTTGGCCCTCCTACTCGACCTACTTTAGGAATACATCTCTCTTCACCCCCTTGATGTGCCAGATAGTGGGAATACATGTCAAACATGCTAAGATGTGCCAAGTGATAAGGCATGCCAAGATGTGCAAGGGTGTGTCAATGCATTTCAGGGACTGTCAAGACAACAAAAGGGAGAAAAAAGTTAAACTACAAGGAAATGAACACATAAGAGGGTTAATAAGTCATCAATTTACCTTTTCCAAGAGGGGCATGCTAGGCACACTAACACTAGCTGGCAATAGGTGCCAAGTGCAAAGTCTTAGTGCATTCTATGTGCCAAGTATTCCTTTGTTGCTTCTTATCTACTTTCCAACAATTGATCATCACGAATACATTTAATATTAAACCATGCTAAATCATACCAAGGAATTTCAACGTATTCCATACATGATAAGACTTTCCAAGTGCCAACACGTGCCAAGCGCCAATATGTGTCAGGGACTAGTGTTATGCATGTTATGAAGTGGAAGGAAATGCTGAAGAGTGGTAAGGTGTTATAGAGAGTGATAATGCATGTTGATGAGTGTTAAGGAGTACTAGGAAAAAACATTAAGGGAGCACTAGGTAAAAATTTAATGAATATGAGGAACGTGTACTGCGAGAGACTAGTGTTAATGGTCAGTGTTAGTTGTCATGCCAAGGAGGGAGTGACAAGGTATGCTAAGCATTGGTAAGGCATGCTAGGTAATATCAAGGCATGTTAAGAATTCCCAAAGTGTGCTTGGGAGTTCCAGGGTGTGCTAATTATATCATGTGCCAACTAATAGTGCCAAGATATGCCAATACATGCTAGGTGCTAAGGATGTGGCATAGGGTGCCAGGGTATATCAATATGTGTCAAGGAAACAAAAGGAAGAACCAATAAGAGGGTTAATAAGTCAGGACTTTATATTTTTGAATAGGGGCATGCTAGGCACACTAATAATAGGTCCCAATACATGCCAAGTAGCAATATGTGCCAAGTGCTAATGTATGTCAATGCATTCAACAAAGGTGTTCCAGGGCATGCTAGGGACTATATGCAGCATGCCAACACATGATAGGAGATTTCCATGTTGTGCTAGCACATGCCACCATGTGCTTGGGCGTTAGTGTCATCACAAGATGTTCTAGGTACAAAGATGTTCCAAGACATGTGGGGTGCTAAGAAATGTTAGTGTGTGCCAAAGCATTAATTTAAGGTGTGCCCAAATTGTTGAGGATTGTTAGGTCTTTCTCATTAATAGAATTGTTAGAGCTCGATTATGTATTAAATAATATATTTCCTACACACAATAGTGGAACTTTATCTAAATGAAATTTGATAGATAATAAAAATAATAGATATGAATCATGTGTTAACTCATAGGAAATCTCTATTCGACTAGTCATTACTTGAGGGAAATGATACACGCTTATTACTTCTTAAAAAATTGACTGACCCTAACGACTATGGCCTTGGACATATTATAAAAAATTCACCACAATAATGGTATTAAATCACTATCTTTTGACAAAAAATATATTAACAGGCACATAGCGTCATCAAAAACTCATTGGAATGATCAATGATGATGAACATTTTTTTATCATCACCAAAAGTAACAAAAAGAGCATTGGTGAGGGTCATTAAAAGTTCATCACTAGAAGTGTCACCAAAGAGAGAATTAGTGATGGGCCTTTAACGACCCTCACCAAAAGCGAAATGTATTTGGTGATGGACCATAAAGGACCATCACTATATACACTTACAGTGACAGTTTTTAGTGATCAATGATGACGGACATTTTTTGACCGTCACCAAAAGTAACAAAAAGAGCATTGGTGAGGGTCATTAAAAGTTCGTCACTAGAAGTGTCACCAAAGAGAGAATTAGTGATGGGCCTTTAACGACCCTCACCAAAAGTGTCATTGAAAATTTCTTTGGTGACGGACCATAAAGGACCATCACTATATACACTTACAGTGACGGTTTTTAAATGACCGTCACCATATGTGACATTGGTGACAGACCTTAAAGGTCCGTCACAAGCATGACCCTCACCAATGTGCTTTTTTCTTGTAGTGTTTTTCAAGCTTTGATGAAAACAAAAAGGGACTTGAAGCACAATTTCATCTCTTCTTCGAGCTTTGATAACAATGAAAAAGGAACCCTTGGAGTCTTCTTTAACTCTTTTCAGTCTCCGATAATGTGAAAATATTGTCAAGAACTTGTATTTTCAAGCTCGTAAAATTAAATGAATTGGCATCTACTTAGTTTAAGTTTAACCCTTTTCTGGACTGAGATAGATTGTTTACGAAAAAGGAAAACCTTAGTCGGACATGGCTAGGAGGTTCTCTCAGATATCATTTTACACCTTTTCAGATCTGAACGATAAATTTATGAAAAAGGACTCATGGAGTTTGATTGTGTCCTCCTTTTCAAACTCTCTAAACATGAAAATGGAGCAGGATCTCATTGTCGTTAGGCTCGTTAAAACATAAAATAGCGACAGGCTTGTCAATCATGGCAAGAATCCAATTTCATTTATTTCTAGACTCGTTAAATTATTAAATAGCGATGCATATTCGCCCGAGGGGTTGAACTATAGATCAAGAATATGTTATCCTACTCAAGCTTGTTAAAAAATAAAGAGGTACTAGTCGAGAAATGAGCAGAGAATATTTGTGAAAGTGAACAAAACTTTTACGGTAGTAGGTCGCTCTTGAACATGACACTTCAATCCATCATCGTGACTATTTGGGTTGGGTAATATTCTTGATGGTTCATTCATAAATATGGTTCATCATACCTTCACTTACGTTTTGGGTCAATGCTACCAAATCATCTCAGTGTCGTCGATATGTTCAAGAGAAGTTATCCATTGAATACTCATCCTTCTGCAATACTCATAACACTTCATTTCATGATAGTCATCCCTAAAAATTTCTATATCAAGTCACATTCTATCTCATAAATCAATAACTCTCGTTTCGCGACAAAGTGCCTTCATGTCGACATCAAATCATCATCCATGAAGTTTACCTAGGAACATCACTTTCTAGTACCATGAGGCTTGTTACGACATCCACAAGATCCTCACTTCCAAACCTTTGACCGAAATATTTTTTCTTGTGTTCGACATCAAATCATCTATTTATGCCTTACAAAATGTACTACAGTACCTTGAGAGCCATTAACATCAATAGTGGTTCTCTTGCGTTTGTTAACAACTCACATCATTCGCGGATAATCAAACAATGTCTTACCATGTTCGACTGCAAATCATATATTCGCATGGATAGATGTGTATTCGAACGATCGAGTGAACGAGATTAGAAAACCTTGGATCTAGTTTCAGCCATTCTAGCTGTGATTTCAAGATTTTTGTACACATCATCTGTATGGTGACCTTACATACATATCGTCATACGAACATGGGCCTATATCTGTAGGCATTTTTGTATTTCAAAACATTCCAATGTAGACGACTTTCTGCACTATGTACATGTCATTAGATAGTTTATTTGGTGAGCATGGGAATTCCTCCCTCAGCAATTCATGATTAAGATGAAAATAGAATGATGTAATGTATTGTAATATTGATGTAGGTTTCCACTCCACTTCAGTTCCAACTCATCACATAGTAGATAATCTCATTCAAAAAATATTGTTATTATTTCAACTTCATGCTTTAGGGGGCAGCTGTTATAGGTCAATTTGGGCATCATGCCCCATGACCTGGTCTAACTGGATAAGGTGGAGGAATACAAGCACATATTCTCCTCACCCATAGGGGTACCCTTGCACTATCAAGTCAAACATCCAATCATTCTATCTCCCAGAGCATCTCTACCCAACAAAGCTCTTCATAGCTTGACTAATCGTAGTCCCTTCAAGTGGGTCTAGTATTTAAAACATTTTTTCTAATTGGTGTTGCCATACCTCATGCAACTACTCAGAAATAATCCACATATGTACTATCTGAGGCTAATAAAGAAACCAAATTTATGTAACACGTCCAATACATTATCCAACAAGTTCACAACATCATCGAGAAGTCTAAGACTAAGTACAAGCAGTGACATGATCAACAACAGTTACCATAGAATTTTCAGGTGGGCGATAATGTTTGGTTGGATTTGTAGAAATAATTCCTTAACAGAGCCCATTGGAAGCTCAAACAACTCCAATATGGACATTACACAATCACCAAGGTTGTGAGATACAATTATTTGGAGCTGAATATTCCACCATTCTTTGCTCTAGACCCATTTTTCAATGTGGACTGCCTTCAGCCCTATTTTCCACAATTATTGGACACATTAGACATTGTCAAAAAACTCACACCAACAAACTTAAACCGAGACTACATGGAACAAACCACAATGGATCAGATCATGGAAAAAAATATCAAGAACAAATGAGAGAAAAAGATCCATTTGTGTTGGGTTGTCAAAGCTGTCCAACTCTTGAGCCATGGCAAGTGGCTCACTAGGGACCAAGTTCAAATAGAAGTTTACTCATCTCATGGAGGAACTAAACGTAATGGGGAAAATTACTTCCTAAAGGGGGAGGAATGATCTAGGTGGATATTTGTGGCCACCTGCCTATTCCACTTCGATCCCCACCATTGTTTCTTTCACCTTTTCTATTTCGTTAATTGTAGCACAATTTACTATTTTTGTAGTTTTTCGGGTCGTGAACTTCCAGCAATGTTTTGAAGCCCTAAACGGATTTTTTGGGAAAACCAACACCAACATAGGTTGTATACCAATGTTGGTTTCTTGAAATTATTATAGGTATTATGGGCATAAAAAAAAATTTGTATGCCAAAGTTACGTCCCTCAGAAGTTGATGTACCAATTTACCGAAACAAGGCCCATATTTTTGGTGCTTCGTCTCCTGGGGGTATGTTTTTTCTATTTTTAGGGTTTTCCATTATTTCTCAATAATAAATAGGCATTCAAGCCTCAGTGTAACATAGTTCAGAGGCATTTAGCCCCCACATATATTTTGAGAGATAAACTACCATGGCCCAAGCTATTTATTTCCATTCTGTTTGTAAGCTTATTTCAATTATTTGATATTACTGAAATGAAGTGTATTTTCTGATGCATCTGTGCATTTACGTTTATGTATGTATTTTATTGTGTTCCTACATAAATCTGGATCTGAGTCATGCTTAGAAGAATGGAGAAATTGTTAAGTGTCATACATGACTCACAGACAAAACAAAGAAAGGCCACATTGGATCGAAGTGAAGGTGACTTGATACACATGATTTGGGTGGAATTCTTCATGGAAGTTTTATTGAGGCCAAGATGCAGTCTTGGGTGAACCTTTAGTGGGGGATACAACAATCAAGGAAGGGACCTGCAATGCGATATGAGGTTTGGGCAACCATGGGCACTAACATGAATGAAGACATGGATGTGATGATAAAAGTTATTTTTGGAAGCTAAATTCATGGGCATCAAATTGAAGACAAGATTGCATGACAAGTTCATGCAAAGGCATCCAAAAAGATCACTTGTAGAGATGTCATATATGGGCCTCAAGGAGGAGTGCCAAGGAGAGTATGTTGGGTAGGAAGACATTTTACAGATGGAAAAATGGGTATGTGTAACACCCTCTTCCCACATTTACCCAAGTAACTGGTAAACCATGTTAAACATGTGGCGATAGGATACTGATATGAGATTTAGGCTCCTAGTTGACTTTAAGGAAGTGCAACCGATAAAAACATGAAAAACAAACCTTACAGAACATCAACAACACATCTAGGACATAACCCAACCTCCCAGACCCTTGAACCCTAAGGGTGAACTTATTTTTGACCCTTTAGAGCCTTAGTTGCAGGAATGTAAGGGAAAGGGAGTGGCTAGAAGCCTATAGCCATAGGCATGCCTAGGATATGTAATGGCTAGGGCCCGAAAACATTAGTTATATTTTTGCAACTCTGTGATTTGTGCCACCTTTTTAGCTCCAGAGCCCAGAACACTGCCCAAAATTTCATGAAACTTTAGGAGAGAATAAATAACATTAAAAAAAAGGTACAAAATAAATCACATCATCAGGAACTCATCCAGAACCCTCCTATCCATGAAAAGAATTTCATCAATCATGTCACAAACATTGCATCTACAAGTACAAAAAACAGATTTAAACATAGGGATCTCATACTTATCTCAAAATCACTAAGAAGAATTTCTCTCTTACATAATAAGCTACAATATAATCTATTTTACCATAAATACATTTTGCATTCATTTACAACTAAAAACATGGATATAACCATACATCATAACTTATAAAATACATTCTTATAACTAGCATAATAGCAATAAAAATATGAAGGATACAATAGTAATAGAATCCACATAGTAACCAGTAAAATTATAGATCAAATACCAAAGGAATGTGCTTCTCATTAGTGTAAAAACCAACAGGATATGGGACTTCCACGTTCCACCCCACCATAGATTGGGTGAGCCAAACTTACTTTAGCTAATCACCCTCGTGCCATATTCCAAGCATGAATTGGGGATCTCCTGAAACACATCAATCACAATCCATCCAGGGATTCCAAAGGAAAAACCACCTCAACCAGTGATTCCACCTCACAGTCGAACATCACAACTATCATGGATTGGTCTCTATCCAAGATGCTCCAGGGCTCTAGAGTGTTTGTTCCAACCAAATCTCAAGGAGTAGTAACTCAACCACAGCTGTTCCCGGGATCCAGAGGGTTGTCCAACCAAGGATCCAGGAGTATTAAATCAACCCACCTAGGGCTCCAAATATTTTTTCCAGCCAAGGCTCCAAGCCTACTAACTCAAGCTAGCAACTATTCACCACGCTCCACATTGCTTTTCCACCCAACGATTCCAGGAGCTAATAGTTCAACCCAACAGCTAAAGGAATCATTAGAACCAATGAGAAACAATCAATGGAATAAACCAACAACACCATGGCTGTCCAGGAAATGGAAAGGATTGGAAAATCCACATGCATACACCATGCATGCCAAAACTAGTGAGGAAAACATAAATGCAATTTGGTACTTGCAATCAAAACCCCTTGTCGTTGCTGATCTCGATGATCGATCATGATTTCCTACTATTCCTTTTCCTTTTTGCTCCAAATCACCAATTATCCACACTCTCTAAGAGTGATCATAAAACTCTATCCAAGAGTATGAGAGAGAGAATAATGAGACCTCTAAAACTGAACTGAGAAAAATCCTACCAACTGATCCTCATAATCCTCTTTATTAATGAGGCCTATATTTTCTTTAATTTCGTTTATTTTTCCTTCATTCTCCTCCTCACATGCAACTTGTGAGATTTCATCTCCCTTTTCTCATATTTTCCACTATTTTCACTAATAAATGACAATTAATGCCTCGTGCCTTTCCAAAACCTTTTCCATTTTTCTTTATCCATTTTAACCAAAATGAACACCAGATATGATTTTTTGCCCACCATTCAGCTTGGAATACATTTTTCATAAATCGTGGTCTTATATATTTTTTAAATGGATGTTTACCAGGGTTGTTACATAACCTTACCCCACTTGCATATTTTGCCCAGTATCTGACAACCAAAATGTCTCTGTTACGACACATAGGCACCCCAAAAATGACACTTTGAGGTTCGGAAAAATGTCATTTCCTGTACCGTCGCATATGCGACACTTCTAATAACTGTTGGAATAATGATACTAAACATGACATGTGTCTTCATTTAGTCAATATTTGAATCACGCTGTTCATTGTCGGTATTCCGACATTATGTGGATATGTCAGCATTACGACATTGATGCCTTCCAAAAATTTGGCGCAATGCCGATGAGATGTCATCGACTCTATTAGTTTTCCAATGATGGAAACAACCGTCAAAATTGCGACGCGAAACAACCGTCAGAATTGTGATGGAAACAACTATCGGAATTGCGACGCGACTCTTACAAATTGTTTTTGGGGGAAGAAGTAACCCTGAGATGATCATCCACTTTAATAAGGAACTCGCATTTGGCTTATGGCATGATATTAGTAGTTGATAAAGGAGAAAGGAAAATGCATGACCTCCAAAGCGAGCTATAATGCAAGACAATTGTCTCAGTTGTCTTGCATCGATCTTTGTTTCTCATTAATCAACTATTGGCATCATTCTAGAAGCGAAAATTGAGTTCCTTCCTAAAGTGTATGATCATCTCAGGCTTACTTCTTCCCCTACAGAGGTATCTTCGGTAAGAATTTGGTACCTTTTATAAGATCAAGGGCATGTTAATTTAAGAAAAACTACCTTTTAATATCCTTTTGTGTGAATTATGTTTATTTTAAAGATTTTATGTGACCTTGAACAAATTAGGGGCATCATTGCTTTACATTGCAACTTTTACATGAAAACAACACTAAACATATGTATAAATAAATAAAAAATTTCATTGAGCTTGTTGAAAACCAGATCCAAGGGGATGCCTTAATAAGTACTATTTGGTTTCCGTGTTAGCAATATCATCTAAATCAATATGGTGCAAATTTCATTCTTCAGTAAATATTTTTATTTTACTTTAAAATAATAAATCATTATAGGATGGTGTTTAAATATGTTTATTTTACTTGAAATTCAAGAGTTGATATATTGATCAAAAATTTTCTTGAGCAGATAAAGAGGCGATCATGTATAATTTATGTCCATGGAATGAGAGTTGAGATAATGACCAAAAATTTTCTTGGGCTGATAACGTGGTCGTCATGAATAATTTTGTCCACGGACTGAGCCTCAAGTTCACTAGGTGTCCATGGACTTAAACATCTTTTCCAAATGTTTTATATCTAGGACAAGGTGTCTTGTACAATGAGCAGGGTAGTGTTAAACCCATACCAAGGATTTATCTCCAACAGAGTCTCAACATTCCATGAAGGATCAAGCTAACATAAACTGTAAGCAATAGGAAAACAAGTTAAAAAAACAAGGTATTACCAAAGTTGGTTGTGTGCCCCCCACATAGAGAGCCAACGTTAGAAACATATGAGTTCAATTATGGGTGGGACCTCTTAGATCTAAGAGAGCCCATGAAACTTAATGGGGATCCTCAACCTTCAACAATA
The DNA here is from genome assembly GCA_034641835.2 of Pinus albicaulis. NCBI lineage: Eukaryota > Viridiplantae > Streptophyta > Pinopsida > Pinales > Pinaceae > Pinus > Pinus albicaulis. Next base: position 453,991,726 of record CM076573.1, read on the forward strand.
GCAGTGGCTCAAAAATCTTAAATTTTTATGTTCCACAATCATGTTTTTAGCTCACCCTTCAAGGACTCCATCAGAGACATGATTTTATATGTGATATCAACTTTCAATCAGAAGGTCAATCTTAATTTGATGTCAATTGGATTTAAGTAGTTGCTCAACAGGGAATGAAATTCTGTCATATTATAGATTTTTAATATTTAATAAATCATAAGACGTGTATTAATCGAAAAATTGCATCAGCTCAGAGTGTTTTACACAATGCATTAAGCTACAAAATATTTTTCACACTGTTGTCAAGTCTGTTTGAAGTGAATGTTAATTGTCTAGTTTCTGTGACATAGTTGTAATTTTTGTGATCACTTAGTTAATTGTGTTTTATATTCAGATATTTAAGAGACTAAAGTTTCCATGTTACGTATTGGGTGCACATACATGAATTAATAGTTGTAGTATTTTTTTCTCATTGAGTACATTGTACCTCATCAGAAACACATTTCTGAATAATTTTCAAGAAACTAAATTTTCAGGAAGCCGATTGTCAAATATAACAACCTAACAACTTGTTGCCCTAGGAAGTGGTCAAAAAATTGTTTCCTAAATAGTTAACACCACTCTTCTCTCTTATGTCTTCTGAGAAATCATTCTTCAACAAATCAGTAGTGTTTCCTTAAATTAATGCAGCAAGTGAGCATAATATTGTCTTCCTTCAAGAAATGAAAATTTCCATGATAATAATATAACAGGGTTACAGGATTCAACTGAGCAAGTACAAAAATTTCATAAATTCACTACAATTATCTATAAGTAAAAAATGAAATCATTTTACGGTGGAAAACTAAATTCCCCTTGTTGCTCCTATCCTTTGTAGATAACACTCAAAGACTCTAAGTAGAAGTATTTTGTAGGCATGGAGAGTTCTAAAAGGTGTCTACATTGATGGAAAGAACATAATAGTAAATATATTATTCAAAACCATGAATAAAATTTAATTAAACGAGTGAAATATATGTGTTTCCTTCACCACTGAGATTATTTGGCAATAGATTCCACCTAATTCTGTTGTCTGAGAGGTGAATTTTGATAGTTTTTTCAGATTCCAAAATAACCTGTAATCACAATGACCAAATTTACATGATAATTTACATGAATTCAATGCTAACACATGTCATAGTATTTCCATAACCTACCTTGCATACACAGGAAAATGAAATAAGAAAATTTTCAAAAATTATACATGTTGAGGCTTCAACTATTTCTACTAGTAGAAAGCACTAAGAATATAACATAGAAATAAGTCGCAAAAATTCTCAAGCCTCTCGTTGGGAACAATGATTCTTACATTAAAGACTCTAGTGACTTCGTTAAACTTATAAAAGAAGAGAGGGTTGAGGAGAGTGACATCCTTATATGTTTTGATGTGGTTTCACTGTTTACCAAAATCCACTTAGATGAAGCAGTAAAGGTTATCAAGGAGGTCACCGATCCTCAGACATCCAAGCTTGCAGAGATTTTTTTAAGATCCAACTTCTTCAGCTTCTAAGGAGAGTTCTATGAGCAAGTTTCTAGTGTCGCAATGGGATCTCCACTCTCCCCCATTGTGGCCAACTTATTCATGGAAAGCTTTGAAAATAAAACCCTTGCCTCCTTTCCCTTAAGTCTAGCTTGGTGGAAAATATTTGTGGATGACACTAACATAAAGTGGTCACATGGTAAGGACAATCTCGATAAATTCTTCAATCACCTCAACTAAATTTCCTCAGAAATTAAGTTTATCAGAGAGATGGAAGAAAATAGGAGAATTCCTTTCTTGGATGTCCTGGTTACCAGAAAGGAAGATGGAACATTAGGGCATTAGGTTTATAGGAAGAAAACCCACACTAATAGTTACCTTCATGCTGAGTCTTACCATCATCCTGCTCAGAAATTTTGCGTCCTAAGCACTCTTGCTATCATAGCCTTGATAATTTCCGATGAAGAGCACCTAGAAGAGGAACTCTCTCACCTAACATCTATTTTCTTAGGTATAGGGTATAAGGAAAGAGAAATAAAAAAAGCCATAAACAGGACAAAAGGCACTGTCATATCCAAGAGTTACCAGGATCCTCAGGGGAACAATGGAAGGTTTTTTCTGCCATACATCAAAGGTGTGACAGACAAGATTTCCAGGGTTTTGGGAAGGAGTGACGTTTTTGCTCAATTCTCAATAGCAGGAACCATTAGAAAAAATATGTGCTCAGTTAAAGACAACATTAGTCAGGGGTAGCTTAAAGGTGTTTACAAGATTTACTGCTCATGTGGGAAGAGTTATATCGGTGAAACTGGGTACTCTCTTCAAAAGCGTCTGAAGGAACATGGTGCCGATATTAAACATGAGCGATCTCAAACCTCGGCCCTTGCATATCACTCCTTGAAAACGAAACATCACTTATGCCTTGAGGATGCTAAGATCATTTCAAGGGAGGAACACTATCAAAAATGAAAGATTAGAGAAGCAGTGGAGATTATAAAACACCCACATAACATCAACAGGGATGGAGGATTTGAGATTAGTGACAGTTTGCGGCCTCTTATTAGATAGATTTTCTCATTAGGTTCGTCTGCCTCATAGGTATAAATTCGCAGGGTTGCTTGTTCCCCTTTTAGTTAGAATTTTATGATCGTGACCATACAAAACATTTTATTTCACTCACCGGTAATAAATAAATAAATTAATGATTATTATCAGTGAGGGGAAGTAAAATTTCAAATATTTTAGTTAAGGTTAATTTATAGATTATAATAACTTATTAGGTTTTAATTAATTATATTAATATATATTAAGTATTATCATTAACATATTTTAAAAATTTATTTACAATTAATAAACATCTTCTTCTTATTTAAATTAGACTTAGTTTAATAATTGGTATTTTCTAGTTAAGGTTAAGGTTTAGGTTAGGAATTAAATACCTTGGTGTAATTAAAATATTTTTAGTTATACAATTTTAGACATTAGTTAAAATTAATCAAAAAAAGAATTAGACAAAAAATTTAGACATTAAAATAAAAAAAATTTAGACATTAAATGCATAATAATAGAAATTAGTTTAGTATGATTAATTCAAGCCTTAGGGTTTACTAAAAAATTTAAAATTAAAATTAATAATTTAAAACTTTAAAAATTTTAGTTTTTATTAAAATATTAAATACTAAAAATAATTTATTTAAATAAGATTGTCGGCTCCTCTCATTCATCATTGCCCTCCACTATTTATACCTTGACCTTCTACGACCTTTTTTCATTCTTCATTCTCGTCCTAATGATGGATCCCCATTGGGATTCAAAACGTCGACCAATGTTTTATGATACTGTGGATAATCCAGATTCTACAAATAACAATAACCACAGAAGTTTAAAAACCATAACATAGAAATAAACCAGTAGCGCAACATGTTCTGAAGTGTTACGAAATAAAGTTGATGCATTGGTAATATTTTGACGAATAACAGATTGTGTGTCATATTTTAAGAATGCCAACAAGACTGGAACCATATGAGATAAGTGTTACAAGTTCTTCCAACCAATCTTTTCTATCATCCTCCAATAAAAGGAGAATTTGTTAGTCAACATCCAAAATATAACTATGGTAAGAAGAAAAATCTTCTAAACATAAAATAACATAACAGATGTGAACATCATCTAATTAACAATAATTTTTGCGATCCAAGTTTTGCAACATTCTTTTGAATGGCTTCAAAACTCACTATCTCCTTCCCATGTTCATTTTTATTTCTCCTTGTAATGATTTAGGAATGCCTAATCATTTTTGACATGGAAGATGGTATCTTTTAATGCTTTGAACTGAACCATTGTGATAAATAGTCTTATTCTGCAAATCAGGATTCTAGAGCCTCGCATCAGTCAATTCATGGATAAGATGCTTCTTGACCACTGCCAAAAAAACAAAGATTACATTTTAATCACTATAATATTTTAAAAAAAATATTCATAATGTTGAGATATTTACCCTAACACTCTCCTACTATAAATATTTGATGTGTATGGCTCAAAGCACTCATTGTTCCCAATAATTTTACTAGTTCATGTTGTTGGCATAGTAGCAAGAAGGAGAGAATTTCTCATGCCATTTTTTGCAACCATTTTCCTTAAGACACCTCAATCCCATCAACTTGAAGGTGTAACAACCCACATGTCTGGCTGAAGTATGCCCTGAACACCAATTTGGAAATAAATTAAAACTCAAAACCATCTACCCTCATAATGTATCTTAGACAAATGCCAGTATCTAAACCACATAATACACTTCCAAAGATAAGTTCTACATCCAAAATAAATACACCTACCTTTCTTACAGGACTCCCAACATAGGTTTCTTAAGGATCATCCTTGGCTTAAATTTCAGAAGATGACTTAACGGCATGATAATAAATTGTCTCAAAAATCTCAGAGTTCAACTTCTAAGCCTACAGTGTAGATTTCAAATATTAAATAACCATATGACATATTTATTAGAAACAAAAATCACCAAAATACATTCACTCAAATATTTTTGTGAATCTTACCTCCTCTGAGTCAAATGGCACGCCGAGCAAGATAAATGTGTTAGAAAGGCACTAAACACCAATCCAAAGAGGTTTCTGACACATACTTGATCTCTTTGTGGTTTCCATAGGATAGTAGTTCCCATCAATGATGTTATTGAGGTTTTGAGTAATTATTGATGTGACCTATCATAAAAGTAATGTTGCAAATGTGTCAGTCAAAGCTACAATACAAAAGAAATCAACACCACTCTGAAAAAGAGAAAACCAAATATTTTGAAGTATCGGTTAAAAACCAACCTCTCCTAGCTTACCAAAATCAAAGTATCAGTTCTTAGAACCTAGGCTATCAAAAATATTTGAATGATGAGACTCAATAGGAATACCGTGTAAAATTAGGGATAATCGTCTTTCAGTCCCCTGCCGATTAAGCTTAAAATAGTAACAAGAATAAATTTCAACAAGCATACGGTTTATCTTACAAACTATGGCAGAGAAATTGATGCCAAATTACAAACTGCACTTTCTATTGGGCTAGTGTACTCAAGAATTTCTGTGCAAATATTTGAAGACTTGATTGTTCCCAAATTTTGTTAATTTCTCTTCCTGTTGCACGAGTCCTAAAACCCAAACTATGGTCAACAAATGTTGCAAAAAAGAACAAACTCAAAGCCTATAAAATATGAAAGAATGGAATTACCTTGTACAACATGTAAGGATTGCGAGTTTCTATCTGAGATTCTAAAATTTCAAACTAGAGTTTTTGAGCTTTTACAAATTTCCTTGCCTTGCCCTAATTAAGCATACATGATTTCAACCAAATTTAAATACAACAAGTTAAAAAATTTAAAAATTAAAAGAAAATGAAAAATAATATCAAAGAAACCAAAAAAATACATGATATGTTTGTTAGCCTGTCAGCATACCTACTGCTCATCAAGGAAAATTTTAAGGATGGAAGTTTATCTTAAAGTTTAGAAACCTTGGTGACTCTTACTAGTTCCTAATATGCAAATTGTAAAATGTTTGGAAACAATTTTGTACAAATATTTAGGTTTCTAATGATTTTATATTATTCTATATAATATTTTGGCGATTTTTAGGGATAAATAATTTTGTATTGTAGAATGTGGGCAAATCATTTTCATAAGAGATGGAAATTGGCGAATCTTTTTTTGAAAAAACGTCGAAAATTAGCCCCCCTGTGAATATTATCCCCTAAAATTTTCCCTGCTACTCACATTTGCGGTACAGTTTATCAAACTCTTCACCCCAACAGTCTGCGAATCCAAGAGACTCATTAGGACAGAACAATGAGGAAATAGCATTTTCCTAGACTCTCTTCATAAATAGATCTATAATCCATATACAATAGAACAAATCTCTTGCCCTATTTTATTCATGTTAACAACCCATGATATTCCTATTACCCATGATCCTTTCCATAGATACATTAAAAATCGCCCTCCAACTTCACAACCAAATTTACCTTGCCATAGTTTTTTCTCAAATCCAAAAAGTCAAAAATATCACCATGTCATGGTTCCAAGTATACAACGAAGGCACCTATGAAGAATGCTAATCAAATTGAGTATATTTACTAGTAATAATAATGTCATCAAAAGCCTACATCTCAAAACTATAAATCTATGTTGTTCTTATAAGAACAAAACAATAACTAACCAATAAGCATTAACAAAAAAAAAATTACATGTCAGCAAATAATCGCATTCCCAATTACCCTTTCTTTTTCGTCCTCCTTGATCTACATAGTGAGAAGTATCATTAAACACAGGGAAAATTGGCACAATTCCATTTGATGTGCCATTTGTTCCACGTATGTACCTATTTGTTGAACGAATATTATGGATCGAAACTCCAATGCCTCCTGCTGATTTTCTAATGACAACACATTCTTTGAGGGTATCATAAATACCTTCAATGCTATCATCCTTAATACATATAAGAAAGAAGATACTTAATTGCTCCAAATTTAAAACATGAAATAGATCAGCAATACCCAGAAATATTTCTATGACATCTATTCAGACCCTATTCATAACCAATAATAATGCACTATTTAATTCAAGAGACTTGTTTTAATTGGAATATCAATCTAAAAGTCCATATTTCCTTTGCTAATATCTCGTTTATGAATCATATAGTCTGATTTTGCTTAAATCAAATGGTAACAAGACAGATGTATTTATTAGCCTTGAATCATGCCTCTAAATTAATGTATCACTAATCATGATATCAACATCAAAACCTAAACTACATTATGAGGCACCTACCTGAGGCCTTAGAGTTCCACAATTAAAGAAAGTTGGAGATGCATGTGTAAACAAACGACGTGACATCAAATGATAAGTCTTGATAACAGATTCAATGTCATTCTTGTGGATTCCCATAGAAACTCTCATCAACATATGTTAAGGCCTCTCCACAACAAACCCATTCAATTTGAACAAGTAGGACCTCCCCAATGTCTTTAGGTGAAAGTATTCATATTCAAAATCCCTATCATATTATTTCAGTATCCAACCGAGCAACATTCTGAACCCACTAAAAAACATACAAAGGCATAATCATTAGTAGATAATTATGAAAATCACCGTTAAAATTAATTTGACTAATGAAAAATCAAAGGAAAAAAAATTTCTATATATGTTTCTAGAGGGAGGTATTATAAAAATAATAAGGAAAAAATCAATCAATTTAAAGGCGTTGGAAAAATAATTATACATAAACTACACAAATACAATGCAGATAATACTTCCTGCTCAGCCAGCATACATAGTATCCTTTTAATGTGGCTTAAATTTAGAAGGATATAAATAGCTAATAAATACTTGGACATTCCAACGAAATTCACCAAAACAAAGAACCTTAGCAATGAAAAAAATGAATCATAGAAATCGAAAAGCTTAAAATCATGATCAACACCAATTACTCATAAATTATACAAATGTGGAGGGATAACAAAAGCAATACCTTCAAGATGATATCATAAACATCATTTTCTATTAGTGGGGAGGCCTGACCAGACTTATGCTCACGTGAGCATACATGTCCTTTATTTTGTAACATCAACAAGGCCAAGTACAAAATTGTGTCCATTACAGCAAGTATTTCCATAAGAATTGTGATAATAATATACTAAACTTGTAAATAAATGACCATACAAGACCTTGAAAGCCCAACCCAATCATATCTGTGACTAGAATAGATTTTTATTTTGACTCTAAGTGAAAAGGTCTAATATGCTAGATAGGCTTCACAGGGCACTAAAAGAAAACATATACATACACATATGCTTGACTTGACTGATTTTGGGCTCTAGAATCCTGATATGAAGAATAATATTATTTATCACAATGGTTTAGTTTAGGTTACATTCGTGAAATGTAACATTTGTAAAGGTTACATTTCAGCCAACTGTAACGCACATCCAATAAACAACAAAACAAAAAAATTAATAAATCTTGTGGGAAATTATGATTTCAATGGTCCAGTTCAAGAAAACTACGTGACCACAACTAGCGGGTATTTTTTCCGCCAAAGACTCCCTAGGACTTGTACCTGGTCCCATCCACAATAAATTCCCCCCTTCTATGGGCACTCTAGCACACAAGTGGAAACCATGTCCCTTGAGGGAATCAAATTCAACCCCTAATAGTACAATAAATACACCAATCATAATGAAATAGGAGGAACAAAGTGAAAAAGAAATCTAATAATGTACTCTCTTTTTATTAATGGAAAAATTCCATTAAAAAAAAAAAAAACTTGACAGTTTATAAATTGACTTTTTTCCTGACCATTTAGAATACGAGGAAATAATAATGGCATTTTTTTTCTTCAAATTCAGTAAAAGTTTAATTGTGTTGATTGAATTATAGATATCAATATTAAACATTCTAAAATGATATTGTAGTAGGGTCATTTAAGGATATTGAATCTATTTTTTCAATGAAAAACATCTTAGAAAACCTAAAATTGCAAATTCAACAAAGTGTTATAACTGGATTATAGAAATGGTAAAGTTGAAAATTGTAAGTGTAATGTGTTAGTGTCAGTTTTTCCATCCTTCCACCATTGATCAAATAAAATATTTTCATGTCATTTTAGGGCCCAATTTTGAGTTTTTTTTCATTCCATTAGGTCATCATGAAAAAATTTGGTCACTTGGTGCAGATTTAGGTCTGATCTTACTCCTTTCAAAATTATACTACTTGCTAACTCATTTCACCACTTTGCTGATTGTACCATCAGTCATGAGTTTTCATCATTATTTCAATCATATTCATCATGGTTTCATTAATTCAGAGTATCCATTAGGTCTTAGGGTCTCCAAGGTCATCAAATCATCATTCCATGCATAAGTTCCAGCAAGTGAAGGAGTGACAATAAATAAATTTCATCAGTAATTTTGAATTGTAAATTTGATGTTAGAGCAAGATGTAAATTTATGTTCCTAATTTGTAATAAGTTATCATAATTTTAAGTAGTTGCACACTCAAAGTTCCATCGACAAAGAGAAAAGTTCCAAAAGTCAACCAATGCTCCTAAGCCATCAAAAGATGAAGCTCAATGATCTAATTCATAAATCAAAGGTAAAGAAGTAATATAAAGTCAATTTCAAAAAGGAAATGTGAGTCCCATGTCTGATTAATGACATTTATCCAAGTATAAAGACTCCCAAAGACCAAAAAGTTGGTAATTTCCATCCTCAAGCATCGAGCTCTCGCAGTTCCCCAAGAAAAAATCGATTTTTTCTTCAAAAAATCGAATTGCATGTCATTTTCTGTGCTTTTCCTCAAGGCGCTACACTTTTTGCAGGAGGGACTTTTTCCTTTTTCCAAAGGAAATGCACTCTTCACAGTCCCTCACTGTGCTTTTCCTCGGTACGTTGTGCTTTTTGCAGAAGGGAGCGATGGTCCCAAATCTTCATTGCAGAGGTTCTCATATTTAGTTCATGGTTTCTACACTTTTTTTCAAAGTAGGTGCACCTCAATATCCCCTCGTTTTAGCTTGTGGTGTTAATTTTATGGTGCATACCCTCTCTTGCCCTCTATGTCATGTTTTAAACGAATGAAACCCTAGCTCATAGTTTATAAGCTTAATCAATTTCCCTTGGACCCCATTTACCTCCCTACACACTAACTCACTCCCCACTACCATTACATCCTCTCAATTCCCATTCCCAAGCCCTATTCCCTAAAACCATACCACCCTACATGTGCTTTCCTAGGTAGCTACATACCTCCATGTAATAAAAATTTCCTACCCTATTTCCCTAAACATTTCACCCTCATTACTTCTCTAAGCTCCCTAATCCCTTTACAATTTTCCCCAAATTTTCCCTCACTCATCCCAAACTCCCAAACCCTATAATCCTACTACGTTTTCCTTCCCCTTCTTCCCTGGGGTTTTCAAGATAAAATTGAGCATAATGGAAGAGGAAAGAAACATAATGGAGGAGGAAATAAATTCCACAGAAGAAGAAAATAAAACCTATAACAAAGGAAGGATAATTATAATATTAGATCCATCAGACACTAGGGAGTTAGTGGCATCAACCTTAGCTATCAAATGTTTCCAACATGTAGGTTTTTTTGAATTTTGTGAGATGGTACAAAGAGTCTAAAGTCATCCTACTTTTACCAGGGTTTTCATTAAAAAATTCCAAAAAGACCAAGTGACTATAGCAGGGGTGCCTTTCACCATTTCCACTGACATAATTGTAGTAGCAAAAGGTATACCCAATGTGGGAGAAAAATGGTTGAATACTAAGGATTTGGATGCTTGATTGTATGAGCCTTAGCTCAAGGTACCTTACAAATATAACATCAAAAATATATTTCCTTTTTGTTACTTGTTGAACAGGTTTTCCCCATAATGAAAATAATCATGAAATACTTAACTTCTAAGGGCAGATTCTCCAGATTATACAACTATCACATTAGGTTTTTCATGCATTTCACTAAGGTAAAATTTCTTAACCTCCCCTACTACTTATATAGAAGCATTGATAAGATGACCTACATAGTGCAAAACAGAGAGTATGGCCTTGAGATGAACAACCTCTTTCATCACTCTCTTATTAAAATCAATGTCCTTCATCACCTCAATCAGTTAAATGCTGCATGGGAGACCTTCATTGAGGCAGATGTCTTCACTACAGGACCAAGTCAACCTGCTAGACCTATTCCACCACTAGCATGAGTTCCTCACGAGAAGACTAGGTTATCTAGCAGGGATACAGTGAAAGAAACCAAAGATTTTAAAGAGGTCAAAACCTACAAGAGGGGACCTAGGAAGGTGTTTTCTCCACAGATTCTGGAAGGGGCCTTGCCTTCTTCATTAGAAAAATAGGGAAATCAAAAGTAGAAAGAGCCAATTGTTCAAGAGGAAGAATAACTTAATGGCGAAGAAAGAGAGTTAGACCTAGTGGACTTGGATATCTAATATTATCAAGAAGCTTCAAATATCATCATCAAAGAGAAATATGCCACAATCAAAGAGCTACAGGACAATATGACCAGAGCACAATTTGTCATATCCTTCCTTGAACAACAAAACAAGCACATGAAAGACAAACAAGTACCCTTGGAATTAGAGTTGCTAAAGGTCAAGAGGCAAGACATGAAAGGAAAAGTGGTGATGACACCTGATGAGTTTGACCACCAATAAAAGACAAAAAAAAAGAGTTCTTAAGAGAGCATTAGAGCAGGAGAAACATGAGGCAGAGAAACTCAATTTTCAGGAAATAATAACAAAGGAAGTAAATGATGACAAAGAAGTGTGGCTTGACAAAGTGAACATGCACCATGGTAAGATCCTCCATAAGGTCAATAACGAAAATGACATGCTCAAACACATGGCTAACATATACACCACTAAAAACAAGATTTTCAACATCAGAATCAAGTAGTTGAAGGATAAACTCAAGCAAAACCTAATCAAGAAAAAGGAGGGGGACAAACTTGAGTTTCTTGTTGATGCCTCCTTGATTGCTTAAGACACCTCATTATCACTTTATGTAGCAATTTTGAAGAGTTTTGGGAAAATTTTCACGTTTCTGGGCTTTTTTTTTAATTTTGACACATTTTTGCATAATCAGTATGCAAAAAGTGCAACACAGGCCACCCTGCGCTTTTTGTGGAGGCCTCACAATGAGAAAAGGTTTGAAGATTTAGATTCAGAGTGATGTGTACATCAATTTTTGACTGGTGTAAATGGCCAGAAACTCCTCAAAAAACAACTTTCTGCCTCCTTTTTTAGCCTCTCAGTGCGCCTTTTACAGTTGACTGATTTTTGCAAAATTTTCTAGTTTTCTCAGCTGATTGATGGATTCCAAGGAGATTTACTAATGTAATTGTAATATGTAAATGCAATTATGTCATTATTTTTTACTAGAGGTAGATACATTAGGTGAACATGTAATTTTGGGTCAAAGTGAATCAGTTCCATGAATGATAGGGATGAGTTTGTTGACCTCCCTAGTCACTAGAATTCCAGTTGAGCACTTTGGGGATCCACTACACAATTTAGGGATTTGACCCCTGAGAGTGGGATAGTTATTTTTTTTCTATATCTTCCATTTCCTTTCTCATTTCAATGGTTGGATGTTGTATAATTTGATCATTGAACACTAGTGTAATCAAACTTTTGGCAGGAAACAATAGATAGAGTTGTATCTATTTTGGTGGGATTCTTGTGGTAAAGTGTTTTAACATTATTTCTTATTATGTTTTCAAATGTTTGAATGTATTTTGATATCCATTTTCATGCCATATTTTAATATAGTTTGCTTCATAAGTCAAAAAGACAAAATTCATTAGCTTATGCTCTGTTTTGGAGGAATAGTTGCAGTTTTGTTTCAATTTCTTCTAATTGAAAATAATTCATGTTTCCAATGCTATTTTTTTAAACCCTAGTAGTATAAACCATTCCATCAAGATACCTTTATGTGTTAAAGTGCTTACCTACCTTTCCCCATGAGATCTTTGTAATTTTTATCCTTATTTTCCCTGATCTAGTTTTTCCCTAACTTATTCACCATCCAGCACTCAAAATCAATCAACCAAACCTTAGAGCCTATTTTACCTAGCCTAAAATCCTCATTATCCAGTAAATTTGGTTGTGATCTCATGGAGAGATCCCTCTCTTTCCTAGTAGGGCTAGCTACTATGCCAAATCAATCTCTGGTTACCTATGTTGGTCTCCTTCTCAGCCTTCGGAGATTCGGTGGAGTGATAACATAATCAAAAGCACAAGTACATGAAAACTTGATCCCATCCCAATCCTTATGGGGTGTGTGTGGGCACATATTCTGTATGTGTGTGGATATGTACATATGTCTAAATATAAACATGTACATGTGGAAGCATAATAGGTAAATCATTGAAAGCACCAGATTTTAAGGAAAAATATTTGAAACAGTGCCCAAAAAAAATACATTTGAAGTCAGGTAAAGACAACATTAGAGGAGGAACTTGAATTTATTTAGAATGTGTGGTGCCTAGATTTGTGAAGACAAGAGAGGGAAATTTTGTTGATTTGAAAAACTGTTTCAGCAGATATGTACTTATATTTTCAATGAAATGATGCATGACACAGATAAAGGAAGGCAACTTAGCAAGAATAGAATCGTAAAGCTCTTAAAAGTATAGGATTTGGTCTCTGTAGCATGGTCCTCCTTTAGTTTAGATTCTCAGTTTTAGGGGTGTCTCTTTCACTAATGCCATTCAGGAGAAACATGGTGTATCTCTCTAAATGGACAACATATTAAGATTGAATAATTTCACGATGGCACTCCTTTGCCTTAGATTCTAGGTTTGAGGAGTGTCTCTTACGCCAATGTCCATAGGAAGAACATGGTGTCTCTCTAAATTGACATCATATTAAGATTGAATAATTTCACAATGGGATAAATAATATATTTTGACAAGGAGATAAATCAAATGAGTAAGCCTTTTCCTTTATTGAAGTACTTAGAAAGGCGATTTATCATTTTTTTTCAAAGAATTGAAAATATCAGGGTAGAAACGTTTCCAAGAAAGCTATTTTTGCATGGTCGTTTAGTTTTCCATTAAAATATTTTTTGTTCAGAATAGAACCATTTCCAAGAAAACTATTTGTGTGTGGCACTTTATCTTGCCATGGGAGTATGATTGGTTCAAACTTCAGTTCATGGAAACTGTACTACTTCCATAAAATCCAAGGTATATATTGCTTTGTTACATCCATAGAAGTGCTTGGTCCAGTTCATGAACTATGCTAGCATAATATAAAAGGCATATATTTCTTTGTTTCATCTAAAGAAGTGAAGGGGAGATCGTGGTGTCATTTATAGATATATAAATTCAGGATTTAGCCGCATGTGTGAATTCAATTAGTTCTAATTATTTTTCTTGAGGAAAATATTTAAGAAGGTCGCAGAATCCCTCCAAGCCTCACATGGTTACATGATTCTAATTTAATATGTTAATCAAGGATCCATATTCATGTTTAAAAGAATTCAATTTTTTTTCATAGCAACCACTCTTACTTTTGTTCAGTTGGTGGTGGTTATTCCACGTAATTGAACAAAGTATAATAGGTATGAGGTCTGTGTGAATTGATTAAATTTGGAAATTAACACCAAGCATAAATACATGGTGAGAGAATGTCCTTGTCAAGGCTGGATTAGTAGTTGAAGACAACTACTAACTACACCATAGATTCTTATATTGAGATACATGTAATTGAATGGCCCCAAGAACCTTTAAAATAACTAATGAGAAGCCTAAAATATTCATTTAATATAACTCAATAAGAGAAACGCCCAAATCTATATATGCTTTGGAATCTTCTCCACAGTTTCTATACATACAAAGAACCCTTCTAACATTTCATGGGTTCAAATGCCATCCCAATTTCCAGTTGATGAGAAGAGTCTTCCTATAATTTATCTTTGTGGACATTGTTTAAAAGAATCATATGGGGAAACATCACATGTTATTGTGCATCTAATAGAAAATATTCTTAAATTCTTAGAATGAGATACATGTAGCTGGATGGCCCTAAGAACATTTAAAAAAACTAGTGATAAGCCTAAAATATTCATTAAATCTAACTCAATAATATAAACGCCCAAATCTGTACATGCTTTGGCATCTTCTCCACATCTCTATACATAAAGAGAACCCTCCTGACATTTCACAGGTTCAATGGCATTCCCATTTCTAGTTGATGAGAAGGGTCTTCATACAATTTATCTCTATGGTCATTATTCAAAAGAATCATATGGGGAAACAACACATGTTATTGGGCATCTAATGGGAAATATTCTTGTTGAAATCCCTTGCTATTTAGAATGTTTTGCAAATACTCTAGAAATCTCTCCAATGTGATCATATTAAAGGAATGAACGAGGAAATATAGAGGGTTTTTGTCTCAATAATTTATAAACCATTGGAAGCATTATTTTAATTTATTGAGAATTATTTAACAGTTTCAAACAACAAATCTACTAAATTCATTAATTATAATTGTTACTTACTTAATTCAACATTACCATATTGGATGAATCAAAATCTCTTGGCTTGATATTTTAATAGGGGAAGTCAAGAGGCATGTGCTCATGTGCTAAAATATTATCTCTTCATCAAGGAAAAGAGATTTTTGTGGATTATTATTCAATTGTGTTTGTAGACAAGTTCTGGATGTTGAATAGAATATCCATCCTGCGCACATCTAGAACTTAATTAATTAAATATGGAAAAGACATATTATTAGGTAATTTGTTTTCCTCCTAATTCCAGTATTGACAAAATAAGATCCTTTTTGTTTTAGAATCTCCATATTTGTATGATTAGCCACTCATATTAGATGCCAAATGGTGTGCCTTGTTTGGATGTTAGATTACAGATATGACAATGACAAGAGTTATCTTAGGTCAAATACAAGCATATTTACCAAGACAACTAGCTTAATAATGGTTGAAAACTTATGTGAAGTTGTTGTAAACCCTAACCTAACCCTAAAACATAAAATAAGAGTAGTTCAACCAAAGACCCCCTTGTAAGGATGTAACGGGCTCTTGGTTTTTTTATAGTTTTGTCCACTAAAAACTCTAGAATATCCATCTAGTACCTCACAAACCTTTAGGACAATTCAATGGGAGATTCTCCATTAGAAAAATTCCTAGGGTCAACAAAAAAATAGAGGGGGTGTTACATTAGGATTACCCAATCGATTGGATAGGTACTAGGGACACACTTCAAATTCAAAGGTCTCAAAATAGATACATGAATCCAATAAATTCTAAAGTAATTTCAATTATAGATGCATGCAATTGAACAATGCACCAAAAATAAACATGTTTAAATTCATTTGAAATAGGATTGTATTTTAAATTTCATTAATAAATAGAATATAAGCTTAAATTCCAGAGTTATAAACAAAAAATTTAGTGTAGAGATTGGAAACTTTAACCGAGATGGTCCAAGAAAATAGCTGCATGTGAGAAACTTTCCACCCAGTGCTAGGAACCCACTGCAGATGCTACCCCCAAGACAGGCTATGAGGCCACCAAGATGAAGGAAACTGGCCACAGAGTCACATGTCACTGACCCACGTTCCAACCCAATTGTTCCAAGGCCGAGGTAATATTTTCACAACTGAACACTTCAGGTAAGCATTCAACTGCCAAATAGTCAAGACATTGACATACACTTCCCACACAATAGAAGAAGACATCTCCCTTCTCCTATTAATATCTCCTTAGGAGTATTCTACATCTAATGCTCATAGGGTAGGAAGAAAGAACCCATACTATTGTTTAGCTTCTGGAATATTCTCGTATAAATATAACTTATCTCTGAGGCACCATGTTAAAAATAGTAGCGAGAAAGGTATTTCTTTGACTTGCGCCTTACTCAAAGAGACGAGAAGTAATTTTCCTGATAGCATGCACTAGTTCCTAGATGTTAGGGTGAGTTCCTAAAAATTAGGACGACTTCTTAAAAATCAGGAAGTGTTCATGAAGAGGTTTGACTTATGCATAGGATTGGATGGTTTTGTTTTTTGTCTTCTAATGCAAGTTATAATTGGAAAAGACAAGTGATTGAGTGCCAAGTTCTAAATTGAGACTAGACGAGCTCCATGAGTCAATTGGACTAGTTAACTCACCAATCACAAGTTTGTCTTCCAAAAATACCACTTCCCAGATTTAGCTGATGCAAATTACTTATAAGGAGGGAAAAGGCACATAATTGTTTCATTCTTGTATGCACAATTTATGTATGTGAGTGTTGTATAATATGGTATCAGAGCATGCATTATACTAAATATTAGCAGCAGATGAGGAGAAACTCAAGATAAGGGAAAGAAGACCTATTTTAGTGCTTCCTTTGAAGATATTGAAGCTTGAGTATATAAGTAGCAATATTGAGTTGGAAAGGACTATTTTTGGGGTGTTTTTTATGGTGAATAAAAGTGTGGTATTGACCTCAGATTCAGGCTGCATTAATTGACTTCTTGGGAGAAGGTTGAGCCTTGTATGGTTAAAACAGAGAAATAGTTATTGCATAAAAACCCATGTTGTGAAACTCGGCCAAGACCTGTATAAAAATTCATGTGCATGATTGTGTCGATGCAGTAGAGCCCTGTATTCAAGGTCCCACAAAAATTTCAAATGAATTCTGGGAGATTTTATCTAGGTACTCTGTGGAAAATGTCATAGGGAATGGTAGCTATGCTTTGCATTAGCTATGTATTTGAATGCTCGAATGTAACATTTTCTAGGTTTCCTTTGTTTTTTAATGGGTGGTATATTTCGGGTGTGTGCATGTATATGGAAGTATATTTTTTTTGTATACTGGATTGGATCTAGGGAAGGAAGGTCCCTTGATACATACTAGGTCTTACATAGCATCTCTTCTAGGGCAGGGTGGTTCAAGGCGTTATGATCTAACATGGAGATGGTTGAGGTACTTCAAGAATGACAGAGATAGGTGTGATCTCATTACCTGTGGTGGTGTTGCAGGGGTTGTTACATCTTTCTGTACACCTACTGGTGGTGTGCTCTTCGCACTAGAAGAAATTACAACATGGTATGTAAATATTTCGTTTTCCATTCACACTATTGGTGGATGCATGCATAAGTATCCTTATTATAGTTCAAAGTTACAAGACATTAGGGTTTAACCTTATGCATATGTCAGATAAGAATGTGACCTCCATTCTGCTAGTCTCAAACCATGGAATATACCTACATATGATGAAAATCACTATGGCTTATAGCACATAAATAGTGCACATTTAGTTTTTAGTTTTATATCACTGAGAGCATGCTTTCAAAAGAGAAATAGAGAGAAATGGTGGTTGAGAAAGACATCACCTAAATCATTACAAAAACATACCCCCTTAATATGTAAGCATTATTAGTTATTATTTATTTTATTCATAGGGTCTCATTCTTAGGAACCATTATCAGTATGACGAGTCTTCACGAAAGTATAAGGTATTTACAAGAAATTATGTGGTCAATGCAATGGTTAATTTGTCTCAAAATCATGCAGTGGATTGTGTCACAAACCCAATAGGTCTTTCTTGGACTAAATTCCTCATCGTTTGCATTACTTGTTGCACTAAATTAACTTTATGAGGTTGGTTCATGATAAATTAAGTGCATATGAGGAAATAATTCTGAATAAGTGGCACAAAATATGAGCATGGGATTAAAGGATGGATAGATTTGCTGAGCAGATCTCAGGTGTTCGCACACACGAGACACCTATCTACAATAATATTCTCTTTCTATAAATTTTAGAACTTATTTATTCCTATGTCACATTAGGACAGGTCCACTTGGGAAGTTCAGTCCTGAAGCATTGAGTATTCAGTCCTCAGTTGGTTGTTACATTTGTCATTATATGCACTTGAACTTTTAGAGCTAGTTACTTATGGGAGCTATGCTTTTGTGGACATAGCTCTTTCTATTTTGGCATGGATGGTTTGGAATTATTATTTCTATGTTTTGAATCCTTGAACATACATGTGCATGGGAATTTTCTTGGTGGAGACCACGAAGAGAATCCTATTTGCTGAGGGTATGATTTATCTACCCCCATAAAATCTTATATGAAAACATTAAAAGATTGTAGGCATAAGGTTAATTAACCCCACAAATTTTGATATCAAAATAACAATAGATATCCAATAGAAAGGGATTTGGTACAGAAGAAAGGAAGGCCTTTATGCAAATATCACTACCACAGGGGATCCAGTACCACAACAAAAAAATTTGATGTGAAAATGGCACAAGATATGCAACAGTAGGGGAACCAGTTACAGACTTATTGCTAAAATCCTTTCATATAGCGACACGCAAAGACAAAAATAACAAAGAGAGATTATTCCTCTAAATTTTATATATGTTTCGTATACTAACCTATGGAAATATGTATTTTTTCTTTGTTGTATCCCTCTTGATGTTGTCTTGGCAAGGCCAAGCTCCCACTCATGTACAGTCGATTCCCCAGCTGCTAACTCTCTCCTTGCATTACCTAGGTTTTTCTTCCTTTCTTCCTCTTCTTCCCCTGCTCTTCTATTTCCTCTCCCTTTTCTACGACACGCTCCATTTTTCTAGTTAGTTAGGGCCTGTCTAACTGGAATTTTCCTTTCCTGCCATCGACCATCTATGATTCACCTCTACAATATCTTCCCACCCTAGTGAACCGACACACATATTGGAGAGAAGCCCATCAACTTCCCATGCCCTCACTCAATGGTCTCATTTTTGGACCTCCACTCTCGGAATTCAAACTATAGTGGCAACCACCATAGTAAAAATCCAAAAGACCCCTTATGAATTCGATTAAAAATTATTTAAGATTATCTTGGTAAAACCCTCGTCGTGGATAACCATCTATCTAAAGGAAACTTGTAGAAGCACAACAATATCCCATGCCATAGCTCAATGGTCTTGTAAGGATATCCTTGTTGTTGATCCAGAGGAGAAAATGGAGAAACAAGCAGCAAGAGTTAGATATTTAGTGATAGAAATTCATGGCTTCGGCTCTATCCTTTTTTCTATTCTCTTCCTCCATATTACTCCTATTTCTAGAAAATATGTGTTATCATGAGATCCAGATTCATTCCCTTGGTGAAATTCAAAGTGAGAAAATCAGGGTGAGAAATGCCCCAACTTCCTGGTGGCAAGCACTTGCTCCTACAAAGGTCCCGAACCTGGCCTAACGATGGGAACTGAAGGAAGATATCTTCATACCAGTAAGAGAATCAAATTGTTTTAATGATGCCTCTCTTTGAGCTAAATCTTGGAGTAAGGTTGTTAGGAATCCTCACTTGTTCTCAGATCCTACTACCCATAAAAATATCTAATGTTAGGCTTCACCCTCCAATACCAATGTTTTGTAGTATCTATTAGCCATCTATAATTCTGCTACACCTAATGATGGCTAGATTAGTCCCTAGATTTCCAAAAAACAAGCTTTTGTAAAAACTTGTGAGTTTTTGAAATCTCACTGTGTTCATTATCTAAAAAGATCCATTCCATTGATAAACTTCGCTTAAAATCCTCAAATAATCCCTGCTGATTCAAAAAGACTGTTTCAAGCCTCCATTTCTACCATTGCGCCTTTTTCCCCTCTACGACTTTCATTTACCCTTCATTCCCCATCAAATCCCCTTTTAAACCTTATAAACCCTCTTTGTTTGGTTTTAAACCCCGTTTTAAATCTATCGAAACTCCTCAAAAAGCTTAAAAACCTTTGTATTTAATCTTTTCCACCCCTTTTTATACATAAGGCTTTAAGTTCCTTCCACTTAAGCCCCAGACCCTTTCTCCACCATAAGACCCGATCCTATGACCAAGTGCTAATCCCCATTGGCTATCACATATCGCAGCCTCCCGATTCCACTTTACCCCGCCGATGTCGCACCCCCGATAGAAATTCTACCAATGGAATCCTAATCGTCAATCTGCTTCCATCCGACGGTATGCTCTCCATCAGCCATCGCAGTCTTCTGTTTCTGCCTTCCCTTCTCTCCACAATGTGGATCCCACCGATAAGATCTGAGTCGTTGATCACTGTCAGATCCAATTGAAATCGGCCCCCCTCTGCTTCATTTTCTTCCCTTCGTGATCGAATCTCAACAGTTGATCCTCTTGATCAGACAGTCGATGTTGTTTCATTGTTTCGTCGTTCCCCACCCCATTTGTTATTTATTCAAACCTCTGATATATCTGAGCTATTGATCTCCTTGATCTGATGGTCCTCACTCCATCAGTGTATCACACTTCAACGTTTCCTTGTTCCCACTTCCATCCTCCACCTATGAAATCTCCACTGCCGATCTCCCCCAGATTGGATGGTCCTCGCTTCATCGCATTATCACAATTTTGCTGCCCCCTGTTCATTTCCTATCAACTTTGCTTTTCTCCAAAGAATTTTCAACCGTCGATCCTCCTGATCAGACGGTCAGTGCTTCATCACCTTATCGTCATTATCCCCTCCCCTCGCGCAATTCATTTCATTTTGCGATATTGCGCTACATCCTGGACCGTTGATCATCCCGATCCAACAGCGAGTGCTCCTCTTCTTTTACCCCACTGATTTCCCTCGCAGTTGATCTCCACCGTTGATATAAGCCAGATCTGACAGCCATCGCTCAATCTCCTATATCATCCTGCCAGTGCCACCCGACCACGCAAAGGCTTTACATCATGTTTTCTTTCAATCTCCACCGTTGATCCTCACGATCCAATGGCTCGCATTCATTGTCACGCCCATTTCACCCAACCCCTCCGTCATGATTTTTAAATGCAAAATGGGTGGTTTTAGAGGGAAAAGTGTCAACACGTGAACCCTATCACATTCGCCCGAGGTAAAACCACTTATCGCCCCGACCCTGTGCGAAAACCACCTCCGGTTTTCCGCCAAACCGCCATTGCATCCCTTCGTGCCAAATTCAGTTTGAACCCCGGTTTTCATGGTTTTTCACCATGAGACCCTTTGCCACTGCATTCGTTGCCTCTTGGATGCTCCTTCGCCTCCACCAAAGCCCTCTGAATCAGTTAACCAAGTAACCCAAGTTTTTTATAACTGTTTTGTGGTTTTGTGTAGGTTTCATAACGGCTAAATATTAAAATCCATACCACAGTCACTAAAAGGTGACACAAGCTGAAGATGACGATCCTCTGTGGCCTGATCAAATGCCGAAAGGGACAGAGGGATGAATTTCCAAGTTTAAGTTGATAAATCATTATTATTAACTGTGTCAAGATCCTCCAGCGCGAAGAAAAGTACCTGTACATAATGAAACAGTGAAGATTATCAAAGATTAAAGAATTAAAAAGGGTTAAAGCACGAAGATTGAAGATCAAAGACCTTAATCCATAGTTAAATGGATAAAGCACCGTAAAGACAATAATCAAGGTTAAATCAGTTGGCAAGGATAGATCAACAAGGCAGAAGGCCTCGTGCATGTCTGAGCAAAGAAGTTAATTCATCAAAATATCTGAAGCCACCTGTAGCCTGCTTTTCCCTACCAAGACACTTTGACAGTTATCACACTGACAGAACATATTTTCGCTGTCAGAACAGTTATTTTAAGACATGGGAGAGCCTTAAAATTCAATATTTTCTCCCATCTGACTCTCAGAAGTTCAGACACAGTTATTAAAACAAAAAAGTAGTTGCACCTATTTCTGCCTTATGCCTTGCATGGTTTTCAAGGCTAGAAATGCATTTATTCTGTAATTAATAACATTTTGAACCCTAAAAAGAGTTCCACCTCCTCATTCTTCTATAAATACTCTATGAGGATCTCTTTTTTATGGGTTGGTTGATGGCATTCAAACTCTTTGAAGTTGTACATAGTCGGGTTGAAGATTAAAGAAGAAATTGAAGTATTGAAAGATTGATGATGTTTTGAGATGTTTTGTTAATGAGAAGGCTCTATCATTGGATCCCTGAGCATGGTTGTTGGTGATGTATTCTAATGTGTTAATTGTTATTTCCTTTTTTCCATTTTGTTCCATCATTTTATAGTTATAGTAGAGTAAAAAAATTAGGCTAAGAAATGTCTCCTAGAAGCACCTTAGACCTGTTTTCTCTTCAATGTCTTTATGTTTTCATCTGCTGAGGTATTATTGAGTAGTCTTAATTTCTCTCTTGAACCCTTATGCTTGTTTATCTCTAAAATAGTTCATTCAGTTGGCCTCAGGAATGATTTATGTTTTTCCCTTCTTGTTTGTTTCCACTTGAAAACTGTTTTTGAAGTCTCCTTTCAAAGTATCATTGTTTACAGTCTGCCAAAGAGGTATGTTTTGATCATACCCTTTGTTCTTTCTAAGATAATTGTTTTGAAGGTCTTTATAATTATAACCTTAGATTTCTAAGAGTTCCCTCTTCTACAAATGCAGTTATTTGTGAATCTTGAATGTTTTCTTATCCTTGAAGGTGAAATCTTTGGATGAAATAGAGTGTTGCTCGACTCCTAGATTTCATTTGAAAGGTTTGTATTGGAATTATTATTTTTTGAAGTGTGGTTTCTAGAATTTATGGTTAGCCTTCTCTATGGAATGCTTCTTCATGTTCAGATAATGTTTTAAGTCCCTTTGTTGAGAAGTACATATAATTAAGGATTCTTAATTTCCCTTATTTCTACTTCTCCTTCTAAATCCTTAATGTCCATTTAATTTCATCCACCAAACCAAAGATCCACTGGCTAAGTTAGATTTTCCCTTTGATATCCCATATCAATTGATTGAGCTTGTTATAACTTATTCTTGACTGCTTTGCCCAATGGCTCTGACATTTCCCCTTTCTATCTATGTTTCCTAGATCATTCATGTCCAACCTACCAAACCCAAACAAACAAAATTGCATTTAATAACTAACCTAAAATCAACCATTATAAGCATCAAGCTATATCCTTACAAACATATTGAGATATCCCTCTCCGAGACTAGGAGGGCTAGATCCTAGAGCTGTAAAGCTTGGTTTGAATGTTTCCTTGTCATTTGGTTTTCCAATCGGCCAAATCATGGGACCCCAACATTTTGGTGATCACGGTGGGACTTCTCAGTACATAATAGTCTAGCAAGCTCTTATAGACTCATTAGTCCTTCAAAAACCATAGAAAGTCAGTAAACCCTAAAAACATTTCAGATTGGCCTTCATAATAAACATTGGTGGTGGACCATAGAATATTTTACCTCCAAAAGAGCTAAATATTTCCACCTAGCGACTCCACTGGCCTCCAGTATGCCTATTACATCACTAGTCCTTGTAAGCTCCCCTGGGGATGCATTGAGCAAACCCAATCATACTGTTGGTGGAAAACAAAGTTCAAATCTTCCACCTGGCGACTCCACAACCTCCAAAAGACCTAATGACTCCACTAGTAGAATACTCTGAACTGATTGAAAATATGCAGTGACCTCTTTATAATTAACAAACATGGAATCAGGTATAGATAGAGAAGCTAAAATAAACACATTATTGGACCTATTTGGAAAAATAGTGTACATACTTGCTAAGGAACTGGAAAGGCATGAGGTTGATACAGATGTTGATTATCTAGAGCAACCTATGCCTTTCTATGATCAAACAAAAACTCAACCACTACAAGACATATACAACAAGAAAAATATGTATGATGGGTAAGGTTACAGAGAAAACAATGAAGAAGGTTGTCAAGAAAGTCCTGACAGCATATCTTTATCTTGTATTGCACTGTTAAGAGAAATTTAAGACCAAAATGCAAATACAAAAAGTGAGCAGAGCTTTGAGGAAACAATAAGCCTCCTAGGAAACATAGAACCTGAAATAGAATAAAATCCTCAAAGATTCCCTGCAAGCAAAAGTAAAGATCCCCTAAGAGAGGCTCAAGAAGGCATCC
Source organism: Pinus albicaulis (assembly GCA_034641835.2). Classification (NCBI taxonomy): domain Eukaryota; kingdom Viridiplantae; phylum Streptophyta; class Pinopsida; order Pinales; family Pinaceae; genus Pinus; species Pinus albicaulis. The sequence continues at coordinate 454,016,188 of CM076573.1, forward strand.
AGCCTCAAAATCAGTGAACACAAGAGAAAGAGGACTATTTTACTTCTTCCCAAAGCCAAAATAAAATTCCTTCTCTTTTGACAGAAGAAGAAATTGATCAGATATTAAACAAACAGCCAGCCTCTGAGCTTTCATTTGAACAAAACACTTCTGCTCATCTACCTAATGAAACTTGTTGTCTTGAACAAGAAAATAAACTTGTAGATCAACTTAAGGAAAAAAAAACTGATAACCCAATATGTTTGATTGGTGATATTGTTTATACTAATGATTTTCCAAATTTTGATCAGTATAATGATGATGATGAGCTTCAAGAAGAAACTAATCATGCAGGGCAACCAACAGTTGATTGGTGCCATGAGCTTCACTATCATCAGCTTAAAAGCAAAAATCAACCAATCCATTCCATCAGAAATAAATTTCACATAATTGGGAGTCAACAATCTATGAGTTTTGATGATGAGGTTGAGAAGAAAGAGGAATTTCTTGAGCAGGATGAAGATAAGGAGCCTTCTCCTGAAAGGGTTGAGGTAAAAAAAGATACCCCTGTTCAAGAATATGATGATATCTTCACAGAGTAAAGTCCACTAAATCAGACACACCAGGACAACAAGAGGACAAAAATGTAATATATGATGAGTCCTTCAGTTCAGATGATAATGAAGAAGAGGAAGAATTTCTTTCTCGAAATAATCTTAATCTTGATCCAGTGGAGGAAAAAGTAGGCCTAGTCGAAACCTATCTTCCAAATATTCATAACCAGGCCGTGTTTCAAGATCCCTATGCTCATTTCTTGAAGATATTTGAAGAAGGGATAAAGGTTGTTAGGAGTAGTGTATTACCAAAACCAAGAATATTTTTTAGCACTACTGCTAAAAAACAAGGGAAATGGGAGTGGCCCTGTTTGTCCAGCATGCTCAAGGAGATGAGAAAAGACCAATCATGGAACCATTTACTTGATTGGCTATATTGGAAAAGGTATTTCATCAAATAAATATGTAAATTTTCCAAGTTAGGTTAGGTTATATAAGAATGAAATAAAGCTCAACCTTTGAGCATTTAGTTAGTTTTTATTTTTTCTTTGGAAAAAGAAAAATTGAAAAAAATACAAAAACAATAGAAAAGAAAAAGAGGGTAGATTAGAAAAAGAAGAAAGGTATGTCCCCATACCAAAAAAAAAGAAAGAAGAAGAATCTAAAAGTGTGCAAGCTGAAATGCCACTACTAAAAGAAAACACTGCTATTTAGTCATACAGCCTAATCATGACTAGGTAGATTTCAATTTACTGCTGATAGGTTAGTCAAGAAGATTTGCCAAACTGTTTAATCTTGGATTATCAATAGAATAGATTAGGATAGAAAATAGAATGGTTCAAACATGCTCAAAATATGAACCAAAGAAAAGAAAGAAAAATATGGCTCTAAATAGATAAAAACTTGAGCCAAGAAGAGAGAAGGATGTATTTTATTTTTAGATCTTAAGCCTTCACAGTTTTGTTTTAATTTTCTGTAAATAAAAGTCTATGTGCAGCTGGTTTCTTATGCCAAATACATCACAGCAAATCAGGCTATTTAATCCTGGTTTGTCTGTGTTTAAATTTATGTTTTAGAATGTAGAGAATGTAGATCTCTCAAACTTCTTAATCTTGACAGATAGTAGATTGGGTAGAGAAGCTTTAGAGTCGAACTGTTTAATCCGAACTCTTGGAATAAATAAGGGTAGCCTTAGATAGTTTTATCTTTTTTTTTTCAAAAATAATATGTAAAAGATATGCCAGTCCAAGTGCACTTAAGAGAAGAAAAAATGCTAGGACAAGTAGTTTTGGGTAGGTAGAGGTGTTGTCTTAAAGATTTTTCATGCTACAGGTCATTGAAGAATTGTCAAAATGTGAAGAAAATCAGCAAGAAAACAGAGAAACTCCGCCCAATGGATGAGGCACTGGTCTGCTAAAGGCCAGAGATTGATAAAATGAGGTTCTGGGCATGTAAAAGGACAACTCTCCTCCTCAAGTGGAGCGACTGTTAGCCATCTATAATTCTACTACACCTAATGATGGCTAGATTAGTCCCTAGATTTCCAAAAAACAAGCTTTTGTAAAAAACTTCTGATTTTGTGAAATCTCACTTTGTTCATTATCCAAAAAGATCCATTCCATTGATAAACTTCGCTTAAAATCCTCAAATAAGCCTTGTTGATTCAAAAAGACTGTTTCAAGCCTCCATTTCCACCATTTCCCCTTTTTCCCCTCTACGACTTTCATTTACCCTTCATTCCCCATCAATTCCTCTTTTAAACCTTATAAACCGTCTTTATTTGGTTTTAAACCCATTTTTAACTCTATCGGAACCCCTCAAAAAGCTTAAAAACCTTTGTTTTTAATCCTTTCCACCCCTTTTTATACATAAGTCTTTAAGTGCCTTCCACTTAAGCCCTAGACCCTTTCTCCTCCATAAGACCCGATCCTGTGACCAAGCGCTAAGCCCCATCGGCTATCACATATCGCAGCCTCCCGATTCCTCTTTACCCCACCAATGTCACACCCCTGATAGACATGCCGCCGATGGAATCCTAACCGTTGATCTACTTATATCTGATGGTCTGTGCTCCATTGGTCATCACAATCTTCTGTTTCTACCTTCTCTTCTCTCCACAATGTGCATCCCACCGATAAGATCTGAGTCGTTGATCGCTGTTAGATCCAATGAAAATTAGCTCCACCTCTGCTTCATTTTCTTCCCCCTGCAATCGAATCTCAACCATCGATCCTCCTGATCGGATGGTTGACGTTGTTTCATTGTTTCGGCGTTCCCCATCCCATTTGTTATTTATGAAAATCTCCGATATATCTGAGCCATTGATCTCCTTGATCTGACGGTCCTTGCTCCATCGGCGCATCGCACTTTGGCATTTGCTCATTCCCACTTCCATCCTCCGCCGATGAAATATCCACCATCGATCTCCCCCAGATTAGACGGTCCTCACTTCATCACATTATCGCAATTTCATTGTCCCCCATTCATTTCCAATCAAATCCTCTTTTCTTCGACGAATTTTCAACCGTTGATCCTCTTGATCAAACGGTCAGTGCTTCATCACCTTATCGCCTTTCTCCCCTCACCTTGCACCATTCATTTCATTGTGCGATATTGCACTGCATCTTGCACCGTTGATCATCCTGATCCAACGACCAACGCTCCTCTGCTTTCACCCCACTCATTTCCCCCATAGTTTATCTCCACCGTCGATCTAAGCTAGATCTGACAGGAATCACTCAATCTCCTATATCATCCTGTAAGTCCCACCTGACCGTGCAAAGGCTTTTCATTGTGTTTTCTTTCAATCCCCGCCGTTGATCCTCACGATCCAACGGCTCGCATTCATTCTCGCACCCATTTCACCCAACCCCTTGTCATGCTTCTTCAACACGAAATGGGTAGTTTTAGAGGGATAGGTGTTAACACCTTAGCCCTATCGTGTTCGCTTGGGGTAAAACCACTTACCACCCTGGCCCCATGCGAAAACTGCCTCTGGTTTTCTGCCAAACCGCCATTGCATCCCTTCACACAAAATTTAGTTTGAACCCTGGTTTTCATGGATTTTTTCCATGAGACGCTTTTCCGCTGCATCCACCGCCTCCTGCATGCTCCTCTGCCTCTGTCAAAGCCCTCTGAAGTAGTTAACCAAGTAACATAGGTTTTTTATAACTAGTTTGTGGTTTTTTGTAGGTTTCGTAATGGCTAAATATTAAAAGCCATCCCACAATCACAAAAAGGTGACATAGGCCGAGGATGACGATCCTATTTAGCCTGATCAAATGCAGAAAGAGATAGAGGGATGAATTTCCAAGTTTAATTTGATAAATCATGATTATTGATTGTGTGAAGACCCTCCAACGTGAAGAAAAGTACCTGTACAGAATGAAACAGTGAAGAGTATCAAAGATTAAATATTAAAAAGGGTTAAAGCGTGAAGATTGAGGATAAAAGACCTTAATCCACAGCTAAATGGATAAATTGGTGTAAAGACAAGTAACGAAGGTTAAATCAGTTGGCAAGGAAATATCAACAAGGCAGAAGGCCTCGTGCACATCTGAGAAAAGCAGTTAATTCATCAAAATATTTGAACCCACCTGTAGCCTGATTTTAACATACCAAGACACTTTGATAGTTATCACACTAACAAAACATCTTTTGGCCGCTAGAAAAGTTATTTTAAGACATGGGAGAGCCTTAAAAGTCAATATTTTCTCCCATCTTCCTATCAAAAGTTAAGACAGAGTTATTAAAATAGAGAAGTAGTTGCACCTATTTCTGCCTTATGCCTTGCATGGTTTTCAAGGCTAGAAATGCATTCACTCTGTAATTAATAACATTTTGAACCCTAAAAAGAGTTCCACCTACTCAGTCTTCTATAAATACTCTATGAGGAGCTCTTTGTTAGGGGTTGGTTGCTAGCATTCGAACTCTTTGAAGTTGTACATAGTCTGGCTGAAGGTTAAGGAAGAAATTGAAGTATTGAAAGATTGATGATGTTTTGATATGTTTTGTTAATGAGAAGGCTCTATCATTGGATCCCTGAGCATGTTTGTTGGTGATGTATTCTAATCTGTTAATTGTTATTTCTGATTTTCCATTTTGTTCCATCATTCTATACATATAGTAAAGTGAAAATTTTAGGCTAAGAAATGTCTCCTAGAAGCACCTTAGACCTGTTTTCTCTTCACTATCTATATGTTTTCATCTGCTGAGGTATTATTGAGTAGTCTTAATCACTCTCTTGAACCATTATGCTTGTTTATCTCTGAAATAGTTCATACAGTTGGCCTCAGGAATGATTTATGGCTTTCCCTGCTTGCTTGTTGCCACTTGAAAACTGTTTCCGAAGTCTCCTTTCAAAGTATCATTGTTTACAGTCTGCCAAAGAGGTCTGTTTTGATCATACCCTTTGTTCTTGCTGAGATAATTGTTTTGAAGGTATTTATAATTGTAATCTTAGATGTCTAGGAGTTTCCTCTTACATGAATTCAGTTATTTATGAATCTTGAATGTTTTCTTATCCTTGAAGGTGAAATCTTTGGATGAAATAGAGTGTTCCTTGACTCCTAGATTTCATTTGAAAATTTTGTCTTGGAATTATTATTTGCTGAAGTGTGGTTTCTAGAATTTATGGTTAGCCATGTCTATGGAATGCCTCTTCACGTTCAGATAATTCTTTAAGTCCCTTTGTTGAGAAGTACATATAATTGAGGATTCTTAATTGCCCTTATTTCTACTTTTCCTTCTAAATCCTTAATGTCCATTTCATTTCATCCACCAAACCCATGATCTACTAGCCAAGTTAGATTTTCCCTTTGATATCCCATATCCATTGATTGAGCTTGTTATAACTTCTTCTTGACTCCTTTTCCCAATGGCTCTGACATTTTCCCTTTCTATATATGTTTCCTAGATCATTCCTACCAAACCCAAACAAAAAAACTTGCACTTAATAACTAGCCAAAAATCAACCCTTAAAAGCATCAACCTATATCCTTACAAACATATTGAGAGATCCCTCTCTGAGACTAGGAGGGCTAGATCCTAGAGCTCTAAAGCTTGGTTTGAATGTTGCCTTGTCATTTGGTTTTCCAATCAGCCAAATCACAGGACCCCAACAGTCTCCTCGCTAATTCTCTTAGGCAAGAGAGAAATATCAGGAGATCCAAATTCGTGCCCTTGCCATTCATCATAAAGTAGGATTCCAAAGAGATGAAGGAATTTTGGAAAAATAATAGTGGGGGATATTTATGCCCGTTCATCGGTATACTGATGCACATAACATGGACGTCACTATAGCGACATTGTATTCTAATACTGTCGGTATTGCGACACCCTAGCCGGGGGATCGCAATAACGATGATTTTTCATAGTGTCGCAAGAGTGACAATGTCACCATCAGGGCCGCAAGAGCAACACCGCATGGCAGGATTAAAAAAAATGAGAAATATTGGGGAAATTTTCAAAAATACATCAAACCTGTTGGAACTAAAGTGTCGGAAAATTGACCATATGTACTAGTTCCCCTCTTGGGAACACATCCTTGGTGTTCAATGACAACTAGAAACTAGTAAATCATTGAAAATAAAACATATTTCATATGGAGATTTATAACACAACTCGTTGTAGTATTTACAATGAATAACATACTCAAACGAAAAAATCATCATGACAATCAAACCGTGTATTGGAGCTTTATAACATAGTCTCAACATCAGTTGTTTGCATCATTTCGATTTTTGTTTTCGAATACATTAATTTCCAGCCTTTCAATGAGTCAAACTTAATAAACATGGTAATTGTCATAAGTTTGAATGTTACTATCCAAAACATCACCATAAGTCTAGTTATCTAGTGGTTCACTCAAAATCATGATAGTAGTGTTGAGTCATCAGGAATCATTGTCACAAAATTTGAACAATTGATTCATTTATTATGTGTCAATAATGAATCTGTTATAAGGTTTAATTGATTCAATTTCAAGTCGGTTTCATTTGAAAATCCTACATCTCAAAGCGACATGGCCATTAAGAGTTGCACATTTCTTCTCCCCTCCTAGTCTATTCATTTTTCCCTAAGGCGCAAAATCACACCCTACATTTCCCATATCCCATTTCCCATTTATTAAATCCTATACCTCATCCCCCTATTCATTAATAATTTCCTATTAATAAAATATATAACTCTCATATTCCCCATCCCATCCTAGTTCCATCCCCCTAAATGTCATGATTACGAAATCATATTGACACAATCAACATATTCCCCACAACATAAAATACCATACCCAACACACATTTCAAATGATTATCATATGAATCATTATATATTTCAAAGAAAGCACCTGAGTGACATCACACAACTGGACAAACACAATATCAAATTCAAATTACATCAATAGATGACCATATCCTTCACAAAGTTACATAAATTGTTGATCTCGAAGCTCGTTGATGGTTATGGTTGAAAGGTGCAGGTTAGCTCGCAACCGAGCATAGCCAAGGATCAAAGCTATAACCATAGTGACTGCAGAATATGTTTATTGCACAGAAGTGCTACACAATTGTCACTGCACACAGAGCCCTACATAACCACTGCGCAAGTGAGTATCAACCATTCACGAGGTTGGAAATAGTTGGAGAACATACTTAAGGAGTTATACACCATCACATGGTCATTTCAAACCTACCGATTTGATCCATTTTTCCAAAGGAGTTGTGAAACCATACACAACATGGAGTGCTACCCAACCTACTCGCTGCACAGTCCTGCGTAGCGCACTTTTCTTTCTACATCATTTTGAAATGATGATTCTGACCACATGAAGGCGAATTTTGGACAACAGAGAGAGATTATTATCAAGGATGATACAGATAACAATAACCTCTTTTAGTATTTGCACATGTGTTATAGATTGGGAGTTTCGAATGCATCTTCAAGGCTTATTTTTCGGACTGTCAAATTTCATGTTTTAGTCATTCTTTTACAAAGCATCTTTTGAGAATATGGGGCCAAATTTGGAGAAATAGAGACATGTTTATCTTCACAACAAATTCTGCATTTTGGGAGCTACAGGTATTCTTTGAGGCATATTTTTGTAGTTTTTTGGTGGCAGAATTACATGTTTTGTTTGCAATTTAGTTTTCATGATGGTTGTACACATGAGAAAGGGAGTTGTCTGAAGATGGGAGGAGTTAAAAAAGAATGAGGAGCATAAAATAGTTCCTGTTAAGGACAAAGAATAGGTTCCTGTAACAAGAGACAGTCGAAAAAGTAGGCCAATCTACCTCATCTCAGATAGTTTCCATTTTTGGTTTTTACTTTATGCTTTTATACCTTTTTATTTTTTCCTTAAAAAGGAAAAAATAAAAAAGGTATAAAAGCATGGATAGTTTCCATTTTTTGGTTTTTACTTTTATGCTTTTATACCTTTTTATTTTTTATTTTATGCTTTCTAGATTAGATGATGAATCATCATGTAAATTTTGTTTCAATCTTCATCCAAGGATGTTTTTTATTTTTAGGTGGATGAAATATCAATGTATCTAGACATAATGTTATACTTTCATAGTTGTATATATTCATGAAAAAATAGTACAAATGGGTTCAAACTTTGGGAGAGAAAATTATGTTTGTATTTGAAATATTATCAGTGCATATGTGTTTTTCAAGCTCATAGATTCTCGTGGTATATTATTTCATATTTGGGTTTTCCTATGTTAATTCTTGTTAATTTTTGAAACTCATGTCTTGAATTCATGATTATGCTAAAGATTATGGTGGATTTTAATGTATAAAATAATCTGTAATGATATATTGTAATTATTTTTAATATTTTTCATTAGTATGTGTAGAAGAACTCATGTTTTCCATGATCTGTTACACTTGATTATATATTATTATATTTCTCTATTTCTTCATTATACTACAACTGTTAATTGACATGAGATGTATGCCTACCTTACTCCTCTGATTGTGAACATCCTATGCATGCCCTGATCATATAATTTGGTTACTTGTTTCCTGTCTCATTAGTATCCTCCCAGAACTCTAAACCAATCCCATCATTCTATCACACCTCACAAATCTATTCTCCCCAAGTTTTATTGCCTTTATCATTAGAGTTTTTCAATGAGGGATCCCCATCTGATTAGGAAAGACCAGTTCCTAATCAAAATTTGTTTTATGATTACCTATGCGGCCCTTTCTTCAGCCTAGAGGGATTCATAAAGTCTTAACATAGTGGCATTGTTGTCGGGGATTGAATGGTTTCATCTTACCCGAGAAATATCATCATATTTTATATCTAATTGTTGATGGTGAAAACTATTTGGACATCAAATAGGTTGAATTATTCACCTAGAAAATCTGAGTTCAAAGGATCTAGAAGATTGAAATTTCACAGTGACTCAACTGGTCAAAGGTCAGTAATGTCAAGAATTATGGTTGATTGATTTCAATATGGGTGCAAGAATGAATCTCAAGTATGATCCTATGGATAGATCTTATATTCCTCATTTTCCAAATCCCATGTCTCTTCTTCATTGGTCAACTTATCTCCCAATATTCATAGATAGAAATGGAGAAGATGTTGCACTACATTTAATTAAATTCCACATTCATGTAGGTAGACTAGAAGTTGTATTTCATGAGGATTCATTGATAAAAATGTTTATGGAAAATTTAGAGGGTAACGCAAGATCATGGTAAAAAGGGTTTGGAACTTCTAGTCTATGTTCTCTGATGGATTTATATTCCACATTTTGTACAAATTTTAAACAAACTCCTCCTTCTATAGTGTTGATATAAATATTTTGTGGAATATTTAATGATTTTTTTAAGCTCATGGGTATTGACATGTATGATCAAGATGTAACAACTGATGAAATTGAAGAAGCCTTGTCTAAGTTGTCTTACCCTCATGATGAAATAGGAGAAGTACAATAAGCAGTAGTTGAAAATGAAACTGGCCCATAGACAACAATTCCAATAATTGAAGGTGAAACTAGTTAGCTAGAGGTTGATGAAGAAACATAGTAGCTTTATCCTCTTAAGCATGATCAATAATAGGAGATAAGTGAAGAAGAAGAAGTAATTCAACGACCTCTTACATAAGAAGATTTTATTCAGGGATATATGCCTCTGGATTAAGAAAATGAAGGGTCTTCTGAAGAAGAGAAACTTGCTTTAGATCCTATGGACCTGTGTGTTATTAGCGTGGTTGCCTCAATTGAAGAGGGAAAAATCAAAGAACAAATCACTACTACATTTGGCGGAAATTCCGACACTTGGTTCCGACGTTTTTGACCAAATGTCGGAAATTTCCCAAAAAAATTTCCATCATGCCCGAAACCGTCGCTATACCGAAATTTATAGAAACGTTTCGCAATACCGACACTTAGAAAAGTGTCGCAATTGCGTCGTTTGGAGGAAGAGGTCGCAATTGCGACACTATGGCCCAAAGCGTCGCTATTGCGACGACTGCCTCCAAACGTCGCAGTGCAACACAATGTCTAAGTGTCGCAATTGCGACGTTTAGAGGCCTTCGTCGTAATAGCGACGCCTTTTCCGCCGTCGGTATAATGACACTTATATGCGCGCTAAATAAAAATACGAAACTTATATGCACGCTACATAAAAATGATTTTATTGTTTCGTATCCGTCGCAATAGCTATGTTAACGTCTAATATCACGCGCGCATTCGCCCTCAGCATTCGCCCTCAGTTCTTATAGAACAACATTTTCCCTCAGCATTCGCCCTCTATGTTCGCCCTCAGCTCTTGTATAATAGCATTCGCCCTCAGCTCTTGCAAAATGGTAAGTTCTTACTGCAGGCCCTTCCTCCTATAGTAGGGTTGACTCTATTTGGGTTTTTTTGGTCAATTCCATTGGATTGTGTTAGGCTGTAGGGTTCTATCTAGATGTCAAGAATCAAGATTCAATACCCTCTATTATCTTCATCACCCAATACAAGATTTAAATTTTTCCCAAAGAAACGCTTATTAATTTGGCGGCCATTATTTCTCCCTGCTTTAAAAACCCTACATTTAAATGAAAACAAGCATTGCATTTCAACTACAAAAATATATTAGTGTTCAAATGTACATGTGTGCTACATTAACGTCTGATATCACGCGCGCATTTGCCCTCTGCTCTTGCAGAACAAAATTCGCCCTCAGCATTCGCCCTCAGCTCTTGCAGAACAACATTCGCCCTCAGCATTCACCTTGAGCTCTTGCAGAACAACATTCACCCTGCATTCGCCCTCAGCCCTTGCAGAACATCATTCACCCTGTATTCTCCCTCGGATCTTGTAGAACAACATTCGCCCTCAGCTCTTGCAGAACAACATTCGCCCTCAGCTCTTGCAAAATGGTAAGTTCTTATTGCAGAACCTTCCTCCTATAGTAGGGTTGACTCTATTTGGGTTTTTTTTGTCAATTCCATTAGATTGTGTTAGGCTGTAGGGTTCTCTCTAGATGTCAAGAATCAAGATTCAATACCCTCTATTATCTTCATCACCCAATACAAGATTTAATTTTTTCCCAAAGAAACGCTTATTAATTTGGCAGCCATTATTTCTCCCTGCTTTAAAAACCTTACATTTAAATGAAAACAAGCATTGCATTTCAACTAAAAAAATCTATTAGTGTTCAAATGTACATGTGTGCATCACTTGTGTAGGGTATTCCTTTTCCACTTTCACATTATCCAAGAATGTGTGCAGTATAGTTCATATTTTTTGTGATTTAGATTATCTTGAAAAAGGAAAGGTAACTTATTTCCCATGGAAAAAGAAGGTTTTCCCTTTTTACTACTGGAAATGGTACAAAAAAGTTCCATTTATACCCGAAACTCCTATGAAACAGGAACCAAATAAATGCCATGTCCTCAATGGACATCATTTGGCTTTGAAAATGGCCATTGCACCGTGTTGTTTCTTATATTACATCACAATAGTTTCTTAGGTCATTTCTTGTTTCTTGAGATGAAAAACAACCAAAGAAATCGTGAAGATCCTTTCAAGAAATAAATGACCATTTCTCAATCATATCTCAACTATTTTTATTTTTATTCAGTGGTTGCTTACTTTGAGAGAAATTTGACACTTTTATAAGGAATATAACATAAAAACACAAAATGGGAAGGAATTGATGAGGTAGATGACCTTTAGTTGTTGTCAATTAAGAAATGATAATACATGATGCATGTTCTGTACTACAAACTAGATTCCTTCCTGGAGTTAGGACACACAGTATTGAATCAAAGTTGTAGTTTCTAACTTCTTGTATTGGTTCATCAATCTTGAAATTCAGACATTGCATGTCTTCATTGCTTCATGTTTGAATAATTTGCATCAGATCGTACAATAGGAAATTAGGAATTATGATTATTATTACTTTATGGATCTGTTAAGTTACTTTTAAGTTTGCATGGTTTAGTGTGAAATTATTCTAGTGTGCCCCTAGGCCCAGGTGAAGGAATGCCAAGGACTGAGAACCCTAGTTTTAAATGGTATTGTTTCTTATACCCAAAAACCCCTCAACATCACTTCTTATTAGTTCTTAACAATAGTGTTGTAAAAAATTTGAGAATTGATATAGCAAAATCTCACACTTCTCAAGATAAAGTCCTAAAGCTAAAGTGTGATACCATGTGTAATTCAATAGCCCCATTGTCACCTCACCAACCTATTTTCACTTCGGGCTAGCTCTCCTCCAACTCAAGGGGGTTCTCCCTAGTAGATGTTAGGGATCTAATGGCCCAACCAAACCAAGTCAAGAGCCCCCTAACTCTCTATGTTTACTACTATCAATCAAAATATTGAACAATAGGGTCAGACATGCATCCTAAAGATAAAATTGCCAGGGTATTTTTGGGTAATTTCAAAGGGAAAGTCCTCAAACACATATAATCAAGGAATTATAACGTGATTTCAAACATTAAATATCAACAAAATCGTTTAAAGGATATTGAAAGGAAAAAGGTGATGGAAGATAGAAAGTGCCTTACTTAAATGCTCTAAGGATTTTTCAATAGTTGCTCCAAAAGCTTCACTTTAAGGCCCTTCAAGATCGTCTCCAACAATGCTATACCATCAGCTTCAACAATGTTGCTCCAAAAATTTCCTCAAGGTCTTCACAACAAGTTTACTAGAATTTTCTCCAACAATATATTCAATAAGGTCTTCATTGTCAACTCGTCTCTTGTTTGGGTGCCTTAATGTGCAATGACATGTTTCCGGGACTGAATTCAATGCAAGGCATATTTGAAACTCTAACTCTGTCTTCCGGTGTCTTATTAGAAATTATTTCAGTTTTCATTTTGTGTTTTCAAGTTAGATATTATTTTCAAGTTTTTACATTTATAATTTTATTGCAATGTGGCAGACTGATGAGAGCAGTGCAGGAACAACCTAGAGACGGGATGATCGCGGAAAGAGGCCAGCGGAAGAACATGTAAAGTGCCAGCATTGCTCTATCTTCGGGTATTTTAGTTATTTACATAATTGAAATAATATTAATTTTGTTCAAATATGCAGACACCTAGCCATGGTACGCCTGATGATTCCCTCTTTGAGGAAGAGCTTTATTCATCCCTATCTCTAGTGTTCTTGTTGCAAAAAAAGGCACGAGATGCAAGGTCAGAATTTAATACTTTGATAGACGCACCTCAAACACCTGAAACAGAAGAGAGGATAAAACATCTTATGAGCCAACTAGAAAGATATCAGGTAATAATAAAAAGTCAAAAGGATATTTTTTTTGTTCTACATGAGATGAATTGTGATAGTTTGATTTTTAATTTTTACATTGACTAAACTAACAAAAAGTTCTTTTGTATGTAGCATTTACTGGCACTTGCTGAAACCGGTGTTGGTGGTAGTGGGACACAAGGGAAAGAGATTGCCCAACAACCCTCTTGTACACCTTCTACTCCTTTAGGTGCCAGGCAAGAAACACACCCTGCCCAAGCAGACACCCAGCCAACCGCTGAACGTGTTGGCAATGATGAGGTTGATATGGCCAACTACATTATTGCGTTTCCTGGAGCTACACGTGTCAGCTCCACAGGGACCATTAATGGCACGTTGTTGGTGAATGATGAAGGTGTCCCTATAAAGAATGTACAACTCCCAGGTAAATTTTAATATTTTAACTATTTCATGTGCTTTATCTAAAACATATTTATCATGATTTTTATTTTAAAATTAATGATAATATCTTCTTCTTTTTTCTGTGTAGGAAACAATGAGTTCTACAGGTATCTGAAGAGCCATGCGTTGGTAATTTTTGGCCCAAACATACGCATAGGGTGGAATTCCCAGAGTTCCAACCTGAAAAAAGAACTTCTAGATTATCTAGAAGCCATTTTTGGGGTCGGTACATTTGACAGAACAGCAGTGGCTTGGGTAGCCGGCAAATATTTGAAATATACCAGGGACACCTATAGGACGCAATTGAAATTTAACCCTAGATATGAGCATCCTCTCACAGTTCCAGAGAGTGAGTGGAGAGCACTCATCCATGACGAAAAGGAGAAAAGGGCAAAGAAAGAAGGAAAAATGCCAACGGACCCGCAAGGTAAATTACAACTTTAATTCAATAGCTTTAATTTTCTCTATTTCTAAAATAAAAGTGTGCTACGTCATATCTGAATTTAATATTTTGATGCTAGGTTGCCTGACACCTCAAAGGCAACCAAAGCTAGGATTGAAAAAAAGGGCCATCACAAGCTAGGCTAGGGCGGCTACTTGAAATTGGCCGCAAGAATTGTAATTAAGTAGCTAAACATCTTATAATTAATTGTAACGCCTTCCAACATTTTTGTAATCCTATCAAATATGATTAAAAATAAACAATCATATGTAATGTAGGGTGATGAATTCGGAAGAGAAACTACAGAGGAAGATAAAATTATCGCTTTCCATTTCAGCTATCAAGCCGTAGTTGAACGTCGCATAAGCTTGGGGCAGGTCCCAAGATCTAGAATGCCTGATAAGGTAAATCATCAACCTTTCAATATGGTTTTTTTCATCTATAAATTTAATGTCTAACAACTTTGTTTAAATCAGGGGAGCAACATCACCGACGATGCAAATAACCCAGTTTTAGAGCCAAATGTAAATGATCCTCACGTGCAACCTGATCATTATAGTAGGGACCAAGCCGACAATGCTACTATCAGTGAGGGCTATGATGGTAATTAATTTCCACTTATAATTTTTTCTAATTATACCTTGATGTTTTTCCTTATAATGTTTTTTGTTTAAATGACAGAGAATGTTTCCCTTGAGGATCTTACCACCAGAGAGGAAGACAGGGCAACTGTCCCAACGACGACAACTGGTGCACTAGGTAAATAATCTCATTGCAATTTTTTTTATTAATATTACCGAAATAGCTCAATGATATTTAAAAGCTAACAATTAAAATTTAATATTATCTATTTTTGTAGGGGATGCCCCGTCACTGGATGAGACCAGACATCGTGACTACACAACTAGGTCAGCGACGACAACTAGTTCACCAGGTAAATAATCTCATTGCAATTTTTTTTATTAATATTACCGAACTAGTTCAATGATATTTAAAAACTGACAATTAAAATTTAATATTATCTATTTTTGTAGGTGATGCCCCATCACTGGATGAGACCAGACATCGTGACTACGCAACTAGGTCAGCGGCGACAACTGGTGCACCAGGTAAATAATCTCATTGCAATTTTTTTTATTAATATTACCGAACTAGTTCAATGATATTTAAAAAATGACAATTAAAATTTAATATTATCTTTTTTTGTAGGCGATGCCCCGTCACTGGATGAGACCAGACATCGTGACTACGCAACTAGGTCAGTGCCGACAACTGATGCACCAGGTAAATAATCTCATTGCAATTTTTTTTATTAATATTACCGAACTAGTTCAATGATGTTTAAAAAATGACAATTAAAATTTAATATTATCTGTTTTTGTAGTCGATGCCCCGTCACTGGATGAGACCAGACATCGTGACTACGCAACTAGGTCAGCGACGACAACTGGTGCACCAGGTAAATAATCTCATTGCAATTTTTTTTATTAATATTACCGAAATAGTTCAATGATATTTAAAAACTGACAATTAAAATTTAATATTATCTGTTTTTGTAGGCGATGCCCCGTCACTGGATGAGACCAGACATCGTGACTACGCAACTAGGTCAGTAGTGCGGGTCGAAAGGCACAAAACAGGAGCAGAGAATGATGATATTGATGATGTAATTAGGAGCTTTAAAAATAGGAAGAAGAAGAAGAAAATTCGATAATGTAAAATATTGTATTATTATAAGACAAGCGTTACCATACTTGGAACGTTTTTTGCGTTATATAAAAAACTCATTTATCATACTATTTTTATGTCAAGCATTAATTGCAATGTTTCCTTGCGTACTTTTTGTTGAATTGTTTTTTTATTAGTTATTGAATTTTTTTTTTTATGCTCATGAAAGTAAAAAGTGAAATATAGATTGGGTATTGGGGAATTAAGAGTGATGTGAGGGGGGGGGGGGGGAAGGGGCCATAAGAGCTTCCACCTTCACGTGGTTGGCCCTGTTTAGTAGAGAATAATTTATTGGAGTGATTTAATCTTGGAGCAAACCTCCCTTGATCCAGCGTAGCAACAAAAAAGTCATTGTTGACTTAGTTGCTACTCTTTGAGATCGTGGGAGGCTTGTTCCAAGTTCATGCGACTCCAATAAATTGTTCTTGAAACGAAGAGGAGCTTATTCAGGTATGTTTTGACATTTTCAACATATGTTCTAACATTATCATAAGAATGCATTTTAGAGTAAAAAATACTACATCAATTATTTGTATTTATTGTATAGATAATGATGGATTTTGATTGACTTGGCAGTGCAGGTACAAATCCTCTTGCATCATGAGCAATACAACTTGTCAACCAGGGTCATGTCCAGGATATTTTTGCTTGTGCGCTTGACCGGGTTCGTAATGTCACATTTTGTAAGTTCCTTTACAGTTCATAATTCAATATTAAGCTTGTTCATGATTATTATCTAGGTTTTTTGTATGTGTTTTTTCATCTATTTGATTGTAAGCAACTCTGCATGTTCCTGTTGTTCACTACGATTTCTCCCATTACCACTCCCAGGATGAATCCGAATTTATTGTTACATAGGTTACTTTATTGTTACTATGATTTCTCCATTTACGATTTCATAGGTTACATCATGTAAAGTTGTCAATCTCGGGTTGGTGATGAGCTTTAGTTCTCCAGATTTGGGGCTTTTCTGATATTTTCTCCCTCATGTCATTCCTGCATCACCTTGTTGTTTGAGCATGCCAATTGTCTACCACTTGTACCAATTGGCACATGTCAATCTCTGAGTGGTGCCACATTTCACCTATTTTCAGTGAGAGTTTAGGGTTTCTCTAACATAGCTTCAGAAATCCGATTTAGTGCCTGCTTGAATATCGTCACATAATAATCATGGTTTGGATTGATGAGCATGTTTTGAATGGTTGGTTGATTCATAAGAACCACCCATATAGTCATCTTGAGATATTTCAGAAGTTTTCTCGGGTTTCCTTTTTCACCTTTTCTAGTGGGTGGGATGGTGTGGGGTGATCCATCAATACTGGTGCTCTTGTAGTAGGGAATTTGTTTTTGGGGATATAAAGGAGCATTTGATGTAGATATCACATTGGATGCATTCATAGATGGG
This sequence comes from Pinus albicaulis, assembly GCA_034641835.2. Taxonomy (NCBI): domain Eukaryota; kingdom Viridiplantae; phylum Streptophyta; class Pinopsida; order Pinales; family Pinaceae; genus Pinus; species Pinus albicaulis. The sequence goes on from CM076573.1 coordinate 454,033,456, forward strand.
CACGAGAGGTCAAGAATTTAAATTAAAAATATGCAACCTCTAGCATGGCAACCTGAAGGCCGCAAGAGACACTGGTTAAAGATTGTTTTGTGCTAGCCTTAATATAGTCGTGATTTCTTTCTATTATCTTAATGCAAATATATAGTCCGGTCTCATTAAAATGAGGATTGTGGTTGTATTTCTCTTTGGTTGTTTCTCTCTTAATGCTCCAGAAGTTTCCAAAAGTTGTGATAGTTGTTTAGTTTGCCTGTTACAACTTAAAAGTGGTTTTTAGCAATGGGAGTCATGTTTTTTAAGGTTCATACTAATATGAAGATATTGTAATTCTATATTCAGCATAAGAGAAGATGGCCTCTGCTTTGGGAAGTATGACAACAATTGCCACATCTACCTCATTGGGTAACAATGGAAAGGGGAAGAAGTTTGGTGCAATGTTTGATAATTATGGCAGACAATTATCTTCTCTTTCAGGTTTTTCACCCATTTCCTTTAATCGCTCAAGCAGAAGAGGGACTCTGAGATTACGCGACAGAGAGAAGGTAGTTAATACAAGAGATATGGAAAAGGAGTTGTACTTTAACAAGGATGGCTCAGTGACAAAAAAATTGCAGGTCAGAGAAAAAATTATGTTTAAAGGAAGGTCACCTGCACGTGAAACTTCACTGTGGTGGATCTTTCCTTGTCCACTTATATTCGATTTTAATGTGTTATTTTAATTTTTCATGGAGGTTTGTTTTGGCATATGGTCTGGCATTCAATTGCACACTTACTGAAAGCATTGTCAATTTGTCTTGTAGGCAGTGAGAACAAACTTGCTGATCTTGTTGGAGTCACCCTTGGGGCGAAGGGAAAAATGTTGTCTTGGAGAGCAAGCATGATTCTCCGAAAATAGTTAATGATGGTATGACAGTAGCTAAGGAGGTAATTTGTAGATGTGTGCTCTGGTTTTCTTTTTAGCGTTGTATTAGTTCCCCCTCTTAAATGTCTTATATTTGGTAGGCATAATTTGAAAACTCAAAGGTGAAAGTAAACATATTTATTACCTAGTGGTCTACTTGGCCTATGGACTAGCCACATTAGAGTAATGCATAAATATTTTCAAAACAATAAAAGGAAAGGGTTATGGCTAAGTCAAATTTTATTGTTATTGACAGTGTAATGAAATGTATCTCAATGCTATGGTTTTGGCCTTTTTGTTGGTTGAATTAGAGGACCCAGTTGAAAATATTGGGGCCAAGTAGGCTGGTTTTCCTTTTTGCTGATGGTTTGGTGTATCTAATTGAATTAGTTGCCTAAGGTAATTTTGGTTGCAAACTCCTTTTCATTTTTCATACAGTATTGGCCTTGTGGAATACATTTGATTGTGTGGTCTTGTTAGATCTACAACATTTGTAGTTGTTTAGTCTTATGGCCAAGGTGCACTTTTATTATGGAAATAGTTGATGCAATATTTTCATTTAATCCTTACTGCAGGGTAGCATGTTGAGAAGTTTCTTGTGAAACATTTGGTATTCAAAATGACACTTGATCCTATACAGCATCATGCACTTGACTTCAAAATTCATATTCAAAGTGTGCCAGACAATTCTTGCAAAATTTCAAATATTTAGGTTGTTTTAAACCATTATCTTTTCATGTATTGGATGCTGAAAATGTGAAAAAGACTTTGGTATGAAACCAACTGGTGAATAATTTCCAGCACAACAACCACTTCCAAGACATGATTTAGAAGTAGAACAAATGTGCTTATGAAGCATAGAAAGATATCCTTGATGCATTGTCAATGTTTGCCTAGGGTTATTTTTGGAGAAAATAACTCCTTATTCCTAGAATAGTGATCTTCAATACAAGTAAATGCCAGAGAAGAGAGATCATCGTGTGACGCAAAAAAACTGAAACTGGACGCCTAAGGAGAGCTGGTGTGTCTACAATCGCTCTGTCAGCATTTTCCCTTGGTTTACCCCATCCTTTTCCTCCAGCCTGAGTCTTAATTGACTTCTTCTTTCTTCGGGTTTATTTATCAAATTCGTAGAATTTGATAAATAAATACTATCCACAATGGTTGGACTTTAATTTATATTCCCGACTTTATATTATCTCCAAGCCTTATAACCAATGTTTAACTTTCAACACTTTGTATTTGTACTCCACGTTTCTTTTTAAATAAATAACTTGTAATGAACTTTCGGCTCTATATTTCACCACCCAGCCTTACAACAATCACGCTCCAGACTTATGCTAATTATCCGCCAATCGTTTAATTAAACAATTTCATTATACTCTGGCCCCACCTATATATGTCAATAACCAATCAAACACTCGTATCGTACTTGGCTATCCTCCGCACACCTTAGTTAACCTTCGGGCAAGTTCAACGTGCGACCACTGTCCGATGGCCCTTCTCCAAATCAACGACTCTTGGCAATTTCACTCGGCTTCCAACGTCGGGCTTTAACGTGCGATGGCGCGGGTTAAACGGTGGTTTTCCGGGGGTCACTTTGCCACGTGTCGCATTCCCTATGGAATCGCTCGCGAATAGGAAATACCACCTACTCCGCAAAAGCGGTGCGATATGGGCAACCCACTTTTGTGATTCCGCTCGTGGTTTTGGTACAGGGCTTGACCACGGGTGCAAGTCTGGTTCCGCTATCCTTTTGTTTGTTAACTCATGTCCAATCCTCGGGTCAGGTTCCAAAACCACAACAATTTTGTCTCTTTATTAAGCGGTATTTTTATATTTGAACAGTGTTCATGACCCTGGTTCTCTACACAAACCTCGCCTTCGGGTGGGGTGAGTTCATAGGGTTATCCAACAATTTACGGGAATTCAAAGACAAAAGAATGGAATTATCAGTACCCAATCGCCTCACAGTTAAACAATTCTTCACAATTAGCAGTTCGAGATAATTCAATGGAAACTAAGCTTGGAAATCATTTAACTGGAAACAATTGTTCACACACAGAGGTTTATTGCAGAAATCCCCTCTCTACTCTCCTCTTCCATCTCTACTTTTATTCATCCGAGGAATTACAATTTATATACATAACATATGGCTCTTCGGTTCCTCTAAGAGGACCGTTCTAGAAATCAAAAGGTCTAATTATAATAATTCAACTAACTGAAACAGTTCGACTCCTACAACTCTAACTAGTCTAAGTAATACAGTCAGCTGAGGTATTGACACCTAGTTGTTACAACTCAAATGTTTTCAAACCCTCCTAGCCACAACATGTGGACAAAACCTCCTACATTGCTGGCTAGTGCCTAATGCCCCTGCATCATCGTGTGACATAAACCTATTAACAAAAGTGAACAGGGAATGATTATTAATTATGGCATACTAAGTTGTCGGTGATTTTGACTATTTGTCTTTAACATGTAAAAATGTTAAATTCCAAACTTACATCATCATGGTTTGGCATCATGAGCTTGACTAATTGTCCACCATGCTCATAATTTCATTGTTGTATTCATATCTATAAACAACTTTTCAAATAATAATAAAAAAGTTCTATAAGAAAAATACAGACCTCCATGCTGCTGCTCCTTGTGAGACAAAGTCAAAATTTCATTACACAATCTGACACATAAGAATCTCCTATATCACGGTGGTATGTATCCAAACTCTTATAATAGTGTGTTCAAGACTTATGTTGACATTGCCAATGAGATATTTAAGCAATGAAAGATGGAGCCTTCTTCATTGTTGTATATGTAACAGTCTTTTATTAATATAAAGATTGATGGTTTTGTCTTTCTGAAAATGAAATGTAAAAATAATTTATTGTGGTCAATTGAAAAGTTTTCTTTTTAAATCTTTTCATTATGGAAGGGCGACATAGATATATTCCCTTCTAATTGAAATTTGGACCTGCCCTTCAAATTTTATCACTGTGTGGGACCTTAACAAACAATAAAACTATTCCTCTGCGCGTTATATAAAACATATAACAAAACCTTTCTCAAAAATTCAAACGAACCCTTTAGCCATAGGTATTTCATCACGAACTGATCATTTTACCATGTACTTTATTCTAGAGGAATATTCTTCCACTTGATTAGGTACTTCATAATCGTTATATGTAAAAGAGATACATGATGTTTATCTATAACTTTTTGTGGTTCAAGAATCAACTTTCATTCTTCATCTAATTTTGGAAGTTCTATTTACATTGGCATATTTTTTCCCAAAACCTTTTTTAGGCAAGATACATGAAAAACCTTATGAATGCAAGAAGAAGGAAAATATAACTTCTATACCACTTGTGAAATCCTATGAATAATTATTTAGGGCCATAACAGTTTTGCAATGTGGAAAAAGTCGGCAAAAAGTCCCGACTTTTTGAAAAAATCCCAAATTTTTCCCGGAGCCGACTTTATTGGCCGACTTTTTGCCGACTTTTTCATCCCTGAAAAAGTCGTGATTTTATCCTCGAAGTCCCCACTTTTTGCCGAATTTTTCGAAAAAATCTTGAGTGAGGTAGTTTCTTTAATAATTTTTTTTTTTTTTGAAAAAGTCAGGATTTTTTTCAAAAATGAATATTTTTGTATTTTTTTACTTTTCCGACTTTTTGCCGATTTTTTCAAAAAAATCCCGACTTTATCGAGTATTTCAACTTTTTGACCCTTGCCGATTTAATCCCGACTTCGACTTTTTCCACATTGCATTTTTGAGCTAATTCTTTATTCTTCTTTTTCTTGAATGAAGATTGCTTATAATGCTATAATCTAAAAAATACCCAATTACCCTCCTCAAATTATCTTTCACTTCAATGTTGTTCCCCTTGTTGTTTTATCTTGTTTCATGTCATTTGAAGGTTTTCCATAATAATTTTCAAAGTTTCTTTAGTATTTTCCATATGTGACTCTGTTTCCTATACTTTGGACTTATCTTGCAAAAAGTATGAGATACTAGGAGTTGGATATCCATAAAGGGCCTTAAATGGAGAAATTTTAGTAGATGTGTGATAGGTAGTATCATATTACCATTCTTCCTTGACGAACCCACTTCATCCATTAATATTGCTTTTCTAAAGAGTAACATTGTAGATAACCTTAAAAACATTTGTTAACTATTTTTGTTTGACCATTTGATTGTGTTTGATATGTAGAACTCATGGAAGCTAGTGTTTCTCCACTCATATTAAATAATTATTTCCAAAAGTTTCTTGTTACTATTACTTTATGAAAACCATGAAGACGATGAATTTCTTTCACGGACACTTCTGCCACTTGGCTTGTTGTTTATGTACTTTGAGCTCTACAAAAAAATCTAAAAATTTGTCTATATAAATGACCACAAAATGTAATACTTACCTTTATATTTCAGTAACCCTGTAATAAAGTCTATTGATATATCTTCTAGTCTTTGAATATGTATGTGGAATGGTTGAAGTAACCCTAGAGATTTTACTATCTCTCTTTTGTTTATTATGCAAACCTGACCTTCTCTTACAAAATTTTGAATATCTTTCTTCATTCCTTTCAAAAATATATTTTTTGATCCTTTGAGATGTTTTAAGGAACCCTGCGTCCTACCATCAGAGAGACATGGGACTCCCTTAATATTTGTTTATTCAAATATGCTTGCGTGCATAAAAATATTCTACATTTGCACCAAAGTATATCTCTCTTTCACTCCCAATGCTCCATATAGTTCATCCCATCCTTTATAAATTTTAGTTTTTGTTTAGTACTATTGTCATTTTTCCATTATGGCAAGCTTCTTCTAGCCACCTAGGAATAGAAAATATAATTGGATATAAATTTGAGGCCTCTTCTATTTTAGAAAGAGCATCATGTACTAAATTTTCCTTACCCTTTTTGCAGATTATCTCAAAATTAAAAATTTGCATTTTTTCTCCTCATTTTTGTTAATCTTCCAATGAAATCCATAGCTTCAAAAAATACTTTGTGCTATCATGGTATATCTTGTCTTTAAAGTACCTCCCAGTGATATACTATCCCCATTTTTTATTGCATGTAATATTTCTTCAATTTATTTTTCATACGTAAATTTCACCAAATATTTTCTTTGAATTCCTTGCTTTTAAAAGCCAATGATATCCCTTATTGTGTTAATGTTACGTAAATTCCTTGTCCTAGTGCCTCACACTCTACTATGAATGTTTTACCAAAAGTAGGTGCAACCGATGTTGGTGTAGAAGAAATGGCATCCATTAAAAGAAAGAATGCCAAAGTAGCCTCATCATTCCATATAAATGATATTTTCTTCAAGAGATATGTGAGTGGACCTGAAATGCATGCATAATTCTTAAAAAATGATCAATAATATCATGTAAGTCTAAAAAATCTTCTAAGAACCTTGATTTTCTTAGGAATAGGTCATTTTGTAATAGCTTGCATCTTTTGAGGCTCCAACTTCACTCCTTCCTTTAAAAAAATATGAACCAAATACTCGAATTCTTATTTCCCAAAAGCACATTTGGATATTTTTACATAAAAATGATTGTTCTCAATAATTTATATAACTTTTCCACATGTTTACTGGTGTGGTATTCCCATTATTTATTATAAATATGTGTATTATCAAAGAAAACGAACACAAGTTTTATAATATGGGATCAAACAAAATTGTTCTTAAGTCGAGCCCGCCGGACTTCAAACGGCGATAAACCATAATTCAAACCAAATTCGCGTTCCAAAATAGCCTGCTGACGTCAGCCAATTTTGTGACGCGAAAACCAAATGAATTCCGCCCTAATCTTTTTCGGGTCCGAAGTTGGGCTGGCGTACAGAGGGAGAGTTGTGACGCAAATTTCTTATCAAATTCACCCTAATCTTTTTCGGGTCTGGATTTCCACTGTGCGAGCGGCCCAAGCAAAGATCCGCTCCTATCCCTCTGTGACGAAACCATCGTACATGCTGACGTCATCAATCAAAACCCGCCACCCTTTTGACTTTGTAAATAAAACAAATTGCGTCTGCGTCATTTTCATTGTTCCGTGCGCTAGCCAGTCTTCCATGCCACAAAATTCAAAAACCAACTATTAACGCTTGCTGACCATTACCTTGCTGAAGAGAATTGAAGCTGAGTATTTCAGGGTTCTTCTGTCATAACCAGCACCTGTTTAAACACGTTTCATTTCTCGTAAACAGGTATTTATTCCAATTCCCCACTAAAATCTATAAAAAATCCTGGTTTTAGTTTTAATTCTACACTAAGGTCTGAAAAGAAGTTCATTTTGGTCTTTTTCGTTCCCAGAACTGCAATTATATTCCCAAAACTGGTAATTGTGCCCCTTTTCCACAAAAACCCAAAATTCCATTTCTGAATCCATAAGAACCACAAATGGAATTTCCTGTAGCTCTGAATGTCGTGCCCATCAATGCCCCTCACAAGGACTTGGATTATTTGCCTTTAGCCTATATGGATTTTCAAATTAAGGACTTTCTTCTCAGTGAGAATCCTCTTTGAATATTTTGCCGCTGCAGAGAAAATTATTTGAAGGGTTTTGACATCTTTGGAATTTTGGAATCAAATCTTCCTATGTACCTTCTCCCCTCAGCCTATATTTTTCCTAAGTTAATCCATTATTGCTACGCAAATTATGATCCCAACCAATGAGCAGTTTTATCCCCAAGTCAAAATGTCCTTTTCCCAATAACTGCTCAGTCCATAAATGAAATGCTACAATTCCAACCTGGTCAAGCTCTCACTCCCCTGTCCATGGATGAATTACTTGAGAAATCTACTAAGTTATCCCATGAAGAGTTAAACCGCCTATGCCAAACCTTCATGTTACCAGAGCATCAGCCTAAAAACCCTCCCCCTTATGGTTATACTTTCTTTACTGATGAGGGTAGATTTATTTTAAACATGATATCTTCCATAATGGGCTTCAATACTAGTGAGTATGTTGATCAGTTAACCCTAGTATTGTTATCCATTTTTACCCCTGGATAGCCTCCTGCTGTCAAGTACAATTTTGCATCTTATATTGCTGACAAAATCCATGATCAGTTCATGAGATTTGAGAATGAGAGAGTATTTAAGTATTCTTCTGTCATATATCATCTCATGATTTACTTTCAGTGTGAAAATTTCCCTTTTTATGTTAAGAATCTTGATGCCAAAGGGAATCCTAGGTCAGTCATATTTTGGTCTGCCATTACTCACAATTCCTCTGATTCTCCTTATTCCTATAATGAGTTTGTCGACCCTTTTGTTCATCCTGCAAATACCTTGTTGATAGGAGTCTCTCCTCCTAGAATTAACAATGAAATCAAGAAAATCATTCAGTTCTCAAAGAAGTACAAGATAGGTGACTGGTACCTATATCAAAACTACATAGAGATCAGGATATATGGATCTGAATTATGCCCATTCAAACTGCCCAAGTATGTCCCAATGAGACTCTTTGCATTAGAATATTTTAGGCAGATGAATAATTCAGATATAATTCATTTTTGCAATGCAAAGAAAAAGGCTTAACTCATGATCAAGAGCCAATTAGGTCCCTTCATTTGTAACTCTAGGGAAGCTGGAAAGGAAGCCGAAATGATTTTAGAAGACTATCTCAGACTACAAAAGAGTTTCTACTGGGTGCCTTATGATCCAAACAACTTTATCTGTGATAGAAGAATGAAAAATAAATTGTCACCATACATCCATCAAAGAATCCCAGAAATATAACAATATGCTAATATGGATGAATGGACAGAAGGGACATTGGTTGAAAAAGATAGTGAGCAGGTCAATGTTGAAAATGTAATGAAAGATCTTGAAAAGATACTTGACCTAGAATCTTTTGGACAGGTGTAGGGATCTTCTTCAGCCAGGACTTTACAACAAAATTTGCAGGAGATTAGTACAGTAGCAGTAGAATCTAAAGGAAAAGAAAAGGAGCCTGATATACAAATAATTGAAAAAATCATAATGACAGAGCAACCAGAGGCTTCTAAAGAACAAGGTCAAGGACAAATTCCTCCTACTCAGATCAGTGAGCCAGAAATTTCTATTTACAAACTCCTCTGAATATAGAAAAGGGAAAAAAGAGAGAGGCTGAAACAACTACTCCTATTGGTGGCTCTTCTGAATAGAAAGATGTTAAAAGGCATAAATTAACTCCCCTTCCAGAAGACGAATCATTTCAGAAAATCCTTGACAGCCAGGGAAGAGAAGACAGTCAGCAAACAGGTACAGGTAGTGGGACATCCACTAATTTTCAAAAATAGGAAATACAGAGGCAACAAAGTGCAGAAATATCTTCTTTCAAACCTCCAGTAAAAACTGCCTCGAACATCAAAAGAACATTCATCAATATAAAGGCCAGGAACGATCCACTTAGACTTCAAGTATACAACCAATATGTGAAGATGGTTCCGAAAAGTCAAGAATGATTGATGTCAGCTTATGACATCCAACAAGGTAAGATGTTAATGAGCCATTTCAAGCCCAAGGTGCAGCAGCCTCAGACAGCTGCAGATTACGTTAGGACTAATTTTGAAGTCTTAGCAAAGGATATCCATCCTTTAGATCAAATTGAGCTACACAAGAAAACAAGTGAGATGATTTATTCTACTCTGACGGATAAATCAATGATGACCCATAAGTTGCAGGATTCTTTGGATAATACTAATACACAGTTGCAGCTTGAAAAAGCCTCCTCCCAGGCTAGGGATAATAGAATCAAAACTTTAGAGGAAATAATCATTGGATTGGCTCATAATCCTAAATATGTGAAAGGTATTGAAGCTTTGATCAAGAGAAAAGATGATGATATTGCAGCTCTGAGAAAACAATTAAAGTTACCGGCCTCAAGACATCCACAGACTACAGAAATCATCAAACAAAATTCTGAGGAAGAACTAATGGATTTGCTCCTAAAATTGAATGAGCAACTTACTGCAAATGAAAAAGAGCTTGAAAATGCATTAAAATATAAGCAGGCAAATATTCCAGTATCTACAGCAGGAGTAGTGACAGGTACAACAACAACAGGTCATCCAGCAGAATTGTCACAGAGCAACACTGCAAATTTGAACACTGATGAATTAACAAAGTCAATGGAAGATATGAAACTTCAGGCCATAGAGCTTCACAAAAAAAAGGAAAAATTGGCCACTCTAGAACATAAATATGATCTTTCAAAAATGAGTGTTGCTGATAAAACAAGAGAAGTGAAAAAATTAGAAAAAATAGTCAAAGCATTGGAAAAGGATCTCACATTGGAGAAACCTTTAAAAGAAGTAAATGAAATTCTTTGGGATAATATCATTCAATCAATAAAGGATGTTTGGTCCTCAATTCAAATAATGGATGAACATAATAACTTAGTTAAATTGGCTCTGGATGAGATTGAGAGATCAAGACAAGAGTTGGGAAATATGCCAGAAGAGGCCAATAGACTTATACATTTTTTGAATACTCAGACTAAGAATCAACTTGCAGAAATTGGTATTCAGGATAGGACCGGAACAATTCTAGAAATAAAGAGAGTTTTTACTAAAAGAACTCTGGTACATAATTTAGAAAGAAGGTGCTCAGATATGCAATAAGAAATCATTGCCTTGAGAGAAAGATTGAATATTTTGTTAAATAGAGGATTTCCCAGTCCTATAGTTGCAGAAGATAAGCTAATGGACCTTGATAGTTATGTTGAAAAATTGGACAAATATGCTGATAATCAAGCTAGTTCTTCAACCAGTTCATCAACAGTAGCATTGCCTACACGGAAAAACCTTCATGACAGATTGGAGAATCTATTTTATCTTGAGAATGAACTAAATCATTTGTTCCCAAATCAGCCTAATTTCTTCAGATATACTGAGGCTGATGAAACACTAAGAAAGTTGCAAAGGACTAGAGTGCCAGAAGTTCAATGGTGGGAAGAAATGATGGAAATTTTGTAAAAAATTATCCTTACATAAATTTTTGCCTATTTACCACAGTATATCATGATAAAAAGGTTAAAAGGATGAACAAAGGTCAAAGAGTACTAGAGAAGTTAAAGAGTATCAGTGAAACAAAATAATCAACATAGAATTACTGAAGAGGACAACAACAAGCCAAGATATAGGGCCTGCCTCCAGCAAATTCTTAAAAGAAGGAAACAACACAACATCAGTTATCATTTTTCTTGTCTACGAGACCATCTGTCTCTATATTTTTGTGAAATACTCATTAGTTATCCTAGATAATATCTCAATTTGTTATGAGATATTTTGAATGATTTTTTGTATGGATATTTGGGTTCCAATCTTCAGATGTGAAAATTTAATGACTTCATGGACTGTTTTACTTCATATAATATATTCAAAACAACGTTTTTTCTCTTGTGAAAAAAAAATGATTAATGTTTATCACTCTGCCTTCAAAACTAGCGATGCTGGTCTATGTTGTTGGTTTATTGATATGGTCTGATGGTCATTTTATATTTTGGACATATCACACTCCTCACATGATTAGCGTTTTTCTCTGTTCAAGGATTTTGGGTACTTTAATTTGTATTTGGAACAATGGATGTCGGTACTCTATCTGTTACTTTACTATTCTACATACTGCTATTTCACTTTCTTATAGATGCCTCGGGCATATTTGGATGCTTTCTCAGATTGTCGATAATCTCCATGTGGACCGTTACTAGGTTTTATATCAAGTCCTTGTATGTGACATGGGGTATTTTTCTATCACTGTCTGGGGTGGGACTTCCATTTTTCTGGATGGATATTTGGGTTCCAATCTTCAGATGTGAAAATGTAATGACTTCATGGACTGTTTTACTTTATATAATATATTCAAAACAACGTTTTTTCTCTTGTGAAAAAAAAATGATTAATGTTTATCACTCTGCCTTCAAAACTAGCTATGCTGGTCTATGTTGCTGGTTTATTGATATGATCTCATGGTCTTTTTATATTTTGGACATATCACACTCCTCACATGATTAGCGTTTTTCTCTGTTCAAGGATTTTGGGTACTTTAATTTGTATTTGGAACAATGGACGTCGGTACTCTATATGTTGTTTTACTATTCTACATATTGCTATTTCACTTTCTTATAGATGCCTCGGGCATATTTGGATGCTTTCTCAGATTTTTCGATAACCTCCATGTGGACCATTACTGGGTTTTATATCAAGTCCCTGTATGTGACATGGGGTATTTTTCTATCATTGTCTGGTGTGGGACTTCCACTTTTCTGGATGGATATTTGGGTTCCAATCTTCAGATGTGAAGATGTAATGACTTTATCGACTGTTTTACTTCATATAATATATTCAAAACAACGTTTTTCCTCTTTTAAAGTTTCATTTTTTTTTTTTAAATTGAACCTGTCATCGCTATACCGACACCTTGTAAGCGTCGAAATTGCGACAGGTTAGAAACGTCAAAAGAGCGACAGTATAAAAACGTCAGATGAGCGACGTTCAAAACGTCAGACCACATTTCATCGGAATTGCGACAGCTTACAAACGTCGGAAGAGCGACGTCCAAAACTTCGGACCACATTTCGTCGGAATTGTGACAGTTTACAACCGTCGGAAGAGCGACGTCCAAAACATCAGACCACATTGCGTCGGAATTGCGACAGTTTACAAACGTCGGAAGAGCGACGTTCAAAACATCGGACCACATTTCGTCGTAATTGTGACAGTTTACAGACATCGAAAGAGCGACGTTCAAAATGTCAGACCACATTTCGTCGAAAGTGCGACAGTTTACAAAGGTCGGAAGTGCGACAGATTGGGAAACGTCGGAAGAGTGACGCTTGTTTGGAAGAGACAGAAAAAGCGTCGATAGTGTGACACTTTTTAACTGCGTCAGAACTGCGACGATATGGTAAACCACGTTTTGCCCGCCCTCGAACTGTCGCTCTTGCGACGAATATGTGTCGGAATAGCGATGAATTGGCCGTCGGAATTTCCACCAAATTTTCTAGTGAATTCCTCTCGTTGATCATCAAATGAAGGTAACCAATCATCTGTGTGAATATCATTTTAACTAGCCTCTTCCAATCATTGAAGGATGAGGTTTGTCTTCCCATAGCCATTTTGCTATAATAATTATGGGAGGTTGTGATTTTTTCGAATTCTGGTTCTCAACATCAGTGGAATTTTTATTTTCTAATCTCTTTTTCCTTATTCCTATGCAAGGTGTATGTGAGAAACATTCATTCAAGTAGCCATTTGCTTCACTGGTTACATTAGACATAAGAGGTTACCTAGCATATATATCTTCAACAAGTGGGTGGTTATCATTAGAATTTGAAGCCCAAAGAGAATTCCCTAAGACTCTTGTGATATGTTGTCAAATTTTCTTTGAAGTCTTCAGTTCTCAGTTTGTACAGTGGTTTTTGAATAAAGATAATTAGTCAATCAGTAGTCATTTTTCAGTTAGTCAATCATATTTTCAGTCAAGCTTTCATTTTTACAATTGAATATGTTACTCAATGTGCAGGCTACTACTCCACATTTTTGTTCTTAGGACCTCATTAGGATGTTTCCATCCCCATTGGAGCCAATGTTAGCGTCAATTTTTTTCATAGTTTAGAATTGTCTTTTTCGAATCCATTAACTTGCAGTCTTTCAATAAGTAAAACTTAGTAAACATCTTTATTTTCATAAGTTTGAACATTATTGTCTAGAACATCACCATAATTCGAGTCATCAAGTGGTTTAGTCAAAAGCGGGAAAGAAACATTCATTCATGGGGAGTCATTGTTACAAATTTTGAGTGATTGAGTCATGTGGTATGTGTCAATAATGAATCTGTCAGAAGGTCTACTTGAATCAATTTCAATTTAGTTTCAGTTGAAAATATTACTTCTCAAAGAAATATGGCCATTAAGAGAAGCACATTTATTCTCCCCTCCTATTCTACTCATTTTTCCCTAAGACCCTAGCCCGCACCCTACATTTATCATCTCCCATTTCCCATTTATTAGATCCTATACATCATCCCCCTATTCATTAACCATTTCCTATTCATAAACTGTATAACTCTCATATTCCCCATCCATCCTATTTCCATCCCCATAAATGGTCATGATTACAAAATGATATTGACACAACCCACATATTCCCCACTACTTCAAATACCATACCCAACCGACATTTCAAATTACTATCATATGAACCATGATATCTTACAAAGAAGGTGCCTGAGTGACATCACACAACTAGACAAACACAATATCAAATTTACATTACATCAACACAACACCATATCCTTCAAACAATTTCATACATTGTTGATCTCCAAGATCTTTGATGGTTGTGGTTGAAAGGTGCAGGTTAGTTTTCATCCAAGCAAGGCAAGGGATTGAAGCTACAACTACAGTTACTGCAAAATTTATTTTTTGCGCAAAGGTGTTGTGCAGTCATCGCTACATGTAGAGTGTTGCACGAGTGAGTATCAACCATTCATTAGTGGAATTTTGATGTAGAAAATGGGCCTCCAAAGGAAAGTGTAAAATAATAGTGGAAATAATAAAATAAGTTAGATTTCATCATTAAAGTTTAGAGGGAAAAAAGAAAAAACTACTTTTTCAACTTATATCCCTATGGCTTTACTCACATTTTGAGCGAGAACACTCGTTGTATGCCAAATTTGATTCTTCATCTAGGGAGTACCCATGTTGCATACTTTTGATGGACCCTACTACACAAAAATGAGAAATACATGAAAAATATGATTGCAATCACATTTTTTTCTGTGTTTCCCATTTTTCGGGTAGCAAGGTCTATCGAAAGTATACAACATGGGTAATGCTTGGATTAGGAATTAAATGTTGCATCCAACGAGTACTCCCACTCAAACTTTGAGTAAATCCTTAGGGAGATAAGTTAAAAATACACATTGAAAAAGTAGTTTTATTATTTTATTATTGTTTTACTTTTTTATGCCTAAATTTCTGAATCATCCCCCATGGTTGACATCATCCTCTTGCATCCTATTAGTTCTTATAAAGTTTATTTTGGTTGTATATTTTTCTTAGGAGGCCCATTTCAGACCTCAAAAGTTCTCTAATGCGGGAGGTTTGCAAGTGTTTCAGAACCTAATTAAAGAGTTCTACATCATCACACATTCATTTCAAAACTACCCATTTGATCCATTTTTCCATAGGAGGTGTACAACCATACAGAGCATGGAGTGCTACCCAACCTACTCATAGCACATTTCTGCTCATCACACTCTGTTTTCGATATAATTTTGAAATGATGATTCCGACAACATGAAGGAGAATTATGGAAAATGGAAATAGTTTTTTCTCAAGAATGGGCCAAATAACAATAAAATCTTCCAGTTTTTGCACAAACGTCATAGATCAGGAGTTTCAAATGCCTATTCAAGGGCTATTTTTTGAATTATCAAATTTCCTGTTTTAGACATGCTTTTGCAGAGCATCTTCTCAGAAGCTTGGGCAGAATTTGGAGAAACATAGAGATTTTAATCTTAAAAATAGGCTTATGTATAATAACCTCCTTCAGTGTTTACACAAGTTTTGTATTTTCGGGGTTACAGGTGTTTCTTCGAGGCATATTTTCACATTGTTTTGGTGGGAGAGTTATGAATTTGTTTTTCCATTAATTTTCTGTGATGGATGTAAAAATGAAAAAGGGAGCTTTCTAAATATGGTAGGAGTGAAAAAAACATGGGGAGAAAAAAATAGTTCGTGTCGAAGAAAAAGATCAGGTACCTCTACCAGAAGATGGTCGACAAATAAGACCAATCTATCTCATCTCAGCTGGTCTCCATTTTTTTGTTACTTTTATGATTTTATACCTTTGTATATTTTCCTTAAAAATAGGAGAGAAGACTTGAAAAATGGATCTCAATATAATTTTATTCTTTCTAAATTAAATGATGAATCAACATGTAAATTTTGTTTCAATCTTCATCCAAGAAAGTCAAGGACGTTTTTTATTTTTAGGTGGTTGAAATATCAATGTATCTAGACATAAAGTTATACTTTCATACTTGTATATATTCATGAACAAATAATATTAATGGGTTCAATTTTTGGGAGAGAAAACTATGTATGTGTTTTAAATAGCATCAATGCATATGTGTTTTGCAAGCTCAGATATTACCATTGTATATTATTTCATTTTTGTGTTCTCCTATGTCAATACTTCTTCATTTCTGAAACTTATGTCATGAATTCATGTTTCTATGGTTAATATTATGGTCAGTTTTCCTACATAACAGAATTTTTAATGCTCTATTATAATTCTTCTGAATATTTGGTCATTAGTATGTGTAGTAGAATTAATGTTTTCATTCTCTCTTAGAGTTGATTAGATAATCTTATGTTTCTCTATTTATTCAACATACTACAACTATTAATTAACGGGAGATGTATTCCTACCCTGCCTTTGTGATTGTGAACAACCTATGCATGCCCGGATCATATGCTTTGGTTACTTGTTTTCTGTCTCAGTAGTCTCCTCCCATAACTCTAAACCAGTCCCATCAAATTCTATTACATCTTGCAGATATGGTCTCTATGGTTTTTATTACCTTCATCATTAGATTTTTTCAATTAGGGATCCCCCTCCGATTATGAAAGGCCACTTCCTAATCAAAATTGGTTTTGTGGTTACCTCTGTGGTCCTTTCTTCAACCTAGGGGGATTCATGGAGTTCTAACATTAGGGGAATTTTGAGGTCTAAAATGAGCATTCCAAGAAAAATGTGAAACCAAAATAGACTTTATAAGAACCAATAAGATTCAATATGATGATGTAAACCATGAGGGATGATTCACCATTTTTGGAGTAATAAAGTAAAAACAATAAAAAATAATAAAATAATAAAATGATGTTTTAAACTCATATTTTCAACTTATCTCCATAAGGTTTTACTCAAATTTCGAGTGGGATTACTAGTTGGATGTAAAATTTAATTCCTCAACCAAGGAGTACCCATGTCGCATACTTTCGATGGACCCTACTACACGAAAAATAGAAAATAAATGAAAACCGTGATTGCAATCATGTTTTTCATGTATTTTCCATTTTTCATGTAGAAGGGTCCATCACAAGTATGCAACATGGGTACTCCTTGGATGAGGAATCAAATTATGAATCTAAGGAGTGTTCCCGATTGAAATTTTAGTAAACCCATAGGGAGATATTTTGAAAATATGAGTTGAAAAAGTAGTTTTTTTCCTTTTTCCTTCTAAATTTTGATGATGCAATCTAATATTATTTTATTATTTCCACTGTTATTTTATAATTTCATTATGAGGCCTATTTTAGATCTAAAAATTCCCCTAATGAAAATAGCTCATTAAGGTATTTACAATAATAACCACATAGACTCAAGCACATTTTCTTCAACGATAAAATAACCATACTTTTTCTGGAGCTTTATAAATCCAACTTGATATAGTATTTACAATAATATACACATATACACATTTTCTCAACCCACAAATAAAATGATACGATGCCTGCATAAACAAGAAGGAAATTCATAGGGTCACGCCTCCACCCTCAAAGTAATACCAGGACTCACCTCCTTTCTAGGAAGTCTGAAATCCATTGTCAAAGTCAAAGTTGTATTTAATATCCAATGCTACAATCTTGTGGTAATGTACCCTCAGTGAAAAGTTTCTACCTCATTGTTCCATTGAAAACTCCTAATGTGCATATGATTCCATATGGAAATTTTAATTACCACAAAAAAAAACAAATTGTGACCTTCCCTTATCTGCTACACAGTCCCTTGGGCAATCCTGTCACCCCTTCCATGCAGTCCCTCACCTTCCATGTTCGGTTGGCACCTCCATCCCGTGAAATCCATCCCTTGGCAAGGATTCCTTGCAACGGAAGATACAAAAGCCAAGAAATATCCATGCGTCATAACAATCATATCATTCATAACCTGCTCATGGAAATCAATGGACACTTTTGGGTACTAGTGTCCCACAATGGCCCTGCTGCGGAAGTGATTTACCATCATATTTGTACATGTTCAGATTCCTTTCGTTGTTGCTGCTATTTCTTGCAGTCAGTTTTAACCATCCAAACCAAGAATTTTATTTCTTCCTATACCAAGCACATAACTACCATTAGACTCAAAATAAATTGAAATAAATTCACAACATACCTCATTGGTATGTCATCAATAAGGTAAAGTTGCAATTCTGTTTACTTCCTATCACAACAAGTCAAATGAGTTGTTTGAGAAAATCATCATGTATAAACGTATCACATCCAATTAGCTAAAAAAGAAACAATCATAAATTGAAAGCATTAGTCGCATGAAATCACCATAAACCATAATTATAAATCACATGTAATTTTTATAAGTTAGAATCACATATCACACGCATAACTAGACCGAAATAAAATACATATACTTGTCCTTCATCGATCCATACTTCTTACTTTTCTCTTTCTGTACACACACTAGATAGGTTTCCACACCCAACAAGCACCCATTTCCCTTGCTTCTCTTTACTCACGTACACATACACACAGTGTACATCACAACACATACATCCACACAAGGCATACGAAACCACACAATGAATAAACCCACATCCGGCACAAAACATAACAAATATAGTTACACTCAGTGTAAAACACAATACATATACCTATGCCTACACAAACATACAACATACACATCTACACCCAGTGTATGATACAACATAATACATACTCCTACATGACATACAAAAAATACATCTACACTCCATGTACAATCCAACCCAATACATATACATATACAGAGTACAACACAATGAATACATATGTCACAATACCATGGCTACACCATGCACATACATAGTACTGCATGCCTGCAACACAAAATGCACGACATGCAGACAATACCAAATGTATACCAATACCATATGCACAACATGCACATAATACTACTTGTACATGACACTACCTGCAAAACGTGTGCACAACATGAAATTTACATGACACCATCTGTACAACCTATACATAATGCCAAATTTACACCCCAGGACATGTACAATGTGTAAAAAGTACTGCATGTACACAAAGCCACATGCACGACATGTACATGACAACACTTATACACAACGACACATGCATGACATGTATACTAAACTAGTGGCACACAACACCACATGTAGATAACAACACTTGTACATAGCACCATATGTACATCACACACACAACACCATATGTACATATCACTTCATATTCAACATGTACATAGCAACATATGTACACAACAATGCATATCCAACATGGTCACAGTACGACATCTACAGAACACTGCATATCCAACATGTACATAGCACCATTTATACCTAGCATTACATATGCAATATACACACAACACAATATATACAATAGGTATATAACATCATATTTACACAATACTACATATGAGACACTAAAAATCACTATAGGTACAATCACTGAATATACAGAATTCACAACATATACACAACAATAGAATTGTACATCCATAGACCAGACACTGACCCCACAATCAACCTTTCCACTAGTGTATTTATATTATCCAATCTTGTCTTAGCATACCGCAGATCACACTACTTTCGTTTCGCTGATGTACCCCTGAACATTACCTATCCATAACAAAAACATAGGCATAATGCAATAATATAATATCAATTCATGTTCACATGATACTGAACCTATAGATCTGTTAGGTTTATTCTCCCTACTTCATTCCTGATAGCTAGGAACCTCTTCATGGCATTCACTTGCATAAGAAATCATTCCTCTGCAAGAATGTTCCCCTATAACCCTATCATATAGTGACATAGATACATAGATACATACATATATAATATTTAACATAAAAAAATCATCATCACGTCAGATAATGACATACATACAAACATATATACATATAAATATTATCGTTAAACAATCATGGTCCATGAAGACCTTGTCAAACAAGGCATACATACAACCTCACATGTGTACATATATAAACATAAACATAATCATGATCACAACACAATTTCTAGACATGATAAGGTCTATGTTAAGAGAACTTCCTTTATTAGTGCACAATGTGCACAACATTGAGAACAACAGTTCCTGACATAGCTAAGTCATATAACGCCTCATATCCACTCATTTTACCTTTCATATTGCCTTTATTTCAATTTTTCTTCCACCATACATTTACCTCAATTCACCCAACTAATCTAACCAATTGTCATATTCTTACCTTCAGATTCCCTTATACATGCACATGGATTCACCTGAGTCTTACATTACCTATTGGGTACCATCTAGCTCTCCACGAGCTCAATTAAATTCCCTCTTTCCCAACCAAATCCAGATACTCTCAAACAAAAACACAAGAACAAGAAAAAAACAAGAAGAAACCCATGAAAACCAAGGGAATACGACACCACAACAAAGTGGCATGGCCTTGCACTAGACACAATCAAGACCATAAATCAAGTGCAAGAAATCACAAGAGACAAAAAACACAAGACTAGCAAGAGATACCATGAATCAATACCCATAGGTTCCCAAAAATTCGAAGAGAAATCTCAACCCGAGCCTTTTCAAAGATTTCATGGAAATCTCTCTTGCCATGCAATCCCCTTCATCATAGTTCCATAAACACATAACTGTCTGTGCATAAATAAACATAACAATAAGCTATTTATCTTACGTTATTATGCCAATCATGTTGCCTTATAACTAAAAACATGCATGTCAGCCCTCTGTATCAACATCAAGGAAACATATCTATCAATTTTAAATCAACATTTACCAAGACTAAAAGCCATGGCATAATCAACAATCAACTCGCATTTATCGGTCATAATACATAATGCTAAAACTATCACCTGCTTACATTAGAGTATATACTGGCTATCTTAGCATATGTGTGTCAGCACAGCCATATTAAAACAAGATCATTACTTCATGGAATCTTATAGAAACATAATCGTAACATGTGATTAATCAAAAATTTAATAGTAAATAGACAACATAATAGACACAAACACTCAAACACCAAATAGATGACATAATAAAACATTCAAGTACAAAGTAGATTACAGAAGAAAGCTCATACTTTAATGTTTCTCATGGTAGGCTATCTTCTCTGCATAATAAATATAGATTAGCACGACATATCAAATCAAGCATAAATAAGATCACAATATCAATAACAGTAACTGACTAGCATGTTCACATCATAAACCCATAAGAAATTTTTTTTCATGCATACAATCACATATGTATAGGTAGTCTAGACATAATACAATGCAGTATCATAATTAGGTCGACTCATGCCTGAATGTCATAACCTTAACCATCAAGCACTAGCATGTAACAATTTTTTTTTATATGGCATGCTCATCAACAACATGTAACCTAATCATCAAGCTAAATATAATACACCAACAACAAGTTAACCCATAAGATGCTCATCAACAACATATATGTTATTAAACATAAAAAAACAATAGAAATGCATACCACCACAGGTCGCTATCATTCATGAATACCCGACACATGTACATATAACCGCACTAATCAAGTAGAATCTGTAATGTGTGTAACCATAACATCAATAGAATGAAAGGAATACGCATAAGCACAATGCATATAACAAACCTTAACCTAGATACCTACATGCCCAACATCCAAATCTATATGACGACATGCTCTTGAATTGGCGTCCAATGTTGCAACTTCACTTTGATAGTCTACATATCCTGCTCTATCTTAACCAAAAAATTAGCATCATAACATACTAATGTCATCATGATGACCTAGTTTCATACAATGATCTTATGCACAACTTCACCAAACAAATGCAAACTTGACCATATGCACCCACTTGACATGTCTAACAAATCATGAACGACCAATTCATGTCCCACATATAGCATCACATAAGAAAGCATACATTGACAATACACAGGCATGACCAATATGTAACCTAGCATAAAGAAGCAATGCATGCACAACATGTAGCAAAATTTAAGCAAGTGTGCAAACAATACATAAGCAAGAACAACACATAAATAGTCATACACTCATGAAAACATGTGAAAACAACACCATCAACACTTTCATGTCGACACCACTGCCTCCATGGCCAACACACCACCGATGCAACAAGAACATATAGACCACACACATACTAAACACATATGCAACAAACATAAAATCATGATCAGCACTGATCCGGGGTAAATTCTTGATACCCTTAAGAAAAACCTTTTACTCTGGCTGATAAATTAGAATTGAATTTAATTAAGCATTAATGAACATTAATGAACAACTGTATACTGTAAAAAATGGGAACATAACATGTCAATATTAACAATCATAAGAACATGTTGTTTGATAACGAAGTTCGTTGAGGAGGGACTACATCTCCGAGCCTCGGTGTCAAGATCGTGTAGGCCGCTACATTAAGTACTGTAAAGGAGAAGATGCACATGGATGTGTTTTATCTGACATACAAGGGAAATTCCCTCACTAAGGAGTGGCTAGACCTATCTATGAGATGTTCCACTACAGAACTCTCATTCACAACAAGGCTCCTATCAGTATGACAATAACTCACGCATAAAGACTATGAGAATCCCACCAACATGGAAAACAAGGGATCTCAAACGACATATGTGTGACAATGAGTATCCCACCAACATGGCATCAAAGGGATCTAAAAAATAATACAGGTCCATAATAGAAAGTACATCAATAACAAAACAAGATCCCATGACTCATACATCAACAAAGATCTGAACAACACTATGCATCTCAGGGACAAAGAATTACATGAAAGAAACACATCATATACCTCACGTTGAAGATGACTGAAGAATGATTGTTGCTGCTCCTGGATCTGAAATCACCGTCACAATCGTGGCATCAAAAGGTGTGAATTTGACTTCTCACTTCATGAAAGCTAACACCTGCAACTTCACTTCAAAAAGTGACCGAAAAATATAAAACTCAGATGGAAAATCTGAACACACCATCAGATTCATAGTGTCAAATAGTGAAAAATAGACTGTCCATTTTTTTAATTCTAAGGAAGTGAAGATGTGGGGTAAAAATGAATCTTTTAGATTACCCCCTAGATTCCTCCACATAGCTGCTCCATGAGTGGACTGGAAAACTGCAACTCAAAAGGCGAATCCAACCTCTCTATTGAATTCACTGCAAAAAATCGTGAAAAATGAAGTCTTGACTATATTCCAACATGGAGAAAAATTACCTCCTCGGGAAAATTTCAAGGCTGATGCTTCTCCTTTCTATTTCTGGGCCTGCTCATGGTTCCACCTACATTCAAAACTAACCCCATCTCGAACTGTGTGCCACGATTCTGCCTCCTGAAACTGTGTCATGGTTCCATTGTACCGAACCCCGTTCGGTTCTACATTCTCCATTCTCCGTTCCTCCTCCTCTGTGCCCCCTCCATTCCCCCCCTACGCACTGCGAATATGAGGTTTAAGTAATAAAAGTTGGGTGGAGTTTACAAGGAGATGTTAGTTGGGCCAATGGTAAAATTTAGAAATCAGAAGCATGATGTGAGGGGACCAAATCCCTCCCATGCCAATCTTGGTACATTTATATGGCGTGTTTTCGGTTAACATGAAACCACATTTGCAATAACGAGTTTTTGGGCTCATACATACCATTTTCATATTCAATATTAGGGTCGACAGTTATGTATTTTAACATTTTTAATGTATATGTGTGCTATATATATGGCAACAACAACATTAATTTCAACTAATGTTAAACTTTGAGACAATTGTGTTATGTTTGTTTTTTTTTAAACAGAGCATTACGTTATAACAAACTTCATATATATACAACCCTTTTGTTATGGTTGGTTTTAATATGGATAACCATATAATTTGTTTTTTTTTATATGTATTTTTAAATTATTTATGTTATATGGTTATATTTTTTTTTAATATTTGTTTTGTATTTTATGTTGGGTTGAGGACCAATGCAAGAGCACCATGTGTTAGCCACTGAGGGGCTACCATGTGGGTCCCACGTGCTCATTGGGACACCATGTGGCACACCATGTCCCCATGTTCCTTGCCTTCACAAAACTTCAAACTTCTCTACCTCCCTCATACGATCTTGGATTGACACGTCATTCGCACTATTGCGATCAGGGCAACGAGCTATTCAATCTTAAGCTGACTTTGTCACCTTCCTTTCAGTTTGAATTTCGAGCCTTTTTCCAAGCCACTGGTGTGTGAAGATCCACTTGGATTAATCCTCCCCACTGAGGAGATTTTGGTCCCCCAAAAGCATCAGCATCTATCCATCACTAACTGCATGCAAATGCCTTTAAAAGACACATTCCCACACGACTCCTTCACCTAACTTACTTCGAAATCAGAACGCAATGCCAACACCTGTAAATTTTGTAACAAAAATGTGTGAAAAGGCACATCCCTCGAAGACTCATTCACCTCTGTCCTTCAGAATTAGAATGCCAACGCCTTCCTAAAGCTGCAACAAAAATTACATTCTCAATGTGACCAACTATGACCCAAATATTCCCATACTTTCCATGAGTTTATAACATGTACTCGGTGTTCAATCTTACATCGAGATGGAAATCACCACCAGCCATCATTACCAGACTAACAACATCATCGTTGCATTACGAAGTGATGGAAAACACCTCATCACTTTTACATGAATGAAATTCAACACACGATTCATAAAACAAGGCCAACACCATCATCGTCACATTTTGAAATGATGGAAAACACATCATGACTTTTACATGAAAGAAATGCAACATGCAACTTATAAAACAAGGCCAAAAAAATATCATTGTCGCTAAGAAACTGATAGAAAACACATCATCACTTTCACAATTAAAAATGCGAGAAATGATTTACAAAAATGACCATGACAAGCTTAACATATCTAGAAAAAACAATCTAGAAGAACCATCTCTCACTTATCAAAGCGAGTGGATCATTTCCCTGTGTCGAACTTGCTTATCGATCAGCTCTTTCGACTGGTGTATGCATGGGCACTTTTTCTTTAAGGAGTTTCTCTAGATGGAGTCTCCAGCATGTGTCTCTTTGATGGCCACTTTGGTCGCAATGGGTGCAAAAGGTCTTTTTCCTCCAAACCTGCTTAACCGATTTCTTTCCCTGTTGTGGAGAAGGCTTTCCATGCCTCATCCTGCTTTGTGTTTCCATCCTTTTCCAACACCTGGAAAACACATGGTTATGTAAACCACAAAAATGACACATTTTTTGATGCCATGAATTACGACTATGGTTAGCAACTTTCTTATAATCAAAATGCACTCTGAAATAATGAGACTTATTATACCTTCTATGGTGATCTCGTGCGATCATGGGGGTGGGAGATTGCCTTAGCTCTTTCACTGTAGCATACGCTACCATGGGAAAATGGCGAAGTGTCCCCATCATTCCACTTCCCTGGAGTGTTCATTAATATTTTTTTTCCTTTGATGTCCTTCTAACATCCTTCTTCAGTGTACCCCAAACCTGCATAGCGAGGTCTCTGCTCAACCTCCAATGGTTTGGTTATGCCTTGGCCACGAACACCAAGTCCTCCTCCTCTATACCTCGTCTTGGTGTGGAGTCTCATGCCGGTACCTGCAATGGGTATCGCCACACTTCCAACCAAGATGATATCCTGCGAAGAAATTAAAGAGACAATAACATTGTTTGCCTTAGTTGTTGATTTTGAAACAGGTGAAGAAGGATTTTCTAAGCCTTCATTGTTCTTCGCTTCCTCCAAGGCCTCTGTCGCGGCTTGTAGCTGAAGCTACAACCAATGCTACTCTTCCTATAGGAGTGCCTTCAATGCATCATGATCTACTTGAAGAATTTTGTTTTTGCGCTTCACTTTCTCCAAGGCGTCTATCGCGGCTAGTAGCTGAAGTTGCAACTGATGCTTCTCCTCCTTCTCTTCCTGTAGGAGTGCCTTCAATTCGGCGTTCTCTGTGGCTTGCTTTTCATAAGCCTCATACAACATGTTTTCTTTCTCAGACACCTTGAGCATGGTCTCATACATGACCTTGACATTCTCCTTGTCTCAACTCAGTGAACGTTCAATAGTTCATGCCTGCAATCGAATCAGCAAGAAGACCTACTCTGATACCACTTGATCTGGGGTAAATTCTTGATACCCTTAAGCAAGGCCTTTTAATTTGGCTGATAAATTAGAATTTCACTTAACTAAGCATTAATGAACATAAATGAAAAACTGTATGCTATCAAAAAGAGGAACATAACATGTCAATATCAACAATCATAAGAACACATTGTTTGATAACGGATTTTTCTAGGAGGGACTACATCTCCAGGCATTGGTGTCAATATGGTGTAGGTAGTTGCATTAAATGCTATAATGGAGAAGATGTAAATGGATTTGTTTTGTCTGACATACAAGGAAAATTCCCTCACGAAGAAGTTCCTAGACCTCTCTACGAGATGTTCCACTGTGGAACTCTCATTCACAACAAGGCTCCTATCAGTATGACAAAAAATCACTCATAAAGATTATGATTATCCCACCAAAATGGAAAAAAAGTGATCCCAAATGACATATGTGTGAACATGAGTATCTTGCCAAGATGGCATCAAAGGGATCTAAAAAATAATACAAGTCCATGACAAAAATTACATCAATAAAAAAACAAGATCCCACGACTCATACATCAACAGGAATCTGAAAAACACTATGCATCTCAGGGAAAAAGAAGTACATGAAAGAAACACATCATATACCTACCACTGAATATGAATGAAGAATGACTGCAGTTGCTACTGGATCTGAAATCACCATCACAGATGTCATGACATCGAAAGGTGTGAAATCAACTGTTCACTCGCTGAAAGCTGACACCTGCAACTTCACTTCAAAAAGTGAATGAAAAATATAGAACTCATATGGAAAATCTGAACACACCATCAGACTTGTGGTGTTGAATAGTGCAAAATCGGCTGTCCATTTTTTGAATTTTGAGAAAGTGAAGATCTGGGGCAAAAAGGAATCTTTTGGATTTCCCCCTAGATTCCTCCATGTAGTTGCTCCATGGGTGGACTAGAAATTTGCAACTCAAAAGGCAAATCCAACCTCTCCATTGCATTCCCTGCAAGAAAATGTGAAAAATGACTGTAAACTTGACTAAATTCTGGCATGGAGAAAAATTACCTCCCTAGGAAAATTTCAAGGCTCATAGTTTCGCTCCCTGTTTCTAGGCCTGCTCGTGGTTTCACGTGCATTGAAAATTGTGCCCACATTCAACTATGTGCCACCATTCTGCCTCTTGAAACTCCCTCACAATTCCATTGTAAGGAACCTTGTCTCATTCTGCATTCTCCATTCTTTGTTCTTCCTCTGTTTCAACTTATTTGCCCCCTATGCACTGCGAATATGAGGTTTAATTAATAAAGTGTGGGTGGAGCTTCAAAGGAGATGGCCACTGGGCCAATGGTAAGATTTATAAATCATAAGCATGGCTTGAGGAGATCAAATCTCACCAATGCCAATTTTGGTACTTTTATGTGGCGAGTTTTCGGTTAACACACAACTGCATTTGCAATAACGCGTTTTTCGGCGCATACATACCGTTGTCGTATTTAATATTAGTTTCGACCATTATGTATTTTAATTTTGACTCCATTTTTAAAATTTGTAATATATACGTCTGTTTTTTTTTCAAAAAAAAACATTGTGTTATAACAAACTTCATATATATATATATAACACTTTTGTTATGGTTGGTTTTAATATGGATAACCATATAATTTTTATTTTTTATGTGTATTTTTAAATGATTTGTGTTATATGGTTAATTTTTTTTTTTTACATTTGTTTTTTCTTTTATTGTAGTTTGAGGACCAATGTAGGAGTGCCATGGGTCAGTCACTGAGAAGCTGCCATGTGGGTCGCTCGTGCTCACTAGGAGCCATGTGGCACATCGTGGGCCCCATGTTCCCTACCTTCACAAAACTTGCAACAGCTCTAACTCCCTCATACGAGCTCAAATTGATGCATCATTTGCACTATTTTCATTAGGGAAATGAGCTCTTCAATTTGAAGATAAGTTTTTCACGTTCCTATCAGTTTTAATTTCAAGCCTTTTTCTAAGCCACTGGTGTTTGAAGATTCACCTAGATCAAGCACACCGCCCAATTATTCCAAGGGTTGAACCATGCTCTGATGCCACTCTATGGTATCAGATATCACACAAAAGGAACAGAAACTAGACACTACTCAAGGAGAGTGAAACCATGCTCTAATACCACTCTATGGTATCAAATATGACACCAAGAGAAATAAACCAAACAACACCCAAGGAGAGTGAAATAATGCTCTGATACCACTTTGTAAAATCATCTTCCCACATCTACCCAAGTAACTGGCCAATCAGGGTAAGCATGCAAAGAGAGGCTACTAATATGAGATTCAAACTCCTAGGTGACCTTAAGGAAGTGGATCCGATGGAAACCTGACAAATAGACCTTACACAACATCAATAACACCTCCAAGAGGTAGCCCAACCTCCTATACCCCTGAACCATGAAGGGGAAACTTATTTTTGACCCCTTTGATCCTTATACCCATGCATGTAATTGAAAGGGAGTTACAAGAAGCCTATAGCTGGAGGAATTCCAAGACAGGGTAGAGACCAGGGCCCCAAAATTTCATTTTTGTTCCTTCAACTCCGGGATTTGTGCCACATTTTTATCCCCAGAGCCCAAGTCACTGCCTAGAACTTCATGAAACTTTAGGAGAGAATAAATAACATTAAAGCAAAGGTAAAAACACATAATCATGAACTCATATGGACCCCTCCTATCCATGACAGGAATTTCGTCAAACATGTAAAAATCATTACTTCTACAATTGTAAACAACATATTTAAACATAGGGGTTTCATACTTATTTGAGAATTTATAAGAAGCATTTCTCCCATACATCATCGGATGCAATACCATGTATTTCACCATAGATACATTGTGCATTCATTTACAAGTAGAAACATGGTTAGAGCCATACATCATCACTGATAAAATAAATTCTTGTAACCAACATAGTAGCAATAGAAATACCAAGTATACAACAAAAATATAATGCCCATAGTAACCAGTGTAGTTATTCATCAAATAAAAAAGGAATGAGCTTCTAAATAATGAGTGTAAAAAACAACCAGAAATGAGAGTTCCATGAAGCACCCAACCATAGATTAGCTGAGCCAAATCTTACTTCAGCTAGTCATCCTAGTGCCATATTCCAAGCATGAATGTGGGATCTCCTTAAACACATCAATCATAATCCATCTAGGGCTTCCAAAGGCCAAACCACCTCAACTGTTAAACAGTGATTCTAACTCACAGTGGGACATTGAAACCATCATGGATTTGTCTCTATCCAAGTTTCTCCAGGGCTCCATAGTGTTTTTTCTAGCCAAGGGTCTAAGACTATTAAATCAACCCTAGTTGTTACTGGGCTCTAGAGAATTTGTCGAAACAAGACTCTGGGACTAGTAACTCAACCTAAAAGTTTTCTATCACGGTCGAGAGAGTTTTTCGAAATAATACTTCTAGGAACTAATAACTCAACCCAACATCTAAAGGAATCATGGGAACAAACCCACAACACCTTGGTTATCCAGGAAATGACAAGTTTAGGAAAATCCAAAGCATAAACCATGCATGCCAAAGATAGTGAGGAAAACATACATGCAACTGAGTACTTGCAATCAAAACCTGATGTAGTTGCTGATCTCGATGACTAATTTTTCTTTCCTTCTCTTCCTTTGCATTGTTGCTCTGAATCACCAAGTATCTACACTCTCCAAGAGTTCTCCAAAAAAACTCTAATTATCCAAGAGTATGAGAGAGAGAGAATAATGAGAGAGCTCCAAAACTAAACTGAGAAAAAGCCTACGAACTGATCCTCAAAATCATTTTGATTAATGAGACCTTTATTTTCTTCAATTTCCATTATCTTTCCTTAAGTTTTCTCCTCACATGCAACCTGTGACATTTCATCCTTTTATCCTATTTCCCATTATTTTCATAAATAAATTCCAATTAATGCATCATGCCTTTCCAAAGCCTTTGTCATTTCCTTTTCCATTTTCCTTTAGCCATAATAACCAAAATGAATACCCACAAGGATTTTTTTTCCATCATTCATCTTGGAATACGTGTTCCATCAACCGTGTTAATATATATTTTTTACATGGAATTTTAATAAGGCTCTTAGAGTATGTTGTCCATTTGGACAACAAGTCCATGGTCATTTTTTGTGGAAGAAATGGGAATCCTATGGGAACATTCATGTGATGAAGAGGGAAGAAGAAATTTGTGATGACACTTATGACCGACACAAGCCTGCCTACCTAAAAAATTCGATGGGGATGATTCATAGGAGCCTACGATAACTTGAGGAAGTTCTAGCCGATGAATATTTTATATAATAGTTGTATTGGGGTATATGGTTCATTGAAGAGCTAAGGTGAGTTTGACACTTGACTTTGATGTGGTATGGGATGCATACCTTAGACATAGTATGGGATATGTTTGATCCAGGTGGATATTGCTGGCCAACTTCCTATTCGACTTGAACCCTCACCATTATTCCTTTCAGTTTTTTGGTTTCCTTAATTGTAGCACAATTAACCATTTTTTGCAGTTTGTCAGGTCCTAAAATTCCGAAGTCGTTTTGAGGCCCTAAACGACGTTTTTATTTTTGGAAAATATGAAAACATGAGTATTTAAATAATTTTTGCAGTCGAAAGATGTATTTCTCATATATATATTTTTAACGAGGTATTTTCCATGTCAAACGAAGATCGTATCCCAAAGTTACGACCCTGGCAAGTTTATGTACCGATTTACCCCAATGGGGCCCACTATTTTGGTGATTCATCTCCTACGGTTATGTTTTTGGATGTTTAGGGTTTTTCATTGTTTATTGTTGGAGCATAAAATGGTATATTTTGAACACCTAATTAGGCTACATTAATTATCAATCCGGGAGCGACTTTTTATTTCAAGAGTGTACTATGTCTGAGGCTACAATTAACTAAGAGTAATGCTATGAAGATGTAGTACAGAATGTTAAATTCAAGATTAAATGGATGCTTGTAAATAAATCTAATTACAGTAACAGAAATGGAAATGTTCTGAAATCTTAACTACATCAATCTGCAAAACATCGATCAGGGATACAGTAGCAGTAACTCCTTCCCTTAGAAATCGATGCAATTGAAATCACATTGAGGCAAGATAACTAATCTGGGAACTTGGAAGCAGTAACCAGTGTTCTCTACAGTTGGTGGTCTTGTTCTTAAAGAAATAGAAATGAACTCAAACTACATGCTGATAAATATAACTGAAAGGAACTTCAAAGGCTAGAAAGGAACAACAACTCATAATTCCTATGCATTCATAGCAACTGTAACCAATCTATCTTCTAATATGAAGCTATGAATCAGAAATGAACAATAAAAAAATGGAACAACAACATGAATTGAACAACAATTATAAACTTAACTAATCTCAATAGTTCAACCCTGGCGACAGCCAATACCATGAAACAATCAATAATAAAGAATCATAAACTAATACAACAGCAACTTAGAATTGAATATAGAACAGCAAAGCTTTATAACAATGGCAAGGTAAATAAACAACGAATGAACTTCCTGTAGATGATAAAATAGCAATGGAATTCGTTAATGATCACAATGAATCTGTATTCAATCCAACAATAGTCAATCAACTCTGCAATCGAAATAAACTTTAAACACAACTTCACACAACAGTAAGAAAAGATTAGAAATACAAACAACAAAGTAATTCCACCAGAGTCAGGCCCTTAGCACCAGTGAAATACTGCTGGGCTACTTCAGAACTTAAGAGATGAAATGAAATGCGTATTTGATATTAATCGAACATAAAGTATTACAGAGACTGCTCTCTTAAAGCTGAGAGTCAATAAACACAATATTACAGAGGAAATGTTTTAATATGAGAAATTTCAACCCCCTGATAACTAAAGGACGTTGCTTTATATATCATACCTTGGCGGACAAGGCGAGGAATAAGATGAGTTTGAACAACAATTCCTCACGATCGAAGGATCCTGAGGGATTCCCTTCCCTTCGTTTATTTATCATCTTGGTTTACTTTGACCGAAGCCGATCTGTCCCTTGCCTTTTCTTGCCAATGCGTTTGGATTTCCTTGTCTTTGGCTGGATGTGGTTTAATGATGGTGGAGTAGTAGTTGCATTAATCTCAGCCTCACCTTTGGTACAGCTGTTCACTTCGTCTAATTCCTGTTTTATCAACAAAAATAAATTTTTAGTCATCTTTTTACAATAAACATAAACCTTTCCAATTCTACCATAATTCTTACAATAAATTACCTTTCCAAGGTAAACAAGAGTAGGCCTATAGTAAAATAATGAGAAAATACACAATGATTTCATACCTTTTTCACTGCCCAACATACCCCCCTGCTTAATCTTTTTCATGTCCTCATGAAAACTATAGTTCACATGGAGAGCAGTCAAAGAATAAGCAGGATAAGGTTTGTCATTAAAAGGCCTAAAACCATGCAGTGCAGCTAGTTCCTCAGAAACATGCTCTATCTGTCCTTCAGGGAGTTCGTAAATGGATTTGTGGTCTAAAGTAGGATACCATGCAATGGGGCTTCGGAACCTACATCCTAGCCAGAATGGTCCTTATTTTAAAATGACATTACTATAGGAAATCAAGAAGTCTGCAGCTAGCCCAAAGTTTTTATAATTAAATGGTTCTCTATTTTGCACATTCTGATTGGAAATTCTCCACCAGACCTTAGCTGCTATATAATCCTGGTTTCTAATGGATAAAAAATAATCTATCCCATTCAAGATAATCGATTTGTGGACAGGCCCCAATGCTATTATAACACCTTTCTTTGTCATCAAACTTTTCTTCCTAGGCCAAAATTGAAGTGGGTTCTGAGGTTCACTCCTAACCCACAAATCTAATTAATTTTCCTGCCTTTGAAAAGCATTATAGGATTTAAGCCATTTTAATTGATTTACAGCAAAGGAAATGAATGCCTGATATTGAATATCTCCCACAAAAGGGGTAGGATTTGACTCACAATCATTTTCAAGTATTAGATTATGCAAATACAATTCACACAAAAGGCGTTGTACTTTGATCCCATAAAGTTTGCAGCATGATACAAAGTCATCTATAGTTTTTAGCTCTATGTATTTCCTTGCCCTAACTGCCTTAATCTTTCACTGTAAATATCTTTCTAGTAAAAATAAAGCATAGTTTTTGGCAGGGCATCTATAGGCTAAGACATCAGTGTACAATGAGCAGAGAATGTCCATTCGATTGTAGGCTAGTTTTAATTGGTTCATTACCTTGTCAGCCTTTTCCTTTGCTTTTCAACACTTTTCGTGAGCTTCAGATTTTGCTTCATGGATAATATTCATTTTCTGCTGCAACTCCTGATATCTTTCTTGGGACAGTGTCCTCTTCCAACCTTTGCCTTTCTAGTCGGGCCTGTGCCAACTCCTCTTAGAGTCTAGCTAGTGTTGGGTTACTAAAAGTATGCTGACTACTAGCTTGCATGTTTTCACTTGAAGCGGGTCCCTCTGTAACAGCTTGTGTTGGAATAGATATTTTTTGTTCCGTATCTCCATAATTAGGCTTAGGCATGGCTTCTGCAACTTGGGGGTTCCTATTAGCGGTCACTTTTCTCTTTTTCGAAATTCGCTTGGTAGCTATGCTTCTTCTCTTGCGGACTCGCTTAGGCATCTGTTTCATTCTCAGAACCCTAATGGTTTGCCTGAGCTGTTCCATGAGTCTGTGAAGCTTCATTCGTTCCCTCCGAAGGTTTTCAATCTCAGTTACTTTCCTCCTCTTTTTTAATGGAACAGTTATTCCTTTATCTGAACCCATTTTCTCAATAGGGTTTTGGTCCATATCATCCATGCCTTCAGTTAAGTTATCTTCTTGGTTTTCTTCTTGAACATTCATATGCCCTTGGCTAAATTCTTTGGGAATCATACCCTCGGTTGAATCTGCAATCCCCTGAGGGCTTTCATGTTAAGATATTGCTTCATTGTTCTCTTTTTCTTGTTCATGCCTTTCATAAGAAGCAACCCTAGCTTCGCTAGGGTTTGCTGTTTCTTCCAAAATTTCTTCAGCTATTTCTTTGTTGACTGCAGAGTGCTCCTAAAAATGATTAATATCAATGTTAAGGTCCAAGGGCTATGAGGCTTCACATAGTCACTCATATTGGCCAAAATTTGGGCCAATTGGTCTTCCTGTAAAGGGCTTACAGTAGCATTTTCGGGAGGCTCTGTTCCTTCTTTGTCGCTGATATGATTATCTTCGTCCTCCTCACAGATATGATAACTTCCTTCTTCCTCATATAAATATCGAATTTCTCCTTCAATTTCCTCTTCCTCAGTATTTCCTTCCTTTGCACTGGATTGTTTCTCACCATTGGTGTGGTGACTTATTTATTCTTCATCTGAGTAGTGGATTTCTCCTTCTATTTCCTCTTCTTCATCAGTACAAGGACTTCCTCCCTCCAATTATGGAGGCTGTTCATCCTCTAAGCTGTGAAATTCTAGGGGATGGCTACTACTACCTAGAAGTCCTTCCGTCATCCCCCTACTTCGTTTTGAATGGAGGGACTTTCTGTGAGTTGATGGCTCAGCTATCGAGCCAGCCATTCTCTTTCGTTTCGGGGCAGGTAAGGCTAACCCTCCTTCAATGGAGAATATCAACTCTTGATAGTTGGTCTGTTGCTGGGTGAGGCTACGACTAACTATTAATTGAATTAGGCAATGGTGGCTGACCACCATGTCTGCGTGCTGAGATTTTCTTATATTACGAGCAATATCATGCAATAAGGAATTTAAAAATACAGGCAAATTTATAGTGCATTTCTGTTTTAATACATCCAGTAACTTAAGGTGGTGAGGTCTTACCACGCCTTTCCTTCCGTTGCATGTTATATAGGCCTGCACTATCTTAGCCAATTCCGTCCATGGTTCTCCCAATGATGCTGGCTGAACTCCTTTGCCTTTGACAACCAATGTTTGTCCGTCATCCTGAAAAATCTTCATGGCTTCTCGAAACCTAATATTCTTCTGAGTCCATATAGTTCCTTGTGCTGGTATGCTAGAAGCCTCTGTAATTATTTCATTGGATATGGCTATCTGTCTTCCTCTAACCATGGAGAATCCTTCTTGCAAGTTCTGTAAAAATTCGGTGGCCACTGCTTCATGGGGTTGTTGCATCCTCATGAAATATGTAATCCATCCCAATATTTGCAATATTTCTCGTGCAACATCAGAAAAAATTAGCACCTATGGCTCACTGCGGATTGGTCATCCTCCCATCATCTCTGCACACTATTAGTTCTTTCCAAACACATAGTGATCACAATGGAACAGTACAGCACGGTGAATTTTAATAATGTCGTTAAATTTTTTTATTCCCTAGAATGCAAGGATTTGGTTTGCATATAGGTAAAGAAATATTGGGATGTGATCTGCATGCATACATCTACGCCCCCCTTGAAGGATGGTAGGTCATCCTTGACCGTCAATTGAAAGAGGCAAGTGTGGCACAACAGTAGTACAACAGGAAAAAGTAGGCATAATTATGATACATTCAATCAAATTATATCAATTACTGAAATCAATGCATGTGATAAATCATTAATAGATATAAAATCATTTGTAATGATTCAAATATAAGGAGAAGGGACAGCTTAAGATAAACATAAGTACATATGCGTTTATTACCCACTTCAAACTAATATGATCAATTTGTAATGATTTTCATGTATAATAGGTTTGAAATCAAAGGTTAAGGATTCATAATTTCATTTGATATTTAAATAGATATATAGGAAAAATGGTTAAATATTACTATTGATGTGTATAAATGTGACTCCAATACCATCAGCAGAGCTCTGTTGCCCACACGTGTCCATAACCTTGATAGAGTTGCTTTCTCACCCTTGAAACCATTGTCCTTTGTTTATGTTGAGGAAGTGCTTGTTAAATGTCATAATGGAGGCCATTGTGCTGGCTTGGTGACCAGATAAATCACAATTCCATTCACCAGGAAGAAGTGAAAAGTGGGCAGGCTGGCTCGTGATGAGACCTCCTGTTCCAAGGACTTCCTTAATTTTTTCAATTGTCCATTGGACCATATCCCTGGTTTGGTGGCCATGATGGGAATGCCACTTCACTAAATTCCTTATGATCATGGTAGGATAGCTCTTGATGAGACCCTCTATCCTCCATATACCAAATCATAAAATTATTATTGAACTATGTAGATATTTTCTTTTTCATATAGCACTTTCCTACTTATACATAAAGGATGGCTCATCACTCCTTAAGAGTAGGGATGGTGGAAGAAGTCTGAACATCTCAATAAAAAAAAATATGCCCTTATTCCTACTCCATAAATAAGAATCAAAGAAATTTATGACATATGGGAAGAACCAACATGATAAGGATAATCGATCAGATTAATTTAGTGGTAGTAAGACAGCAAAATCATGTTATTGATTATGTCCCTTTTTCCTGTTTTTCTTATCATTACTAAACAAATTTATTAAAAATGACGATTTCTTTTGATTTTTTGATTACAGTAAGCTTTAATTTGTATGATTGTATATGAATAATATGTTTTCCTTTAGAAGATTCATCAGAAATTCTCAAAATGCTAATCTAAAACAAAAAAACAATCCACTCAAAAGGTGTTGTTCCTTTAAAAAGAAACTGTAGTGGGTCTCCATGTTGTTCGGTACGCCCACAATGCTTCTAGAAATATGTAGGTCCAATCTCGTGTGTGCGAGGCAACAATTTATGTTAATATAGATTCAATCACTTTGTTCGTGCTCTCTACTTGGCCATTGGACTGTGGGTGGTATGGGTTTGTAATCTTGTGCTGAATGTGGTAGTTTTGTAGTGTTT
Source organism: Pinus albicaulis (assembly GCA_034641835.2). NCBI lineage: Eukaryota > Viridiplantae > Streptophyta > Pinopsida > Pinales > Pinaceae > Pinus > Pinus albicaulis. The sequence goes on from CM076573.1 coordinate 454,070,417, forward strand.
TAGCTAATTTATTACCTACAAATTGTGGTCCTCCATCTGTGACTATATTCCTTGGGAGGCCATATCGCACAAATATTTGGAAAAGAAATTGTATTACAGAGTCCTTTGTAGCTTTTGAAAGTGCCTCTGCTTCAACCCACTTAGTGACATACTCGGTTGGAACTAAGATGCATGTTTTTTGGTTTGATTGAGGGCTAATAGGGCCAACAAAATCAAGCGCCCAACGTTCAAATGGTTTAATCACTAGTTGAGGGTTCAAAGGCATTTCATCAGACTGCTGACGGCGACTTGCCCTTTGGCAGCTATCACAAGCCTGCACAAATTTTTTGGCATCTTTAAAGATGGTAGGCCAATAATAGCGTGTTTGTATAACCTTATGGGAAGTTCTACGATTTGCAAAATGCCCGCCACACTGCCCATCATGGCATGCTTTCAAAATATCAAATACCTCATCCTCCTGGATGCATCTTCTTATTTGCATATCTACCCCTATGTGAAATAGGTAGCCCCCAATCCAAGAGAATCGGGTACTACGCTTTATTATCTATTTTCGTTCATTAGGGGATAGATGTTTAGGTAATTTACCTATTGCCAAATAATTTTATATATCAGCATACCATGCGGTTCTGACAGTAACAGCGAACAAATATTCACCTGGGAAGTGGTCTTCAACTTCTTCTATATTTGTTGGCTTTGGAATTCTTGACAGAAAGTCAACTACAGGGTTCTCTTTCCCATGTCGATCTTTGACTGTAATTTCGAATTCCTGCAATAAAATCAACCATCTTGTCACTCTTCCATTTGTAACAGGTTTATTTTCTCAGAATTTAATGGCAGAGTTATCAGTATATAGTACTACAGGATACCCAGTTATATAATGTCTAAACTTATTTACAGCATGAACTACATCTAAAAATTCCTTCTCAGTCATAGTATAATTTAATTCAACAGGGGATAGAGTTTTGCTAATGTAATAGATTGCATATGGTTTCTTGTCTTCCTCCTGCCCAAGCACTGCTCCAATTGCTGTGTTTGAGGCATCGGATGAAATTTGGAATGGAAAATTCCAATTTGGGCCCCTCAGCACTGGGGCTGTTGAAACAAGCTTTTTCAGATCATTGAAGGAATGGTCACATTTATCTATCCAAATGAAATCAACATTTCTAGTTAGTGCATATAAAGGTGCAGCTATTCGAGAATAATGTTCTATAAATCTCCTATAATAACCAGAAAATACAAGAAGGCTATGTACCTCTATTTTTGTGGTGTGTGTGGTTATTAAGAAGATTATTTGAATTTTAGCTGGGTCGACCTGAATTCCAGCTACTGAAATATAATACCCTAAGATAACTCCTTCAGTCATCATCATATGACACTTTTCATGGCTTAAACAAAGCCTAGTGTCAATACATCTTTGCAACACCTTTTCTAAATTTTCTAATGCTAGCTCAAATTCATCCCCATAAGTATGGAAAATTTTAGGGGCTAATATTTGCAGGTGGGATAATTTTCCATGTTTTTTCCAAAAAAAAGATTCGCCAATTTCCATTTTTTTATAAAAATGATTTGCCCAATTTTTACGATATAGAATTATTTTACATTAAAATTTGCCAACATTATATAGAGAGTATATATAATATCATTATAAATTTGAATAATTTTACAAATACATCAGTAAACGTTTTATAGTTTGCATATTAGGGACTAGTGAGATTCGCCAATTTTTTAAACTTTAAAATAATTTTCCATTCTTAAAATTTTCCCTGCCCATAAGGTGTGAAGTCAACCATATATACTTCGAGACCTTCATTTATTAAGTCTGCAAAGATGCTGAGAATTTCCCTTTGGAATGTAGCAAGGGCATTGCATAGGCCAAAGGGTAAGACTCAGTAGGAAAATGTCCCCCATGGACAGGTAAAAGTAGTTTTGTCTTGGTCTTCAGGGGAAATCTGGATTTGATTGTACTCAATGAAGTTATCAAGGAAAGAAAAGAATTTATTTCCTGCCAATGTGTCTAATACCTGGTCAATGAAAGGAAGGAGAAAGTGGTCTTTCTGTGTTGCCTTGTTAAGTTCACAGTAATCTACACATATTCTCCACTTTCCGTTCTTTTTTGGTACCACTACTAATGGAGAGACCCACTTGCTATCAGATATTGGGTAGATGAAATTAACATCCAATAGTTTTTGTAGTTCACCTTTCACAATATCTTTAAGATGAGGGTTTAGTCTTCTTTGGGGTTGGTGAATGGGTCTTGCATATTTTTCAATATAGATGTGGTGTGTACACAATTGGGGGTCAATTCCCTTCAGGTCTGGGTAATCCCATGAAAAGGCTGCTTTGTATTTCCGCAATAATTGGACCAACTTCTCTTCTTGTTCAGCAGTCAGATTTTTGTTAATGTTTAGAGTTTTTCCCAGCTCAATTTATACAATCTTGCTATTGTACACAGAAGTAGTAGGTATTACTTGATTAGGAATGTATTTCAAAGGATCTTCTTCTTCTTTACTATCAAATGCTGCCTTGATCATGTGACATTGTAGATGGGATCTGATTTGTGGTTTATTAATAAAAATATTGATGATATCATCCTCTGCTTGATCTTTAAAATCAAGAGAATTTTCTATAGTTAGAGGTGATCTCATATTCTCCATAAGATACGATACAGGCTGGGCTGGGGGATATAAAGCTAAATTCTTGACATAGTTTCCCAATTAGTTTGATTTGTTTGATTTGGCCAAGATGTTGTAGGGTATGGCTGTTGTGACCAATTGGTGAAAGGTGTTTGATTTTTCCACATTCCACTATATTGCTGGGCATTGTATTGAGGAGCTTGAAAATAAGAAAATGGATCAGTTGGCATACCTGATTGTTGTTGTTGCCATTGTCGGTGCTGATTAAGCAGACATACCACTTCCGATTCTTCTTCTGCCTCATTATAAACTTCTTTTAGGCCAGGAAGCGAGGGACATCCTTCTGTAGGGTGATCTTTTTTGCAAATGGAACAGACTTTGATTACATCCAATGGACATTCTTTGTGACTGTGTTTCTTCCTGTATCTGGGATATAATATTGCCAAATTTTTCTCTTCTTTTGCTTGCTTTTGTTTAGCTTGCATAACGTCGAACTGCATTGTTAGAGTCCCAAGTATGTATGTCTTAAAATATTCTAGCAGATTTCCAATCTCTGCACGAGTCACACCTTCATTAGAGGTCTTGTTTTCTCTTCTAATCATATCACGTTCTGCTGATTTTAGCCTTGTATTGCCCCTCGAACTCCTGATACACAAATCAATAATGTTAACATAACTTTCCTAATATATATCACCTTTTCGCATAATATTCAATGTTTCAACCCATTGATCTTTCATCCCCCTAATTAATGTAGTTTTAAACACATTATCAGGTAATGGTAAGGATGCATAAGGGGATCTCTGAAGATTGTATTGAAACCATTCCACATATTCTTCCAAGGTGTCATTTGCTTTTGCTGTCATTTGGAATATTTCATCTTTTAGTTCCCGAGACCTGCAACAATCTTGATATTTTTTTAAAAACTCAGCCTTCATCTAATCCCAATCAGTTATGACACCCCCACCTAATCCCATAAACCATCATAAGGTTGCACCTTTTAATGTAGAAGGGAATAGTTTTAGTTTTTGGTCATCGGTGGTATAATCATATCCCCTGCATAACACATCAAATTAAAACAAAAATGCATTTGGATCTTCTGATGTTAAGCCATGAAATGTGGGAATATGTTGAAGGGGAATGGCCTTCATAGGTGCATTGACTACAGTGTGTACTATAGGATATTGTAGCGTAGAGGTTTGTTGGGGTGTGTGATGGTTCTGATTTTGGTTCTAGGCCATTTGGTCAAAGATGTGCCAATATCCTTCTGGGATCTCCAAGGAATTTCTAGGTTGACTAGCAGGAGCAGGAATGGCTTTGACAACACTTCCCTTATCTGGAACAATGAGTATTCCTTGCTGACCTACTGTTTGAGGTGATTCAGGACCTTGGTTTTGAATGAGTTTAACATCACTTCCATTATCTGGACTGCTTATTGGTTGGGCTATTTCAATAGGCGATTTTGGGTCTCCTGTTTCTCTTGTTTCCCCTTCTCCTTCACGGAGATTACTAGAGTTCCCTTCTTGAGGGGAAATTATGCAAGGATTCTCAATTTCTTGGGAGTCTTGCTCAATTCCCTCTGTTTGACTATGTATCTCAACAAAGGCTTCAGATGGTGACTTTGTAACCTGAAGGGAACTAGTAGGCTGTCTAGAGATATTTTTTCTAAATCCTACTGATGGATGAGATTCAGTTCTTTTAAGGATTTCGTCAATAAAAGTTTTCCGCCAAAGGGTCACCAGTCCCTTAGGTTTTTCAATTTTAGGAGGAATTTCATTTTTCTTAGTTGGTCTATTCATTCAAGAAAACAAACCTTCATTCATACCTAAAGAAAGAAGCTTACCTACTTCTGTTGTGAAGCGGGTTGTGAGAAAGTGTGTTTCTTGCCCAGTGCGCAGGTTCTTACCTTCTGTCTTTAATACCCAATTCTTCGCAAGCAGAAGAAAATCAGATGCGCATCACTCCCTTGAAATGGAATACACCTTCCTCGGCAACGGCGCCAAAATTTTGGAGCATAAAAAGGTATCTTTTGAACACCTAATTAGCCTACATTAATTATCAATCCGGGAGCGACTTTTTATTTCAAGAGTGTAATTTGTCTGAGGCTGCAATTAACTAAGACTAACGCTATGAAGATGTAGTACAAAATCTTAAATACAAGAGTAAACAGATGCTTGTAAATAAATCTAATTATAGTAACATAAATGGAAATGCTCTGAAATCTTAACTACATCAATCTGCAAACCATCGATTAGGCATACAGTAGCAGTAACTCCTTCCCTTAGAAATCGATGCAATTGAAATCACACTGAGGCAAGATAACCAATCTGGGAACTTGGAAGCAGTAACCAGTGTTCTCTATAGTTGGTGGTCTTGTTCTTAAAGCAATAGAAATGAACTCAAACTACTTGCTGATAAAAATAACTGAAAGGAACTTCAAAGGCTAGAAAGGAACAACAACTCGTAGTTCCTAAGCATTCACAGCAACTGTAACCAATCTATCTGCTAATCTGAAGCTATGAATCAGAAATGAACAATAAAAAAAAAATGGAACACCAACATGAATTGAACAACAATTATAAACTTAACTAATCTCAATAGTTCAACCCTGTCGAAAGCTAATACCATGAAACAATCAATCATAAAGAATATTAAACTAATAGAACAACAACTTAGAATTGAATATAGAATAGAAAAGCTTTATAACGATGGCAAGGTAAATAAACAGTGAATGCACTTCCTATAGATGATAAAATATCAATGCAATTCATTAATGATCGCAATGAATCTGTATTCAATCCAACAACAGTCAATCAACTCTGCAATCGAAATAAACTTTAAACACAACTTCACACAACAGTAAGCAAAGATTAAAAATAAAAACATCAAGATAATTCCACCAGAGCTGGGCCCTTAGCACCAGTGAAATACTGTTGGGCTACTTCAGAACTTAAGAGATGAAACGAAACGTGTCTTTGATATTAATAGAACATAAAGTATTACAGAGACTACTCTCTTAAAGCTGAGAGTCAATAAACACAATATTACAGAGGAAATTTTTTAATGTGAGAACTTCCAACCCCCTAATCACTAAAGGACGTTGCTTTATATATCAGGCCCTAACGGACAAGATGAGGAATAAGATGAGTTTGAACATCGATTCCGCAGGATCAAAGGATCCTGAGGGATTCGCTTCCCTTTGTTTAGTTATCATCTTGGTTTACTTTGACCGAAGCCAAGCTGTCCCTTGCTTTTTCTTGGCAATGCATTCATATTTCGTTGTCTTTGGCTAGATGTGGTTTAACGATTGTGGAGCAGTAGTTGTATTAATCTCAGCCTCGCCTTTGGTACAGTTTTTCACTTCGTCTAATTCCTGTTTTATCAACAAAAAGCAATCTTTAGTAATATTTTTACAATAAACATAAACCTTTCCAATTCTACCATAATTCTTACAATAAATTACCTTTCCAAGGTAAAAAGGAGTAGGTCTATAGTAAAATAATGAGAAAATACACAATGATTTCATACCTTTTTCACTGCCCAACATTTATCAATGATAAATGGTCCCTTGAACCTCATTATAACACATATCAGAGGCATGTAGCTACCACATCTCTTGTCAGAGATAAGCTACCATCGCCCAAGCTAGTTTATTTACATTATGTTTGTAAGCATATTTTAGTTCTTTGATATTAATGAAATGAAGTGTTATTTTTGTTGCATATATGTATTTATGGTTATATCTATATTATATTGCATTCCTTTATAATTTTATATCAGTGGTATCAGAGCAGTTTTCTCTTTCTATGTTTTTGTTTGCATGTCCCTAATAGGGTCAAGGTATAAGGAGTTAGGGATCAAACTAGTTGAGCCTTTGCAAGACCGGCTTCGTAAACCGTGACAGCCTCCCATGGCAGAAGAAAATAATACGAGGGAGCAGTAGATCCTTCCAAAATATTTCTTGAACAATTCCTTGAGTGACAGAAGAGCTCTATGATGGACAAATTTTCTGAGATCCTTCATAGGATGCCCATAGCTGACACATCTTTTTCCATTAGTCACTGCGGAGGTGCCACTCGCTTCAAGGTACAAGTCAAGTTTGACATTCCCATACTTGAAGGCAAAATATACGATAATGTCATAGATAGATGGCTATATATGTTGGAAGGATGTTTTTCAGTTCATGATTTTTTATAATAGGGAAAATATTACTTTCTCACTCTTCGATGTTGCCCCCAATGTCAAGGACTAGTGTGAAACCTACTGTGAACAAAGGGACGATATATAACCCTCATTTTTTTCATCCAAACCCACATGGAATTATTTCTGATATGCCATCAAGGAACCATATTACCTTGTAGGGAGCTATGAGGACAAGTACGTACAATGGACTACAATGCGACAAAAAAAGGGTTCAAGATGTGCATGATCTGATGAATCTGTTCCATAGCCTGTACACAAGGTTGGCTATCAAATATTTGGAGAAACACTTGGTGCTTAACTACAGCAGTTATTTTCATAGATACATTCAGGAGGAAATGGATTTCCTTGACATCTTCCTGCTTGGTGCAACATATCGATATGCTGACACAATTGAGAAGAAATTGAAACATAAGATGAGATACTTTGGATCTACGAACCTAAAAAAGCGAAAAGGAAAGAGCCGGTTGCGACCCCCCAGGGATGCTCCTCAAAAGAAGTAAGCCAAGGGTGATAGGAAGGCAAAGAATGATATTGCCAAGTGGTGTGAGTTCCAGAAAACTCCCACTCACAACACGAATGAATGTCACACAAAGTAGGCATTGGAGGTCGATCTGAAAGACTCAGAGATAGATGCATGCTTTGATTCTGAGTCGAAACATGACAAGGGAACCAAAAAGGGTAAGTAGGTCACTGATGTAGAACCGACTATGATGGTAGCCACCATGAAGCTCCAAAATGCAAAACCCGAATATCCAGAGGAGGGAAAATGTCTCTTTCATTCACAGATGTGGGTGAAGGGTTTGCCGCTGCAATTTATTGTCAACAAATGGAACTAAAATAACCTCATTTCAGTAGAGGTCATGAAGCAGTTGGGCCTACGAACCACACCGCACATATACTTATACACCACTGGGTGGCTTTACAACAGACGAGATCTCTACGTCAACCAACAGTGTCATCTTCCCTACAACATCAAGCCCTTGATGGATGAGGTATTTTGTGATGTTAATTCTCTTGAAGTTTGTGGTGCATTATTAGGCCAACCATACTTGTGGAAGAGACATGCAATGTATGAGTGGAGACCTAACACTGTTATTATTTGTTTCGGAACTAGGATACCAGAGTTAACCCCACCTATGACCATCTCTTTGATCTCTACTAAGAAATGTAGTAATATCATTTCCCATACCTTAAAATTTATTTTCTTTTTGATTCACTCTCAAAGGAACGGTAAGATCATGGCCACATCCATGGCCCACAAGAAGGGTTCCTCCACATAGCAGAAGAAAGTGGATAAGGTCATGGAAGAATACAGAGACATATTCTCCTCAACCAGAGGGGTACCCTTGCATTGTCAAGTCAAAAATCTGATTGATATGACTCCCAGGGTATCTCTACCCAATAGAGATCTCCATATATCGACTAGTCACAACCACTTTCAAGTGGGGTCTGGATTCCAGCCACTATGTCCCATTAATGTGGCCACACCATTTGTAGCTACTTAGGTAGCTTCAACCCATGTCTAGTATGAAGCCAATAGGGCTAACAACTTCATTGAGTGAATCCACTACATCTGCCAATAGTTGCATGACATATTGGAAAAATCTGATGCTAAGTACAAGCAGTGACATGATCAACATTGGGTGCCACACAGGTTCTAGGTGGGTGACAAAGTTTGGCTAAATTTTTAGAAGGACCACCTTGTTGGGCCCCATCGTAAGCTTCGGCCACTCCGATATGTGCCATAATCCATCACCAAGGTTTCAGAGGGAAATTATTTTTAGCTGAAAAATTCCACCATTTCTTGACCTGCACCCAGTTTTCAATGTGAACCGTCTTCGGCCATACTTTCCACCATTATTGAAAACATCCAACCTTCCAAAAAAAATCACACAAAAAAATTTAAACCCATACTTCATGGAGCATGCCACTACTGATCGAATCATCAAAAAAATATCAATAACACTCTCCAATAGAAGATCCAACTGTATCAATATGTCTAATATAGCCAAATCCTACACCAAGGAAAGTGACTCACTAGTGACCAAGTTCAACAAAAGTTTCCCCATCTCATGGAGGAAATCAACAAAATGGGGAAAATTTATTCCTAAGGGGGGAGGATTGATCCAGGTGGATATTGGTGGCCACCCACCTATTCCACTTGGACTCCCACCATTATTCCTTTCATTTTTTTGATTTCCTTAATCATAGCACAATTGACTATTTTTGGCAGGTTTTGGGTCTTGAACTTTTGGAGTTGTTTTGAAGCCCTAAATGACATTTTTTTTTAAGATGGGAAAGAATGAGTTTTTAATTGATTTTTTCAGTCAAAAATTGTATTCCTCGAATAGATATTTATATCTATGTATTTTTAACATTAAATGGAGATCATATGCCAAAGTTACGACCCTAGGAAGTTGATGTTCCAATTTACCCGCACGGGGCCCAAAGTTTTGGTGACTCATCTCCTAAGGTTAATTTTTTGGATGTTTAAGGTTTTCCATTATTTCTTAATGATAAATAAGCTCTTAAGACTTATTGTAACATATTTCATAGCCATGTAGCTGCCACATATATTCTTAGAGATCAGATAGCATCACCCGAGCTAGTTTATTTTCATTTTGATTTTAAGCATACATAAGCTCTTTGATATTAATGAAATGAAGCGGTATTTATTCTACATCTCTCTCTATATATATATATATATATATATATATATATATATATATATATATATATATATGTTTCTATTGCATTCCTTTCTAAGTTCAAATCAATTTTCGTGAGGAGTGACTCGATGTATGTGATAGGAGAAGACACCTTGGAGTCGAATGAAGTTGCAGTGATGGAGGAGCCTTGGTGGGAGAACTTAGGCATGGGTTGATTTGTTTGGACTTAGAAATTTTTTATGGACATGGTGGGTTTTGGCATATTTACCATTAGAAACACATGGACGAGATGATGAGGCAAGTGTAGGATTCCCCCCTTTGATAACATTCATGGGCAGTATATCGCAGATGGGATGGAGTTTCCTTTATGGACTTGAATATGGAACATTAAGCATTGAATTGATGTGAAGAGTTCTTGATTGAGTTGAATATGTGCCAAAATGTTTGAGAAAAAACTTTCTAGGGCATGAGCAGGTGCACTCTCATGGATTTAGATGATGTTTGGATTGTTCATCCAATTATTTTGAGTAATGGGGTGGCCAAGTGCATGGGTTCATGATAGATTTGAGTTAGATCATGGAAAATATATTTCAGAGGACGACGATATATGGTGGATCGACATGATATGAGTTTCCACCGTGGCATGTAACCGAGTTGGAGGGAGAAATGTTCCATGAGAAGAGGCAATATGGAGGATTACGATGAGTTATGGATGATGACCATGGATAGATGTGTCTTATCCTAAGAGCCATGAGCCTTGATAAATGTTCGTATGATGAGAGCAGCGAGTTCATGCAACAGGAATGATTAATGTTGGAGCTTATGAAAATTTGAGACATGTGGTATTTGAAATGGAGTTTTTCGGGATGGTTTAGTTGAGGGCGATAAACTTTTTAAATTGTGGGAGGATTTGAGGGCATTTATTTGGCACTATGGCCAATGTGCACCTGTGACCACCCATAAGCATGTGGAGAACCAAAAAACCTAACGAGTGATTCTAGCATAGTGTGTGCATATAACCGAACGAACGAGTCGGGCATAGTGGGTGCGTTTAACCAGATAGATGATTCGGGCATAGCAGGCGTGTTTAACCAAATTCATGTTCATAACTTATAGAAGGGACCCATAGGTGGATGCACTGTGAACATTGTAATGGCACACACTAGGTGCATGCCCACACCATGGGGCGCATGGGCAAGGGAAACGTGGAAAAGTGTGACTGGAAGGCGAGAGCATGAGGTGACAATAACACCGAGTGTGAACAACATATGGGCGCAACATGTAGAGAAAGGATTGAATGAGGACGAGTGACTGTAAATCACGGACGCTACGGAAAGGCATGCTTGCATGTGCACTTTCAGGTTGGCCCAGTGGGGATCTCGCCCGCAAAGGGGCATTCACCCATCGAACGATAGGTTGGCCAAGGTGTTCACCAACGATAAGGTCAGCTAAAATGAAGTGAGGAATGTCGAACATGAATGATAAGATTATAAATATAATTGGGATGAGTTGGAGGAGGACATCAACAATGACAAAATATTCACAAAGTGAATCGTAGAACTTTGGGGTGAACAAGAAGGGAGGTCACATGACTAGGTAGGAACACAAGTTGGGAAACTCGCTAAAGGAAAAGGGGTCAAATTATTGAAGGGTCATATTTTTATAGTAGGGGAAGCGAATTGGTTACTTTAAGTGCGATATTTATTTAGGTTTCATATAGTGCGCCAAAGCCAGGTTGGGCACATGGTTGGTTTATCTTTAAAAACGTTTAGAGTGTAAGGGCATGGCACTTCTATTGTAAGTTTTGAAAGGAAACACATGACATAATGGAATGGGTGACCCATTGTATCATTATCTATATTTTTGAAATATCATAATAGTTTGGGCGAACTACTTAGGGATTTTCCCCCTCCTATCATATACTTGTATCATTGTTTACAGTATCTATTTGTTGTTGAAATATTATTTTTATTGATGGATGTCACACTTGTAATGAAGTAAATGTTAATTCTGTTGCATAAGTAAATGAAGAACACTTGAATATAAAATTGACTAAGTGTTGCACGTTAGGCGTAGTTTGGGTAAGAGTAGGTTGAAAATGTGAAATTGCGTTGGTGTCTCACATAGCCCACGAGCTATTTTAAGCCATCATAGCATGGGGCCATCACAACACCCCTTACAATTAAAAAAATTGTTGATATTCATTTGATGAAATTATGCATCAAAACACCATGAATTTATTTTGTATGAGGATGAATACAAAGTTATAACATATTTTCAATATATTTTGACGATGTTGGGCCCACCAACATTTATGGGTTTTCCTCGATGTGAAGTCCCAACTAGACCTCACACCATTTGGAGTAGGAATCCCAATAGTGGGGTGTTTAATGATATGCCTTGGATAGAAAAACACATATAGTGGCGTACGGTGTCTTTGGTTAAAGAAAGTGTGTGACACTGTGAAAATTCAATATGATGCATGAGAAGTTATAATAGTAAGGCAAAAAGGAAGTGCACTCCTTGGAAGCCTATAATAGTACACAGATTGAAAGGAACACACGAGCTGAAAATACATCACACAAAGTAACAAGCAGAATATTCCACAAGTTAAATGGTTATGAGTTAAAACATGGGCACAGATTCAACCATAATTTTACAAATGAAAACGAAATAGTTCATGATCATATGCATAAGTTAAAAAACATACATTGCAAACATAACAAGAATTACCCTATTACATTTACAACATATGCATGAATACGTGTCATCTCTCATTTTATTATAAGTGAAAGCTCCATTGAGACATACAAATGTTGAACCACTTTCCCCAATAGTGAATCATGAAGTCAACAACACCTGCACCTCCCAATGAGTTATACTCCCTCCATGATATGGAGAAGCCAAGGCTGACACAAAACTCTCAAGCCTTTTCGAAGCCTAAGCTTAGCCAAAACCTTGGCTCCCAAATGATTGTTACAAGAGATATGAGGATGTATTTATAACCAAAGGGGGTTGACTCTTGGCATGCCCCCTCTATGACTCTTGGAATCCCCTCCAGATACCTCACATTACATATGAATATTCATATTCCATTATAAACACTTTTAATTTCACTTATCCAATAATTACAAATAATATTATAATTTCCACTTGTACCCATATAAGACAGAATAGGGTAGAGACAAATTAACATCCTAGAATAAAAAATACTATGATGTTTGTATTGGGGCAAGATTAATCCGAGTATCTTTGACTTGGTGCCTCTTGGAGACACACTAATTCCAAGCTTGGTACTGTGCATCGGTCTCCCAAAATTGTGATATATTGTTAGGCTGGAAGTAGACTGCCACCTTCAATGGATCCGGTTACAATCTCTTGGAACCAGTCTTCAATTCTTGCTTAATTAGGTGGAACATTCTTTTGATTTGAACCAAGCCACCGACGTAGGTCTGCAAATACTAAATGTTGATCTCCATGTCCTCTGAGGTGGCCATATACTCTGGCTGCTTCATGTAGTGATCAATCTCAAGTTGGACTTGTTGTTTTATTTTAGTGTCGGTGAGTGTACCAAATGATGGGATCCGTTGGGATCTCACCACGAAATCAAAACTATTGTATATCCGTACATATGCAGCCTGCATGTTTCTGATGAATGAGGCAAGCTTCTTGTTGATCTGTATCATTATTCAAACTTTAGATTTCTTTAACTCTGCCTGCAACTTCCTCTTCTTCACCAGTGTAAGCAGTGCAGGCTTGTATCACATCTTCCACTCATGTACGACAAATATGGAACTCTATATATTCTTAAAGATCCTAAAAAAATATTTTCTCTGTCATTGCAAGTCATTTAAGCAGAAAACTACCTTATGTATGATCACCAACTCCTTATAAAGGTCATGCATAGTGTCTCCAATTAAATACTTTAGCAAGTATCAATGCTCTTATCTCCTCATGGAAGAACTATGTGAAAGGTGCATTTTGTGCTATTCCTTAGAATTATTCATTCTCTTGTCAAATTTCCTATATGAATGCCCAGTTCATGTCAACAATTGCATTTGGATTCTTGCTAGTGTCTTCCATGATCACGCTCTCTCTCATGAATGTAGGTGATGCATGATAATTCTGGAAGTGATTTTTTCACTCTTGTAAAATATTATTCTATGATTCATAAAATGATATATTGTAGACATCCATTACCAGATCATCATTAAAGGGAGCTACCTCCCCTTCCTCACTGTGGGCTTCCTCTGTGGCTGAAGGTGGTTTTGAAAGGTGAGCTGAAGTGCACTGGGAATGAGTTCCACATAGTCATATTGCGTCTCTGGTCCCACTTCCACGTCTGAAACATCAATCAATTGTTCAATCTCTTTAGAAAATTCCCATTCCTGCATATTTTCATTCCTTTTGCTACCGGTTGATCATGTATTTGTCCTTGAACTTGCATAGGTGTCATATATTCTATCGTGGCACCTTTCCTTTCTTATTTTTCTTGCTTCTCTCTCTCCTCTTGTTCTCTTATTCTAAGCTCTCGTTCCTCATTCAACTCTTGTTGTCCTCTCTATTCTCTCTACACCGCATCTTCCAAGCTTTGCTTCTCTCTCTTTCTCCTCTCTGCTCTTTGTTACCTTTGTCCCTATTTTCTTCGATTTCCCATTTTACTTTCTTAGTGAAAGAATATGCTTTCATTTTCCAGGTTTTTTCCTCTTCTGCATTGTCATCCACCTTCCTCTTTCCTATTTTTTTTGCATCGGACTGCTGCCTGCTTTTGGTGCTTCTTCTAGAACTGCTACCTCCTATCGGAAAACATGAGAAGCCCTAGTCATACAGATTGGTTCATGAGAGTGGGAGGAGTTATAATAGTTATTCCATGGTTCCTCCTCTGGCCACTAATATATCGCGCTAACCTATTTGAAGTAAAATTTCACATTCTGGTCCTTGAAAATTCCCCTCGGATCATATGTATTGTAACTCTTTGTCTCAAACTTGAATATAAATATGGCTTTCCCTTGAGCATGTGCCACCATGATATTTTTAATCTCATATAATACGACCTTAAAAAAAAGAGTTTTCCATGGTTCCTTCTTTTTCCTCTTCAATGTTGTTAATAAGCCTGTGGATATATGATAAGATACATCTTTCATGAGACGTTTTTCAGTGGCATATCTTAGAAAAAGATGTGATGGCTTCTGTCGACCGAATACTATGATCAATGTGTGATTCGGTAAGGAGAACCAATTTACAATATCTGATATCACCTCCATCTATACTCGTGGCATGCAAGGTGGGACATCCTCAAATATGAGCCTATAAAGAAAGATCATGAAGTGGTTAGTAATCTTGTCTATGATTCCATGACGACTGTAATTTGAGAGTAGATTGCAATAAATATGTATGGAAGCGTCTCTCTGTGTCCATGTATAGTTCATGGCAAGGAACCGATTATCCGCAAAAAATTCTTTTAGTAAGTACGAAAACATGTATAATCACGATTTCTCACCCTTGGGTGGATTGGGAGCTTGTGTCACATGGACTCTCAACTGATGAGCCAAAATATCTGACCACTTGAACGACATCCCCTCATTTACTACCTGGTTTAATAAGGTAGCCCACCCCTCAGGAAATGTCTCTGTGTCTAGTTGGCAGTAGATTTTGCAAGCTAGTATGGCCAAAAGCTAATAGGATTTCCTGAGTTTTTTTCTCTTGTACATATGAGTGGGTGTCTATATAAACTTTTTTGGATCCTTCACCCAGCTCTTGATGATATCTCTTGTGTTCATGTAGCTATGAGTGGAATTGAATAGTGACTCCATGTTCTTCACTGGCCCATGAAGTGATACATCTGCTTTAATTTTGCTTCAAGGAATGTAACAATATTATGCCCACTATCGTTGCTCAATGTCATTGTTTTCATATCAATGTTTGAGACAACCCAGTTGATCACATCCGCACATGTGAAGGTTGGATACCTACATGAAACCTTGTAAATCCATGACTGCATGATGTTGAGATACACCTTCTGGTCCTCTAAGTCTTCCTGAACTTCCTTTTTGAAATCATATTTCATTTTATGCCATGTCACTTTTGATCCCTTCTCTATGAACAAATAAGTGTCCGAATAAACTAGAAAGTTAACTAGAACTTGCTCAATTGCTTCCTCAATACTGATTTCAAAGGTTTCCTTTGAGGAAACTCTCTTTGATTCCATTTTGAAAGTGAGTGTTGGAGAGATGATCAATAAATTTTTTACCTATGGGAAAGAAAAGATATTGATAGCAATCAAATATTATTTATACAAAAAAATACTTTCAGGACATGTTCATGCATCAAGGGAATGACTGGGAGGACTGCACAATTATTGACGGGAAAAGGATCGAACTAGTTGGGCAAACAGCACAATGAATAGTCCAAGTAGTTAGGGTTCAAGATTGTGCAATGTGCATTTCATCATGGGAAGTGAGTTGAGCGAGACTGTGCATTGCATGGTATGAGTGGCAAGGGAAGTTGAAAAAGGTGTGGTATTGCATAAAGTGCAATGGGGAAAACTTGTACTTCTTATTGCACAGCTTGCAAGGCCAACATTTGAGCTTTATTCTCCATATTACATAATCCCAGTTGAGAAAAGTGAATTATGGCCAAGGGAAAGGCTAATCTGCCTAAGGAAAGTGTTTAAAACGAGCAGATATGAGAGATAGTGACGGCTTGAGGGAAAATATGACTAGGTGTTGATGAAACAAGATCAACAGAGTGCATAAACTAAACAAACTAGAAGTGAATGAGATTGGTGAGGAGAGTTTCCACAACGGTGACCATTGGTGAAAAAATGAAGAGATTGATGCGACACATGTGAAAGGAAAAAAATCTTGAAAAAACACTTCTACAGGATAAAGAAAGCTAGAACTGTAGCATTCATACAAATAAACAAGCCAAATAACACTCATACAAGCCAAACGAAAAAAAAAAAGCGATAGAAAAAGAGACTAAAAGCGATAAATACAAAAGTGACCCGAAAAAGCAACGAAGATCTCACTGAAAGGTTCCTTGATCTACTCGGGAATGTGAGAGCCCCAAGATCGAATGTGAGAATGAGCTACAGGGGCATATATTAATTAGATTTGAGAAACTAGGGTTCATTATGTGCATACCACAAATCAAATAAAAAACAACTCATGGCGAAATTTTCCAAAAATAACAAGTGTGCTTCCTGTTGCGAAGATAAATCCCCTCTGTGAACATAAGTGATATCGATAGCCCTATAGTTGGTCTAGAAATGTATGAGACTATCTAATGAAATATTTTTTAGCTAATATTCAAAAAAATATGAGAAAGCAAATAGGAGTATCTCTTCCTGATGATATGCTCGAATCCTTTGATGATGGCCTCGATCCACAATCCCTCACATTAGCTCCTCGCTACTAGTGGTGATATGGAGTTCATGAATTTTTCTCAAAATTGAAAGTGTTCAAAACTGTAATGAACCTAAGTGCTTGGGTATATCTCATCATTCTGATTCCGACACCGTGAATGATTCGAAAAACCGATTTCGTATGAGGGAGATATCACATTCTGATCCATTTCCCAAACAACTAAAATTTCGACAGGTTTGTTTGGGATTCCCAATCAGCCTGCAGGTCTATAGTCAGCAAAAAGGGGAATATTCCTGAGAATAGTTTGTTCTCCATGCCAATGAGATCTTGCCACATGGCATATTATGAATCATTTGATGTGGTTGTACATATGTTTGATGAGCCAATGGTTGGGTACACGTGGCTAGCCTTGAGGTTGCCATGTCTTCCCTGTTTGTTTGACCAAAATTTTGTTAGGTCCAAGGGGCTTGACCTCATGACCTCTGGCATGCCTGCAACGTTCCACACCATCTCCGCTACGCATGTGGTTCTTACCCCCTTAGTGTGTTGCATATATTTATGTTTTAAACTAAAGGTATATGGGGGGAGGACCACCGGTGGTCCCAACCCGCCACTGGCCCCATTTACATTTTTACATTGGTCACATGCCACGGTTATAAACCCACGACATTTGTTGCGATCCGATGGTTTCAAAACTGTAACACTTGATGATGTTAACACTTCAAACTTATGACATGTGCATTCAATGCGAATTAATTTGACGGTTGGGCTCAGTGGTTGGCCTAACCGCGGGGTTTGGGGGTCGGCCTGTGGCTACCCCCTCCCCCTTAACTATAAAATTTAATATGATGGTTAGTCAGATGGTAGGATTTTTAGTGCGCCCTCCAATTTTGGAGATTTTTTCTATTTTAACTACAGTTAACTGCAGTCCTCCATTTTTTGTTGAGGTTTTGTAGGAGACATTGGGGGAAAAGCCTAAATAGGTCAATTTCTAGGAAATTAGGATGAAACAAGAGTCTACCTAGACTAGCTGGAGCATTCTGGAGCCATTGGTATAGAGAAAACAACCATTTGAGGGTTGTAAAAAAATGTATTTGAAAAATGTTTTAGCATAATGAATGATGGACATGCCATTGGGAGCTGGACCATTAGATTTATCCCAGGAGCGGTGAACTACTTCATCATGCATGTTGTGTGATTTTATTTCTCTCTTATACACTATTGTTCATTGTTATTTAGGCTTATTTACATGCTTAAAATTACAATTTCATATATGTTTCATGGTTAAATTCCTCAATCCTTAATCAAACAAATGGAGACAAATATGTACATGTTTTGTAACTGAAAAGACACTTAGCACAAAAAAATAATACAGTCCTTTCAGATCAGGTTGGTATCTGAGCTAAAGTTTAGTCTCTATTGTTGTTGTTTGCAAATATTTGTTTAACTGTTCGCAAGTGTTCACATGCTTACTAGGCTCAAGCATAACAGAGGAGAAGGCAAATTGGTGGAAGAAAGAGGGTCTCAAAGTGAGCCACAACAAAGGAGGGAAATATTTCAACATTATCACCCGCCTAACTCATCTGCTAAAGAATCAGAAGCAGCATTAAGCATGCCTCCAGAAGAAGGAGAAATCCATGAAGAGGTGGATCCCAAAGAAGAAGAAAGAGTCTTTAGGAAAGCATTCCTTGACATAATTGAGATGGTGAGAGACCTTTATCAAGAAAGGAATGAGAAAATTGAAGGATAAGGATCCAAACCTCACAAGGAAGGACATGGATCATAAAGATGTCAAAATTATGAAGATAAATCAAACAAGGGCAATGGAGGAAATGGAGGCAGTGGAAAGTGACCATCCTCACACTCATGATCATCATCCTCTACTTCATCTTCAGTACATCAGCCACATAAGTCAAAGAACACTGGTAAAATTCCTTTTTCTAAAACTTGATGTTAATTTTGAATTGCCAATGTTTAATGGTGAAGTCTATGCAGAAAATATTAATAATTGTATTAGGAAATTGGAGGTCTATTGAGAATTTAGAACCTTCATGCTGATGATACCAAAATCCAATTAGCTTCATTGAGAATGGAAGGTACATCACTTGTTTGGAGGGAATCCAAGACAAAGGAGGAGATCAAGAAGCATGCTAATATTATCCTATCATGGAATCATTTCATTAATGCAAGAAAACAACATTTTTCTCAATTAGCTCATATGCAAAAAACCATAATGAACTGGAAAAAATTTAGACAATTGAAAGGACAGAATGTGCAAGAATACACCCAAGAATTTAGGAGTAAAGCTCTTTTATTAGTGGTACATTTGCAGAGCCAAGGTACTTTTCTCAAGTACATATGAGGCTTACAGAGCTACCTAAAACATACTATTCTCATGTTTAACCCTACAATTCTAGGTGAAATTTTTTTCATGCCACACATCTAGAAGCTAGAGGGGAAAAAATTTATGATGAGGGTAGGAAGAAACCTTTTAAGGGGAAAAAAAAAATCCTCAAGAGTTAAAGGCCAAAATAATGCATCTATAAAGAAAGAGGGAGAAAAACTAGTCTATAAACATTGTTCAAGAGAAAGCCATGATGAAAATCATTGTGGGAAATTACATCCTGAAAAGAGGCCCAAACATCAGAACAATAAAGGGAAACAAAAATCTGCAGCTACAAATCAACATGATTTAGGTGATGAATCTAAAATTACAGCCATGGGATTGAAGAACATGAAAGGGAAATAAATTTAAACTAAACCTAGTACTAGTACATCAAACTGTCACATACAAGTTCCAAATGAAGAAGAGAGAATTGAATTGTTTCATGTGAGGGTCATATCCAAAGATACCAAGATTGACACATTGTTTGACAGTGGGTCACAAGCAAACTTAATCTTTGGAGAATTGGTCAAGAAACTTAATCTTGAGACCATACCACATCCAAAACCATATCCACTTGGGTGGATTTGTAAGGATGCAAATTTACATTCTTCAAAGAAGTGCATATTACCATTTTCAATAACTGCATATTTTGTTGACACAGTTGAATTAGATGTGGTTCCTCTTGATATTACAGGTATTGTGTTGGGAAGTCCTTACTTGTATGAAGGGAAAGCGATCTTCCATCGCCATGAGAAAAAATACCATTTATTCAAATATGGCAAGGAGTACATTGTTAGAGAACATTGCAAGAGGACAAATATTGCTATGGTAAATGTTGGACAGGTAAAGAGGCTGGTAAATTCAAGTAAGAATTTTGTTCTTCTAATGATTAAGCCTAAAGCTGATGTCAATCATGAATCATTTGAGGATTGTGATCCTAAGTTGAAATCAGATTTATATGATGTACTTGTTTCGCATCATGAGATGTTTCAGGAGCCAATAGGATTGCCTCCAAAAATGAAGATTCAACATGAGATTTAGTTACAATTCCAAACATTGACATGTAGTGCATGTCGATAATGGAGAATGATTAAATTAAGATGTAAATCAAGGACATGTTGGACAAGGGACTCATAAGTCCAAGCACTTTTCCATGCAGTTCACCCATAGTCTTGATTTCAAAGAAATATGGGACATGGCTCATGTGTGTAGACTTCAGATCTTTGAACAAGATAATGGTAAGAATCGATACACACTCCCAAGGATAGATGATTTTATTGATCAGTTGAAAGAAGCAATTTTTTTCACTAAATTTGATTTATGAAGTGGATGTCATCAATTAATAATTTCAGAAAGTGATATATGGAAGACTGCATTAAAATCCAAACAAGGACTCTTTGAGTGGTTGGTTATGCCATTTGGTTTGTGTAATGCATTGACAACTTTCATGCGTGTTATGAATAGTGTCTTGCATCCATTTCTTGATGACTTTGTGATTGTGTATTCAGATGATATACTGATTTTCAGCAAAACAAGAGAATAACATGTCTTGCATGTAAATAGGGTGCTTGATGT
Organism: Pinus albicaulis; assembly: GCA_034641835.2. Taxonomy (NCBI): domain Eukaryota; kingdom Viridiplantae; phylum Streptophyta; class Pinopsida; order Pinales; family Pinaceae; genus Pinus; species Pinus albicaulis. The sequence continues at coordinate 454,091,247 of CM076573.1, forward strand.
TTTGAAGAAAGAGAAATTATTCCTTAAGATGTAAAAGTGCGAGTTTGGAAAGACTTCTTTGGTTTATTTGGGACATATTTTAGGAGGCGAGTTGACAATTGATCCTTCAAAAGTGGAAGCCATTGTGAATTGGCTGTTAGGTCCCTATATTACTAGTATAGTCCCTTATTGTTGTTAGTGTAACCCCCTTATTGTTATTATTGTACCCCTATAACCCCCATATTGTTATTATTGTGCCCTTAAATTATTATTGTTAGGTCGGTGAGGATTACATTGTGGCACCATGGAATCCTATATATAGAAAGGAGGTTTTGGAATTTGTATCATCCAAGAATTGTTCATTCATGTAATGTATTGGAGGTTTCCTCCTCGAAGTGGCTTATTTCTAAGTCGTTGATATCTCTTTTATTTTATTTTTGGAGCTAGTTTCACAAATTTTGGTATTAGAGCTTTGGATTCTAAGGTTTGGTTGCTCCAAACAGGTCATCGTGGAATTTTTGCTATAAATTTATTTCTACGAAGGTTCAGAAGCTAAATGTATTAGCGTGCGAATCCAAAATTCTGAGGAACATCGTCCCAAAATTTCAGAGCTTGGTTCACAATATTTTCAAGGATATAATCTGTGGAATTTAGGTCATTTTGCAAGCTCCTGAATTTAACGTAAAAAAGTCATCATGGAATTTTCGCTATAACTTTTTTTCTTCGAAGGCTCAGAAGCTAAAATTTTTACGAAGCTGAAAGCCTAAGGAACATCTTCGCAAAATTTTAGATCTTGGTTCGCAATATTTTAGGGCTTTTTCAGGCTTCTGAATTTCATCTCAAAGAGGTGACTGTGGAAAAATATTAATAGCTCTCTCTCTCTGAGCATCGGATTGGAATGTTGTAAAAAGTGGCCACAAGTATACAAACTGTAGTTTTTTGTCTATCAATTTTAGAGCCAAAGGAGGAAACAATGACATGTAGAAATTCATACAAGTTCATTCTACTCAACCAGTCCATAATTGGGTAATTGTGGGAGATTAGACATAACTTTGTCTTGAAGAATCCAAATCAGATCAGACCTATGGAATTTGAAAGAAGCTTCAGAGGGCTACTACAGGGAAAAATTTTAGATATTGATGATCCACAATTATAGAGATAATTCAATTTCAATATCAAGCTCCTCAAAAGAAAGTAAAAGGTGTGTATTTTTTCTTCCGAATTGCATAAGTCTTGTTTGAAGAATAAAGTTGAATTGATTCCAAGGGGATATTGTAGAATAGATATCAATATTGAATTCTAAAATGGCCCCTAAAAAATTCAACACCCATTAAGCCTTTAGAAGGCTTTACTATGACTCATGAAGACAAAGAAGGACAACATGACATGTCAAAATTACAAGAGCAAGTGCAACAAATTTCTCTCTCGCAAAGAGCAACAAAAAATGAAATGGTAGTTTCGAAGAAAGGCATCGAAACTAAGATGGATGGTTTGAAGAAAGGCGTGGAAGCTAAGATGAATGGTTTGGAAGCTAAGATGGATGGCATAAAAGTGGGCATGGAAGCTAATATGGATGACATGGAAGCTAAGATCGATGAAAAAATGAAAGGAAACATGGAAAACATGAAAAATGATCTAAAAGTATACATAGAAGGTTTGGCAAAGTTGATACAAGAAATTTTTCCTAATGGTGAAAAGATAGTAGAGGAAACTCATGATGAGAACAAAATAAATCTTAATCGTGATTTCATAATCCCTAATGTTGGAGGGAAGAACCACCATATTCCAAAAATGGATATGAGGAAGTTTGATGGAAAGGATCCTGTCACATGGATACTATAGATGGAGCAATATTTTGGTCTCAATAATGTGAAAAACACACAAAAGGTATGCATTGCAACTTTACATTTAGAACAAAATACATTTGTATTGTATCGATGGCTTTGCTCCCGTAAAAAAATTGTCATTATGAGGAAATTATAGCACATTATGAGGATACAAAGAGTAACACCTTCTTTAGCCAGTTGGTAAATCTCAAACAAAAGGGTTCAGTGGGGGAGCACATTGAGAACTTAAAAAAATTGAATATAAGGGTAATTGAAATTTCAGAGGAACACATGATTGATCTCTTCATAGGTACTTTAAAGGATACAATCCAACATGAAGTTCATGTTTTGGAACCTGATTCATTGGAGAAGGCATTCAGGTTGGCTATAAAAATTGAATGTAAAATTATGGTGACAAGGAAGCCTACCACTCACTTCTATAAAGAGGGAAGTGTTGCTACTCCTAGATTTGCACAACCTACAAGGTTGACACCACAACAATTGGAAGAAAAAAGGGAAAAAGGGATTTTCTACAGTTGTGATAGAAAATACACTAAAGGTCATAAGTGTGCTGAGAATAAATTATTTTACATAGATTGTGAAGAGCAAGAAGAAAATGAACAAGAATCTTCAAAAGAAGATGGTATATACCAAGAACCAACCCTAGAAGAGGAATAAATGAGTCTGACGATCGTGTAATGCATTGGAAGGAATTACCACTCCTCAAACTCGCAAGATAGAAGGACATATCAAGAAGAAAAAGGTAATATTGTTGATTGATTCAGGTAGTACCCATAATTTTATTCCTTGTAAGGTAGCCAAGGAATTGAATTGTTTCCTATACCCAACACCAGAATGTCAAGTGATGGTTGCAAATGGAGGAACTATAAATTGCTCTGGAAAATTCCATAATATCAAGCTAACCATGGGGGAATATGTATTGAATAGTCGAATTCTTTCCATTCCTATGGGAGGTGCTGATGTTGTGCTAGGAGTACAATGGTTAGAATCATTGGGGACGGTAGCTTTTAATTTTCAAGAACTTTTCTTGATTTTTTTTTTAGAAGGAAAGGAAGTAAAATTACAGGGTATTGCAGGGAAGTCAAGAAAGATAATAAGCTCTAATGTCATTGTTAGTATGAATCTTTCGTTGTAAAAGATCACTTTAGCTATGTATAAGAAATAGCCCTAACATCGATTATGGCCGCAAAATACCTTTAAGATTGCTGCACAAATTCAGATCTAAGCACAAAATATATTAAGAAGATAAAAAATAACATAGCTCCATAGATCCAATGAACAAGAGAAGAAGAACGTATATGAAAGAATTTTGTATTATATTAAAGAATGGGGCACCTAAGAGGAAAACAAGAAAGGTGTTTTCCGGTTCTCCTCAGTGGGATGGGTTCTTGGAAGTCCTCAGTGTTTCAGATCTAGCATTTATCTCTCTTATGGATGTGGAAAGGCAAACATAGAACTTAATGGGAGTTCACAAAGAAAAATGGAAAATGGTGACCAAGAGAAGATCCAGAGTGATCTAATGCAATGAAGGTGACTAATGAATGGGGAAAACCCTCCTATTTATAACAAAATATTGGGGGCAGTCTAGAACTCGGTGCATGAATAAAATATTATTAATCGAATTCTAGAAGCGCCTATTAGGAATATTTTATTATGTTTGTTGGAGGGAAAAGGATTCTTGACTTGGGTCAATTCCTTTATTTACAAATAATAAATAAATAAATGATTTATTTATCATTTTAGGGGAATGATGGGAATATAATTAAATAAATAATGGTTTATTTGATTATTTACGGATGATTTAGTCAAATTTAACTAAGAATATTATTTAAATAATGATTTAAATAACTTGTTCTTAGGAAATAATTAAATAAATAAAGATTTATTTAATTAATTGCTTTGTTTTGGGTTAAATATGACCAAATAAGTTATTTTATGTGGTGAAAGCAATTTTACTTGGGGTAAAATTGGTCTTACATGGTGTACTTGGGTTCATCTAATAATAATAGGTTAGATGACCAAAAAAATGGTGTAACAGATTGCCCCCCAACGTACGAGTGTTAGGAGAAAATCGTATGACCGAAGTATGTTGTAAGAAATCAATCACTAGATATTAAAAGGGAAGTGAGAGAGAGAAGTGTAATGTTGTCTGATGTGCTAAAGGACTAGACCCTGAGGAGATGAGACTTACAAGTGCAACAAGTCTTGAGTGCATGAAGTGGTACCTATGCTAAAGGCGGTGGGGGAGGCATACCTATGCCTGTCGAGACAAAGTACAAAGAATAAGGCGCCCGAAAAACCATGGAACACAATAAGTACAAAGAATAAGGTGCCCGGAAAACCACAGAACACAATAAGGAAGCATGTGCTCGCCTAAACATGAGCCAGATAAATAACATGATGAATCCCACATACATGCGATGCCTGGAATAATCGTCAGGACTTATACGATAATATGGTAATACATGAGATGTAAATATTCCCAAATGCCCCCTACACGCGGGGAAGTGCTCGCAAAATCTGACTGATACGTGAAAATCGAAGAGGCGCTGCAAGCGGCTGAGGTCGATATCATCATATGAGAGGAGCTACATCAAGGGCTGAAATGAAGTCATCCGAGCATGTGGGGGGCTACCTGTAGGGCCACCCCCTCATGAGGGTTGAGACATCTCACACATGCCTGAGAATCACCAATAGCTGCTGCTACGTCATTGGACCATCAAGTGGATATATCACGATCATGCTGAAAGAAGCTCGAACCAAGGTACATTGCCCCCAAGACCTGGCTTCTGGAGTAAATGAGGTGATGTCGACAGAAGTAGGTCCGCCATAAGTGAGGCAACAATGGAATCTCAACGAAGGCATGGGAGAAAATAGTAGAGTGACGAACATACGGATACTGATGATGATAATGAAATGAGGAATACTGAGTAGCGGATGGACAACTTCCCTTGTTAGAGCATAAAGGGCATGAATGGCTTGGCAGCGACTGACACACTATCATGAGGGATAGGGGATAATGGTACTGAAGGCCATAATGTGCAACACGAGAGAGGGACCAAGCGATGAAGGATGGAGGACTATAGTGGGGTACAAAGGGACTCGGGATAGACTCCATGAATGCGATGATGACTCAACTCGGATGCTCTAAACAAGGGCGAGTCGATGGTGCTGCCTCAGAGTAAAGGTCCAATGGGGGGCCATAAAAGCATGAGTATAATAGGGTAGCTCATGACAAAAATCAATCACGAACAAATATGAGTAAGGAGGCAAAGTGGTGCCTCAAGTACAAGTATTGTAAGTGAAGAAATTCAATTTGTAGGAGAGGTGAATAGACTCTTCGTGGACAAAAATGTGTCCTAGTGAAAGAGCAAGGTACTAAAAACTAAAAGGTACCCAGAGCTCATGAACAGACCATGTCACACTTTTTTGGGGTCTGTTCTGTGGCTTGGGTAGTAGGTACGGGGCAGAAAACTGCAACCTGTCCCAGGAAGTGACCTGAAAAGTGCGACCTGGAAAAGAAAGGGGGTTTCAGTGCTATTTTTTGGCTGAGATCTGGGATTTTTATGGTTGAGGGGCATAGGTGCCCTTAAGCATGTTGTAGTCATGCCAAGATGGATGTAGAAAAAAAAAAGAAAAAAAGAAAAAGAATTTAAACACATTTGAAAGAGATGGTGCGCCATTTGTTTTTGGTATGGTTATGCAGTTTGAGAAAGGAAGTGGAGGATTACCAATATCTTTAGGTACTTCATGTATGAATCAAATGGACTTTAAGTTTTTGGGTTGGCATACCTAGTGCCACTATCCCAAATAGAGGATTTGGAGATAATGAACTGATGCTCGTGTGGAAAACCTATAGGGTGATCAACAACAAGGTCGAAAATACTGGGTTGCTGATGTAAGATGAAGGAACGATAAGGGGTATCATCCCGAGAGTGATCTGAAGTGATATGGGACTTTAGAGGTTCTTCAAAATATGGAAGAACAATGGTACTAAAGTCAGCATGACCAGATATACTAGGAGAGTGGTAGAGAAGTGCTTCTCTTGGTCTCTCAAATATGGGTGCCCCCTTACTCAAACATTGGGTTTCAATGCAATGGCCACAAGGTGTATGTGATGTGAACGCATGGGTTCGATGTAAGGGGGAATAGATAAAGTCAGGGGTGGTGATTTATTCCATAAGGTCATCATCATGATAGGAGATGGGGTTACTGGTGGAAGAACGACCGCCTGGCGTGGCGAAGCTGCCTGACTTATGAGCATGAGAAGAGGGGGTCGCAGCCGCATCGTCACAAGGGGTAAAAATGGCCCAAGCTCGCGAGGCTAGATTCCAGTCATAGCAAATTGCCCCATCGGCATAGCTAATAGAATGCATGGACAGAAGGTCCTGCACAATAGTGTCACAAGACAAGATATGGGAGGAGTAAGAACAACAATGGCAGTGTGATGGAAGGGTAAACAGAAAATGACAACTACGGGAGCTAGTAGTCTGGATAGGGTGGCTATGACTTGTAGACCGACTAGAGGGTGATGTATGGGGGTTGGAGCACAGGCTGCGGAGGATATCATAGATACGGATGGTATCATCGTGGTGATGGGTGGGAGGGAAAAGATCAGGGAAACCTCATGAGGTCGCAAAGCTACCTAGATCATTAGCATTGGAAGAAAGGCGCACATACAGATCGTCACGGGGGATGACAGAGGAACAAGTTAAAAGATGGTCCAAGCGTGTAGGGTCCAAGAATTTTGCTGAAGGGGAATCAAGCAGAACAAACGGAGTGGATTCAGAGGGAATGTACTCCGAGGATGATGAGAGGTATAGGAGGGGGGCAGCGGGTTCCGACATATCAGCATCAGGGGGAGGGATGGGGTTTTTGAACCAATCAACTTGATCGGGAATGAAGTATTTGGATTTGAGGGCATATTGGTCATGGGATAGATGAGGGAGGAAATATGTATGATGGTGTATATTATCCCATGGAAAATAAAGGTTGGGCATGGCTTCCATGATTTCTTCATCGGACTGAAAGACGGGAAGAGAGGATGGAAGAGGTTGACCTGATGAGGTAGAGGGATGAGACTCTTGGCAGTGATAGGAAGGGTTCATAGGTACGATGTCATGTGAGGTGATAAAGTGAGCAGTGGAATGATCAAGCGAAGTGTCGGGGGAAGGTACTAAGGGATTGGTAGCCGAGAACCGCGGTGATGAGGAAAGGTAGGAAATGGTGGCTGAAGTTTCGGTCATTTCAGTATTAGGAGGAGAAATGGTAATCGGTGTAGATAGGTGGTCTGGAGTTAGGGAAGAAGGATTACGGGTGAGTGCAGCTTCGAATTGGCGTTATGCAGCTAAAGAAGCACGATACTCGTCAAGGCGGGGCAAAGATGGGTATAGTGTCCATAGAAATTGCACAAAGAACAAGGGTGATTGGTGCACAAGTTCTTAAGTTTCATGGTAGAATCTGGTATAGTGATGTGGACTTATGGGATGGCTGAGTCTGGAAACGTTTCATTTACCATGGTCTTGAGAGGTGGAAGTTCAGGACAGGTATGAGTGGCGTGACCAACAACATCACAGAGAGCACACTAGATGGGATGCTTGGGAGGCCGAGAAGGGATAGGGTTGGTTGGGGTAGGTTGGTATTTTGATGCCCCCCTGCGAGCTTTGCCATGTTTATTCGAAGTGGTTGCGACAGGAGGCGGTGCTTGTTGAGGTGACTGAGGTACCCTCGTAGCAAGAGAAGTTGTGGGGGTTGGTTGAACCGGGGTCAGAGTGATATATGGTTTAGGTTGACCGGGCGGAGTAGTGGCTGGAGGGTCAAGATACCAAACGGGTATACCCAAGGTCAAGTTGGGGAGGGATAAGGTGGCCAAGGTAGGGACCGAATAAGCTCCGGGAGGGGGAGCAAGGAAAGGGATTTGACCAGCATGGAAATGGCCAGAAGGAATGGTGCCAAGGGGGTTGATATTGGGAGGGATCGATCCAGGAGGAATATGCGTAGAAGAAGAAGATTAAGAAGGAATAAGGGTGGCGAACGGGGGTGAAGGGATAGGAGTTGGTTGGGATTGAGGTTGCTGACTAGCCAAAGTGGGCTCTGTAAGGTCAACCCAAGAGGATTGCATCATGCAGACGTTCGCCATGTTAGGATCCGATACGGGAGGAGGGGAAGGACCAGGAAAGGTTCCAAGAAAAGAGGACTCTTTGTAAACGCCAGGGGAAACACTGGTCAAAGAATCAACAGGTGGTTTATTGGTGACAGTAGAGATGGTGGACTCAGGGGAGGTCTGAGATTTTGGTTCATGGTAATTCAACTAGTCAATGGTGACAATCTTGCCATTATGTGGGAAAAAAATCTTGCGGTGGACTGCGGACGGGACGAATGACATGGCATAAGTGTAACTACGCCCCAAAATGATGTTGTAGTCAAGAGGGGCGTCGATAATTTCAACGTCTACACAAACAGTCTTGCCGGCAAGGGTGATAGGACAGTTACGAAATAGGCCAATGGGCTGGGAGGCATGGCCATCCCATGCACGAAGGGTGATGGTGGAAGGGGCCAGTTCAGGGGATCCGAGTTGTTTCCAAACCGAAGCGGACATTACGTAGGTAGATGCCCCCTCATCAATAATACACCGACCAACATTGGCGTTTGGGATTTTGACTGGGATTTGGAAAGCAACTGAAGGGGGGAGAGGGGGATGGTCTGACGGACAGGTGTCGAAAACAATCAATTGGTAATCAGCAGGATCTACATCACCCATGGCAGATAGTAGAGCCCTCTTTTGAGAAGGACATGACTGGAGGAGTTCCAGTGGTGAAATGGTAGCAGGAGAGTGGGCCAGATCAACTACTATGTTGTATGAATGGGTAGCCTGACTAGAGGCAGCATTTTGGTGTAATGGTCCCTTAGGAGGCTTGGGATGAACTGCGGCTTTGGGCAGAGGGAGTTGCAAGGGACCATTGGGTGTCGATAGAGGCTCTGTAGGACCTAACAATGGAGACTCAGAGACAGACGGAACAGGAGGTGTGGAATACTGACGGGACTGAGTTTGAAGGTTGAGGTCGACAGTGAGAGGTGGGTCAAAATCCATCATGAGAATCTGGTAATCAGAGGAACCAGAAGGGGAAGGTTGAGTGGTTACCGAGGCATGAGGTGGTTGAGTGGCCACGAATCCTTGTTGCGGGAAAGGATTGGTAAACACAACATGTTGAGAAGTAATGGGGGTGGGAGGGGTAGTAGGGGAGGAGTGTTGTCCCCGTACGGTGGCCTGAGAATCCCAAATTTGCCACATTTGTGGTAATAAGGGACAATCGTGAGTGTAGTGACCATAAACACCGCAACACGAACAGGGCTTATTGGTGCGAAGTGGCATGTCCGGCTTGGGCTGAGAGCCCTGTGGCTAGTTGGCAGTGGTAGAGTCGATATTGGAAGGATTGGGTCCATGATTACCAGAAGCGGATTTATTGCCTCTTCTCCTTCTTTGAGAAGGAGGAAAATTAGCTGCCCCCTGCTGTGCAAATATGTGCCCTGGAGGGTGTATTAAGTGCGGTTGCGGGGGTGGAGAAGGCAAGGGAGTGGGAGGTCCAAATGCTGGAGGAGCTGGGACACCAGGTTGTGGATATGGATAAGGAGTAGGGTGGGCAGCAGTAATGTAAGCAGGGGGGTGGGCAAAAGGAGGAGGTATGTTGTAGCCTGAATACATGCTGCCTAGAGGGGAAAAAACATCGGAGGGGCTGGCCCCTAGAGGAAAACCATGGCCCGGAGGAGGTTGGGTAGAGGTATGTGACAGGGCTCCAAAGATACCGTCGGTAGAATGAGATGCCCCCGAGGCATTAGGGCCACCGGGTTTGGGAAGGTTAGGAAGGACGGTATAAAAATAACCAGATTGGGCGTAGATAAGTTCATACTTCAAGGCGATTTGGAGGGCGGCTTCTTTGGTTTGGGGAAAATGGGATGTGACATCTTTACCAATGGGAGGTAAGAGGGAGAAAAGGAACCAGTCCATGTAAACCCGATCTTCAAAGGTGGGAGCGCGGCACAAGCTCCGTCTTCGCCGCCATTCCTGGACATGACCAGAAAGGTGGGTCGAAGAGGATTGATGGAAAGAGGTTAAAAGCTCGGTACCAGTGTTGTATCGGAGGGGGAGCTGGAAGTAGGATAAAAAAGCTTGGGCAATGGTCGCAAAAGTGGTATGGGAGGAGGTGGCCTGTTCAACATACCATTTAGAAGCGTCGCCTGTAAGCGTGCGTTGGAAAAATCTAAGACATATTGAGTCATCGGTGATGGAATTAGAGGAGCACCACATGTGGAAATATCGGATATGGTTAGAGGGATCTTCGCTAGCAAGGCCTTCGAACTTGGGAATGTCAGAGGGGAGCTTGGTTGGCATAGTAGGCCAACTCACGTCGTGGAGAATGGGATCATTAATCAGCTGATTGAAGTTGGGGGGACTGAGGCCAGCCATATAAGGGAGTAATGGGGCAGTCGAGGTAGCTCCCGTAGTGGTTCCACTGGAAATGGATCCGGCGGTAGAACTGGGGTTAGGGCTAGGTCCGGAACTAGACATGGTGAAGGGAAAAGAGGGGGAACCAGAAGTAGGGGGAGAACTCGAACGATCAGAAGAGGAGTCAGAGTGTGGACTTAGGGGAAGACTGACTCGTTGACGACGGGAAGGAGGAAGTCGTCCAAGCGGAAACTGAGGATGAAGGCCAAGAATTCTTCAGGAGCGACGCCTTGGGGGCGCAATGATGACAGGAAGAAGATAAACTGACGAGGGCAGGGGGGGACAAAATCAAGTGAGTTCAAGGGCAGAGAGGTGCAGTGAAAATTGATTTTAAAGTCTTTGCCAGGCGGTGTTAACCAGGCGCTTCTTCGCTTAGGTTCAGTGTGTGGCGTGCATTAATTTTAATTGTTTAAACCCAGACGTTTTGAGAGTAAAAGAAAAAGTGTGCTGCGTAATGGAAAAGAAATCTACAGTAAATAAGACTAAAAAATAGAAAATTAACAACTAATAATGCAGAAATCTAACCCAAAAAGGCGGGTCTCTCAAAACTATTCTACAAGAGGGGAAAAACCAGGCAAAGCATGCTAAAAGATGCCAATAGATCTAAGGTCCGGAGGGACTAGGATCCAAAGGGTGAATCTGCTGAAAAGTGGTGCAGAGAACAACAAAGAGGCAGAGGCAAGGTTGCTTCTAAAAAGGAGGAGATCAGCTTAAAGATCGGAGAGACAAGGTAGTGGCCTTAGAAATTAACCCAAACAAAACAAAATGAGGTGGTTTTGAGAGGGAGAAGAGCTGATATAAAGGGATCTGAAAAAGAGGTATCAGATCTGAGAAAAAGAGAGCTGAAACTCTGGAAATTCAGACGTCTGAAAGAGTAAAGACTCGTCCACAAAAAGTGGAGGGTACTAAAGCCCTAAGGGGCAAGATTCCCTCTTAGGTGAGGAAGTAGATTAGAAACAAGTCCAAACGGGCAGAGACAGAGGCTGGAAAACCCTGACAGAAGCTTCAGACAAACCCAGAAAAAGTGCTGAAAATTTTGCAGAAAAAGTTCAGGTCCCAGGTTCTGACCTATTTTCAGTCCATGTCGCAGCTTTGGGGCAGAAAAGTGCGTGCTGAGGCTCAGGTCGCACTCTTTGGGCCAATAAGTGCGACCTGTAGATCCGGTTGCCTTGACGGCAGATTTGAGAAAATTTTTGTCATCTCAGTTGCGGCTGATGTCTGTCACCTGCGCAATAAGGCCAGAAACACACGGAAGTTGAAAATTTGACTGTTTGAATGGTTTTAGGGCTGAAAATCACCATAAAAATAGGAAAAACAAAAAATGGAAGAGAAACCCTAGGGTCTGAAACAGCTGGATATGCAGGAATAGATAAAACGACAGTGGTCGCAAAAGAAAACCCTTGTGGAGTCGCCAATTTTTAGTATGAATCTTTTGTCATAAAAGATCACTTTAGCTACGCATAAAAAATATCCCTAACATCGATTATGGCTGCAAAATACCTTTAAGATTGTTGCACAAATTCAGATCTGAGCACAAAAGATATTAAGCAGATAAAAAATAACATACCTCCATAGATCCAATGAACAAGACAAGAAGAACGTATATGAAAGAATTTTGTATTATATTAAAGAATGGGGCACCTAAGAGGAAAACAAGAAAGGTGTTTTCCAGTTCTCCTTAGTGGGATGGGTTCTTGGAAGTCCTCAGTGTTTCAGATCTAGCATTTCTCTCTCTTATGGATGTGGAAAGGCAAACATAGAACTCAATGGGAGTTCACAAAGCAAAATGGAAAATGGTGACCAAGAGAAGATCCAGAGTGATCTAATGCAATGAAGGTGACTAATTAATGGGGAAAACTCTCCTATTTATAACAAAATATTGGGGCGGTCTAGAACTCAGTGCCTGAATAAAATATTATTAATCGAATTCTAGAAGCGTCTTTTAGGAATATTTTATTATATTTGTTGGAGGGAAAATGATTCTTGACTTGGGTCAATTCCTTTATTTACAAATAATAAATAAATAAATGATTTATTTATCATTTTAGGGGAATGATGGGAATATAATTAAATAAAAAATGGTTTATTTGATTATTTATGGATGATTTAGTCAAATTTAACTAAGAATATTATTTAAATAATGATTTAAATAACTTGTTGTTAGGAAATAATTAAATAAATAAGGATTTATTTAATTAATTTCTTTTTTGTTGGTTAAATATGACCAAATAAGTTATTTTATGTGGTGAAAGCAATTTTACTTGGGGTAAAATTGGTCTTACATGGTGTACTTGGGTTCATCTAATAATAATAGGTTAGATGACCAAAAAAATGGTGTAACAGTCATGACAAAGTTTCTAAAGAAAGAACAACGAGGCATAATTGCACAATTATGCTCACTAGAAGTTCCAACATCAAAATCATCTATTTCTTAAGATCTCCAAAAAGTCTTGGACAATCATTCCAAGGTGTTTGAAACTCCCAAAGGACTCCCATATATTTGTGATCATGATCATGTTATTCATTTGATTCTAGGAAGTGTTCCTCCAAACATTGGGCCTTATATATATCCTTATGTCCAAAAGAGAGAAATTGAACGTATGATTGCAGAAATGTTAGAGGCTGGTATAATTCAACCTAGTCAAAGTTCTTTCTCTTCTCCTGCAGTATTGGTACACAAGAAGGACAGATCATGGTGCATGTGTCCGGATTATAGGAAGCTCAATAAGCTCTCCATTAAAGATAAATTTCCCATTCCTGTGATTCATGAATTATTGGATGATTACATGGAGCAATTTATTTTACCAAGTTGGACTTCATTTAGGATATCATCAAATTAGAATGAAGATTGAAGATATTCCGAAAACAACATTTCGAACTCATGAGGGTCATTACGATTTTTTGTTCATTCCTTTTGGCCTTACCAATGCACCTTCTACATTTCAAGGGTTGATGAATTCCATTTTCAAACCCTTCCTTAGAAAATTTGTGCTAGTATTTTTTTATGATATAGTAATCTACTTCAAGTCTTGGAAGGGTCATGTTCAACATGATGACAGGGTGCTCAAACTATTGCAGGAGAAACAATTATATGCAAAAACATCCAAATATTTCTTTGGAGTACAAGAAGCTGAATATGTGGGTCATATTGTATCTCATGAGGGTGTTAAGGTAGACCCTAACAAAATTAAAGCCATTAAGGGATGGAAAGTCGCCACAACCATAAAGAAGTTGCGAGCATTTCTTGGGTTAATAAGGTATTATCGCAATTTTGTTAAGAATTATGGGAGAATGGCAGCACCTCTAACAACATTATTGAAGAAAGATGCATTTTCATGGACTCCTGAAGCAACTAAGGCCTTTGAACATCTTAAAGAGGAAATGTCCCTAGCACCAGTCTTAGCTACACCAAATTTCACAAAAACCTTTATTGTGGAGTGTGATGTCTCAGGAAATGGAATTGGTGTTGTTTTAATGTAAGAAGGAAGACCCATTTCTTTTGAAAGTCATCCAATCAAAGGAAATTATTTACAAAAATCTATTTACGAGAAGGAAATGTTAGCAATACTGCATGCATGAAAGAAATGACGAACTTATCTAATGGGAAGACACTTCATGGTAAAAACTGATCATGATAGTCTTAAAAACTTTTTGGAACAAATACTATCTTCAGAAGAGCAACAAAAATGGGTCACAAAGATGTTGGGTTATGACTTTGAAATAATCTACAAAAAGGGAAGCTAAATGTTGTTGCAGATGCCCTCTCAAGAAAGAATGAAGAGGTGGAAGCATTGCTTTATGCCTTATCTATTATCCAACCATATTGGATAATCGAAGCAAGGGATGAATGGAAGAAGGACGAAGAAGTGTGGACACTCATTCAAAATTTGCAGCAAGATCCTAGTACATCTGATACATTTAGTTGGAAAAATGATTTCTTATGGTACAAAGATCGCTTATATCTTTGTAAGAATTACCAACTAAAACAAAAGATTCTTTTGGAAATTCACACTTCTCCTTTAGGAGGACACTTAGGATTTTTAAAAACTTACCACAAGGTGAAGAAAGAATTTTTTTGGGATGGCCCTAAATGTGATATTCAAAATTTTGTGGCAGAATGTTTGGTTTGCCAGCAGAATAAAGTTGAGACAATTAAGAACCTGGGTGTTCTACAACCTTTATCCATTCCAAGTCAACGTTGGGAGGAGATTTCAATGGATTTTATCACAGGTTTACCTAAGTCTGAAGGAAAGAGTGTCATCATGGTGGTAGTTGATAGACTTACCAAGTATGCACACTTTTTTGCATTATCTCTTCCATTTAAAGCAAGTATAGTTGCTACTACATTTATGGACACAATTCAAAAGCTACATGGAAACCTAAGGGTTTGTTGGAAATACTGAGGGGGGGGGGTGGGTGAATCAGTATTCCTTTCAATTAGAGAATCAGTTAATCTTCAATTATTATCGTTGTTTGCACAATGATAGCAGAAAACAAGAGGAACACAAATGCACACAGTTTTTAGGGTGGAAACCCACTCCAGGACAAAAACCACCTAATGCTTTTCTAATAATTCTTTAATATTCAAATCCAATTGAAAATAAATCTCCAACTTCCTAGAATATAGAAAAGCATTCTTCTCCAGCTCCCACTGGATGGATGCTCCAACACCCGAGATTCTTTAGTTGACTACTAAAGAATCTCGAGCATTGGAGCGTCCATCCAGTGGGATTTGGATAGATGCTCCAATTCTTGAGATCAACTAAAGAATCTCGAGTGTTGGAGCATCCATCCAATGGGAGCTGGAGAAGAATTATTTTCTAGATTCTAGGAAGTTGGAGATTTATTTTCAATTGGAGTTGAATATTAAAGAATTATTATAAAAGCATTAGGTGGTTTTTTTCTGGGAGTGGGTTTCCACCTTAAAAGCTATGTGCATTTGTGTTCCTCTTTTTTGCTACTATCATTGTACAAACAATGATAATTGAAGATTAACTAATGCTCTAATTGAAAGGAATACTAATTCACCCCCCCACCCCCCCTCTCAGTATTTCCAACAATTTGAATCAGAGCTTGGTGTTGGCAATATGATGCAATGTGTTGTCCTTGATGGCAACCTACTTGATGAAGTTGTCCTTGATGGAAACCTACTTGATGAGTTTCCTATGATAAGAAACCTATGTGTTAAAGATGTAAGAATGACGTATCTCCATCAAGTCCAAAGCAGGAGATTGTTGGCATTTTTGCACTGATAATTAAAGTTCCTATCAAAAGGCCCAACCCGCGGACACAACTAGCGTACCGGATATCGAGACAAGTGCCTTCGCAGTTGACCGAGTTGACTGCGGGGAAAATAGAGATGAATGGCAGAGATTGAGTGCAGGGGAACTAGCCAAAATTTACATCCATACCTCGAGAGCCCCCGCAGTGACGCAAGACGCTGAGTTGGTCACAGCTGTCTTCCACGTCAGGTAGAATCAACGACTCACTGGCACATCTTGTCAGCATTTAGTTTAAAGAATTTTTCAGCCATGGCTAAACGGTCGTCCCTATCAGGTTCATCTAGCCATATCCCTCTTATGGATACTGAGAGGGATATTCAATATACCATGTGTTCTATTGTTGGCATTTCTGGTATCCTAGTATATTGAATTGATTTTCCTTGATGGAAAATCTCTGACAAAGGATGCAGACTGTATAAAGAACTCAGAAAACCATCAGCAGTTCTATACATGCTGAATATATGACTGAATGTGAATTGAACGAAGCTCTGTATTTAATGGGAAATTCTATGTAAATAACGACGAGTTAAATCATGTGTGAATATTTTCTTGAATAAGTTCAGTGTATGTATGCATCCTGATGGAGGATAAAGGAAATCCTATGTATGATTGAGTTCTGGTGATACTTTGCTGGGCAGAGAATACCGAGAGTATTTGGGTATTGATTGGTTCAATTCTCGTACGGAATGCCCTGAAACTCTGTGTGAAGTCCTGTTGGGAGAGTGAGCCATGGACGTGCTCTGTGTGTGCAGGGCACATAAGCTCTATCGGTCAAAGTAATAGTGCGTTCCGCATGTGTTAGACAATACAAAGAAAGGTGTCCCTGTTGAATGCAAAAGAACCGAGTCGAATAGTCCATAAGGATTTCATCGGAGCTGTATAACAGTATTATGGTTATATAAACTAATAACGTGGAGGAAGAATAATTAAAACAGAGTTATGCTTTCGTGGAGAAACATAGCAATGACGGAATAAAGACGGACGAAACCTTGAGCAAAGGAGAGGAACCACGAGCAGAATAAACAGTGAAGGGGGTTTCCAGTTTTCATCGCACCGCTCTCGACGGGAAAGCAGTATTCAAGAGGTTGGGAGCGATTCCATAGAACGAGCGACACAAGTCCCTGAGCATATTTACAAAACCGCCATCACTGCACGCCATCGCACGTTAACATTTGACCAAGGATGCTGCGCGATATTGTTGAGCACCATCGATCTGGAGGGAAGCCATCAGGCGGTGGTCATATGAGGAAGATGCATGAAGGTTAACCAAAGTATGGCGGCCATCGCGCGTTATTGTTTGACCCAGGATGCCCAATGAAATTTTTGAGCGCCGTTGATCTGGGAAGGAGTCATTGGATGGTGATCGCTTGATGAAGATGTGCGAAGACTAACCAAAGTACGAAGTGGGGATTTTATTGGGTCGCTGATCATATATGTGGGCCCAGTTTAAATTATATTAATTGGGCCTTTTCAAATTAATATTTGCGGGTTTAACCAAGGTTGTTTAAATTAAATATAAATTATGACAAAAAGCGATTGGGCCGTTGTTTTTACCCCAAAGTTGGTGGAACGTATAAACCTGGGGGTCAAAATATGAAGGTCTATGAAGTATGCTAAGGGTTTTTCATTACTAAAGGAGAGATTTGGATTAATATCTCAATCTCAAATTTAGATATTAAAAATCCTTAGATTAATTATCTAATTGCCAAAACCAAGGAAATAAAACAATGAGAAATTGTTTGGGGGCTTCGGTAGACCCCGCTGGATTATCTAATTGATCCCATCCAGGAATACCATCAGTGGTTGGGTGGTTTTGACTCATGGTATTAATAAAGGAAAAACTATATAAGGAGAAGTGCATTATGGTTTATGGGTGCAGATTGAGGGGTTGTTAATGAATAAATATTTTTAAGAGATATCTACATGATCGAACTCTGTCTCTGATGAATCTGAATCTATGATGCACCTATGGATATGATCTCTAGATCTAGAAATGATGAATCTCTAGGAAGATCTGGAAATGAAGTCATGAAGATTTGATGCAAATCTGATGAAGAACTTAAGAGAAAGTTGGTATATCTGAGGGTTGAAGCCTTCAGTGTGAAAGTAAAAGCTTTCTACAAACTGGTGTTAAATAAGGAGGTTGGAGCTCCCTTCCAGTGGTGACTAGAAAACGAGAGAAGGTGGTAGCCTTCTACAGGTGGGTGCTTGCGTGCTGGTATAAGTCTGCGCCAGCATAAAATTGTAAGAAGTTTTCTTTAGAATAAATATTGAATACTGAGATAACAACAGCGGTAGTTTTCTCCCGAATTGGGTTTCCACCTTAAATACTGGTGTTCATATGTGTTGCTTATGTTTGATGGTTTGTTCTGTTATTTATGTTCATTCTTACTGCTTACTAAACATCTGATGAATGAATGATGCAATGATCTAAGTAAAGACATAATAAGATCTCTGGACATACAAGTTGGATTCAGTAAAGTAGCATATGGTTTTAAGAGAAAGAAAAAGTAAAAAGTTTTCAGTCAGCTCTAAATACTAATTCACCCCCCCCCCCTCTCAGTATTTTTCCCAACAATTGGTATCAGATAAGGTCCTTCTGAAGGAACTTGATCGCTTGAAGGAGATCCATCTCAATGGGAAGGAAGAAAAAGAAGAAGGCTACTCAAAGAAAGGATATATCTCAGAAAATATGTGCAGCAGAAAATGAAGAAAATGAAACAGGTATTGATTTTTGTTCTTTTGATTCACTTTCTTATGCATGCAATGGTGAAGATAGTGAAAGTAATGTTATGGATCTAGAAGAAGTTCTCAAGATTAAAGTTGAAAATCAACAAAGATTATTTAATGAGAGAGAATCTATCTACAAAGATATGATCTCTAGAATGAATGGATAGATAAACAAGTATCAAAGGTTGTACGATGAAGTAACCAATCACAGTGAAGGACTTGAAGCATAAATCATCTCTCTGAAAGCAGATCTTGAAGCATCAAATAAGAAGAATGAAGAACTTCTACAATCATTTGAAGAACAAGAAAATGGGTTGAAAGAAGAGATTTTAAAATTGAATGATCAAGTAGAAGAAGGAAGAAGGGTCGAAGAAAGTATGAAGAAGCAATGCCAAAGATTGGAGGTTGAGGTAAACATTTTAAAAGGTAAATTAGAAGAAAAAGATAAACTCTTGAGGTTTCAAGATAGTACAAAGATTCTGGACAATATTCTTAGTAGTCAAAGGTCTCCTTCTGTTAAATTTGGTCTTGGTTTTCATGAAACGGTTAAAGGAGAATCTAGTTCACAAGAAAGTGCTAAAGATTCAAAGGATATCAATGCAAAACCTGAAGTGTTGAAAGAAACAAAAGGTCAACCGAAAATCATGAACTCTCAAAAGAAATCATTCCCTCCTAACTATAGAAGCATCAATCGATTCTCTCCTTTGATAAATAATATTGAATGCTTTAAATGTCATAATTATGGGCATGTTGCAGCCAATTGCAGAAGCATATTGACAAACAGATTCTACACAAAAAGGTATTCAGGTTTTTTTAAGGGATATTGTTTTTCATGCAGCAAGTTTGGTCATAAAGCAGCTGATTGCAATAGAAGAAATAATAGAAAAACACATTATGATCCCTATGCTTATTTTTTTGGTCACTCGAGATGTTATGCTTGTAACAAGTATGGACATGTAGAAAAGGAATGCAAGATGAACAGATCTGAGAAATTGGATAATTTCCAGCACACAATAAGAAATTTCAAGAAAAGCTGGAAAAAGAAGGAGGACTGGTAAAAAACATAGGGAATATTGACCCTACTGCAGTCATACGCTTCTAAATCTTACTTCTCATAATGACTGTAGGAATGATGTGAGATACATTATAGGAATTAGTAATGTATCATCACAGGGGGGAGCAATGTATGATGATTCCCATGGTTGGTTTGGTAATTCTAGTTGTGTTTGATTCTAATAGTGCATATAATGTGACAACAGAATACAGGTATATAATATATAAATCCAGGAGAAAATGGAGACAAAAGCGTATGTTTTTTGATAATAAAAACAGTGAGTCAGCTCAAGGAAAGGAGCATAGTTTCAGGGGGAGCATTAGCTTTGCTGAGAGTAATGCATTGTTGGCATTATGATGGTGACATATATCCTTCTACATCATATAGAAATGATATAGAAAGTGAACCCAATGAAGAACCTGAAGAAGATTTATTTGAAAAAGCTCCATCCAGATATGTTCAAAAGAATCATCCAGAATCTCAAATTTTGGGAGAAAAGGGATCAGGTGTACAAGTAAGAAGGACTCTTGTGGGATCTTCTAGCTATCTGGAATTTCTATCCACTATTGAACCTCATAATGTCAATCAAGCTAGCAAAGATGAATGTTGGATTCAAGCCATAAATGAAGAGCTTTATCAAATTGAAAAGAATCACACTTGGGAATTAGTACCAAGACCTCATGACAAAAATTTCATTGGCACTAAATGGATATTCAAAAACAAGTTAAATGAGAAAGGGGTCTGCTGATAGCAACTTATACACAAAAATTGAAAATGATAAACTATTGATTGTGGTTGTATATGTTGATGATATCATTTTTGGAAGCAAGGAAGAGTCTATGAGTTAGAAATTTGCTTCTGCTATGAAACAAGAGTTTGAAATGTCTTTAATTGGGGAACTAACATGCTTTCTTGGCTTGCAAGTACAACAAGCAACAAATGACATATTCTTATCACAAGCAAAATATCTTAAGAAAATTCTGAAGAAGCATGGCATTGAATCTGCTTATTCCTTAGTTCTCGTAATACTCATGCTCAAATGATGATGACATGATACATGGTTTCCTATAATGAGATTATGGGTAAGCCCTGATTTCTTTTTGCTGAAGAGTATCTTTTGTTTTCACACATGGATGAGATGGAAGTCTTACGATTTGGAGATAAGGATAGATCATGGAGAGTTTGATGCTGATGAATTTTGACATGGTTGAGACCTTTTATACATAATTCCTACACTTGTACATCATGATTATGAAATAAATATAAATCATAACAGATCACATGGATGATTACTTGACACATATTGTCTATTGAAGAAGTTGCTCTGGTATGATAATTCCTCTTAGGAAGAACATGTTGATGCGACAAAGAGCCTGAAGGCTTGGTTACTAATGTGCTTATGCTACAACTGTTGGATGACACTTGAAAACACAGCTACATTGTCCTATCCTTCTTCTCTCATTCGAATATCTCAGACAAAATTTGGGAGTTGTCTCCACCTCTCAGAAGATCAAATCTGCTTAAATTCAGAAGATTAAATTGGATACGCGGATTTCCTAAAGGATAGTCGCGTATATACGCGAGTTTATACACAGAAAACCGCATATGGGTGGTTGCTGACAAATTTTTTTGGGTCAGCATTCTTCAGCACAACTGTGGTGCTATTTGGTATCTCTGGTGGTTTTCCTGTTCTCATAATTCTATTTCATTCTCTGATGTTTTTGATGAATATGCCTTGATGATTTGATGTTGAAAGTGTTCAGGATGAACAAGCTAAGGGGGAGCTTTGGTCATATGGAAAGGATGCATTGATGGCATTCTAATTATTTGCTGTGGTCTGATCTCATGCTTGAGATTCTTTGGTCTTGATTGTATAAGTTATTTCTATAATGTGATGAAAAGGTCATGTTGAGACCTATGATGTAAATTGTTATATTTAGTTATGTAAGGACTTCTTCAAATTTGTAAACCCACTTGGTTGGGTAGTTGAGTCAAAATGTGTAAACCCACTTGGTTGGGTACTTGAGTCTCATGTGTAAATCCACTTTGTTGGATCATTGATGTAAGTATGAGTCCTTGGTGACATGAAAGGTCATAGAGTCATATACTTCATTGAAAAATATGATTGAAGATTCAGCGTGAACACAGGGGGAACATGGTAAGTTCAGTACACTTCAGAAACTCAGAGCTCATCTTTCTACAAGGGAAGAGAAATCTTGTTTTGGTTTTGATCTGCCCTTTTCCCTTGATGTCAAAGGGGGAGAGTATCATGGTGTTTGAATAATGGTTATAATCAATGTTGTGGTGATCAAACACCATCATGGTTGCCATCAAGTCCAAAGGGGGAGATTGTTGGAAATATGATCCAATGTGTTGTCCTTGATGGCAACCTACTTAATGAGGTTGTCCTTGATGGAAACCTACTTGATGAGTTGCCTATGATAAGTAACCTATGTGTTAAATATGTAAGAATGATGTATCTCCATCAAGTCCAAAGGAGGATATTGTTGGCATTTCTGCGCTGATAATTAAAGTTCCTATCAAAAATCCCAACCTGCGGACACAACTAGCACACTGGATATCGAGACAAGTGGCTCCGCAGTTGACCGAGTTGACTGCGGGGACAACAGAGATGAATGGCAGAGATTGAGTGTGGGGGAACTAGCCAAAATTTACATCCGTACGTCAAGATCCCCCGCAGTGACGTAAGACGTTGAGTTGGTCACAACTGTCTTCCACGTCGAGTAAAATCAACTGCTCGCTGGCACGTCTTGTCAGCATTTAGTTTAAAGAATTTTTCAGCCATGGCTAAATGCTCATCCCTATCAGGTTCATCTAGCCATATCCCTCTTACGGATACTGAGAGGGATATTCAATATACCATGTGTTCTATTGCTGACATTTTTGGTATCCTAGTATATTGAATTGATTGTCCTTGATGGCAACTCTCTGACAAAGGATGCAGAATGTATAAAGAACTTAGAAAACCATCAGCAGTTCTATACACGTTGAATATATGACTGAATGTGAATTGAACGAAGCTCTATATTTAATGGAAAATTCGATGTAAATCAGGATAAGTTAAATCATGTGTGAAGCTTTTCTTGAATAAGTTCGATGTATGTATGCATCCTAATGGAGGATAAAGGAAATCTTGTGTATGATTGAGTTCTGGTGATACTCTGATGGGTGGAGAATACCGAGAGTATTTGGGTATTGATTGGTTAAATTCTCGTACAGAATGCCCTAAAAATCTGTGTGAAGTCCTGTTGGGAGAGTGAGCCACAGACGTGCTCTATGTGTGCAGGGCACATAAGCTCTATCGGTCAAAGTAATAGTGCATTCTGCATGTGTTAGAAAATACAAAGAAAGGTGTCCCTATTGAATGCAAAAGAACCGAGTCGATAGTCCATAAGGATTTCATCGGAGCTGTATAACAATATTATGGTTATATGAACTAATAACGCGGAGGAAGAACAATTAAAACAAATTTATGCTTTTGTGGAGAAACGTAGCAATGACGGACTAAAGACGGACGAAACCTTGAGCGAAGGAGAGGAACCACGAGCGGAATAAATAGTGAAGGGGATTTTCGGTTTTCATCGCACTGCTCTTGACGGGTAAGCGTTATTCAAGAGGTTGGAAGCGATTCCATAGAATGAGTGACACGCGTCCCTGAGCGTATTTACAAAACTGCCATCACTGTGCGCCATCGCATGTTAACGTTCGACCAAGGATGCCACGCGATATTTTTGAGCACAGTCAATCTGGAGGGAAGCCATCGGACGGTGGTCGTATGAGGAAAATGGGCAAAGGTTAACCAAAGTACAGCGGCCATCGCGTGTTATTGTTCAACCCAGGATGCCTAGCGAAATTGTTGAGTGCTGTTGATCTGGGAAGGAGTCATCAGACACTGATCACTTGATGACGATGTGCGAACCTTAACCAAAGTACGAAGTAGGAATTTGATTAGGTCGTTGATCATATATGTGGGCCCAGTTTAAATTATATTAATTGGGCCTTTTCAAATTAATATTTGTGGGTTTAACCAAGGTTGTTTAAATTAAATATAAATTATGAAGAAAATCGATTGGGCCGTCATTTTTACTCCAAATTTGGTGGAACGTATAAACCTGGGGGTTGACATATGAAGGTCTACGGAGTATGCTGAGGGTTTTTCATTACTAAAGGAGAAATTTGGATTAATATCTCAATCTCAGATTGAGATATTAAAAAGCCTTAGATTAATTATCTAATTGCCAAAACCAAGGAAATAAAACAATGAGAAATTGTTTGGGGGCTTGGGTAGAACCTGCTGGATTATCTAATTGATCCCATCCAGGAATACCATCAGCGGTTGGGTGGTTTTGAATCATGGTATTAATAAAGGCAAAACTATATAAGGAGAAGTGCATTATGGTTTATGGGTGCAGATTGAGGGGTTGTTAATGAATAAATATTTTTAAGAGATATATGCATGATCGAACTCTGTCTCTGATGAATCTGAATCTATGATGCACCTATGGATATGATCTCTAGATCTAGAAATGATGAATCTCTAGGAAGATCTGAAAATGAAGTCATGAAGATCTGATGCAAATATGATGAAGAAATTAAGAGAAAGTTGGTAGATCCGAGGGTTGAAGCCTTCAGTGCGAAAGTAAAATATTTCTACAAACTGGTGTTAAATCAGGGGGTTGGAGCTCCCTTCCAGTGGTGACTAGAAAACGAGAGAAGGTGGTAGCCTTCTACAGGTGGGTGCCTGCGTGCTGTTATAAGTCTGCACCAGCATAAAATTGTAATAATTTTTCTTTATAATAAATATTGAAGACTGAGATAACAACAGCAGTGGTTTTCTCCCGAATTGGGTTTCCACCTTAAATACTGGTGTTCATATGTGTTGCTTATGTTTGATGGTTTGTTCTATTATTTCTATTCATGCTTACTGTTTACTAAACATCTAATGAATGAATGATGCAATGATCTAAGTAAAGAAATAATAAGATCTTTGGACATAAAATTTGGATTCAGTAAAGTAGCATATGGTTTTAAGAGAAATAAAAAGTAAAAAGTTTTCAGTTAGCTCTAAATACTAATTCACCCCCCCCCCCCCCCCCCTCTCAGTATTTTTCCCAACAATCGGTTCCTTAAATAACATTTTAACAGCTGGAAGGAGGTCATGGAGAGTACCAAGAATGGTGTACCTCTATTCAATGAAAATAATTATGCACTCTGGAAAGGAAGAATGGAGGTCTATCTCTTGGCACAAGGTTACGAAGTATGGGCCATTGTTCAAAATGGATTTACATAAACTACGGATGAACAAGGTAAGATTAATGATGCAAAAGAAAATAATATTATTATCAGTGGACTTATTTAATATGCTTATCATAAGGTGTTGGGTTGTAAAACTGCCAAAAATGTATGGGAAAAGCTTGAGAATATATATGCAGGTGACTAAAATGTCAATGAAGAAAAGCTTCAAATCTATAGAGCAAAATTTGAGCAACTCAGAATGAAATAAGATTGGAACATTGTTGCATACTTCTAATACATTGATGAAATAACCAATACTCTGGAAGGATTGGGAGAGCTAGTTGATGAGAAGACTATTATACAGAAGATTCTTAGAACGTTACCAGGGAGATTCAACCCAAAGGTATTAGTCTTAGAATATAGTGCAAATCTGGACAAACTCAGCAAAGAGGAATTACATGGAGTTCTCATAGCATATGAAATGAGACTTGATGAAGAAGAGGGTACTTCACATCTAGAAACTGCGTTCATTGCATCTAAGAAAACAAATAAGGATAAATAACCTTCAATTGAAAATACATGCACCTGCAAGTGTGAAGAAAAGGGAGATGATGAAGAAGTTCTTTCAGATGAAGAATATGCTTACTTCAGGGGAAAACTAAAAATTGTTAAGGGACAATTCAAAGGTAAACTTCCATTGATATGTTTCAGCTGTAATGAGGTTGGGAATTTTGCAGCAAAATGTCCAAACAGAAGTAATGACAACTCAAAAATAAAGAAAGGCTTTAAGAAATTCAACAAGCAAGGATCCAAAAGGAACTTTATCTCTAAAGAAGATAGCTCATCATTCGATGAATACAATGACAGTGAAGAAGAAGCTAATGAGAGAGTATTGTTTACGGCCAAGCACAATAAACAAGAGGTATCAAACAATGAAGAACAAGGATGGACCATAGAAGAATTTTATGAGGAAGCAATCAAGCTTATAAAATATCTCAAGGCGGAAAAGATCCGTTCCAATACTCTTGAAGAAAAATTTCAAGGTATCAAAATTGAAGTTGAAGAACATAAATGCATTGAATTTTCACTTCAAAAGAAGTTGGAAGAAAGCAACCAAGAAAGGGAAGAATTAGAAGCTGAAGTAGTCTCGCTGCGTGAGGAAGTGAAGAAAGGAAAAACTATCCAAAACTATGGCAATAGCTCAAGGGAATTGGAAGTACTCATCAACAATCAACGATATTACAACGACAAAACTGGCATCAGTTACAAAGAATAAGTAGCAGGACGTTCTACAGAAAAATACAATGAGCCTATGAGATCTGACATGCATGTAGACTTCATTGGACAAGATTCACAAGAACAGACTTGGAAGACAATTCCTCGATGAAAATTTCCATCCAGGTACGAAAATATTTTTTATCGCTACTGTTATTTATGTGTAAAATTTGGTCATAAAGCTGTAGAATGTCGCACGTACCCTAGGAACGAATACAATTCCAGGAGATCTGTCAAATATGAACCTCCCAGGGCTCAGCAAAACATCAATAGATTTGAACATTTAAGAAATAATATTGAATGTTACAAATGTCGAAACTTTGTACACATAGCCAAAGACTGCAGACTTGAAAATCCTCTAGAAGAATCTTCAAAGCCACAGAATGAACGAACATGGAAGAAGAAGAAGAATGACAATTGTGCTCTCACGTTCAAGGCTCAAAAGAACAAATATATGTGGTATGTTGATAGCGGTTGCTCAATGCATATGAGTGGAGATAGAAATAAATTTGTATATCTAAAAGAGAAGAAGGATGGAACCGTGTCCTTTGGAAATGATGGATCTTTCAATGTTATAGGATCATGTACTATCACTCTCGGAAGAAAAGATGCTCTAGCCAAGAATGTTCTACTGGTTGCAAACATGAATCACAGTCTGCTCAGTGTTGGACAAATGTGTGATCAAGGACACACAATACTATTCAATTCCACAAAATGTGAAATCTGGAAAGGCGTGTATGGTGAAATTGTGGCTATAGCAAGTCGAGCTCCAAATGACATATATGTTCTGGATGAAGCAAGTAAAGCATAGGCTAATAGCTAAAGAGGATGATACAATAATTGGTAGCAATGATGATCGACTAAGTAAGAAGTTTGCTACAAAGGTGAAAATTGATTTCGAGATGTCTTTACTTGGTGAGTTGACATACTTCTTAGGGCTTCAAATATCTCAACAAGAGAGGAATATTTATATGTCAAGCCAAGTACATCAAGGAAATTCTCAAGAAATTTAAAATGGAAGATTGAAAACCCATCCTTAATACAATGGTAACAGGTTGCAAATTGAGCATAGACAACTCATCTAAGGATGTGGATCAAAGGTTGTACATATCTATGTTTAGTAGTCTTCTATATGTAACAGCCTCTCGACCAGATGTTATGCAAGTAGTTGGACAAGTAGAAAGATTCCAAGCAACACCAAAAGAATCACATATTAAGTATTCACCAGCATTGGAATATCTTCGCCAGAAGCTTGGGATTCTCCCAAGTTCTCATTAGATTTTCCTTTTTCAGAATATAAAGGGGGAGTGGAAGTATATTACAGGTCTGCAGGACGGTTGTGTGTCAGGGGGAGTGGAAGTGTGGATAGTTCCGCAGGATGGTTGTGTTTTAGGGGGAGTTACCCTTTGCCATTGATGTCAAAGGGGGAGAGAGTGTTATAGGAAGAGGTGTCATGATCATGGGGGGAATACTTGTGTTGCCATCAATGCCAAAGGGGGGGATTTTTGATCAGCGGTTGTCATTGATTTCAACCCAAGCAGCACCAGGGGCTAACCCAATATCCCATGGGAATTTCGACCTACCAAATTAATATATTCTAGGTCAATAATGCTTTTGATGGTTTCTACTTGTAAAAATGTTTCTGTTGATATATGGCACACCATGTAATTGTTCACGTTTTGAGAGATATTCATGTTTAAAGTTTGTATCCCCAGTTAGTGGGCTAAAACCGTATGGGGTTGGGGCATTGGTCATTGAAATGTCATAATTAATATTTTTTTAAGCTCCTAAAATCCCTCCCACGTTCACTTGTTGAAGCCCCTCTTAACTTAAGCATTTATATAAATTGTGATCTTCATTTCCTCCTTAGGAAAGGGATTCGACCATCTGAAATAGGTCATCGTGGCATTTGCACTATAACGTCTTTTCTACGAAGGTTCAGAAGCTGAAATTTTTATGACGCGAAGCCGAAATCCTAAGCAAGATGATGTAAAAATTTTATATCAATGTGCGCAATATTTTTGGAGATATGATCTGTGGAAGTAAGGGTTTTTACAGGCCCTTGAAATTCATCTCAAAGAAGTGACCTTAGTAAATTCATCATAACTCTCTCTTTGAGTATCAGATTGGAATTCCGTAAAAATTGGCAGATAGTGCACAGTATTTACTTTTTGCTCTATCATTTTCAAAGCCAAATGAAGAAATAGTGACACGTGGCACATCGTACAAGTGTGCTCTCCTGAAACAATCCATAATTAGGGAATTGTGAGAGATTGGGTATAACTCTCTCACAACACCCTAATTATGGGCTATTTCAGCAGAGCGCAATTGTACGGCATGCCATGTGTCATTGTTTCTTAATTTGGCTCTGAAATTGATAGAGCGAAGGGTACAAACTGTGCACTATCTGCCACTTTTAACGGAATTCTAATCTGATACTCAGAGAGAGAGTTAAGACGTATTTACCAAGGTCACTTCTTTGAGATGAATTTCAGGAGCCTACAAAAACACTTACTTCCACAGATCATATCTCCAAAAATATTGTGCACCTTGATCTAAAATTTTTACAACATCTTCCTCAGGATTTCAGCTTCGCCTCATAACAATTTCAGCTTCTAAACCTTCCTAGAAAAAATTTTAGAGTGAAAATTCCATGATGACCTGTTTCAGATGGGCGAATCCCTTGCCTAAGGAGGAAATGAAGATCACAATTTATATAAATGCTTAAGTTGAGAGGGGCTTCAAAAAATTAACGTGGGGGGGATTTTAGGAGCTTAAAAAAATATTAATTATGACTTTTAAATGACCCATGCCCCAACCCCATGGGGTTCTAGCCGACTAACTGAGGGTACAAACTTCAAACATGAATATCTCCCTAACCGTGAATAATTACATGGCATGCCATATATAAACAGAAACATCTCGACGAGTAGAAACCATCAAAAGAATTATTGTCCCAGAATATATTAATTTGGTAGGTCAAAATTCCCATGCAATATTCAGTTAGCCCCTGGTGCTACTTGGGTTAACATCAATGACAACCGTTGATCAACAGGGTTATTGTGAGCAACATAGATCCCATTTTTACTAGAAATTTTTGGACGGAGTTATTTTCTTGTTTGGGTACTCAATTAGCTCATAGCTCATCTTGTCATTCTCAATCTGATGGTCAAACTGAGATAGTAAATAAATGTTTGGAAAGATATATTCGTTGTTTTGTATCTAATAAACAAACACAATGGGTCAATTCGTTACCTCTTACTGAAGGGTGGTATAACTCTTCCTTATATACTGTAGCAAAAATGACCCCATGTATGGCACTTTATGGATATAATCCACTATCCATCACATCATCTTTAAGAGAAAATTCGAAGGTTCAAGTAGTGGAAGATCACATCGAGCATCAACAAGAAGTTGTCCAACTCTTAAAGGATAGCCTGAATTTGGCACAAAATCGAATGAAACAACAGGCAGATCAACATCGCAGCGAGAGAAGTTTTGATGTGGGAGAATGGGTATTTTTACGGCTACAACCATACAAAAAAAATGTCCCTTAAGTAGGCTAAGAAGGATAATAAATTATCGCCAAATTACTATGGTCCTTACAAGGTGTTTCAAAAGATTGGTACTATGACATACAAATTGGAGCTTCCTGATTCTTCATGAGTGCATCTAGTTTTCCAAGTTTCATGCTTAAAAAAGGTTATAGGTGAAAATCTTCTAGTTCAAACAATATTTCCAGAACTTGATGAGGAAGGAAAAATCATATTGGAACCTAAAGAATTCACAAAAATAAGAACTCGACAACTACAAAATTGATCAATTTTAGAGTATCTCATCAAGTGGAAGAACTTACCCACTGAAGATTCTACATGGGAGGATGATAATTTTATACAGAAGCACCCAGAGCTACTCAAGCGTTGAAGACAACACTTTTTTGAAGGAGAGGGGCATTTTAGGTCCCTATATTACTATTATAGTCCCTTATTGTTATTAGTGTAACCCCCTTATTGTTATTATTGTACCCCTATAACCCCCATATTGTTATTATTGTGCCCTTAAATTATTATTGTTAGGTTGGCTAGGATTACATTGTGGCCCCATGGAATCCTATACATAGAAAGGAGGTTTTGGAATTTGTATCATCCAAGAATTTTTCATTAATGTAATGTATTGGAGGTTGCCCCCTCCAAGTGGCTTATTTCTAAGGCGTTGATATCTCTTTTCTTCTATTTTTGGAGCTGGTTTCACAACATTGGCCCACTCCCAAAAGAGTAACAGAGGTAAGAAGTTTCTTAGGTGTAGCTTAGTATTGGAGAAATTTTATTCCTAACTTTTTTGTTGTAGCAGCTCCTATGCATGCAGTCACAAGTGTGAAGAAAGCCTTCCAGTGGGGAGGCAAACAACAAAAATCTTTCAAAGCTTTAAAAGAAAATATTAGTTCAGCTCCAGTCCTTGCATTACTAAATTTGAGACAGCCATTCGAGATATAAACTGATGCTAGTGATTATGCCATGGGCGCAATTCTTTTATAGCATGGTAAGCCTATAGCTTTTCTTTATGAAACATTCAATGGTGCTATAAATGGTTATCCTACATATGAAAAAAAGCTATATGTGTTAGTACAAAGCATCAATAAGTGGAAACACTACTTGATGGGTAAAGAGACGATTATACATACCAATCACCAACCATTACAGTACTTGAAGTCACAAACAAAATTGCAGCAAATACGACATTTCAGGTGGATGGGGTTCCTTCAACAATTTCACTTGGTTATGAGGTACAAGAAAGGTATTTTCAATAAAGTTGCTGACATGCTTTCAAAGCCAATCATAAGTGCTGCTACTTTACTTAAAAATGATTCTATTGTACATGAGAGTTACATAGAATGATATGCACATGATGTTGATTTTCAAGATGTGTATGCTGGTTTGAGTGAATGGAATCAAGTTAAGGAAAATGATTATCACATGCATAAAAATTTGTTGTTTCATTTGGGTAAGATGTGTATACCACAAGGAGAGAGGTTAAGTGTTATGAGAGAGGCTCATTCGTCTCTTATTGTTGGACACTTTGGGGTAAGAAAAATAGTGTCGCATTTACAAAGGTATTTCTATTGGCCTCACATGATAGGTAGTGTGTCACGTTTTATAAGAGGTTATTCTATGTGTTTAAGAAGCAAGCCTAGAAATAGGAATCTTGGGTTGTACATGCCACTACTAGTACCATCAATGCCATGGGAGAGTGTCTCCATGGACTTTGTTGGAGGTCTACCTATGTCAAGAAAACAACATGATTATCTTTAGCTATGGATAGATTCAATAAAATGTGTATACTTATGCCATGTAAGAAAACCATAACTGTTAAAAAAACTGCTGAAATTTATTTTTAACATGTATGGATTCATTATGCATTGCGAACTTATATTGTTAGTGACAGGGATTCCATGTTCGTTGGGAATTTTTGGTCCAATATTTGGAAGATGATGGACACAAAGTTGAAAAAGAGTATTGTTTTTCATCCACAAATTGATGGCCAAACCAAGGTAGTGAACGGAACCATTGTACATCTATTTAGAGGATATTGCAGCAAACATCCAAAGTTGTTTGATGAACAACTACATTACATTCAACATGCTTACAACTGGGCAAAGCACTCTTCTACAAATACATCACCTTTTGAAGCATGATTTGGGTATTTGGCGAAATCGTCATTAGACTTCATCTTTGAGAAGGATGTTGCAATCGATGGGAATAGTGATATTGAAAAGGCTCAAAAGTTCATTGAGAAAATTCAGATTATACATCAACAATTTCAAGAACAACTTGAGAAGAGTCAAAGAAAATACAAGGAGAGGCATGAAAAACATATATTTGATCATAAGTTTCAAGAAGGAGATGAGGTATGCCTGTGTTGCGTGTGGAGCCTGATTATCTTGTTTATTTTGGATCAAAACATTGGACACTTGTACCTTAATGGGGCAGCAACACCACCTAATTAGACGTTTCTTGGGGGGTCCAGGGGGGGTGGCTGCCACTTTATCGAGCACCCCCCCCCGAGCAGGGGGTTTCGGGGGCAACACCCCCGAAGCTAAAAACATATGTAAAATTGACTTGTAAAAGTATAGTTATTTCTAGTCAATCTCGGTTGTTCATTAGATAGATGATCTAATGGTAGAAGTTGTGTTTAGTTTAGGGTTTTTTTCCCTAGAAGGAAACCCCTCGCTTTTATGAGGTATTGTATTACAGCTGTGTATTGTATGTATATTCTCAGAGTGAGAAACAGAAAGGGAGAGTGTGAGAGAGAACAGAGGATATTACAACAGATCTGCTATAGGTTGTGTCTCTTCATTTTGATGGACAATAGAAAGGAAGGACTGGCTGTTCGAGGTGGACATAGCCCAAACTGGGTGAACCACATATATCTATGTCTCTCTGGTTTTATGTGTTTTGTGTGCTTTTGTTTTTCCACATATTTTATGTGTTTCATTGCTCTGTAATATATAATTTTCTAACAACTTGTATTAGAGCCTAAGGTATATTTGGCTGATAAACTCGCAGGAAAGAAGGGTTCATTGTTTGAGTGGGAGAAATGGCAGAAGATGGTAAGTTTAGGATCGAGAAATTTAACAGCCGAAACTTCCTGCTATGGAAGATGCAAATGGCAGATTATCCGTATCAGAAATATCTGTACCTACCATTGAGCGGAAAAACAAAGAATTTGATGGCTATGAAAGACGTAGAATGGGATATTCTCGATATAAAGGCACTCGGAACAGTACGGTTGTGCCTCGCAGCATCGGTAGCCTTCAATATTTAAAAGGAAACAACAATAGAGGGTTTGATTGAGGCATTGGCGAAACTATATGAAAAACCCTCAGACTCAAGCGGGGCATTTATTATGAAAAAATTATTTAATATAAAGATGTCAGAAGGTGGATCTGTCACAGACCATTTAAATGATTTTAATACAGTTACCAATCAGTTAAGTTCTCTAGGGGTAAAATTTGATGATGAAGTTAGGGCTCTTTTATTTTTGTTCTCATTTCAAGAAAGCTAGAATGGTTTAGTTATGGCCATTAGTAACTCTGTCTTTGGATCTAGTAATTTAAAGTTTGATGATGTTTTCGGTGCTATACTTAGCGAGGACATGCGTCGGAAAAACTTCGGTGAGACATCGGGTAATGTTTTGAGTGAAGAGTCTAGGGGAAGAAAAATGGAAAGAGGAAAGAGCTTGGGATATTGCAGTAAATCAAGGAGAGGTAGATCCAAGTCAAGATCGTGGATAGTGTGTTGGAAATGTGGGAATAAAGGACACCTGAAGAAATATTGTAGATCTCGGAAGGGAAAAGAAGGAGATGCACATCAAAAAAACAATCATGAAGCAAATGTGAGAGGTGATGTGTTCCAAGATTCTTTGATTCTTTCTTTCAAAAATGTTACTGATTCCTGGGTGGTAGATTCAGGGGCCTCATTCCATGCCACACCTAATAAGAAATATTTTCATGACTATGCTCAAGGATATTTTGGACAAGTCCGTTTGGGTGATGATAAACCCTGTAAAATTGTTGGAATGGGTAAAGTTCTTGTAAAACAGCAGAATGGAAACCAATGGCTATCAAAAGGAGGTAAGGCATGTTCCATATTTGAAGAAAAATCTTATTTCAATAGGGAAGTTAGGCGGTGAAGGTTGCGTGACAACTTTCAGAGATAAAACTTGGAAGGTCACCAAAGGAGCCCTGGTAATAGAAAAAGGCGAAAAGGTTGGTACATTGTATTTATGCAATGGTATTTCTAAGTCTGTTAATGCTTTAACTTCCAAAGGAGCAGATGCAACATTATGGCATCATAGGCTCAGACACATGAGTGAGAAGGGGATGAAGATTCTTCATCAAGAAATTTTTTACCAGGTTTGAAGAACGTTGATTTGGATTTCTATCAGAATTGCATTTATGGAAAATAGAAGAGATTCAATTTTCTCATTGTTGGGAAAGAAAAGAAGAGTGGAAATTAGAGCTTGTTCATACAGATGTATGGGGACCTGCTCAAGTATCATCTCTTGATGGCTCTCATTATTATGTTACTTTTATTGATGATGCAACTAGAAAGACTTGGATTTATTGTATTCAGAATAAATCTGATGTATTTGATACTTTCAAGATATGGAAAGATTTAGTTGAGATTGAGACAGGAAAGAAGTTGAAATGTCTCAGATCAGACAATGGAGTTGAATATTGCAGCAAAGAGTTTGATAGGTACTTTTCAGAGAATAGAATTCATAGAGAGAAGAAAGTTCCAAGAACACCACAAGAAAATGATGTGTCATAAAGAATGAATAGAACAATCATGGAGCTTGTAAGGTGCATGAGATTGCATGCAGGATTGCCTTTAAAATTTTGGGTAGATGTTGTAGATACTACTATTTATCTAATAAATAGAGAGCCTTCAAGTTCCTTCGATGGTGGTATTCCAGAGGAATCATGAACAGGTAAAAAGGTAAAATACTCTTTTTTAAAGCCTTTTGGTTGCGAGACATTTTTCAATATTAATAAAGAAAATAGAACAAAGCTGAAGGAAAAATGTACCTTTATTGGATATGGTGTTAATGATTTTGGTTATCACTTATATGATTATGAAAACCACAAAATCATTAGGAGCATAGATGTAATATTAAATGAAAATTTTTTGTATAAGAATCAGTTGCAGGAAAAGAAATAGGAAAAAGAAAACAAATAATACACAGTTCTTGAGGAGATCACAAAAAAAGTAAAGGTGCCTGAAAATAATAATAATCAACAACCACAACAAAAACAACCGCCACAACAGCAACAAGCACCTCAAACACCTGCAAGGGGTGTGAGAAGATCTACCAGTATAAGTAGACGCCCTAAACGATACTCTCCTTCATTATATTATTTATTGTTGACTAATTCTGGTGAACTCGAATGTTATGAAGAAGAAATGCAGGTTGAGACCAGAAAGAAATGGGAGCTAGCCATGGAATAAGAGATGGACTCCCTAATGTATAACCAGACTTGGGACTTAGTCAAGTTTCCTACAGGTAAAACTACATTGTAGAATAAATGGGTTTACAAGCTAAAGGAAGAAGATGGAGGAAAACAGAGGTACAAATATAGACTTATGGTGAAGGGGTTTGTTCAAACGAAAGGTATTTATTTTGATGAAGTATTTTCTCCTGTTGTTAAGATGAATTAAATTAGAGCTATTTTAAGTCTTGTAGCAGTGGAAGATTTACATCTTGAATAGTTAGATGTAAAGAGAACATTTCTCCATGGATATTTGGAGGAAGAGATCTATATGGAGCAACCAAAAGGATATGAGGTCAAAGGGAAAGAAAAATTAGCGTGTAGGTTAAAGAAGAGCTTGTATGGCTTAAAACATGTTCCAAGGCAGTGGTATCTAAAATTTGACAGGTTTATGTCTGAAAAAGGTTATACTAGATGTCGCTCTAATCATTGTGTTTATCTGACAAAACAAAAATGATGGCAGCTATATTATATTGTTATTGTATGTAGATGAGATGCTTGTTGCAGGGTCTAACATGCAGGAAATAAATTTGCTCAAAATAAAATTGGAAAATTCATTTGTAATGAAGGATTTGGGATGCGCAAAACAAATCCTTGGTATGAGAATAACTAGAGATAGGAAAATCGCAAATTAACATTGTCTTAGAATGAGTACATACAAAAGGTGTTGAAAATATTTAATATGCAGAATGAAAAAGCAGTTAGTACACCTTTTTCTATCCATTTCAAACTTAGTAAGGAGATGTGCCCCAAGACCCAAGAATAAATGGAATATATGTCTAAAGTTCCATATGCATAAGCAGTTAGAAGCTTAATTTGTGCAATGGTCTGCACAAGGCCTGATATTGCACATGCAGTGAGAGTTGTAAGTAGGTATATGAACAATCCAGGAAAAGAACATTGGATGGAAGTAAAATGGATTCTCATATATTTGAGAGGTGCCACAAATCAAGAATTATGCTTTGGTGGTTCAAACATTGCTCTACAGGGATATGTTGATGCAGATATGGAAGGTGACAGAGATAATAGGAGGAGCACTACAGGGTATGTATTTATTGTAGGTGGAACAGTTGTTAGTTGGGTTTCAAAAATCCAAAGTGTTGTTTCACTTTCAACAACAGAAGCAGAGTATGTTGCTGCTACAAAGGCTAGTAAGTAAATTATTTGGTTACAAAGGTTTATGGATGAATTGGGTAAGAAGCATGATATGGTAATTTTATATAGTGATAGCTGAAGTGCCATTCATCTTGCAAAGAACTCAGCATTTCATTCCAGGGTCACTAAACAGATACAACTCAAGTTCCATTTCATACGATCAGTATTGGAAGATGAAAAAGATACACAATAGCCAGAATCCTGTAGATATGGTAACAAAAGTTGTAACCAGGGAGAAACTGAGATTAAGCTCAGTTTCAATTGGTCTGCAAGGATGGCGATGAAGATGAGAAACAACTAGGTCCAAAGACGAGTCATTTTCCAGCAAATGAAGCAGCGGTGGAGTTGCTACAATCATTCTCCAAGTGGGAGATTGTTGGGTGTGGAGCCTGATTACCTTGTTTATTTTTTATTACAACATTGGACCCTTTTACCTTAATGGGGCGGAAACGCTGCCCATAATTAAACGCTACCTAGGGGGTCCAAGGGGGGGTGACTGTGACTTTATGGAGCCCCCCTTTGGCGAAGCTAAAAACAGATGTAAATTTCCTTGTAAAAGTATAGAAATTTCTAGTCAATCTGGGTCGTTCATTAGATGAATGATCTGATGGTAGAAGTTATGTTTAGTTTAGGGATTTTTTCCCTAGAAGGCAACCCCTTGATTTTATGAGGGTATTTTATTGCAGTTGTGTATTGTATGTGTATTCTCAGAGTGATAAACATATAGGGATACTGTGAGAGAGAACAGAGGATATTAAAACGAATTTGTTGTAGGTTGTGTCTCTTCATTTTGCTGGATAATAGAAAGGAAGGACTGGATGTTCAAGGTGAACTAGCCCAAACTAGGTGAACCACGTATTTCTTTGTGTCTCTAGTTTTATGTGTTTTGTGTGCTTGTGTTTTTCCACATATTTTATGTGTTACATTGCTCTGTAATATATAATTTTCTAACAGCCTACACAAAAGCAAAGAAAGGATGTAAGGAGAAGGTAAAAATCTCAATCCCATTTTCTATGGTCCATTCAAGATCATAAAGCAAGTTGGTAACAATGCATTTCAACTTGACTTGCATTCATATATGCAAATTTATTTAGTTTTTAATGTTGAAAACTTACGTTTTTATGAGCCACCATTGATCGATGATCAAGGAAGTGATGTTCAACTACCTTCTATTTAATATCTCTCGCCAAAATTTTTGGATGAGCTCAAATAAGATACAATTCTTGACAGGAGGACTTGAGCATCTGAGAGGGGAAGTGTTGACTACCTTCGATTTGGGCTCAAAGGTAGTAAGACAAGAAAGGAAAAGTAGATGGAAGTTGGAAAGGTGAGGGAGTTGTAACCTCATCTACTGAACAGGTAATCAATTCTTCTAGGGTCCAAAAGCTTCCTAATGGGGAGGTGTGATTAGGAGTTCATGAATTTTTCTCAAAATTGAAAGTGCTCGAAACTGTATCGAACTTAAGCAACCGGGTAGATATCCTTGTTTAGATTTCGGCACCGTGAACAGTTCGAAAAGTCAATGTCGTATGAGGGAGATATCATGTTCTGATTGATTTCCCAAACAACTAAAATTTCAACAAGCTTGACTAGGATGCCCAGTCAGTGTGCAAGTGTACAGTCAACAAAAAGGGGAATATTCTTGATAATATTTCATTCTCCAAGCCAATGAGATCTTTCCATGCAGCCAAATCTGAATCGTTTGATGTGGTTATACGTGTGTTCTATGGGCCAATGGTCGGGTGACAGGTGGCCAACCTTGAGGCTGCCACATGTCCCGTGTTTGTTTGACCAAAATTTTGTTAGGTCTAGGGGGTTCAACCCCGTGACCCTCGGCACGCCCGCAACATTCTACACCATATCCACTCTGCATGTGGTTCTTAACCCCCTAGTGCATCTTATATATTTATGTTTTAAGCTAAGGGGGGGGGGGGGGGGGGGGCCCCGCAGGCATCCCCGGCCAACGCGGCTCCGTTTACATTGGTCACATGCCATGTTTACAAACCCATGAATTTTTTTTGTGATTCAACGGTTTTGAAACTGTAACACTCGACGATGTTAACACTTCAAACTTATCACATGTGTATTCACTATGAATTAAGCCAACGATTGGGCTCGGCGGTTGGCCTAACTACTGGGTTTAGGGGTTAGCATGTGGCCATCCCCTCCCCCTTAACCATAAAATTTAATATGAAAGTTAGCCAGATGGTGGGATTTTTAGTGCCCCCTCCAATTTCAAAGATTTTTTCTAGTTTAACTACAGTTAACTTCAATCCTCCATTTTTAGTGGAGTTTTTGTAGGAGGCAATGGGGGAAAAGCCTAGCCAGGTCAATTTTAAACCAATTTGGGTGAAAAAAGTGTCTACCTAGACTAATTGGAGCATTTTGGAGCCTTTAGTGTAGACAAAAAAACCATTAGAGGCTTGTAAATACATGTATTTGAAAAAATTTGAGCATAATGAAAGATGGACATGCCATTGGGAGTTGGACCAGCAGATGTATCCTAGGAGGGGTGAACTGCTTCATGCCTGTTGTGTAAATCCTATGTGTGGTTTTATTTCTTTGTTATAAACTACTTTTCAGTGTTATTTAGGCTTATTTACATGCTTAAAATTCGTAATTTCATCTATGTTTCATGGTTAAATTCCTCATCCTTAAGCAAAAAAATGGAGACAAATATGTACATGTTTTGTAACTGAAAAGATACTTAGCACAACAAACTAATACAGTCCTTTTAGGTCAAGTGGCATACGATTACCTCTAGGAGATCAAGAGACAAGAGAAAAAATAATCCAATACAAAACATACATTGTGTTATCACTCATAAATTTTAAAAATTTCATTGATAGGGTCACTCATATCACTCACCTAGTTTTCATCTTGTCTTCATAGAAGGGTTCATGAAATTGATGGAAAACCCATAAAATAAGAGCTAATGAAATAAGCACTACCCTAAGCTTAAAACCCCCCATGAGTCATGTCATGTCAGTCAAATCCACTCCATTCCATTTATCTTTCACATGAATTCCCTCAAATCAAACATATGCCACTTGTCTATTTTTTCACCATTTTGTAGTGAATATAACTGCAGAATGACAGATTTCGCTACAGAATCACCTCACAATTCCTTAACGAATCTGCCAGGTTTTTAACTGTCTTCACTGTGGAATCGTGTTTTTCTGTAGAAAAAACAAAGCATGGTGAAGTGTCAAAATTCCAATGGTTAGGGGTCAATGTGAGGCCACCCCGTTAAATTTCATGATCACCCAAGAATGCAAGATCGTAATTACCCACATTATTATCTTTTGTTCTCACATTTGGCATCATTCTCATAAATTTCTAATTTCATTTTAAAATTCATCTCTAAGCAGCTCTCTGTCATATATTGTTCGAGCTTTGCATGTAGCAACATAGTGTCATGTTTGAAGAGCTAATTCACAGTGCAAGTAGCTTGCTGTCTAGATTTTTTATCTGTAGGTGTCATAGTTAGGTAAAAAACGAGGATATAAAGTAGAATGACAATGAAGAAGAAGGTGGAAAAGGGGGGGATATTGTGTGAGATATGAGCCTATGGACCTGAAGCTATTGAATGAATACCTGAGTTTCATAGATGCTTTCAGAAATGTTGGATGTCTGCAGTTCTACCAGAAACTTCAGGGATTTCATGCCTAGATTTCAAAATATTTTGCAGTAAAATTTACAAGGACAACCTCAAAGGCAGGAGTTTTAAATTTCATAGTATCACATCATACTATTTCTCAGTCAACAAACATACCAAGAGAAGGTGAAGATTGGTTCAAAGCCACCAAATTCAAAATGCAGAGCCGTGAGAAATTTGTCAAACTAGAGCACATTTGAGCTAACATGGCATCTGGCATTCCCATGATTTTTGTGAAGGATAATTATTCTGAGTTGTTGCTTGTGATCAAAAAGTAAATTACCTACGAGGCAAGCTTTCATATGGTTTACCTATAATATTTCAGGATCCTTTTACATTTCACTGGTAAGAAAGCCCTTGATCTGCCTTCATTTTTGTTTAGGATCTTAGGGAAGATGTCTGATAAGGTCCAAGCTAGGGCTAAATGCAGTGAGACATCAATTTTCCATCATGGTCTAGTTAAACTCTTAATGCTATAAAATTAAAGAAATTAAATAGATATTGGGCATATTTTCTCTTTCTTAGTGGATATGAAGTTCATTCAATGACGCCTAAGAATATTTCAAAGCCAAAAACTACTTCATCCCCAGTTGTGACAGAAGGCGTTAATGAAGAAGGGGCAGAGCCTATCTTGGAGCCCATGGATGTTGAAGCAGAACCTATACTAGAGACAGATATCCCACAGCCATCACCTGCAAGATACAAATAGAAAATTAGCAAACATGGTAGCAGGAGGATAACTAGAAGCCAAACCATTTCCAAGGGAAATATTGAAGACACCCTCTAATAAATATACATTGAAGAATCTCCAATTTTCCAAGCAGAAGACATTGAAGGGGACAAAAGGAAGAAACATAAAGGTAATACTATCAAAAAATTAGTTTTTGCAGGAGAAGATGTAGGTTTCATATTCCAGCCAAGGAAACCACTGACTAGGTTACAACTTGCAAAGGGTGTCATGGAAAACAAGATGAAAAAAAAAATATGAGAAATGCAAGCAGCCTATTAGAGAAAACATCATAGACCTATCTCTAACAACAAAAGAAATTTTTGTGCAAAGGATGGGAAAAGAGAAGATGCTGGAAAATGTTGAAGTACATATATTGTAGGAGAAGTTAAGAGAATCCAGAGAAGAGGTCATTGAATTTAAACTGGAACTATAAGAGGCAAAGGTAGATGGACAATTGATGGCATATTTTGAGGAAAATATCAATGATCAATTGAACCAATATGATAAAGAACTAACAAATGTCAAAAGGTTGATGAAAAGAACACTTCATTTAAGGAGAGTGATGAAGAACACTAGAAAAAGAAACTCATGGTTACAGTCTAAAAGGGAAAATATTAAGGGATAGGTTAAGGAGCTAGAGGACGAAATGGAAATTATTCAGGAATAATTGAGGAAAAGAGGGTTGAAAATTAAAGTGATAAATGAGCTTCAAGAGTTACAACCTTCTACCACTAAGGATGGAGTGCCCAAAGTTTGAGGTGATGGAATAAACATTTTTTATATTTTTTTCATCATGTAGGAAACATCATTTTCAGTTTGGAAGCTGAAACTTTGAAGAAAAATGAAAAAACTGTGTTTTTGAGCCAATTAGGTAATTTCGTAGTGAAGCCCAGCCTTGAAGGCCAGATTTCACTACGAAATACGTGTAGGATGATTTTTGCTACAAAAATTAGTTTAAAT
This sequence comes from Pinus albicaulis, assembly GCA_034641835.2. Taxonomy (NCBI): domain Eukaryota; kingdom Viridiplantae; phylum Streptophyta; class Pinopsida; order Pinales; family Pinaceae; genus Pinus; species Pinus albicaulis. The sequence continues at coordinate 454,132,725 of CM076573.1, forward strand.
GGAAAACAAAGGAAGGAAAGGGATGTATTTAGCTCATATTGTCCAGAAAAAATATCCTTATGAGAAAAAAAGAAAAAAATTGATTTAGATGGCTGAAATGAATATGCTACTAAACTATGCTACGAAACTGTCTAGTGTACTTTCTTTTTGCACGAAGTGTTTCCTGTGGTATTTTGATGTTAGGAAAGTATTTTGAATATTAGCGAGCCATGTGGATATATCAAGATGGCAGTGGGCCACTCCAGCAAGGATTCCCTACTTGACAAAACTATCACCTATCTAGTTCAGCATGAGGACAATGATCAAAGTTATGTTTATCTTTTCCTTAAAAGTAGTAATGTTAGTTCCTAAATATAGTAGGCATATTTATGTCTTTGTGATGGCGAGTGCCACTCAATCACCTGGTAATTATCAATATAATTATCCTATTCTATAGATAAGTGAATGTAATAAATGATATATAAAGTCATAATAAGGTTGTAAGTCTTAAGTTATTAGGTGTCTTTTGCAGTTCGAGGAATATATTTTATGGTTAAGATAAGTGTCAAGATTATGGTTCGATGACCTAGCCAGCTCGGAAGATCCAATGTAAGGAACAAAAGCCTATTAATAGGCAGAATTTCGAATGAGAAGGGGTTGGATAATGTTATTTGACACTATCACTATTGTAAATTTTTATCATCATTAATATATATTAACTATAGTTCTTCTTCACCTGAGATTCTTGGAGTGTTTCAATGAGATTATGTCTTTATGTTTCTATTTATCTTGTTTTCAATCTCTTGATGTTGAATTACTCATAATTCATGTTATGCATGCTAAGAATTCCTTTTAACATTGAGGTATCGAATATTTATGTGTGTTAGTATTTTCCTTTAATTGAAATAGTAAAAGCCTTAGCTTTCACAAGGAGATCCATTCGTCATTGAATTCCTTCATACTGACTCCATAAGCCCAATGGTAGTGAAACCTATTTCATTTTTCACTTGCAATAAAATAAATTAAAACACTTATCATGGAGTTAGCCATCTGATTGAATCCTAATTTTGAAAATAATAAGTTTATTTGAGAGAGCCCTCTCAAGCTAGAGAGGCTAATCCTCAGTCAAAAGCTGTTCTGAAAGAGTTACTTTAAGTTGTCTCCTGAAGTAGCCCATCAATACCAATTTAGAGATAAAATGTTTGTGCGTCTACCAGGAGTCTGAAGACATATTTCTGAATTTTGTGCTCATAGTGTGAAGCTGAACTCTTGGAGGTAGTAGGAGCTCAGAACATTTTGAGGCTGTAGAAACTACCTTGGTGACTCCACTAAATATCTTCATGCTTAAAGGTGGCTTCAAGAAATATATATGCAAGGATAAATCGAGATCATAACCCACCTATAATTATGGATAATGTAGAAAGGATCATCAGAGGCATTGAAATCATGTCTTCAAAAACAGGTATTCCATCACACTCAAGAGCTTTGTCCTATGAAATTATTGGAAGTCCTGAAGGTAGGAAATTTGACGATAAAATTGAAGAAGTATTGTCTAGGTCTAAGACTGAAAATGAACTGACTGACATAATACTAGTCCTATAAATACTAGGTATTGACAGATCATCCCTAGTATATAAGGAGGAAAAATAAGAATTCTACAAAACAGTCACATCAGATCGATTGTTAGAGAGGGAGTCTTTTGAAAATTTAAAAGAGTTAGATCCATTTGAATTTTTGTTGAAGAGAAAATATTTTATACCTTTTCCTGAGTGTATTTCATTCATATCTAGACTTCACATACCATCTACACCATCTCCTAACAGTTCAGCCTCACGTACTGTTTTCCCCGAAATTCACAATTTAACCTCATTTGTTGCCCTTCCACATACCACAGTTCTTGGCATCATGGCTAGAATTTTTCCTCCTCCTGTTGGACCTGCAAAGTATGCTCAACTTGTCCTCTCTACTATTGTTCATGACTCCTAGATGGATACTCAACTATACTTAAAACCTTTGGGTGTGAAGAGGAAATATCAACTAAGGAACATGTATAACAATTTAATGATTTCATTAACGGAGATTACGTAGACCATGAAGATGTAAAAATGAGATTGTTTTCTCAGAGTTTCACTAGTGAAGTAAGAAAATGGTTTAAGGCCTTAGCTCAAGCAATTTTTCAGAATTGGGACCAACTAGAAGATAGATTTTTGACGAAGTGGGGGAGTACAGTGAATCTAGTACAAGCCTTGATAGAATATTGGCAGTTTGAAAACAGCCTTAGATGAAGATGCCCAAGACTTCTCTAAGAGGTTTAACAAGGTCTATAACTCCATACCTACACATATTAAACCTTCTCCAGGAGCTGCTCATCTACACTATGCAGAGGAATTTTATTATGAGTTTTCCATCTTGCTAAGAGAAAGAGAGTATGCTTCTCTAGCAGAAATGGAGAATGATGCAGTGAAAGTGGAGGTAAACAGGCAGCTACCAATAGGTCTAAAATGGAAAAAAAAATGAAAGAAGAGAAAAATACTTTACCCTCAGATGATAAATTTGATTCCATGATGAAGACCATGGAAAAACTCATGGATAGACTTGTTCTTGGAGCCACTCCCTTGCCTCTTGCACAAAAAAGATGCACACATCATAAATCCATAGTTTAGGATGCTTCAAAATTAGAAAATAAAAGGAGAAAACATAAATTAGCTTGACACATAATTGAGGCCTCCATTTCAACATAATTTTCTTGATGAAGAGGAAGCTCAACCTAAGTTTCAAGAGGATATTATTCATTTTTTAGATGAAGCTACGTGTGGGATTTTTCTAACTAAAGAGGAATATGATGAGTCTAGTCATGACTTGGAGAAGAATGAGGGACAATATGATTACCTAAAGGGTTATCAACATGCCATAGTTGAAATTCAGAAAAAATTCAATTTGAGAAATAGGAATGTCCCCATTACCACAAACAAATCTCAGCCAAAGATAGATGTTCCTAAACCAGTTGAGCCAAAGAAGGATGCACCGCCTCGACCTCCTGACAAAGAAGTTGAAAAAACCTAATCTACTTTCAATCTATAAAATGATATCTCCACAATCAAAATTCAAGTCCCCTTTGGAAAAATTATCAAGGTCACTCAATATAGAATAAAAAGTTTCAAGAATTTAAATTCCTAGTCAGGACCTTCACACATCCTAAATCTGCAAAATGATCATCAAACCATTTTCCTTGGACCAAGGGTAGAAGATGAACAAAATGAAGAGGTTCCTCCTTTTTATGTGATTCTAAATATTCATGATATGAATTTACACAATGCCATGTTAGACTGAGGTGCTTCCCACAACCTTATGCCTAAAGTAATCATGGAGATGATGGGTTTAGAAGTCACTAGACCTTACAAAGTTTTTTTTTCTTTTCACTCCAAGAGAGTTCAATGCATAGGTCTTATTAAAGATGTTTTTTTTGGCGTAACACAAGTACCTTCTAAGAAAATGATGATGGAAATACTAGTATTTGACATTCCTCCAAATTTTGGTATGATTTTATCTATATCTTAAACAACCAAAATTAAAGAGACTATGCAGATGGATATGACATATGCCACCATTCCTCTTTTTTGGTGAGAAAATAAGGTTGTATAGGGAAATTAGGATGGCCTACATGGTGAGTAGTAAGGGTAAGCCTCAAAAGTTTCCAATTTATGTTGTTGAAACTTAATTTGGATCCTCAATTTTATTCAACGAACTCACTAATGAATCAAAAATTGAAGGAAAAATAGAAAATCAGCAAGAAAGAAAATCAGGGATGTGTTTAGGAAAAAGGAGAAGGCTGGTAGCTTTTACACTTTGATGGCTCTATTGGAAGAGAGGGGGTTGGAGTAGGCATATTGATAACTACTACTGATTATGTAAGTAAGTTTTACTCTTTTAAACATAACTTTGATTGCACAAATAATATGGAAGAATATGAATCATTGTTTTTAGATTTAGAAATTTTGAAAAAACTAGGTGCCAAAAATATATCAGTATGTGGTGATTCAAAGTTAGTGATTAAATAATTTGAAGAGTCATACAAAACCAAATATGTAAGAATGAGGGCATACAGAAATTTGATCATGGAGATGCTTGAAAATTTTCAAGAATATGCTTTCATTGTGTAAACTAGAGAACAAAATTCAGTAGATGGTTCTTTAGCTATCTTTGCAAGTTTATTTGTCATCCCTACAGATAATAATGATAAGTATGAGGTTGAGGCCATACATAGGCCAACAATCCATGAAAATATCATTCACTAGAAAGTGTTTGAGAATGATCAGCAAGTCTGAAATTTCCTTGAATTGAAGGAGGAGTTTGAGAGCATCCAAGTGGATTAGAATTTTTTTTTTGTTGAAACCAAGGTCAATCCTGAAGTATTGCAGCTGAAAAAAATTTATACCAAAAGGCCATATTCCCCTTGAAATATAGTAATTCTAAAGTTGTGAGATTTTGGTTTAAAGTCTAAGAAAACTAGAGATAACCCCAAACCTACTTTTAAACTCTAGGATCTAGCCTTCCTAGGGTTCAGAGAGGGCTCTCTCTGTAAAATTTAACTTTGTTTTGATTATAAAATATTAGGCTACTTATGATTGTGCAATTTGGTTTTGATTTCATTTGAATTGGTGGGAAAAATCACTTAATGAGATGAATAGTGGGAAATATGTTTGTCCATTGGGCTAAGGAGTCAAAAGTCAAGCAAACAAGACCATGATCAAGGTCAAAAAGTCAAATGTTTTTAGGGAAAGATAGATAAGTCTTTGAAGATCTTGGAATGATGTTTTGGTGAAGTTGTTTGATCGGGATAAACAACAATGAAGGGCTCTTTGATCTAGAAAAAAGGAGTAGATAGAGGTCAAATGAAAGAGGGAGAAATTAAGGGTTCCCTACTCTAGAAATCAACAGAAAACATAGAAATGATAAACAATAAATACAGGGCGCATTTAAAAAATCCTGAAATAATACTACTATTTATTCATTCAAATTTAGAACACGTAATGGATGCACGAAAACATGAGAAGATAAACAATGACAAGTAGAAAGTACTTCACTTCAATGGCTCATCACATGAATCCTTAAATATGATTCTAGTTGATTTGATCCAGTCTCTTACTCGAAATTTGCAAAAAAAGCTTCCAAGTTCGACAAAAATGACTAGAAATCTTCACCAATTTATTCCACAATATTACTTCAAAGTGTGAAGTATTTATACAAAATTGTTTACAAAATATCCTATAATGCTTCTAGGAATTATCTAAGGGAAAATAAAATATCTTTACAACAATATAGAGATAATTGCTTAACAAATCAACAAGGTGTTCTATTTATTCAAATAAAATTGAAAACTGTTTGTGGATTAGGTGCAGTTGGCTGCCTTGGTGTCCTCTTTACTGGCCAACATATTTCAAATTTGTTTTAAAACATTATCTCTTTATCTGATACTATTTAACTCTAATTTATCTTTATCCTCTAATACTCTTTAACTCATATACTCTTTAACCTCTGTAAAAACAACCTTTTGGCTCTAATAAATTCTGTTTTGACTAAAAAATCAGCAAACTGTTTTTTGTCTTTCTCTTTGCAATTTGACTTTTACAACAAGTTAGTGAGTGATTTCCAAGCTTCATCATTAGGAATTTGTATCCTTTTTAGCCTCATGAAATTTTCATCTGCCTCAGTATATCTAGAAAATGTTGGTTTTATGACAAATAAATGTCTTATGTCATGCTGTAGATAAAATAAATCTTCAAAACTTCAGAGTAAGACCTTCCTTATTGGAATGCCTTATCCACTTGCTCCTTTGCATACTCTCTGAATTTCTTATTGTAATCTTCCCATGGCATAAGTTTTTCATTAAGGACCGAAATGTTAGGAAAACTTCATTACCTCAAATTTTCAAATTTAACCATGAGCTTGGTTATCAGTATGTTCATATTTTCACATTTCTCTTCAACTCGTTTCATCAGATTCTTTTTTGAAATGACTTTCCTTATTTCAAAGATTGTCTCTATAGTATCAGTGATTTGTATTTCTTCCAATTCCTCCATTTTTTATTGTTGAGAAACTTTATCAACTCTATGGCTTGCTCACGTTTTTTGCCTACCTCATTTTGTTTTCTCTGAATCTTTGCATGTGCTGCCTTCAGTAAATCCCTCTATTCACATATTACCTAGATTGAGGGCCACACATCATTGATGGCTTCAATTATTTTGTTCCATAATTTTTTTTTCACATATGATATTGGCTCCTTCAAGGTTAAATATTTTTTAAGTTTTTCCAGTTCTTCATTTAACCTATTATCTCTTTGCTAATGAGTTTTAGCATTTATTTGAGCTAAATTATTTGTATCCTCAAGGTTGTCTATCACTTTTTTCAATCTGTTAATATCACTTGTTTGAAGTGACATTTATTCCATGGATTTTACTAGGTTACTAGCCTCATCTGTGGGTTGCACTGTTGATTTAGAAGATTCTGTGGCTGAAGTTGAAGATCATGTCACTGGCACTGTAGTAGCCAGTGGTTATTTTGGTGCTAACACTTTTTCCAGAGTTGAAGGCACAATAGTTGTAACCATGGGAATTATTGTAGGAGTTTCCCGAGCTTTAGTAGTTTCTCTTTCATGGACAAGCTTGTCCATTTTCATCTCCATTTCTTTGATCTGTCCTGTTAACTGAAAAATTAAGTTCATCATATCATCCCTCTGAGTTTTCTCTTGTCTTATTTCTCTGGCCTGTGGATGTTGATTTTTTGGAAACTTAAGTTTTTTCCACAATGCTGCAATGTCCTCATTCTTATTCATCACTACCTGTTTTGCTCCTTTAACATTTGTAGGATCATATCCTATTTGGAGAACCAACTCTTCTAAACACTTAATCCTTAGGTCTTTAGTATATGATGAGAATTTTTCAACCTTCATTTGACCCCTCATGTTTATTACTGTATTTTGAAGCTTGTTGATACTCATAGACTTAGTAGTTATAGTAGAATATAACATCTTTGAGCTCTGCCTATGAAACTCAATCTTATTTAGTGCATGAAGTCTTTCTATTGGCACTTCTAGACGAATTTTCTTATAGTGTGCAACTGTATTAGGATTCTTGACTATTGGTTGTAACACTGACATAATCAACTTTTCATTTGGATAGTCAAAATTTGATCAAAGTGTGTTTTGAACACTCGGTGTTTGCTTAAAATATTGAGAGTAAATCTCATTTTTTATCTCTTCATTCTCTGTTTTAATTTGTTTATAATTTTCCCTGATATTAAGATCTTTTTCATCTGCTGCTTTTGAGGAGGATGCTTCTATATTCTGTTGTTTCTCTGTTATCTGTGTATTTGAATTACCAAGATTCCCTTCATTCAAATTCTCTATAACTAGCTCATTTGTGATGACTGTAGCAACATCTGTATTTGTTACTTGGACATCTGTGTCTTCAACTTTAATAGTAATTTTTCCTTTATCCAATGAGTTGAATTTAGGCTTTTTATTGTATCTAATTTTAAACCTTGTTTCAGTTGTGATTTTAGCAGTGTATGTTCCTTCTTCTTTGACTCTTTTGCTGGCTTTTTCTCCTTGATTAGCATTTTGTAAGGTGTGACTAGTATCACCCTGTCTAACTGCATCTACCAAAGTGTTTTCTAGCCACTCAGTTTGATTGACATACTTCTCAATCTCTAGTTTTTCTCATGAATGTAGAATGTTAGAAACTCTCTTCAAATATGTAATCTAGTAAATGTTTTGTTGCTTCTGTCTCTGCATCTCTTTGATTACAAATAAATGACCCTTCCTGATTCTTTAACTTAAACTGGGTCTTCTTCTTAGCTGCTAGGAAGTTAATAGAATCTTAATTTAGGATTTTCCTGATATACTCCAAGGCGAAGATTTTCATTGGTACATATTTAGGTAGTTTTTAGGGCAATAGATTAGACCCAAAAAATTTGATTTCAATATGTTTTTCATATAAGTACCAATCACTAGTTCTAGTGTGCTCAAATAGCTATAGAATTTTCTTCATTTCTCACTGATCCTTGACAGTTCTGTGTTGGTCAACATATTGATCAATGGATGGATAAAATTATCTGTAAAATCTGCAAAAGTGAATTCTAAGGAATCTTTTCTGATCAATGAAGTCCAAAATATGACCGAAAGTGGATTTTATTCTATATCAAGATTCTGGAGAGTTATAGGAAACTTGTTTGCTTGAAAATATAAAAACATATGGAAGAGAAAAGATGTGTATCTAAACACTCCTTCAGTTGGAAATTTAACCAGCTGATCATGGATATTGTCAGAAATGTACTCAACATAATTTAAGATGACAGAAGGAGGCTGTCCTGGGGTAAAAGTAGATAGGAAATGTAGAATTTATTCATCAATATGATCATCTGTAAAGTATCCTAGGATAAATGACAACCTAGAAATGACATGCCTAGACCCTTCTAGAAATTTTGAAGTAGAATATGGAGGTTTTATTTATGGAATTTCAACATGTAAAGGCATGAACACTTGAAAAATATGAAGCCTTTTGGGAAAATCAAGACCAATTTATAACTTTGTGAGTGCCTCTATTGACAAAGGAACTGATTTGGGATCATGTTTGAGTTGCAACATATGGTTTATGGACTCAACAATAATTGTAAATATTACTTCTTTGTTTTCATTCACTCTTTCTCTTTGTTTAGGTAAATAATAACTCTGACACAACCTAATAACCTCTGGGCATTGATAAGTGACTGGAACAACATATTTGGGAAGGTTTGATTCCCAAATTTGGACTTCTTCAACCTGATCTAAGGACTTTTCATAGCTCCAGCAGTGGAGGTCTAATATATTAAATTCAACAACTAGATCTGCTATTTTGTAGTTTACATCTGCTAAAGGGATGTGCTCAATGTCTACAACAGGATTTTGTAGAGGATTCGCAATGATGGCAGTCTTGGAGGACATAGCTGGAGTGGATTTTTGCATTTTTAGGCTTTTAAGATTAGTGAAACTCTATTTTTTAGACTTTATGGTTTCTTCTATAAGAATAAATCGTTTACAGAAGTATTCTTGACTTTGACAGAGGTTCTTGGATAAAAATGGATACAGCTTCTCTCTTTCTAGAGTTTCAACCTTCAATTTTGGATTTCAAATGTATTTTAGATTCTTACTAGTTATGAAATAAGAAACAGGGGTTTCTTAGGCTTTTTCAATGAATATTGGACTAAACATTGCTTCAAAGTGGGCGTTGAGGATTTGGTTACCCACAGAGGATTTTTAGACTTGATTATAGTTTTATATAGTCCGCAAAAGCTACAATAAACTCAAGTTCTCCTTTTAAAACTGAACACAATATAAAATAGGGTTTTATTGAAATTTTGACAGGGTTTTGACTCTTTTTGGGCCTTTTTGGATAACTAGAAGCTTTTTTTGGAAAAAATAGGCTTTTAGTGTATTCAATTTCTTTAGCAAATTCCTTTTTTGAATGATACAAGTATGTTTTTCTCACAAAATACATGTTTACGCAAGTATGGGTCTTTGGAAATATGTTTTGAGGCATTGTAACTGGTATCTGGTATCCTTTCAGGTCTCTTGAAGCAATTTGAGTCTTTCAGCAATCTTCAACAACAAATGCGAGATTTTTTCACTAGTTCTGAGTATAAATCAAAGCACAGGCTTCGTTTTCAATAGGGAGGACAAATACTATGAGATAATGCAGAAAAAGGGATTAATTGTGCGATTTCAGAGTTTATTTGGCAATTTAGTTTTAAATTGGCCTAAAATTAATGTCAATGACATCAAACGATGGGAAAATTTTGGGTTTCAAAGGCGAAAAACCATAGGCGGATATCGCATTGGTTTTGGGTGGTAAACGGTTTTAGTTGGATCGGATGCGATCCAATAGAACTAGGCCACGTGGAGGAGAGAGGAAAGGCTAAAACAACCCATTTTGCATGGAAAGGAAATGTGTTAAGATCACACAACTAAAAATGCGATATGGCATTTCAATCATTGGATTTGGGAGGGTCAATGTGAACGATTCTGATTTGATGTGAAGGTGCTCGACATACAGAGGTGGGGTTTGGGGTTTTGTTAATGTGGCGGGATAAGTTTGAACTTTATAAATATATTATATTTATAATGTAAAGACTTTATATTATGTGATTGGTCGGGGTTAAATATTTTTATGTTTTTAATTAAACATTAGCAAATGTTTCAATCAATGGCGCAAGTATGATATTATATGGCATAAATTTTTTCTAACAAGTGTTTTAATACCATAAGGGCGAGATATTTATAATATTGATATGTTTAAACCTGTGGGAAAAAAGGGTAGGGATTTCTTTCACCCTATGGGATAAATAACATAGGTTTAAACTTTAAATAGTGGGGGTAGGGAATATTTATATATAAAGGAATTAATATATACGAGGGGGTTTATTATATAGGGATTTAATACTTTAGCTTAGTAGTTAATATGAAATGAAGATGTAATATATGAAATGAATAAAAATACATAATTTTAAGACTAAGTAAAGTGTAAAAATAGGCATGTAAGCATAGTTTGTCCCATTTTGATTTTTTACACATAGACTTAGGATAAAATTCATTTTGTAGGTTTTTTGAGTGTTTTTGAATGACAATAAAATTAATCAAAGAGGGGTTTTACTTTTCACTAAGAAAAAAAGGTGTTTTACTTGGGAAAAGGGATCATAGTTTTGGAAAAGGGTGGATATGATGATGCAATGGGTTCTATGTAGGGAATCCAATATTTTTAACCAATCAGTTATCAAGCCTTGGGTCTGGTCCCAACAGAAGTCAGAGAAATGCTCTAAGATCTTTAACTGAAGGTTTAGAATACTAGATCATTGCGGGGAAGGGGAAATTAGTAATTTTTTCCCTATGATGCTTTATTACATGTCTTGCACAACTGTTTTGTACCTACCCATCATTATTGTAACATTTTTTACTTCATTTTCATGGGTGCATTTTAGCTTGCAATTCTAAATCCATTTTTATTTCAAAGCATAAATCTATCTAGTTCTAACCTTATTTCATCCAAGGGCTGAGATTAAACTATTGAGATCCTCATTTATTCTCTAACTATCTACTGATTTGTCAAGTTTAAATTGTTTGACATATCTTTATTCTCTATCTAAAACATGAAATTCAAAACATGAAAAGTTAATATTAAACTATTTAACTGATCATGGATTATGGAATTTATTGGCAATCTGCACATAATCATTATTCTTGTAGTAAAAGTAAATTGTAGTGGCATTTTTACTTGCTCACTTTCAAGTCTTATTTTTATCTCTTTTTCTTTTGGGGTCTATTTTTTTCTAAGTCCTTTGATATTTCTTTTAGGACTTTTACCCTCTTTTTATCATTTTTAATTTTTATTTTTCAAATATGGGAAAAAAATTGCAGAAAGTAAGGTATGTACATATTTAAAAGACTATAAAATTCAATTCAAAAAATATGAATCCTATTATTATAGGACCCTAACAGTGGTTCCACATGGAGATGGAATTTCCTGGTGGAATGTTAAGAACTTTATGACTAGTAGCCTTTGAATTTTGACTGTGATGGCCTTGTAAGTATCTTCTGAGCTCTGCAATTATTCATATTTATGATATTTTACCTCTCAAAGCTTAGGGCCTTCTCTCCGGGCTTCAAATTTGTTAATAAAACATCTAAACCAATCGAAAATATTCAATGTATATGTACACTGATTAAAGTAAATGAAACTAACTATCTGTTATCTCTAAGGAGTAGTAGTGCTTCAGGATTCTACCATTTACTGGTCCATCCAACATATTTGATCCATCAATTTCTTTAAGATATAAAGCATTGTTACCTATGTAACCATAAATAAGATAAGGTCCTTTCCATAGAAAATTAAAATTTTCATTTTTACCTTTGTCTTCTCTTCTTGAATCCCATTTTAGCACTTTCTCTCCAATGTAGAAATCATCTTCTTTACTATTTTTGTAAAAACATTTATTTATCTTATCCTGGATAACCTCAGACTTAATGTAAACCTCTTCTCTTGTTTGTTGCAAGTGAATGCTGTGATTTATCCTTCTTTGTATATCATTTGGCTCAACTTTTAATTCTTGGATAATATTCATTACCGGTACCCCTAAGGAAGATGGAAAAACAATATCCATTCCATATACAAGTTGTTAAGGAGATGTACCAATATATTTTTTGGTTGTAAGTCTATCTACCCATAAGGCATTAAATAACTTCTTGTTCCAAGTATTTTTGTTATCTTCAAGTAACTTTTTGATGATTTTTATAAGGCTCTTATTTGAAGATTCAGCTAGACCATTACCTTGTGGGTAATATGCAGTAGAATGACCTAGAGTAATGTGATATTTATGGAAAAATTCAATCATCCTTTTATATTTGAATGCAGTTGAATTGTTAGTAATTATATTTTGAAGACATCCAAATATTGAAAGTATGTTTCTTTCTAAAAAGGAGATAATGACAATGTATGTGGCTTTCCTAGAGGGTATGGCTTCAATCCACTTGGTAAAATAGTCAGTGGCTGTCAAAATCCACTTGTGTTGGGCTGATGAAGGGGGATGAATTTCTCCAATAAAGTCAAGGCCCCATTGTTGAAATGGAATTTCAGTTGAAATGGGCTTTAAGGGCAGGGGTGACAGCTTTTTCTTACCCTCAAATATTTGACACTTGTGACAAGAGGTGACATACCTCTTAACATATACAAACAAAGTAGGTCAGTAAAAACCTGCTCTTAGGATTTTATCTGCAGTAGTCTTCCAGTAGAGATGTCCTCCACAGTCACCTGCATGAAATTTTTGTAATACTTTGTCAGCTTCTTCTTTTAACAAACAATTTAACAAAACCCGACTATGATATTTCCAAAAAGGTACATTGTATAATATACAAAATCTTACTACCTTAATACAAATATGATATCTGCATACCATGTCAAGTCTGAAAATACTTCACTGATCTCTGAAGTCCCCATCTCTTCTTGATCATCTACTTGCACAATGCAATTTATGTCTAGGGCATGATAATTTGATTCAGCCATAAGTTTGGTTAAACCTTGACCTTTTATCAATTTAGTGGGTTTTATCTCTATGTCATATTCTAAAATTGTGGCAATCCACTTACCCATTCTACCATCAGGACCATCTTGAGTTAGAATGTCTTTTATTACTGCATTTGGGACATAGGCAATGTTGTGAGAATAGAGAGTGTACACTCTCAAATCTTTGATGGCCTTTACCAAAGCTAGGGCTTATTTTTCCATAATATTTTATTTCAAAGTGACATTTCTAAGTGTTTTTCTAAATAAAGCTATGGGTTGTTCATAACCCTGGTCATTTTTCTACAGTAAAACTGCAGCAATGGTGTGTTCTGAAGAAAATGAAAAAATGATGAAATCTTTTTTAAAGTCAGGACTTATAAGGATTGGAGTTTTGATTATGGCCTATTTGATATATTCAAATGATTTTTTGGCCTCAAGAGTCCATTTAAGAACTGAATATTTTTTAAGAATGCTGTTTAATTCTCTAATTATCTCAGCTAAATTGCAAATGAATCTTCTTAAAAAGTTAATTTTTCCTAGAAAGGCTTGTAACTCTCTTATGTTTTTTGGAGGGCTAATGTTAAGAATTTCTTCTATTCTTGCAGGATCTATTCTAATTCCTTCCTTAGATATTATGTGTCCTAGTAACTTACCTTCTTCTGGTCCAAATAAGGTTTTCTTAGGGTTTAATGAGATGTCAAACTTTCTGCATTTGATAAAGACTTGTCTAAGATGATCCAAGTGTTCATAAACAGTCTTAGAAAATACAGTTATGTAATCTAAGTAAATCACTAAGAATTCATGAATTTCCTTTGGAAAGGCTATATCCATAGCTCTTTGAAAGGTAGCCCCTGCATTCATTAAACGAAAAGGCATTATTACATACATAAAAGTGCCCCAAGGAGTAGTAAAAGCTATTTTGGCTTGATCCTCTGGTTGGAATAAAATTTGGTTGTATCCTGAAAATCCATCTAAAGGAGAAATCCTAAAAGAACGAACTACCCTTTGTAAAATGTGATCCATCTTTGGTAAAGGATAATTATATTTTAAGTATACCTTGTTTAGATTCCTTTAATCAACACATAATCTAATCTCTCTTGTCTTCTTTCTGGTTGGAACTAGGTTAGAAACCCAATCAGAATATCTGATTGGTGCAATTATCTATGCATTGTACATTATTTTTCATCTCTTTTTCAATAAAAGGCATCAACACAGGGTTGATCCTTCTTAAATTTTGTTTAAAAGGTTTTTGTTCTTCTTTTATAGGGATTTTTATGTTGAATTGTGTTGGTGTCATAGGATTTTAGGTCCTCATAACTCCAAGAAAAAGCATATTGGAATTTGTTAAAAAGAGAAATATATTTTTCTTTTTCTTGTTAAGGTAAGGCTTTGGAAAGTTTGATCATCTTGGGATTTAATTCTGTGCCTATGTTGCATTCCTCAATGTCAGATCTAAGTGGTTCCATTTTGGGTTTTCTAACAACATCGTTTGAGCCAAATAATCTTCTAAAGGAGTTAAACCTCTTGGTAAGAAATTATCTTTGATATTTAATATTTCAGATTCATCATCAATTATCTCATCAATTTCTACTCTCTCTAAGTTATCTATATCTGATTGACTAATATTAGTTGTTTTAGCAAACTTTACTTTAGTTACATCTATATTATTCAAATCTATTTCACTATCTAAATCCTGATCTAATGTACAATAAATGTCTATTTTATAGTTTTGAAATTCACCTTCATTATTCATAAAATGGTAAATTTGTTGGTCTTGTGAAAAAATCTGCCAATATTAGAGGTTATCTAGAATTATTGGTCTTTTTTTTACTTCTGCAATATACTTATGACTGGGCTAAAATGGTAAATTACAAGTACTAACAAAATTTTCTAAGAAATGTGCTTGTAAACTTTGCATTCTTGGTATTGAAGAGAAATTATATTCCAATAAATCATCGATCAAATATAATACAATCTCTCTATAGCAGGCTAGTCTAGGACTGCAAATAGAATATTCACCATTAACTTGTTTTACAATCAACTCTGAGTCTCCCATTATTTCTATTCTTTTGCCTCCTAAGTTATTGATTATCTGGAGTCCTAAAATGAGGGCTTCATACCGAGCCAAATTTTTGGTACATTTAAAATTCAACCTGAAAGCATGGCCTTCTACATGGTTCTTTTCAATGTTAGTTATCCAAACTCCTGCTCCTACTCCTAACTTGTTTACTGAGCCATAAAAATATAAATTCGATAAAGATTCATGAAAGATATTATCATTTTTTTGTGTTTTCTTTTTTTTCTTTTAGTTCAGTTTTTATTTCATTATTAGTTTCAAAGTTACAGAAGGTGAAAGAATCTAGATCAGTAGTTGTAGCATAAATTGGGTAATTTATTGACCTTGTTGCACTACTTACCATATATTTCATCATTTTTCCCCATAAAGCTTCTTTGGTTGACCAAATATTGATATAGTAGCATATTACATGTCCAATTGTAGAGATCTATGTAATTTTTCTCCCCATGAGAGAGATAATAACATTCCATATTTGGGTGGGATATCAACTACTACAATGTCCATTAGTATACTCTTACCTGGATATTGAACTAATTTAACACACAAATCTTTAATTAAACCTAAGGATTTACCTTTTCTTGAATCAAATGAAAATAAATCTTTGTAAGGCCTTGTAATGTCTAAATTCAGAGTTTCCATTACTACCTTAGGCATTAGATTGTGTGAAGCTCCTGAATCTAACATTGCATTGTGTAAAATTTGGTCATGTACATTTAAAATGATGTAAAATGGAGGAACTTCTCCATCTTGATGCTTTCCATTAACATCAGGGCCAAAAATCAACTTTGGTTGATCATCATTTAAGTTTACAAAGTCTTCTCCATCATTCATGTTTAATGTTTCAGTAATTGTTGTTTTATACAAATCATGTTTTACTAATTCTGTCAAAGGAATTGGTATTTTTAACTTTGCAAGTTTAGTTTGTATATTGAATGAATGTTGTGATTTACTTATTTGAATTAACTCTTCCTTAGTAACTATAGTTTGCATGGGTTTATCTTGTTTTTCTGTAGTTATGTTTTCATTTTCTGTTTGAGTTTCTTGTGTCATATTGATCCTAGTTTTCTTTTCAGGAATGGTTTGAGAAGAAGTAGATGTTTTTTTAGATTTTGAGTTGTCAGAAGCTATTTTTTTCAGTGGAAGCTTTTGGATCTACTGATTTTGGATCAACAGTGGATGTTTTCGACTCTAAGTTTGTTGTTTTAGCAGAATTAATTGTTTTAACAGCAGTAGATTTTTGTGGATCTTTTTTTGTTTGATCAACTTCATCTGTTACGTCAAAAATCTTTGGACTTGGTGAAATTTTAGAGATGGAAAATTTTTGGGAAGAACTAGAGTTTTTCTTAGTTTCCCTAGGGAGAATTTGCAAAACTTTTGTAGTTGGGGCTTCTACTATTTTCTTATTTTTAGTTTCAGAAGATTTCTTAGTAGAAGGTTCAATTTTTTTCTTACTTATAAGGTTGTATTTATTATGTACTTCGTTTATAGGAAAATCATAACCTTGTTTTTAGTCAAATGATTCACCTAAATCTAATTGAAGTTGTTGCATTTCAAATAACTCTTGCACTTCTTGAGTGAGAGGGATAGTTTTATCTTCATTTATACCCATTAGGTTTATGGTACCTTCATCATATACATTGTTTTGAGAACTTTCATCATAGTTCTCCTGAAATGGGGGTCTTATTGTTTGATCTGGAGCTGATTCTTTTGATTTTCCTGAATTTATATTTTTCCTAAAATTGGGATTTCTGATTTGTGGTTGATTATCCCATTGAGGTCTTCTTTCTATGTTGTCTAATCTATCCATCATTCTCTCTAAAGTTTTAGCTAAGTGATCTATCTTTCCATCTGAAATAGAAGCTTCTTCTTTCATGGTTAATCTCCTCTCATTCCTCAATCTAGTTATTATATCTAAAATATTTACTTCTACACCTACAACATCTGTTTGCATTATTTCTAATGTTTCAACATTTCTTTCCCTCAACTGATAAGCCATGTCTATGTCAAATCCATCAGGGAATTTGAGTAGGACAGTGTCAGGATTGGGTTTAAGATTGGCTGGGATTGAGTTTTAAACACTGTTATATCTACTGCAGTAGTCTTGGACTGATTCATTAGGAGGGATTTTCATTGCATCAAATTTAGAAAGTATTTGGAGTGGAGTTTTCTTCTTTTTGCATTTATTTAAAAATACTCTATGAAAAATTTCTAAGTTAGCTATACTACTAGTAGTAAGACCTTTAAACCATTTTTTTACTTCCCCTATTAGTGTTTGTGCAAACAATCTCATTTGTACATCAGAATCATATATTTCATGGAGTTCAAAGTAATTTGTAATTTTATTTATGTGCTACTGTGTAGTGTACTGTGTAGTAGCATCAAATTGTGGTATCTTACTTTTGTAATCCCGAGGCATGTCATGCAACTGTCCTGGAAGAACTAGGGGAGCATACCTAGTAGCCATAGCTTGAATTTTAGCGTGGCTAGGAGGTAGATTAGAAGTGATTGGGGCTGAACTAGTAGTACTATCTGATGTATTAATAGAAGTAACTGATGAAACTGGAATATAGAATGGTGAACTAGTAGGAAATGAGAATGATGTGTTTGAAATAGTAGAAGGTAAACTAGTTGATTATGGAAATAGTATTCTAGGTTGTAAGGGTTGTCTACGGATAAATGGATCTATAGATTAAATGGTAGCTGAAACTATAGATGATGTAGTGGTATCTAAATGAGAAATAGAGGGTTTAGATGTGTAAGCTAACAATTGAGCTAATTCAATAGATTCATCAATTTATTTAAGAATAGTAGAATTTATCTCTTCAAATTTATCCTGATTTTTAACTTTCTTTAATTCAGAATCTACTGCAATATTTTCCTGTTTTTCTTCCAAAAAGAAAATAAAAGCAGGGTCTATAAAAACAATACTTAAATTACTTTCAGATTTTCTCCTGAATAAAGAATGTTCAAATTTCAAATCAAACTGTATATCTTGTAAACTTACTAACTCTTGTGGTAATATATTGGCTCCGATTAATGAAAATTTAGCATCTAAATCTTCTATCTATTTATTATTTTTTAGAATTTTGTCTAGATTATCTACTATAATAGCAGGTTTAGGATCCGGTTTAGACCTGGTATAGTAAATTTTTCTAGGAGCCAGAATTACAGTTTTTTATAAAATTATACTCACAATTCTTAAAACAGTCTTAAAGGAAAAAAGATAATGAAAAAGATTTCCTTAAGACCTATTTTAAGACTGAGGATTGGTTAGTTCCCCAACATGCTCACCAGTATGTTATCACACTAGTAATTCTAATGTTGTGAGATTTTGGTTTAAAGTCTAAGAACACTAGAGGTAACCACAAACCTACTTTTAAACTCTAGGATCTAGCCTTCCTAGGGTTCAGAGAGCGCTCTCTCTGTAAAATTTAACTTTTTTATTATTATAAAATATTAGGCTAGCTATGATTGTGCAATTTTGTTTTGATTTGGTTTGGTTTGGTGGGAAAAATCACTTAATGAGATGGATAGTGGGAAATATGTTTGTCCATTGGGCTAATGAGAAAAAATTCAAGCAAACAGAACTAGCATCAAGGTAAAAAATTCAAATGTTTTAGGGCAAGATAGATAAGTCTTTGAAGATATTGGAATGTTGTTTTGGTGAAGTGGTTTGATCGGGATAAAGAGCAGTGAAGGGTTCTTTCATTCGGAAAAAGGAAGGAGTAGATAGAGGTCAAATGAAAGAGGGAGAAATTAAGGGTTCCCTACTCTGGAAATCAACAAAAAACATAGAAACGATAAATAGTAAAGAGAGGGTGCTTTTAACAAATCCTGAAATAATACTCCTATTTATTCATTCAAATTTAGAACACATAATGGATGCATAAAAACATGAGAAGAAAAACAATGACAAGTAGAAAGTACTTCACTTCAATAGCTCATCACATGAATCCTGAAATATGATGCTAGTTGATTTTATCCAGTCTGCTACTCAAAATTTGCAACAAAAAGCTTCCAAGTTCAACAAAAATGACTATAGAAATATTCAACAATTTATTCCACAATATTACTTCAAAGTGTGAAGTATTTATAAAAAATTGTTTACAAAATATCCTAGAATGCTTCTAGGAATTATCTGAGGGAAAGTAAAATACCTTTACAACAAAATAGAGACAACTGCTTAACAAATCAACAAGCTATCTTATTTATTCAAATAAAATAGAAAAATATTTGTGGATTAGGTGCAGCTGGCTACCTTGGTCTCCTCTTTGCTAGCCAAGATATTTCAAATCCATTTTGAAATATTATCTCTTTATATTATACTCTTTAACTCTGATTTATATTTATCCTCTAATACTCTTTAACTTGGATACTCTTTAACCTTTGTAAAAACTTCCTTTCTACTGTAATAAATTATGTTTTGACTGAAAAATAAAGAAAACAATTTATTGTATCTCTCTCTACAATTTCACTCTTACAACAATTTAGTGAGTGATTAGGAGTTGATAAATTTTTTTAACAATTTTTGCATTTCTTCCAATTCCTGCCTGTTTTTATTGTTAAAAAACTCTATCAACTCTATGGCTTGCTCAGGTTTGTTACCTAGCTCATATTTTGTTTTCTGGATCTCTGCATGTGCTACCTTCAGTAAATCCCTCTTTTCATATATTACCTGGATTGAGGGCCACACATCATTGATGACTTCAATTATTTTGTTCCATAATTGGTTTTTCACATATGATATTGGCTCCTTCAAGGTTAAATCTTTTTGTAGTTTTTTCAGTTCTTCATTTAACCTATTAGCTCTTTGCTCATGAGTTTTAGCATTTATTTGAGTTAACTTCTTTGTATCCTCAATGTTTTCTATCACTTTTTTAAAATTTTTAATCTCACTTGTTTGAAGTGACATTTCTTCCATGGCTTTTACTAGTTTACTAGCCTCATCTGTGGGTTGCACTATTGATGTAGAAGATTATGTGGCTGAAGTTGTAAATGATATCACTGGAACTACAGTAGCTAGTGGTTCTTTTGGTGCCAACTCTTCTTCTAGAGTTGAAGGCACAACAATATTAACCATGGGAATTAATGTAGGAGTTTCATGAGCTTTAGGAGTTTCTATTTCATGGACAATCTTGTCCATTTGAGTCTCCATTTATTTGATCTATCATGTTAACTGAAAAATTAAGTTCATCATATCATCCCTCTAAGTTTTCTCTTGTACTATTTCTCTTGCCTATGGATGTTCATTTGGTGGCAACTTAAGCTTTTTCCTCAATGCTGCAATGTCATCATTCTTCTTCTTCATTAAGTGTTCTGCTGCTTTAACATTTGCAGGATCATATCCTATTTGGAGAACCAACTCTTCTAAAGAATTAATCCTTAGGTCTTTAGCATATGATGAGGCTTTTTCAACCTTCATTTGATCCCTCATGTTTATGATTGTATTTCGAAGCTTGTTGATACTCATAGCCTTGGTAGTTATAATAGAATATAGTATCTCTGAACTCTACCTATGAAACTCAATCTTATCTAGTGCATGAATTCTTTCTGTTGGCACTTCTAGATCAATTTTCTTATAGTCTGCAACTGTCTTAGGAATCTTGACTATTGGCTGTAACACTGACATAATCAACTTTTTATTTGAATAGTCAAAAGCTGATAAAATTATGTTTTGAACACTTGGTGTTTGCTTCAAATATTGAGAGTAAATCTCTTTTTTGTCTCTTCATTCTTTGTTTTAATCTGTTTATACTTTTCTCTGATACCAAGATCTTTTTCCTTTGCTGTCTTTGAGGAGGATGCTTCTATATTATGTTGTTTCTCTATCATTTGTGTATTTGAATTATCAGGGTTCCCTTCATTCAAATTATTTGTAACTGGCTCATTTGTAATGACTATAGGAGCATCTGTATTTGTTACTGGGACATCTGTGTCTTCAAATTCAATAGTCACTTTTCCTTTATCAACTGAATTGACTTTAGGCTTTTTATTGTATCTAATTTTAAACCTTGTTTCAATTGTGGTTTCAACAGTGTATGTTCCTTATTCTCTAACTCTTTCGGTGTCTTTTTCTCCTGGATTAGCATTTTGTAAGGTGTGACTAGTATCACCCTGTCTAAATGCATCTACCAAATTATTTTCTAGCCACTCATTTTGATTGACATACTTCTTAACCTATGGTTTTTTCTCATGAATGTAGGGTGTTAGTTTGCACTTAACTCTCATTTTACTTAGTATTCCTTTTGGATCATAGTTCCATGACAAACCCTCTTCAAATATGTACTCTAGCAAGTGTTTGGATGCTTCTGTATCTACATCTCTTTGATTACAAATAAATGGCCCCACCCGATTCTTTAACTTAAACTAGGTCTTCTTCTTAGCTGCTAGGAAGTTAATAGAATCATAATTTAAGATTTTCCTGATATACTCTAGGGAAAATATTCTCATTGGTACATATTTAGGTAGTTTGTAGGGAAAAATATTAGACCCAAAAACTATGATTTTAGTATGTTTTTCATATAACTAACAATCAAAAGTTCTAGTGTGCTCTAATAGCTATAGAATTTTCTTAATTTCATCACTGATCCTTGGTTGTTCTGTGTTGGTCAACATATTGATCAATGGATGGACAAAATTATATGTAAGCTCTATAAAAGTGAATTCTGAGAACTCTTTTGTTGTGAAAGCAACTCCAAAAATAGAAGAAAAGAGATATCAATTCCTTAGAAATAAGCCACTTTGAGGGGGAAACCTCCAATACATTACATGAATGAACAATTCTTGGATGATACAAATGAAAAAACCTCTCTATATATAGGAGTCCATGGGGCCACAATGTAATCCTAGCCGACCTAACAATAATAATGTAAGGGCACAATAATAACAATATGGGGGTTACATGGGTACAACAATAACAATAAGGGGGGCTAAAATAACATAATAAGGGAATACACTATTAATATAGGCACTTAACATGCCCCTCTCCTTCAAACAATTGTTTTCCTCAATGCTTAATTATTTCTTTATGCTTTTGTATAAAATTCTCATCCTCCCATGTGGAATATTCTACAGGAAAGTTCTTCCACTCATTGAGATACTCTGAAATTAATCATACTTGTCGAGTTCTTGTTTATGTGATTGCTTTAGAAATTCTTTTGATGTGATTTTGATCTTTCTGTTGTTTCATTAGATTTTGCACCAAATTTAGGTTATCCTTTCAGAGTTGGAGAACTTGTTTTTGATGCTCGATGTGATCTTCCACTAATTTATCATCCATATTAGCTATTATTTGATGCTTCAAACCATCCAACTTGGCCTGCATTTCTGATTTTAAACCATCTATTTCATCTTTGGTTGCTCTTCATAAGATCGAAATTTGTTGCACTTGGTACCGTAATTTTGATATCTCATACTGCAATTCTTCCTCTTCATGCGTCATAGTATAGCTTTTTGAGGGCTTAATGGGTATGGAATTATTTTTTGGAGGCATTATATAACCCAATACTAATAAAAAATTCTAAAATATGCCATTGGAATCACTTCAAACTACTTTTTGAAACAAACGTTATGAAATTTTAAAAACCAAATACACACCTTTTTCTTGCTTTTAAGGAGCTCGATAATGAAACTGAATTATCTTTGTGAATTCAGATCTTCAATATATCAAATTTGGTACTGAGGTAGGCCTCTACATCCTCTTTCAAATTCCATAGGTCTGAATTGATTTGGATTCTTCAAGACAAATTTATTTCTAATATCCCACAATGACCTAATTATGGACTAGTTCAGTAGAGCGAACTTGTATGGCTTGCCACGTGTCACTATTAGCTCCTTTGTCTCTGAAATTTATAGACAAGAAGCTATATTCCATGTAATTCTAGTCACTTTTTACATAATTCCAATCCGATGCTCAGAGAAGTAGTTATGAAGCTTTTCCCATAACCACCTCTTTGAGATGAAATTCGAGAGCCTAAAAAAGGCCTAACTTCCATAGATCATATCTCCAAAAATATTATGAAACATGCTCTAAAGTTTTGCGATGATGTTACTTAGGATTTATTCTTCGCACTCTAAAAATTTCAGCTTCTGAACCTTCATAGAAAATAAGGTATAGCTAAATTCGGGAGCCTACAAAAATACCTAACTTCCACGAATCCCTTATCCTTGAAAATGTCATAAACGAAGCTGCGAAATTTTATGGAAATGTTTCTCGGAATTTCGAAACGGACTCTAAATATTTCAGCTTCGAACCATTGTAGAAACAAATTTATGAAAAAATTCCATGATTACCGGTTTCAGGCCGGCGAAAACCCTAGAATCCAAAGCTGCGATACCAAATGTTGTGAAACCGGCTCAAAAAATAGAAGAAAAGAGATATCAACACCTTAGAAATAAGCCACTTCGAGGGGGAAACCTCTAATACATTACATGAATGAAAAATTCTTGGATGATACAAATGAAAAAACCTCCTTTCTATATATAGGAGTCCATGGGGCCACAATGTAATCCTAGCCGACCTAACAATAATAATGTAAGGGAACAATAATAACAATATGGGGGTTACAGGGGTACAACAATAACAATAAGGGGGGCTAAACTAACATAATAAGGGAATACACTATTAATATAGGGACTTAAGATTTTCCTGATATACTCCAAGGCAAAGGTTCTCAGTGGTACATATTTAGGTAGTTTGTAGGGCAACAGATTAGACCCAAAAACTCTTATTTTTGTATGTTTTTCATATAAGTACGAATCAACAGTTCTAGTGTGCTCTGATAGCTATAGAATTTTCTTCATTTCATCAATGATCCTTGGTTGTTTTGTCTTGGTCAGCATATTGATCAAAGGATGGACAAAATTATCTATAAGCTCTGCAAAAATGAATTCTGAGGACTCTTTTCTGATCAATGAAGTCAAAAATATGACTGAAAGTGGATTTTCTTCTATATCAAGCTTCATGAGAGTTATAGCAAACTTGTCTGCCTGAAAATATCAAAACATATGGAAGAGAAAAGATGTGTATTTAAACACTCCTTCAGTTGGTAATTTAACCAGCTGATCGTGGATATTGTCAGCAATGTACTCATCATAATTGAAGATGACATAAGGAGACTGTCATGGGGTAAAAGTAAATAGGAAACCTAGGATTGATTCATCAGTATGCTCATCTGTAAAGTATCCTAGGATAAATGACAACATGGAAATGACATGCCTGGACCCTTTGGGAAATTTTGAAGTAGAATATGGAGGGTTGATTTGTGTAATTTCAACATGTAAAGCCATGAAAACTTGAAAAATATAAAACCTTTTGGGAAAATCACGACCAATGTACAAATTTGTAAGTGCATCTATTGAAAAAGGAACTGCTTTGGGATCATTTTTGAGTTGTAACATCTAGTTTATGGACTCACTAGTAATTGTATAAAATAATTCTTTATTTTAATTCACGATTGCTCTGTGTTTAGGTAAATAATAACTATGACACAATGTAATAACCTCTAGGCATTGATAAGTGACTAGAACAACATATTTGGGAAGGTTTGATTCCCAAATTTGGACTTATTCAACCTGATTTAAGGACTTTTCATAGCTCCAGCAGTGGAGGTCTAATAAATTAAATTCAACTACTGGATCTGCTATTTTGTAGTCTACATCTGCTAAAGGATGTTCTCAATGTCTACAACAGGAGTTTCTAGAGGATTCATAATGATGGCAGTCATGGAGGACATAGCTGGAGTGGATTTTCGCATTTTTAGGCTTTTAAGATTACTGAAACTCTATTTTTTAGACTTTATGGTTTCTTCTGTAATATTAAATAGTTTACAGAAGTATTCTTGACTTTGACAGAGGTTCTTAGATAAAAATGGATACAAATTGGCTCTTTGTTGAGTTTTAACCTTCAATTTTGGATTTAAGATGTATTTAAAACTCTTACTAGTTATGAAATAAGAAACAGGGGTTTCTTAGGCATTTTTCAATGGATATTGGACTAAAAATTGCTTTTAATTGGGAATTGAGGATTTGGTTACCTGCAGAGGATTTCTGGGCTTGATTAGAGTTTTATATAGTCTGCAAAAACTATAATAAACTCAAATTTTCCTTTTAAAACTGAACGCAATATAAAACAGGGTTTTATCGAAATTTTGACAGGGTTTTGACTCTTTTTGGGCCTTTTTGGGCCTTTTTGGGTAACTAAAAGCTTTTTTTGGAGAAATTAGGCTTTTAGTGTATTCTATTTCTTTAGCAAATTCCTTTTCAGAATGATACAGGCTTGTTTTTCTCGACAAATACCTATTTATGAAGGTATGGGTCTTTGGAAATATGTTCTGAGGCGTTTGAACTAGTATATGGTATCTTTTTAGGTCTCTGGAAGCAATTTGAGTCTTTCAGAAATATTCAATAGAAAATGCGGGCTTTTTACACTAGTTCTAAGTATAAATCAAAGCACAAGCTTTGTTTTCAATGGGGAGGACAAATACAGTGAGATAATGTAGAAAAAGGGATTAATGGTGAGATTTCAGAGTTTATTTGGCAATTTAGGCTTAAATTTGCCTGCAATTAATGTCAATCACATTAGACAATGGGCAGTTTTGGGTTTCAAAGGTGAAAAACCATAGGCGATTATTGCATCGGTTTTGGGTGGTAAATGGTTTTAGTTGGATCAGATGCATCCAATATAATTGGGCCACATGGAGGAGAGAGGAAAGGGCGAAACAACCCATTTTGCATGGAAAGGAAATGTGTTAAGATCACGCAACTAAAAAATGTGATATGGAATTTCAATCGTTGGATTTGGGAGGGTCAATGCGAATGATTTTGATTTGTTGTGAAGGTGCTTGGCATTCAGAGGTGGGGTCTGGGGTTTTGTCAATGCGGCGGGATAAGTTTGAACTTTATAAATATATTATATTGATAATGTAAATAATTTATATTATGTGATTAGGCAGGGGTTAAATGTTTTTAATTAAACATTAACAAATGTTTCAACCAACGGTGTAGGTATGATATTATATGGCATAGAAACATTTTAGCATCTGTTTTAATACCATAGGGGCGGGATATTTATAATATTGACATGTTTAAACCTGTGGGAAAAAAGGGCAAGGATTTATTTCACCATGTGGGATAAATAGCATAGATTTAAACTTTAAATAGTGTGTCTAGGGAATATTTATATATAAAGGAATTAATATATATGGGAGGGTTTATTATATAGGTATTTAATACTTTAGGTTAGTAGTTAATATGAAATGAATAAAAATACATAATTTTAAGACTAAGTAAAGTGTAAAAATAGACATGTAAGTATAGTTTGTCCCATTTTCATTTTTTACACATAGACTTGGGATAAAATTCATTTTTTAGGTTTTTTTAGTGTTTTTGAATGAAAATGAAATTAATAAAGAGGGGGTTTTACTTTTCACTAAGAAAAAAAGGTGTTTTACTTGGGAAAAGGGATCATAGTTTTGGAAAAGGGTGGATATGTTGATGCAATGGGTTTTATGTAGGGAATCTAATATTTTGAACCAATCAGTTACTAAGCCTTGGGTTCGATCCCAACAGAAGTTAGAGAAATGATCTGAGTCCCTTTAAATGAAGGTTTATAATACTAGATCATTGTGGGGGAGGGGACATTAGTAATTTTTCCCGATGATGCTTTATTACATGTCTTGCACAACTGCTTTCTACCTACCCATCATTATTATAAAATCTTTTACTTCATTTGCATGGGTGTATTTTAGCTTGCAACCCTAAATCCATTTTTCTTTCAAAGCATAAATCTATCTAAGTTTAACCTTATTTCATCCGAGGGCTTAGATTAAACTATTGAGCTCCTCATTTATTCTCTAGCTATCTACTAATTTGTCAAGTTTAAAATGTTTGACATATATTTATTCTCTTTCTAAAACATGAAATTAGTATGAAAATTTAGGATTAAACTGTTTAATTGATCATGGATTATGGAATTTATTAACAATCTACACATAGGCATTATTCTTGCAGTAAAAGTAAATAGTAGTGGCATTTTGACTTGCTCACTTTCAGGTCTTATTTTTTTCTCTTTTTCTTTTGGGCTCTATTTTTTATAAGTCCTTTGATCTTTATTTTAGGACTTTTAACGTCTTTTTATTATTTATTTATTTATTTTTCAAATATGGGAAAAAAATTGTAGAAGGAAAGGTATGTTCATATTTACAAGACTATAAAAGGCAATTCAAAAATTATCAATCCTATTATTATAGGACCCTAACAGAATGTAGGTTGATGATGAGGAGGTAGAGACTTGCAATCTTGGGACTTCAACAACACCTAAAATGGTCAAACTTTCTAAGTTTCTTTATGTG
The DNA here is from genome assembly GCA_034641835.2 of Pinus albicaulis. Lineage (NCBI taxonomy): Eukaryota > Viridiplantae > Streptophyta > Pinopsida > Pinales > Pinaceae > Pinus > Pinus albicaulis. The sequence goes on from CM076573.1 coordinate 454,160,219, forward strand.
GAGATGAGACAGAAGTATGTGGCTATGATGAAGAAATATATTGATGTTTATTCATGGAGCTATGCTGATCTGTAAAGGTATGATCCTAGCATTATAAATCATACTATTCCTATCGAAGAAAATGAAAAACCTTTCAAGAAGAAGTTGTGAAGAATCAATCCTTTGCCCATGCCTCTGGTTGAGAAAGAGATTAAGAAACTTTTTGATGGAAAGATCATTGTCCCTATAAGGTTTTCAAAATGGCTTGCTAATCTAGTACATGTCTGAAAGAAGAGTGGTGAGATCAGAAATTGTATTGACTTTACAAATATGAACAAGGCTTCTTTGAAGGACAACTAATCTCTTCCGAATATGGATCAGATTTTGTAGAATATTGTTGGCTCTCATATAATGTCCACGCTTGATGGATTTTTACGTTACAACTAGATATTGGTACATCAAGAAGATAAGGAGAAACCTGCCTTTACCACTCCATGGGGAACATTCAGGTACACCAATATGCCTTTTGGTTTGATGAATGCAGCGGAAAGCTTTCAAAGAGCAAGGGATATTTATTTTTCTGAGGAGGAATAAAAATTAGTTGTGGTCTATTTGTATGCCATAACTGTGTTTTCAAGAAAGGAGGAAGATCACTTGAAACATTTGGAGAAAATTATGTAGAAATGTAGAAAATTCGGTATCTCTCTTAATTCCACTAAAAGTATTTTTTCTCTGACTTCTGGAAAATTTATAGGACATATTATATCTAAAGATGGGATAAATATTTATCCTAATAGATTCAATTAAATTCATAAAATAGACCTGTCAAGTAATAGAAAGGAGATTCAGTCTTTTCTTGGAAAAGTAAATTTTGTTAGAAGGTTTATCCAAAACATTGTTGAGATTGTCAAAGACATTACCAAGACGTTATAGAAAGAATTGGATATTAAGTGGAATTTTGAAGCTAAGAAATCATTTGAAGAGATAAATAAATCCCTCACTGAAGCCCCAATGCTTATTAGTCCAAATTTCTCAAGCGAATTTTTGGTTTTCACATTTTCTTATGAAAATACCATTGCTGGAGTTTTATTGCAGAAAGGGAAGCAAGGTGGTGAGAAACCTATTTCATTTTTCAGTAGGAATCTTTTCAACTCTCAATTGAAGTATAATATCTTGGATAAACAGGCATATGCTTTATTCAAAGCTCTTAAAGATTTTAGAATTTACATTATGCATTCTCATGTTATTGCATTTGTGCCTAACACTGTGCTTAAATATATTTTGACACAAGCTCATCCTGATGGAAAAAGGGGGAAATGGATCACTACCTTGCTGGAGTATGACATAGAAATCAAGCCTACCAAGTTGGTGAAAGGACAGGGATTAGAAAAAATAATGGCACAGTCAAATTTTGAATGTCTTGATATGAATTTCATTGCATAAATTTTAAAGTTGATAGAAGAATAAGAAGAATTTGTCTCTATTGAAGAGAAATTATTTTCTGAATGGTACAGAGATGTAATATTTTCCCTACATCGTCACAAAGATAATCCTCGGTTGACTAAATTTAAATCAATGTTTTTGAAGATGAAATCATTAATATACTGCATTTTGAAAAATAATTTGTATTGGAAAGATACCAGTGGAATTATTTTGAATTGTTTGGTGGAAGCTGAGACTGGAAAAGTCATTGAAGAGTTACATAAGGGAGATTGTGTAGGACACCATTACTGGAAAGCCACATCCAACTAGATACTCAGGGCACGGTATTATTGGCCTACTATGTTTAAGGACATCTACAAGAAGATCGTTGCATGTCATGAATGCCAAGTTGTTTATGGTAAGAAGAAGTTGATTCCTTTACCTTTGATGCCAATATATGTTGAAGCACCTTTCCAACAATGGGGTTTGGACTTCATTAGAAAAATATACCCAGCATCCTTAGTTCAACATAAATGGATTTTAACAGCCATAGATTATTTCACTAAGTGGATCGAAGAAATCCCAACAAGGCATGGCATTGATTCAGTGATTATTCAATTCGTGGAGAACAATATTTTGTCCAGGTTTGGCTTTCATATGAAGATTATTACTGATTGTTAGGGTCCTATAATAATACGGATCATAATTTTGAATTGTTTATTTTTAATATTGTAATATTGTACACACCTTTTCTTTCTATAAATGTTTACCCATTTAAAAAAAATAAAAAGAGGGTATCTCCTAAAATTAAAAATTAAAGGACCAAAATAAAGAAGATTAAAAAAGGATATAAAGTATGAACCCCAAAAAAAGAAACAAAAATAGATCCTAAAAGTGTTGCACATTAAAATTCCACCTCCTCTTACTTTACTTTATGCAAATAATATTGTGTGTAGCTTGTCAAAAATGCCACAATTAATGATGATTAGACAGTTTAATCCTGATTCATTCATGATTTTAAAGTTCATGTTGTGATAGTTAGTGAATAAAGATTTTGACAAACCATTTAATCTTGGCAGATCAGTAGTTAGGTAGAGAATAAAATGAGCTCATGAGTTCAATCTACGACATTGGAAGTTATAAGGTTAGAAATAGGTTATTTTCTTATCAGAAGAAAATAAATGGGTCAGCAAGCTTAAACACACCCAATTAAGGAAATAAAAAATGTTAGGGTAAATAAAGGGTAGGTAGAATAATTTCATTAATCGTGGAAAGTATCATTTGGTTGATCCCTCATTACTAATGTCCTTAAAACACATTCCCCTTGCTAAAAACACTATTTTCACTCTCGGAAGTCATTTCCTCTTTTAAAAACCCTTTCCTTATTCATTTTTCCTTTATTCTAAAACTTTTTCCTTCCTAAAACACCTTTCCCTAGCTTAAAACCCTCTTCCCTAGTTTAAAACCCATTTTCATTACTAAAAACCCCCTTCCCCTTTACTAATTTCTTATTATTCAAATAAACACATGCAAACCCACTTATCCAAAGTTTGCAGCCCTTAATATATATTAGGCCCCACTGTCCCTTTATTCAACCCCCCCACCCCCCAAATTAAAATATTTCATTAACTCCCATTGCATCTTACCCCTCCACCTATCTATTTTCCCAACCTTATCATACTTCCCACTTTATATATTTTCCCACCTCCCCTTATTTCATTCAACTTCCCACTTTCTATATTTACTAGCCCCTAGTATCATATTAAACCTCCTGCATATATTAAATATCGACCCACTTTATATTATCTACCCCTTCGCATATAATTCCCTGGGCCCACCTTCAATTAACCCTTTGTTTTCATTTAAACCTTCATTTAAACTTTTCCTAACCACACCACATTTAAAAATCACAAAGCTTATGAATCGTTCTATTACCACCAGCAAATCTGACGACCTCCACAAAATTTCGTAATCCCCGACAATCCCATGTTTAAAACCACGGGGGGGGGGGGGCGAGGGGGAGAATGTGAAATGGGTGGTTTCATATCCCCTCTCCCTTGCCATGCGCCGTTTCGATGCTTTATCACACCCATCTAGTACCAAAGCGCCAAACCATTTGTTATAGGTCAATTTGGGCATCATTCCCAATGACCTGGTTAACTGGGCATCATCTCCAAGACCAATGTATAGGGTCTATCATCCCCTAACATTTTAGTTGCTACATGCCCTAAGACAAATAACAAGACAAATCACTCAAAGACTTTAATCTGCAAAGGTTTCCAAAGTTTTAAGTTTATAATATATCATATGAGAGCTCATCAACACTGCCTCTAAAGGGACTAAGTGAATTTCATACGTAGGTATCCCTATGCAAGGCTGCTCCGCAATGAAGTTCCCGACATCCATGGGTGTGTTGGTCACATTGGGAGTAAAATTCTCATTGTTCCGGAATCTCCACTTGGCCAGTGCCTTCTAGAAGATTTCAGATGTGTCAAACTTCGAATCCATGTGTCCATTTGACATCTACAATATTGAGAACATGTATTTCCTATTATTGGAAAGTCATTGATTGTGAAACTACCTCTGCTCCTCTATAAATTGATCATAGATCTTAGTGTTTGATAGGGAAGAATTTGTGTAGAGAAATGCTGGTGGAATTTCCATTGAGGATATTGATTTGAGTGATACATTTCTGGAGATATCTGCATTGTGATGACGCTGGGATGCTACTAGAGATGGTGACACTAAATCAATCATTGGGTTGTAACCTCCCCTTCTATCATTAATAAATATTACTGCTTATTTTTCCCTATATGCATCTATATAAGCTTCGATTTTCAATATCATGATTTCTTAGTTGATGTATATGGTTTATGATTTATTGATTTAGCTAAGTAGCTTCAATAGACATCTATCTTATTGCTATCTCTTGTTGTTTAGTGTTCATTCTTGTAGGAAATATTTTTCACAGCCGGCTAGAATTTGAAGCTTCAGTGAAAGCGACGGAAGGAGACTTTGGAAGCGCTTGGATCCCAAGTAGGTTCCTTATTTCATTTTGTGTGTATATTTATAGTTAGGAAAGATAGTTGTAAAGTCTTTGACCTGTTGTTCTAGATTAGCACCTACCTAGGGAAGAATGATTTATCCATAATTCATAATTCCACATAACAAATTGGCAACTGTGCTGGGGAAATTACTCTTTATCCTAGGTGTTTTAGCCTTTTATTTTCTCTATTTATTCACTAGTAGTTGTTACTCGCAAATATTAGGCTGTTTAAGATCAAAATTTTCAAAAGAAGTGTGTTAAACATACACGTTTCTCTTTTTCTTTATACACTACGCCCAATGCACTCTTGGACAAGACACAGTGCTTTGCATAGCACTGTCTCCCTTTCAGGCCTGTGTTTCAAAGCACTGTCTCTCTTTAGAGACTGCGTTGCCTCCTGAAACCATCCAAATTCCCTTGAATTTGTCTTTGCATTTTATTTCAGTTTGTTTGCTGTTGTGTTTTTGAAAGCTCGAGCTTCATATTGACCAGTGAATTCATCTACCTCTTCCTCCTTTGAAAGAAAATTTGTTCAATGTTTGTTTATTTCATTTTTCTTTATCATTGGCAACTTAATTTGAAAGTATTTTTATTGTCGCATAAGATGCATTTGCTTTTGAAAAAGGAAATTGTCGTATAATCTTTGTTTCCTGATAGGAAATTTTTTTTTTTCATTCCTCATTTTTCCTTCAAAAGAGAAATTGTTGTTTGTATTCCTCATTTCTCAGAAGTAAAAGGAATTTTCTTTTATTGGTTTAGTGCTCTTATTTTATTTTCTACATTCATAACATTAAAGGAACTGAAAAGAAAAATTTTCATTTGCATGTAGTGGTTTGTGTGTTTTGCAAAAGGAACAATTCGGAAATCAACATCTAGTTTGTGTTCTTTGATTTGTTTGCTTGAAAATTTTTTTCTCTTTCCATCTAGTAGCTAGGATTTTCATTGATAAACTAAAAGTGAAAGTTTTCTTATTGTTCTTAGTTGCATTTTAGGAATTTTCCAATACATCATCGCGGTGAACCTTTGAAAGGAAAATTGTTAAGCAAGATCAACATAAAATTAATCTCAATTTACCTAACAAAGCATTGGAACCATAACGATAACATTTAGAAGGGCTAGGCTAGAGGTGTGTTCTGACATCGTAAAACATAGCAGCTATTGTTAACTTGTTTGCGATACATTCAGAGTGTGATAACTCACTCCACGTACATAAGTATATCGTAGCTCTTCCACATAATTTCAGGTATATCAAGCGTAGTTACAATATGATAGGTATAAAGGGGGGCTCTCACTATGCGGTTTCACATCAGACAACACTAATACGAACTTCGGCCTCGATGTACCTTTGGGTATATTTAGGAGGAAAAATTTTGGGTGCTATCCATCCATAGTGAACCAAGTCGGCCGCCTTGTAAATTGTGATACACCGAACACATCATTTGGGGAGATTTCCTGCCCGTACTTCCTGGTTCACCGGGAGGTATTATGCAGTTCACAGTTTCTTGGTAAACCCTTTTTCCTAGCATTACCCTTTTAATTTTTTTATTTTTTCTCGATTAAAATAAATCAGCAATCATGGAAGAACAAAATCATTTTCCCTATCGTTCGTGTATACTAGCATTAAAACCACCTTAACCACCATAAGTTACTTCTGGTAGGCGAAGGCGATCACGATCTTCCAAATGAACTATAATTCGTACCTCTCGTGAAACATCATATTTCCATAAACCAGAGTTAGCTCAAGTTGTTTCTACACATCTTGGTTCGTCTACTGTTGTCGAAACAGAGTCTTCACAGCTACCCATGGTCACGATCCATCTAATCAGTGAGACCATACCTCCTAGACCAGACGTTGTTCAACTTGAAATTTATCCAGATCATGTCTCCTCTTTTCCAAAACATCTGAATCCTGAAGTCGTACAGCTGGAAGTTGTTCCTACCTTGGTTATCCCACAAATTTCTGTAGCTATTGAATCTCCCATATCACACAGTCAACCACCTGAAATATACTTTGCGCCTGTCGGTGAAATACTCCCCCATGGTTTAATTGCGATTGAAGAAATCCCACAAGGAGAGACACCTTTAATTCCAACCCTTTTTGGGGAGGACCTTTACCTATACGATTCTTTTCCTCAATCGACACCATATTATTTTGTTGATCCTGTTCCTTTTCAAACTCCCGTCAATTCAAAAGGGTATAAATTTGGTCAAGTAACCATTCCTGAACCAACATCTTCAATTGGGCCATTTGTTCCAATTACGTTAGCTCCTGCCCTAGCTACCTCATCGATCTTTACAACTTCACCAGAGTCATATTTTCATGGTGGCTCTTTGGTCCCATGAGGTTACAAATCATTATCTGGCATTTTTTCTAGTGCATTTTTGAACCCATGGACTTTACCAATGTCATCGTCCGGTATTTTAACTGGTAATCCTATAGTGAGTACTAAACAACTTGATTCTTTATACACATCTTCAAGGAAATATCAAGCTGGTCCTTTTGGGTCTATTCCTTCAAGTACCATATCAACTGGACTCCCAACATTTGGAGAGAAATGTTTTCCATCTAATTATCCTCCTCATGCTAGAGGGCAACCTTTGGTCACCCAATATGATAGTACTCTGTCACTTTTTGGTCAACCTAATGTCGAAATGAATGTTTGTCAATGGAAACCCACTCTGCCTATCCAACTAGAAATGGTTGTACACTCGTATAAACAAGCTCAACCTATTACACCCACATCATTTCTTCTTGTCAATACATCTTTACCCTTGTTACAGAATCAAAATGTTGTACAACCTTATCAAACAGGTCCTTCAACTCAATATCCTCAAATTTGGGTCCATAGACACGAAATCATTCAGTTAATTTACAACAACTTGTATCGAGAATCATTTATTCACAAGCTGGTTTACCATTTTATGGGATGTCACAATCATAACTTGGTTATACTTATCTACTGAGTCCAAGTTATCCTAATTTGGGTTATAATATTGGTGGATAGACCCCTTGGTAGCCACAGGTGCAAATTCCTCAAACTTCATTTCAACAAGTATCATATCCAAGTTTTGGTCAACAGAATTCTCAAGTGTTTGCTTTTCAAAACAACCCCTATTTGGGTTACTAGCAACAGATTCTTTATGTTGGTGCTCAAAGTCATGTTTCTCAAGCAATTCCATCTTACCATGGCTATGCTCGGCCTGAACTTAATAGACAGTTTCCCTTTGTCACAACTTTAGAGTTACCATATTTAAATCAGATAACTAATGATCCAATTAACTATGCTCCTTGGTGGACGATGATACCTCATAAATTACCCTTAGATATTCCTAAGTTAAATGGAAACCCTAGAGAAGATCCGTCGACTCATGTTATGAATTATCATTTATGGTGTTCATCAATCTCTCTGAATGATGATTACGTTCGATGACATCTTTTCCAGCGTACGCTCATAGGTATAGCTGCAAAATTGTATATTGAATTACCTAGAGTTCCTTTTGATAATTTCGCTTCCCTCGCTACAGTATTTTTGACTCATTTCTAGTTACCCATCCGATATGAAACTGGAATGGAAATCTTAACCAATTCTAAACAGACTAATGTTACTCACATATCTGATCATATTCATGAATGGCGTCGTTGTCGTAGAATGGTTAAGACATTTTTTCTGGATCAAATCCTTGTTGAATGGTTCATTAAGTCCCTGTTACCATCCATAACTGAGGATGTGGCTAAGGGTGGCATCGTCATAGAAGAGTAAGTTATCGCTCATGCCTAGTATTTAGACTTGATTTATACTCAGTCTAGCACTCTCTATGAAAAAATTCCTAATGTGTTGAGATCTAATTTTTAAGTTCCTCCTAAATTAAAGGACTCTCATGCCCGAGACGAATTGATTGGCACTGCAAGCACACATCACGCTACCGCATCTAAATCTACTCCTTCTTCTAAAATTAATGCCATGTATTTTGACAAAGGCAAAAGTTACAAGAAACCTGGAAGTAAGAAAAAGGGTAAATCTAAGAAAAAGAAAACTTCTAACTCGCAGGAAAGATCATCTAATCAATCGTTTGGACCTAGGAAACCTCGTTATCCATGCATAATCTGTAATGCGGAAATTTTTTTTAGATATTTTCCTCACCACGCTGAAGTCTCAAAAATTATCAAGACTTCCCATGGATCAGCTGTGTTGACGGACCCATTTCCAAATCCAGAGACAAACATGGTTGCTACAGATCCGGCTCCTAGTTCCCTATTGTTAATGTTATCTGTCACAAAACATTCAACAGATATTTTGGTGTCAATGCATAATAAATATTATGGTAGTCATGCCACTGATCAACCTACTACCTCGACAATGAATCCATCTACAGAATCAGTAATGCCTACTGCTATTGCTGAATTGAAAATCAAACCACCAAAGGGAGTAATTCACCAATTGAATATAATCCTCGAGCAAGAGTTGCACAAAATTATAATATAGTTGAAGATTTGGCTCAATCCCCTTCGGCTATGTCTGCTCTTGAGGTATTACAAATTGTACCTCCCAAAAATAAGCTTTATTGTCGGCTATTGGTGGATTTGATCTGACTGATTCTAATATTTTTGTCTTTAATCACACGGACTATCTTCCACAACTACCAACAAAAGTGGCATTCTCCATACAAGTAAATTTTCTCAATCACCTTGTTCATTGCACTATTATTGATGAGGGAGCATCTACATGAATTATGTGTCTAAATTTTTGGAAGTCACTTGGCTCCCCACACTTATCACAATCATCAATGACGTTGAAGGAATTTGATGGATGTACATATAAACCTTGTGGTATTATTAATAACCTGCATGTTGAACCAGGGGGAAAAACAATGAATATTGATGTTGAGGTTGTTGACGGACCCCTTGACTATAATATTTTAATTGGAAGGCCATGGGTATATGCAATAACTGCAATTGTTTCTACATATTTTAGAATGATTTCCTTTCCACATAAAGGTACTATCAAAGTCATTAATCAAATATCCTTCTTTACCTCTACTTCACAGGTAACTGGAGTCGTTCCGTTCATTCACATACCCCAACTAGAACTTCATAACATTGGTGTAGGACTCTTAAAGGATTCCACTTTAATGGGAACCTTTGAATTATTTCCGCCCACGATGTCGACAGAAATTGCAAGTATAGAGACCTACTACATGATCTATTCCACTCTATTTGGCTTCAGGGGGAGTATGGGTGATTCTGAAATTACTACGTTGGATGAATTTCTGCCTTCTAGCCAGCTCGGGTGGAAAATCAGAAATCAGCGTCTCCGAGTGTTTGGGTTGATTGTTCCCTAGATTTTGGTACTCCTTCTGATCCTTTTTCCTCACTATTCTTGACAGATGACAATATTTTGGAAGCCATGATGTTAGAAGGAGATCCATGGGAATATTATCATCATCGTTCCCATCTTCCCGATTATGAAGAAAATTATGTTAGTGAACTATATCACCCATCAATCAATAAATTCTTTTCGAATTATTTACCCATTAATGCAATCGATTTCGAGAAAAATATTTCAAATATTGAAGAAACCATTTCTGTCAATATTTCAACCAAACCTAGCGTTGTAGAAAATATTCATGTCGGTGTATCTTGTTCTCCATCAGAACTCGAATCATATCGCTTTCTATTTCATGAATTCTGTGATGTATTTTCTTGGTCTTACAAGTAAATGTCGGGCATAGATACTAATATTGTTGAACACACTATTACTATGTATCATGATGTCAAACCGGTGTGTCAATGGCTTCGTCCTGTTCATCCAAAGAAAGGCACTGCCATCAAAGCAGAAGTTGAAAACATTTTGCGTGCTAGTTTCATATACCTTGTTCCGCTAACTAAGTGGGTTTCCAATATTGTTCCTGTCATGAAAAAGAAACGAACCGTTATAGCGTGTGTCAATTATCGGGATGTCAATACTTCTTGTCCAAAAGACAACTATCCTACTCCCTTTATCGACCAGATTATTTACGATTGTGCTGGATGTAAAATATTTTTGTCATGGATGGATTTTCCGGCTACAATGAAATCAATATCTGCTCATAGGATCAACATAAGACAACATTCATCTCTCCCTAGGGCACATTTGCTTATAGGAAACTACCATTTGGTTTAAAGAATGTTGGGGAAAATTTTTAGAGAGCAATGGACTATGCTTTCAATGACATCAAGCACATTGTTCAAACTTATCTAGATGATTTACCAACGCATTCATGAAATCAAACTGATCACCCGATGCATTTGAGAGCCATTTTCTTACGTTGCCGACACTACAAAATATTCCTCAATCCACATAAATGTGTGTTTTGTGTTGGTTTTGGTCGTTTGCTTGGATTCATAGTCTGAAAAGAAGGAATTTGAATCAATCCATTAAAGGTTCAGGCCATTCTTGATTTTCCTGCACCGTCAAACTTACTTCTGATACAGAAACTTCAAGGAAAGGCTAACTTCCTAAGAAGCTTCATTCCAAACTATGCCGAAATGGCTAAAGGATTTACTCAAATATTGAAAAAAGGGGTTCCCTTCCATTGGGACCAAGTTGCGCAAGCTTATTTTAATGTTGTTAAGGACACTCTTGCCTGAGCATCATTCATGTATCCCCCCAATTATCAAAATGATTATTTCATATATATCGTCGCAGCTGAAACAACCATTGCTATGGTATTGGTCCAAGTAGAAAATGGAATTGAACATCAAATCTAGTATTTGAGTCATAATCTCAATGATACAAAAGTTAAGTGTTCATACATAGAAAAGCTTTCCTTGGAAGTTGTTCAAGTTGTCCAAATATTTGGCCATTATATCCTGCTCCGAAAAACCACTATCGTTTCGGATTGCAACCCCATGACTTATATCTTATCATGTCAATTTCTGAGGGGAAAATACTCAAAATGGATCGTAATTTTGTAGGAATTTTATTTGGAATTCATCAAATCCAAGTCAAAGAAGTCTTTAGTTTTGGTTGAGCTTCTCTGTGACCTTCCCTCCGATAGTATTGCACCTACGTCAGAACCATCAATTCCTGATGAGTCTCTGTTTCTCATCAAATCATTTGATCCTTGGTATGGGGATTTCATCATTTATCTCCAAACCCAAAATTTTTGACCTCATACCTCTCGCTCTGAACAATGACGTATTCGATACAAAGCCAAAGTTTATCTGATCGTTGGTGATACACTTTATCATCGTGGTGTCGATACCATTTTAAGGAGCTGCCTCACTCACGAGGAGGCCGAAAAAGTGTTAAATGATTGTCATGCTGGGGCTTGTGGTGGAAATTTATCTGGTTATGCTACCGTGCAGAAGATACTCTGCGCTGGTTACTTTTGGCCTACTATTTTTTGAGACTGTATCCTTGCAGTCAGTAGTTGTCATGCGTGCTATATTTTTTATCGTAAAATCCGTAAACCGCCAGTGCCAATGCATCCTGTTGTCTCTGTGGGACCATTTTCGAAATGGGGTATTGACTTCATGACCTATAAGCCTCATTCATCTGGGGGGAACGATTATATTATTGTTGCAGTTGACTATTTTACCAAATGGGCCGAAGCGATACCTATATTCAACAATACGGGATAGACAACTGCATTGTTTTTCTTTAATCATGTTATCACACAGTTTGGGGTCCCACAGGCTATAGTTACAGATCATGGGAACCATTTTCGAAATCACATGATGGTTGAATTGACTACCAAATTAGGATTGTCACATGATAATTCTACTCCTTATTATCCACAATCAAATGGACAAGTTGAAGCTATAAATAAATTTCTTAAATGTATGCTTCAATGAATGATAGGAGTTGATAAAAGAAATTAGCATCTGATCTTGTACTCCACCTTGTGGGCGTATCGAACCTCGGTGAGAAATGCAACTGCATTTACTCCTTTTCAATTGGTGTATGGTCTAGAAGCTATATTGCCAATCCAATGTGAAATATTATCGTTAAAACTCACAATAAACTTGTTACCTGACACCTCAGAAGAAGAAGCACGTCTCCTTAACCTCATCCATCATGATGAAACATGTTGTGAAGACCAATTGGCCAACGAAGCACATAAGAGATGTATAAAGGCACAATACAACAGAAATATTCAGCCTGACATTTTCTTAGAGGGCGACTTGGTCCTTCTTTACGATCAAGAAGCTGATGTAATAGGTACATGAAATTTTGAGCCATTATGGCATGGCCCCTATATTTTCAAAACAGTTTTTACTAAGGGAGCCTATGAGTTGGTTGATTACAATGCAATTCCGTAGGCGCAACCTAGAAATGGGTTGTATTTGAAACGTTACTATGCTTAATCATGAGCGTAGTAAATTTTGGTATTATATTGTATATATACGTTGTTGATTTGCATTCACTATCTTAATTTGTTTTTAGAGTTTTCTTGACGTTAGTAATTTTCTTTACATTTCATCACAGATGTTTGAATCTTAGGAACCCTTTGTTGGATATGCTGATCATTCTAGTAATAGTACGTAGAATCTATCCTCTGCAACGTGGCCCATTTTCACTCCGAACAAAAAGTTAGTGAGTTTTCAAGGGATTTTTATTGCTAGATCAATGAAAAATATCGTTGACTAGAGCGCGTTGATCGAACTTCTCTCTGATGCCATTTCATTTGGTATTAACCGTATCATCATAAGGTTAGACTCACAACTTGTGGTATTAAAACTTACTAGTGTTTATACTATGAGAAATCCAACATTGCATAGATTTTTCCTTAGAGTTCAACTTTTGGAAAGACACTTTGATTTTATTCAATATCAACACATTTATAGAAATTTGAACACATTGACTGATTCATTAGCTAATCAAGTTTTAGACATACATTTGAAACATATGTAAAGAGAACAGTCACGTCATTGAATATGATTACACAATAAACATAGGAAAACGCTAAAATCATATAGATAGATAGTTATAGGTTTCTAAAAAAATTTGTGCCCAAGACACATTGGTCATCTGACCTCAAAATGTATGCAAAATATCACAAGTAAACTAGTGGTGCCCGTGCTAACATGCTATAGATCTAGCTATCCTACAAAGTAATCGCATCCAACAGTTAGGAACCCCAATAGTGTGTCGTTGCAATCGCATGGGTAGTTCTTCGATCCAACAATCCAAAATCCTGAAGGCAAAACCCTATATGTGTTGCTGAAGCTCAACCAAAGTCTCAGTCATATCAAGATCCTGAAGGACTACTTTCTCGACAACCCTCTCTATTGGCACATCCGCCTCGTGCTCTGGTTCCACTACTGGTTGAACATGACCAACATCTGCATTACATCAAACATTTAGTTTAGTCTTTGGAAAACATCAAAATACAAAAACATTGTATAAACCCTAGGAAAATAAAAAATATGGTGAAAAAATTCTTACCTATTTCACCCCACTGAGCGCCTTATGTTAATGCTAAATCTAGATCTCCTCGGAAATCAAAGCTTGCGTATGCATACTCATCAATGGCGACAATATGTCATTGGAATGAGGTGAAGAACGTAGTTGAGAACACAATGGTAGACTTGCCTACATGCCTACCTATGAGTTCCACCCATCTTTGCATACGCAGATCTCTAGGATTAGACACATCCAGTTTCACATGTTGTGGCTACATCAATGGAATCTGTTCCAAGGTGAAGGATATAAGGATAGAACCATAATTTAAATTATTCTTCCTTCCTCCCTTTTCTTTAATTATTTATTCCTTTATCTGAGAAAAAATAGCTTTAGACCAGTTGAAGACTGTTGGCTCCATACACTCTAGCGCGTACTACATGTATGATCTATTCGCCACATGTAGTGTAACAGTGCCGGCAAGTTTTGAGATCATGAAAAGGATAGTTCTAAGGGGAAAATATCTAACATCTCGGATGTTTATCTTTCCATATTTTCTTAGCTCTGCCCCTGGATAACAATGTTGTAAAACATAATCTCTTACTGTCTCTCCTCCAACAATAGACCCTGAGAGAGAAATGGGCAAGCCTCTCCTCGAAAAATCTATAAGAAAGTACACATCATTGACTATTATAGGAACCACTTGGTTCTTAATATGAAATTACTTGATAGCTGTATCCCATGCTCAAACTAAGAACTCCAATAGTTCTATATGTTGCCTCATCCCAGAAAATTTGAAGTACTTAAGCAGTCCACAATGTCATAGGGCTCTTACTGTACCCGAATCATTTAAGGAAATCATATCCCATTCTTCATGTTCTCTATCCCTCCATATAATCACCATAGTAATCCAATGGAAACCTGAAATACAACCATAAGATCTATTAGATTCCATTCATTGCAAAAAACTAAGAAAATTTTTGGCATAATGTAAAAAAAAAAAATCTAGATTGCGCCCAACGCACTCCCTAACAAGAGACAATGCATTGTGTATTCAAGTAACCTTTACTTTACTTGCTATGCAATGCAGGTTTCAACATTCAGGGGCGTGTTGCCTTCTTTTTGGGCAGAATTTACCCTAGGGGCCTTAAAACCCTGAAAATCTGCAGAAATTGGAAACGAAATGAATACTAAAGGAAAGAGGAGGTTTATATCACTAACCTAGATAAAACGTTAATGAAAACAATCCACAAAAATGATCACAATCAGCATCTGAAGTTCAGGGGAAAAATCAAGTTCAAAGCTCCAAAATGCAAATGATAAATATGAATGGTAAATTGAATAGTGAAACTACATTTAATAGTCATTTAATTATTTGCAAATTGAATATATTACTATGAATATGGATTTATTATGTTTTTTAATCATGAAACATGTATTTTTAATCCGATTGATATTGTTCTGAACAGGTCTTACAATTGATGAACAAATTAGTCGTGCATATTTATTTCAAGAATGATTTGACCACAAAGCATATTTTTTCTCCTTATTTTTTGAGCTTTGTTAAAAATGAAAAATGATTTGAAGTGCACTTTTATCTCTTTTTCGAGCTTTCATAACAGTGAAAAAGGAAACCTTGGAGTCTTCTTTCAGCTCTTTTCAGACTCCGATAATGTGAAAATATTTCCGAGCACTTTTCTTTTCAAGCTCGTAAAAGTAAATGAATTGATATCTACTCAGTATAATTTTAACCCTTTTTCGGACTGAGATAGATTATTTACTAAAAAGTAATACCTTGGTTAAACATTACCAAAGAGGTTCTCTTAGATATTATTTTACAATTTTTCAGATTTGAGCGACAAATTTACGAAAAATTACTTATGGAGTTTTCTTTCGTCCTCTTTTTAAAACTCTCTAAATATGAAAAGGTTTGGGCTATCACTGTAGTTAAGCTCATTAAAACATAAAATAGTGACAGGCTTGTTGATCATGGAAAGAATTAAGTTTTATTCATTACTAGATTCCCTAAATTATTAAATAGCGATACTTTATTTGCCCGAAGGGTTGAATTATAGATCAAGAAAAAGTTATCCTTCTCAAGATTGTTAAAAACTAGAGAGGTACTAGTCGAAAAATGACCGGGGTAAATTTGGGAAAAGTGAGCAAAAATTCTTTATGGTAGCAAGTCACTCTTGAACATGACACTTCCTTCACTCCATGTCTGTGACTATTTGAGTTGGGTAATCATCTTGACGGTTCATTCATACCTATGGTTCATCATACCTTCACTTCAGTTTTGGGTCAATGCTTCCAACTCATATTAGTGTCATCGATATGTTAAAGAGAAGTTACCCAGTGAATAACCCATCCTTCTGTAATGCTCATAAACCTTTATTCTGATGACCGTCATCCCTGAAGATTGCTATATCAAGTCATACCATTGTCTCCGAAATCAGTAACTCCCCTTTCGCAATAAGGTGACTTCCTGTTGAAAAAGAATAATTATCTAGGAAGTTCACTTAGAAACATCATATTCTAGTACCATGAGGCTTGTTACAGCATCGACAAGATCCTTGTTTCTAGACTTTTCACCAAAAGATTTTATTTAGTGTTCGACATCAAATCATCTATTCACGCCTTATGAAATGTACTGCAGTACCTTGAGGGCCATTTCCATCAATGGTGGTTCTCTCGCATTTGTTAACAACTCACATCATTGGCTGGTAATTAAACGATGTCTTTCCATGTTTGACAATCAATCATATATTTGCATGGATAGACTTGTACCCAAATTATCGAGTGAACGAGATAAGAAGACCCTGGATCTAGTTTTAGCCATCCGGGCTGCAATTCTAGGATTTTTGTACACATCATCTGTACGGTGACCTTAAATATAGATCATCATCCAAACATGGGCCTATATCTGTAGGCATGTATGTATTGGGAAACATTCAAAATTAGATGACTTTCTGAATTATCTACATTTTATTAGATTTTTTATGTGCTGAACATGGGAATTCCTAGCGTCAGCAATTATGATCAAGAGGATATGTCACGATGTAATGTATTGTAATATTGATGCAGTTCGCCACTCTACTTCATCTCCAGCCCATTATAGTGTAAATAATATCAATCAAAATATTGTTTTCATTATTCTGACTTCATGCTTTAGGGGGGAATTGTTATAGGTCAATTTGGGCATCATTCCCAATGACCTGGTTAACTGGGCATCATCTTCAGGACCAATGTATAGGGTCTATCATCCCCTAAAATTTTAGTTGCTAGATGCCCTAAGACAAAGAACAAGACAAATCAATCAAAGACTTTCATCTGCAAAGGTTTCCAAAGTTTGAAGTTTATAATATATCATATGAGAGATCATCAACGCTGCCTCTAAAGGGACTAAGTGCGTTGCGTATGCAGGTAGCCCTATGCAAGGCTGCTCTACAAAACACTTCCCGACATCCATGGGTGCGTTGGTCACATTGGGAGCGAAAGTCTCATTGTTCCAAAATCTCCACTTGGTCAATGCCTTCTAGAAGAGTTCACTTGTGTCAAACTTCGAATCCATGTGTCTATTTGACATCTAAAATATTGGGAACATGTCTTGCCTATTATTGGAAAGTCATTGATTGTGAAACTACCTCAAATCCTCTATAAATTGAGCATAGATCTTAGTGTTTGATAGGGAAGAATTTTTGTAGAGAAATTTTGGTGGAATTTCCATTGAGGAGATTGATTTGAGTGACAGATTGCTAGAGATATCTGCATTGTGATGATGCTAGGATGCTACTGGAGATGATGACACTAAATAAATCATTAGGTTGTAACCTCCCCTTCTATCATTAATAAATATTGCTGCTTATTTTTCCCTATATGCATCTGTATAAGCTTTGATTTTCAATATCATGATTTCTTAGTTGATGTATATAGTTTATGCTTTATAGATTTAGCTAAATAACTTGAATAAACATTTGTATTATTGTTATCTCTTGTTATTTAGTGTTCCTTCTTGCAGGAAATATTTTGCACAGTCGACTGGAAGTTGAAGGTACAACAAAAGTGACAGAAGGAGACTTTGGAAGTGCTTGGATCCCAAGTAGGTTCCTTATTTCATTCTATGTGTCTATTTATAGTTAGGAAAGATAGTTGTAAAGTCTTTGACATGTTGTTCTAGATTAACACCTGTCTAGGGAAGAATGATTTATCCATAATTCATAATTCCGCACAACACCATCAATCATCGTGCAGTAGACAACATGTTTGCTCATGAAATGTATGATAAATCATCATTCCAACTGTGCTATGAAACAAACCATTTCTGTGCCTTATGATAAACCACCGAAGTTTCAAAAACCCTCTTTAAAATTATGTTCTTATCTCTTCCTGCTTACAAAAAAGACTAAAAGGTGATTTACAACCAGAATTAAAACTTCCATAGTTTCGAATCCTTCCACGGACCTCCCTATTCCTTGAATCCATTTTTTCCTCCCTTTAGACCTGTGTTTTAATTAACGAATTATTTTATTTTGCAGGTAATCAGCAAGACTAGGAGATTGGACAAACCGTTTTGATACTAGTTTGAAAACCTGTTTACTCGAAATTCTCGGGATAAGAATTGAAAGGATTTAATCAGCAGAAGCTTTATGTTCAGAAAGAAAACCAAGTTAAACAGAAATAGAGTAGGAAGAGATAATTTACACAGAGACAGTAATGGTTAAACAGAGATAAAAACATTTACACCAGCAGCAGCAAAAATGCATACAAATTACTCTCTAGGAAACATTTTGTATTTGAAATATGGATTTTAGTAAAATATGTTTTTACTAAAAACACAGAAACACAAGAGAGTTAGTGTGATTTACAGAAGATAAGAAAAGAAAGACAGATTAAAGATGAAACAGAAGAAAGAAACCAGATGAAAAATAAAGTGAAAAAGTAGATAAATGAAAGAAGACAACGTGAAAGAGAAACAGACAAATAACAGACATGAGAGAATCATCGCCATATTTTAGTTAGTTAGGAAGGTGTCGCTACCATTTTGAATCAAGATGTTTTATTTCCTAGAATAAATCTTAGACATTTGATAGGATATTTCGTAATAAGTTGTATAAATACTTCATAAATTCATAGTATTGAGTGTGGATTCCTGAACATTTATATAGGTCAATTTAGTTATTACCTGAGGGTTTATTGTACAATTTTCATGTTGAAAGATAGGACAAGTAATAAATGAATTTCATTACAGGATTCATGTATTGAGCTACTTCAGTGAAGAATATTTCAATTATTCATGTTATTTCTTAAGTATTTCATAAGCATGCATGTTTTCCATGTTTAAATGTTATAACAAGAATATTATTGGAGAATTTGTTTAAATACTCTTTGTTCTAAATTGTTATTCATTTTAATGTTTTCTTATGAAATCTGGATCTCATAATCCTTAATTTCTCTCCCATACTGATTGACCCATTTCACCTTCCTTCATCATCTGGTTTAAGGATTCCTTCATTGCTCCTTGATCCCGATTGAAACCCACTTCACCATTTAGCCTTTAAGATCTGATTTTTCTCAGATACCTTGCCCTGTAACACTTCTTTTATGACCTTATTCTTCCATGTTCTCTCGATATATTGACTCCATAGCCAAAAGGAAAAGTAGAAAAGACGACTATCCATCTAAATCAGTAATTCCACCAACAAACCAAAATCCAACAAAATCAATCAATTAAAACAACAAAGATAAATAATTAAGAGAGATTCCTCTCCGAGCATTAGGAAGGTTAGATCCTAATCTCTAAAAGTGGTTGATAGTTACCTCAGTGATATCTTTATTTAGCCTTCAAAAATTACTGAGTGATAACATAGTGGCGACTCCACTGGGGACAAATATCTTATTCAAGGATCAGATCTGATCTATGATGGTGGACAATGATCAGAAATACCAAGGCTAAAATCATTCACATGGTGACTCCAAATCAATTTCAAAATCAGATCCAAGACTCTACTAGAGGAATGAACCTAAAATAATAGCATGGGAAGATCAGGTTTTTAACTTGGATTATAATCCAAGACATCATGTTCTTCCTCATCAAGAAGGTTTTTCAATGTATATTGTATTTTAGAAAATATCTTAGACTATTATTTAATTTGTTTCTTTTTGGAGATTGTAAATATAAATTCTCCCTATCCCTTTGAGAAGCTTTCTTCTAAAACTTATCATGATCATCTTCTGATTGATAAGAATCAAGAAATCAAGAATAATCTTAAAATTCCTGTCGATATTCCTATACCTTGTAAATTTCCTGATAGATATAAGCCATTCATCTTACATCCTATACTCCATGATTTCCTTGATAACTATTAAAAATATCTGCCCAAGTTTGATGGAGAAATGGTAACATCATTGCTGAAAAAGATATTCAAGGTTTTGAGAATTATCTGGACCTATTTGAGATTGATGAAGATGATGTTAGAATCAAGATGTTTGCTCTTTATTTGCAAAGTAAAGTAAAGAGTTGATTCAAGAACCTGCCTATTGCAAGCATCTCAAATTTCCAACAATTTTTCAAAATTGTCCTTGATAGATGGATAATTAGAGTCAACATTTTTATGATCATAGAAGAATATGATCAGTTGAAAATACAACCAAATGAGACAATACAACAATTTTCTTTCAGATTTTATCAAGTTTATTATTGAATGCTAGCCAATATAAGACCTGCTCCTCACTCAGCTCTCTTGCATTATCCAAAGGCCTTTGATCGGGAAATAGAGTTTCAGCTAAGAGAAAGAAACTTGGCAGCACTTGAACACATGCAGAACATTGCAGTAGATGTAGAAGTTAATCTAATATTTAGAAGAGAAAATTTGAAATCAGAATAAGGGAAAAACAACATTTCAGGGCACCTGACATCTTCAGAGGTAAAACTTGACATTTTGGTAAGTAAAATAAAGGAAATGATACAAAAAATTACCATGAAACATGGATTTTTCAATCAATATCACCATGACCCACTAATTGCATAAAAAGAAGAGGTTCCTTGTGATAAACAATTTCCTTATAATCCCAACTACCATAGATCAGAAAATTGATTTGTAGATCAATATGTGGAGGATAAATCTTCTAATGTTCCAAAATTGGAACAACTACACTATTGGGAATAATTTGGATTATTACCAATGTGGAGCTTCAGCAAATCATGAGCTTGGAAATGTATAACAGCTCAATATAAGTAAAATAACATCACTCTAGCAGATGAGAGAACCTCAGCAACAAGATTATCTATATTCTCCTTCCCGGGTGGGGAAATGCAGCAATATAGAGCATAAAACAACTGTTTTCATAAAATAACGCTATACAAGTAAAAAGTGGGACTTGGATCCCTTATAAGAAATGATATAGAACTTGTATGCAGAATTTTAGGTGAAATAAATAGCTCTATCTCATATAAACAGATCTCCCATGTTAAAGCAGCTAAAAACAAGCCCAAAACCCCATAGTCTAGCTCATGCAACAGCTACTGAAGCAAGGAATGCGTTATTCTCATGAGGGTTTCTACAAAAAATGATGGAAGAGCTTTGATATGAATCTTAATTAACCAAAAAAATAGAGAAATGGAAGTTTACAAGCTTATACAATGAAACAAGACATCCGGCAAGGTTTTTGGCAAAATGCATGAAATAAGAAACACTGTAGAAAATAATGAAATTTCTGCAATTTTGTATTAATATTGGATGAATAAATCATATAATGGCTGAATAATACAGAAATAGGGCCAAAGGCTTCCCTAACAAAACTTCCGGAGGGAAATAGGCACCTCCTTCCCAAGAAATAACATGAAATCAAGGGATGCAACACTGTTGTTGTTGCCTCTGCATTAAGGACATATTTTTCTGAAGGAGACTGTGTTGTAGTTTAATATGAATGAATGGCCCCAATAAAAATACTGAAATGAAGCTCAGATCCTTCTCTCTTGATCCCTTAAGCAATATTATCCAAAGAGAGGATGGAATTCCTACAAAGGAATCATTGCACTAACCAGTGAAAAAAAATCGGATAAATAGATGAAGTATGAAATTTGTCTCCAGACCAATAAATATGAATACATGAATGAAATCCCTTTAATTATATGCCTTCCTTTTATCTTTGGTGAGCCTCCTCACCCTGGACCCCACACAATGTTGAAGTGACTTCTTCATGAAGCTTCCTCTTTCAAGACTGCGCTGCCCTAGCTTGCTTCCCTCCTCTTTTGGCTACGCTGTTGACTTGGTCAACTAATACACCTCCAATGCTTCTTTACACACTAGGAATCTTCAATATATTTTACATATGTGTCTTAGGCTGATCCTTGTTCACATTTAACTGGTTTGCTTAGGTGATCTCTTCCTCCTCAAGAATGCATGTTGACTTAGTCAAACTTGACTAGGTCCTTGTCTATTTTTCCCATGTTTACACTTGTAAGTGTAAATTTTAGCTTCTGAAGTGATCCCATTCCTTCTTAAGGTGGAAATTATTCATATTTTTATTTTTCATGGGCTCCCTTACCCATTTCTTCCTCTCCTAGGTGAAAGTGGAAAAATCTAATGTTCCAAATTGCTATGTGAAAAATTGGGAACATCACAAATTTGTTGATATAATGTGTATGTTTAATGACATTCCTTATTTTAATGATTTTCATAAGTATGATCAATATGATGATAATTATGCTCTCCAAATTCAAGCTAACTTTACAGAGAAATCAGTAGCTAGTTTGTGGGATGAGGAAATTAAGTTTCAGCCAATACATCTCAGTTATGGGAGTAAAGAAGAAAGTGCAGAAAATTTTGATATAAGTGAAGGACATTTCCCTCTTTTTTTTTGCTTCATTTCAGTTCATCAGAGACAAATTTAATGCAATAAAAATTCATAAGTCTTTAGGTATTGTTATTGACAAGAAAGAAGACAATGAAACTCTTGATAAAGTTATATACGACTATGTTTTGAAGCATTACAGTTTTTAAAGGAATTTTTTTATAATATCTCTAAAGAAAAAGATAAGGAGCCTATAGAAATCTATGAAGTCCCATTGAAACCCATATGTAATAGGTTGCATCAATCCTTCTAAGCTTTTCATGATACAATAGTTGATGTGTTGGATGATAAATGCAATCAAAATCTTTCTCCATTAACTAACTATGAGCTTCAGGATCAATATGATAAAAGTCTCATCAGACAGACATTTCCATCAATAGAAAAATCATCACAAAACTTATTTTAAAATGAGCAATTATCTCACAACAATCACAAGTTAATTTTTCAGGGAAATAAGGGTAAAAATAACAATTTAGTTTCATGGCATTAAAACCATCTAGAATAGATGTACAGTTTCTTAGATCAGTTGAACATTAGTGAATATGCCTTGGAATATCCTTTTGTACAATTTGTGGAGTCAACAAAGGAAATTAAACATTTCCTTATCAAATTTATATTTGTTGACAAGTTTTTATGGTGTTGTAGAACTTCGGTTTTGATAAAAAACAAGCAAATGAAGCAAAATACATCAATGTATATAATGCTTGAATGGTTGCATTGGCTATTTCATTTTACCTAATCGACAGTTGTACAGTTGATTAGAGTAAGTAGGTAGAATTTAAGTTTGATTGGATTTTGTTTTCAACAACAAGTTTATTTCAGATCATATTTCAGTTTGCAGAAAAGGTTATGATTTCAGTTTGACATTTTTTAGTCACAGAGATTATATAAAAAAGAATTTTCCGACTTGGAATCGACTCAATGGATCAGGTCACTAGTCAACAATGTTCTTGACATCTCACAAATGGAATCCATCCCCAAGTGGAGCCATTGTTAGTGTCCTATAATAATAGGGATCATAATTTTGAATTGGTTATTTTTAATCTTGTAATATTGTACATACTTTTTCTTTCTGCAAATGTTTTCCCATATTAAAAATAAATAAAAAGAGGGTATGTCCTAAAAGAAAAATTAAAGGACCAAAATAAAGAAGATTAAAACAGGATATAAAGTATGAACCCCACAAAAAGAAACAAAAATAGATCCTAAAATTTTTGCACATTAAAATTCCACTACTCTTAGTTTACTTTATGAAAATAATATTATGTGCACCTTGTGAAAAATGCTAGAATTCATGATGATCATAAATTTTAATCTTGATTCATTCATGCTTTTAAATTTCATGTTATGATACTTAGTGAACAAAGATCTCGCAAAACCATTTAATATTGGCAGATCAGTAGTTAGGTAGAGAATAAAATGAGCTCATGAGTTCAATCTGAGCCATTGGAAGTTATAAGGTTAGAAATATGTTAGTTTTCTTATCATAAGAAAATAAAAGAGTCAACAAGCTTAAATGCACCCAATAAAGGAAATAAAAAATGTTAGGGTAAACAAAGGGTAGGTAGAATACTTTCATTAATCATGGAAAGTATCATTTGGTTTATCCCTCATTACTAATGTCCTTCAAACACATTCCCCTTGCTAAAATCCCTATTTCCACTCTTGGAAGTCATTTCCTCCCATAAAAACCCATGGATTCTTCATTTTTCCTTTATTCTAAACATTTTTCCTTCCTAAAACCCCTTTCCTTAGCTTAAAGCCCCTTTCCCTAGTTTAAAACCCATTTTCATTATTAAAAATCCCCTTCCTCTTTACTAATTTCATTTTAATCAAATAAACACATGCAAACCCACTTATCCAAAGTTTGCAGCACTTATTATATATCAGGGCCCACTGTCCTTTTATTCAACCCCCCTGCTTAAAATATTCCATTAACTCTGATTGCATCTTACCCCTCCACCTATCTATTTTCCCGACCTTATCATACCTCCCACTTTATATATTTTTCCAACTCCCCTTATTTCATTTAACTTGACACTTTGTATATTTACTAACCCCCAGTATGATATTAACCCTCCTGCATATATTAAATCCTGACCCAATTTATATTATCTACTCCTTTGCATATAATTCCATGGGTTCACTTTCAATTAACCCTTTTTTTCGTTTAAACCTCAGTTTAACTCTTTCCTGACCCCACCACATTTAAAAATCACAAAGCCTATCCACCGTCTGATTACCACCAGCAAATATTATGGCATCCACACCCTTTAAGAATCCCTAACAATCCAATGTTTTAAATCACGGGGGGGGGGGGGGGGGGGGGTGGTTTGAAATGTGTGGTTTCACACCCTCTCTCCCCTACCACATGGCATTCACACACTTTATCGCACCCATCTAGTCCCAAATTGCCAAACCATCAATCATCATGTGATAAACCTCCTGTCCGCTCATGCATCGTGTGATAAACCATCATTCCACCTACTCCATGAAACAAACCATTTATGTGCATTGTGATAAACCATTGAAGTTTCAAAACCCTTATTTACCATTATCTTCTTAACTCTGCAAGCTTACAAAAAAGACTAAAATGAAATTTCCAACCAGAATTAAAACCTTCACAGTGCGGACTCCTTCCACGGACCTCCTTGCTCCCTGAAGCCATTTTCGCCTCCCTACAGACCTGTGTTTTTATTAACGAATTATTTTATTTTTCAGGTAATTAGAAAGACCAGGAGATTGGACAAACAGTTTTGATACTAGTTCCAAAACCTGTTTACTCCAATTTCTCGGGATAAGAATTCAAAGGCTTTACTCAGCAGAAGCTTTATGTACAGACAGAAAAACAAGTTAAACAAAAATAGAGCATGAAGAGATAACTTACACACAAATAGTAATGGCTAAACAATTATAAAAACTTTTACACTAGCAACAACAAAAATGCATAAAAATTACTCTCCAGGAAACATTTTGTATTTTACATATGGATTTTAGTAAATTCTATTTTTACTAAAAGAACAGAAACATAAGATAGTTAGTGTGATTCATAGAAGAGAAGAAAAGAAAGACATGTTAGAGATGAAAGAAATGAAAGCATCCAGATGGAAAAGAAAGTGAAAAAGTAGATAAATGAAAGAATACAGCGTGAAAGAGAAACGAACAAACAAGAGACATGAGAGAATCAATGCCATATTTCAGTTAGTTAGGAAGGTGTGAAATGGGTGGTTTCACAACCCCTCTCCCCTGCCACATGGCATTCCCACACTTTATCGCACCCCTCCAGTCCCAAATTGCCAAACCATCAATCATCATGTGATAAACCTCCTGTCTGATCATGCACTGTGCGATAAACCATCATTCCAACTGCGCTATGAAACAAACCATTTATGTGCATTTTGATAAACCATTGAAGTTTCAAAACCCCTATTTACCATTATCTTCTTAACTCGGCAAGCTTACAAAAAAGAGAAAAAGGAAATTTCCAACCAGAATTAAAACCTTCACAGTGCGGACTCCTTCCACGAACCTCCCTCCTCCCTGAACCCATTTTCACCTCCCTACATACCTGTGTTTTTATTAATGAATTATTTTATTTTTCAAGTAATTAGCAAGACCAGGAGATTGGACAAACAATTTTGATACTAGTTCCAAAACCTGTTTACTCCAATTTCTTGGGATAAGAATTCAAAGGCATTACTCAGCAGACACTTTATGTACAAAAAGAAAAACAAGTTAAACAAAAACAGAGCAGGAAGAGATAATTTAAACACAGACAGTAATGGTTAAATAGAGATAAAAAAATTTACACCAGCAACAACAAAAATGCATAAAAATTACTCTCTGGGAAACATTTTTTTATTTTACATATGTATTTTAGTAAAATATATTTTTACTAAAAACACAAAAACACAAGAGAGTTAGTGTGATTTACAAAAGATAAGTTAAGAAAGACAGGATAAATATGAAACAAATGAAAGCATCCAGATGATAAAGAAAGTTAAAAACCAGATAAATGAAAGAATACAAAGTGAAAGAGAAATGAACAAACAACAGACATGAGAGAATCAACGCCATATTTTAGTCAGTTAGGAATGTGTGAAATTGGTGGTTTCACACCCCCTCTACCCTACCACACGACATTCCCACACTTTATCGCACCCCTCCAGTCCCAAACTACCAAACCATCAATCATCATGTGATAAACCTCCTGTCTGCTAATGCACTGTGTGATAAGCCATCATTCCACCTACGCCATGAAACAAACCATTTATGTGCATTGTGATAAACCACTAAAGTTTCAAAACCCCTATTTACCATTATCTTCTTAACTCTGCAACCTTACAAAAAATACTAAAAGGAAATTTCCAACCAGAATTAAAACCTTCACAGTGCGGACTCCTTCCACGAACATCCTTGCTCCCTGAAGCCATTTCCTCTTCCCTACAAACCTGTGTTCTTATTAATGAATTATTTTATTTTTAAGGTAACTAGCAAGACCAGGAGATTGGACAAAGAGTTTTGATACTAGTTCCAAAACCTGTTTACTCCAATTTCTCGAGATAAGAATTCAAAGGCTTTACTCGACAAAATATTTATGTACAGAAATAAAAAAAGGTTAAACAGAAACAGAGCATGAAGAGATAATTTACACACAGACAGTAATGGTTAAACATAGATAAAAACATTTACACTAGCAATAGCCAAAATGCATAAAAATTACTCTCCAAGAAACATTTTGTATTTTACATATGGATTTTAGTAAAATCTGTTTTTACGACAAACACAGAAACACAAGAGATTTAGTGTGATTTAGAAAGACAAGAAAAGAGATACATGTTAAATATGAAAGAAATGAAAGCATCCAGATGAAAAAGAAAGTGAAAAAGAACATAAATGAAAGAATACAACGTGAAAGAGAAATGGACAAACAACAGACATGGGAGAATCAATGCCATATTTCAGTTAGTTAGGAAGGTGTCACTACCTTTTTTCATCCAAATAATTTATTTCCTAGAATAAATCCTAGTCAGTTGATAGGATATTTCATAATAAGTTGTATAAATACTTCATCTATTCGAAGTATTCAGTGTGGATTCCTCAACATTTCTATAGTTTAATTAAGCTATTATTTCAGGGTTTATTGCGCCATTTTCAAGTTGACAGACATGACAAGTAATAAAGGCATTTCACTATAGGATTAATGTGTTGAGCTACTTTAGTGAAGCATATTTCAATTGTTCATGTTATTTCTTAAGAATTCCATAAACTTGCATGTTTTCCAAATTTATATGTTGTAATAGGAATATTATTGCAGATTTTCTTTGAATACACTTAGTTCTGAACTGTTATTCATTTTAATGTTTTCTTTTGATATTTAGATCTGAGAATCCTTGATTTCTCTCCCATCCTGATTGACCTCTTTCACCTTCCTTCATCATTTGGTTTAAGGAATCTTTAACTGCTCCTTGATCCGAATTGAAAACCACTTCACCATTCAACATTTAAGATTTGATTTTTCTCAACTACCTTGCCCTGTAACACTTTTTTTATGACTTGATTCTATCATGTTTTCTTGATATAATAACTCCATAGCCCAAAGGAAAAGTAGAAAATATGAATATCCATCTAAATCAGTAATTCCACCAACAACAAAAAATCAAACCAAATCAATCTTACATAACTAGCCTAAAATCAATTAAAACAACAAAGATAAATCATTAAGAGAGAGCCCTCTCTGATCATTACGAAGGCTAGATCCTAATCTCCAAAAGTGTTTGATAGTTACCTCTGTGATATATTTCTTTAGCCTTGAGAAATTACTGAGTGATAACACTGATAATGCGCAATATTTTAAATTTAAAAAATTAATTAGGTTTTGTCATCAGTATCATATTACACTTGGACCTTCAACAACCTATTACCCTCAAGGTAATGGCCTTACAAAATCATCCATTAAAAGCATAGTGAGGATCATCAAAAAGGTGTTGCAAGAAAACAAGAGATCATTGCATCTAAATTTGAAGTTTTCACTATGGGATGATAGAGTTTTCACAAAGCGGTCCATTGGTACATCTCCCTATGTATTAGTGTATGGAATTGAAGCTATTTTTCCCACTTATTTGGGAGTTCAGGTAATGAAACTGCTGCAAGGACTTGAAGAGGAGCCAAATCCAAAGGAGGATAAAACAACTTATATCTTTGCAAGAGAAAAGAGAAGGCGTATATGACAACTATCAACAATCACAAAACAGAGTGAAGGAAACCTTTGACATAAAAGCTAAAGATGGAAGTTTCCAGATTCAAGATGTAGTTCTGAAAGGGGAAGTCAGAATTGAAGAAAAGAGGAAACATGGAAATTTTGAGAACATCTGGAAGGGGCCATTTTTTATAGCTCCATATCATGGCAACAAAACTTTCCTGCTTCAGGAGATGGATGGACCACTGTGTGGAGGAGGACCTGTTAATGGAAACTTTATAAAACACTATTCCTCCAAATTCCTTTTACTAAATTTCACTCCATTGTATAAATTTTTGTTGTTGTTATGATGTTTTGATAATAAATATCAATTCATATTCAAGCTTGAGCCCGAGGAAAAGGCCATAAGAGTTTGAAAATTTCTTGAAAATTTCCTCATCAATTTCAGAAATTTTTGTTTTCTTTTAAAGAAGTCATTGGAACTACAAGTTCTTTGTTGTACCACAGGGGAACACCATCCATAATGGATCCACTGTTTTCACTCATAAATTTTCAAAATTTCATTCATAGGGTCACTCACATCACTCACATATTTTTCCTCTTATCTTCATAGAATGGTTCATGAAATTGATGGAAAAACCAGGAAATAAGCCTTACCCTTAGTTTAAAACCCCCCATGAGTCATGTCATGTCAGTAAAATCTAGTTCATTCCATTTATTTTTCACATGCATGCCCTCAAACCAAATATATGCCACTTGTTTTTTTTCTCACCATTCAGTAGCGAATATAACTCCAGAATGGCAGATTTTGCTACAGAAGGACCCGACAATTCCATAGCAAATATGTCAGGTTTTTAACTGTCTTCACTGCAGAATCTTGTTTTTCTCCAGAAAAAATAGAGCATCATCAGATGTCAAAATTCCAATGGTCAGGGGTCAAGGTGAGGTCACTCAATTAAGTTTCATGATCACCCAAACATGCAAGATCGTAATTACCCTCATTATTATATTTTGTTCTCACATTTGGCATCACTCTCCTAGATTTCAAATTTCATTTCAAAATTCATCTCTAAGCAACTCTCTATCATCTATTGTTCAATATTTTCATGTAGCAACACAATGTCATATTTGAAGAGCTAATTCACAATGCAAGTAGCTTGTTGTCTAGATTTTTTATCTGTACAAGGTTATAAAGCAGAATGGAAATGAAGAAGAAGGTGAACAAGGGGGGTTCTTGTATGAGACACTAACCTATATGGAACTCAAGCTATTGAATAAAGACCCCAGTTTCATGGATGTTTTCAGAAATGTTGTATGTATGCAGTTTTTTTAGAAGCATCAAGTATTTCATGCCCATATATGAAAAGATTTTGCAGTAAAATTTACAAGGGAACCTCAAAGATAGGAGTTTTAAATTTCACAGTATCACCTAATACTATTTCTTTGGCTACAAATATACCAAGAGAAGGTTAAGAGTGGTTCTGTGATCACACATTAATTTTTAATTTTTGATTAGGGTCACTGATCTAGTTTTCATTATGTCTCAGAAGGTTAGTCGATAAAATTGATGAAAAAATCATGAAATAAGTATTTATCCTAAGTCCAAAACATTTCATTAGTCATGTCATCACAATCATATCTACCAAATCCACCTTAGGTTCACATACATTGGGTTAAAATTCATTTTTATCCACATGTCTTATTTTTCACGATTCTGCAACAAATTCTATGCAATACAAGGGATTTTCGCTACGAAATGACATGATCATTCTGTAGAAAATTTCTCAAATTTATAACTGAGAATGTTGCGGAATCATTTTTTTCTGCATAAATGAATGGGATGATAACCTGTTAATTATTTAGTGGTTTAGGGTAAAGGTAAGGTCATATAATTGGTTATCATAGTCATCCAAGCATGCAAAAGTTTAAATACCACCTCATCAATTTGTCTCACTTCCACTTTTTCCTTTTTCGTAATTAAAACCTCATGAATTTGAGCTTAACATTTACCTCTTATCATCCCTATGAGCTACTTCTACCGCCAATCCCCTGTGTATCTCTAATATCAATGTTTTCAAAGGTAATTGATAAGTTCTATCCATAGAAACATCTTGTTGTCTCAAAGCAAATTTTAGAGGTGTCAATAGAGAAATTTACAAGCACTGGTATTTGAAGGCGTTACTTCCTATAAGAAGACTAAAAAGGGTGGTACCATGGTCAAGTATGAACCTATGGACCTAAATTGGCCATGGAATACCCTATTGTTGCATAGCATTTCATCAAGTTGGTTACATGCATTTTTGCTAGAAGAAACAATGGAATTTTTGTGTTTTTTGATTGCTTGAGAAGTCAACTACAAGAGAATTTTATGCAAACAGAGATAAATTATAAAAAATTGAGAGAGCTTATTGTCAAGAACATATCAAGGAACATTAATATCTTTCACTTTCTCATAGGTGCTAGAAATTGGGAGATTCGAAGAGGTCTTTAGGTTCTATTTTCATAATGCATTTTTTCCTATTTTATACATGTTTTTCAAATGAAAATTGTGGACACCTGGAGATGGTTTTCAAAAACCAAGATATGTTTTTCTTCAGCACGAAGTAATTTACAAAAAATTCCTCCCATTTTTCAAAATATATGAAGGATTCAGATATATGAGCTCATTTCTAAGCCCGATGTTTCAGAAAAAACAACAAAATTATGAGTTTTTCTACCAATTAGGAAATTTCGTAGCGAAGCCTAGGCCTGAAGGCTAGATTTCGCTATGAAATCCTTGTAGAATTATTTTTCCTACAAATTTATTTTTCTTTGGTAATAAAAGGAGGGTAAGATTTTTATTTACCTTATGTTACCTAATAAACATCTCCCAAGAAAAAATAAGAGCTAAAATTTGACTTAGATGGTTGAAATGAGATTGCTATCAAACTACACTATAAAACTGCCTATTGCACTCTGTTTTTTTACAGCGAGATCTTTTCTGTGGTATTTTGAGGTTTGGAAAGTGCGGTGAGGGACATATAACCATGTGGAGACATCCCAGATGGTAGTGGGTCATCCCAGCAATGATTCACTACTCGACAGAAGTGTCACCTATCCATCTGAACATGAAGACAAAGATTAAAGTTGTGTTTATGTTTTCCTAAAAATTAGGACTGTTGTTTTCTAAATATAGTGGGAGCACTAATGTCTTACTGATGGTGAATTCCAGTCTAAAATATGATCCTTACCAATGTACTTTTCCTATTATTTAAGAAATGAATGTAATAAATGTAATGAAGAGTCTTATTAAAAGTGTAAGTCTGAAGAGACTAGGCATCTTTTTTAGTTCCAAGAATGTAGTTTATAGTTATGATAGGTTTCAAGGATAGGGTTCGATGATCTAGCCAACTTGGCATATCCTAGGAAAAAAAGGTGTATTTATAGACAATAAATAGAATCAGAAAGGGTTGGATAATGTTACTTTGAGACTACTATTATTGCAAATTTTGGAATATCAGTAATATACAGTGATGGTGTTTTCTGCTTAACCTGAGATTCTTTCACTGTTGCTATGATTTTATGCTTTATGTTTCCTTAATATATTTTCTAAATATCTTGATTTTAAATTACTCGGAATTCATGACCTCGTGCTCTAACTTCCTTTTGACATTAAGTTATTGAATATTTTTTGTGTATTAGTATTATCCTTTTCATTGAAATAGTAGAAGCCTCAGCTTCCACAACAAAAATAATTTTTCACTCAATACCTTCATACTGACTCCATGAGCCCAATGGTAGTGCAATCTATCCCATTTTCCACCTATAATTAAATACTCTAAGACACTTATCACAGAGTTAGCCATATGATTCAAAACCTAGTTGATAAAATCATTAGATTTGTTGAGACAGCCCTCCCAGGTTGAAGAGGCTAATCCTTAGTCAAAATCTGGTTTGAAAGAGTTACTCTAAGTTGTCTGGTGAAGCAGCGCATCAGTACCAATTTAGAGATAACATGTTCAAAGCCACCAAATTCAAAATGTGGATCTGTGAGAAATTTGTCAAACTAGAGCACATTGGAGCTTACATGGCATCTGGCATTCCTAGGTGTTTTATGAAGGAGAATTATTCTAAGTTTTTGTTTGTGATCCAAAAGCACTTTACCTATGAGGGGAGGTTTCATATGGTTTACCTATACCATTTCAGGCTCCTTTTACATTTCAATGGTAAGAAACCCCTTAATCTTCCTTTCTTTTTGTTTAGGAGCTTAAGGAAGATGTCTGATAAGGTCCAAGCCAGGGCTAAAGGTAGTGAGACATCAATTTTCCACCATGGTGTAATTAAACTCTTAGTGCTAGAATATTTATAGAAATTAAATATATATTGGGAATCTTTTCCTTTCCTCAGTGGATATGAAGTTGATTCAGTCACACTAAAGAAGATTTCAATGCCAAAAGCTACTTCATCTCCAGTTGTGACAGAAAGTGTTAATGAAGAAGGGGAAGATCCTATCTTGGAGCCAATGGATGTTGAAGCATATATCAGAGGTAGATATCCCACATCCATCACCTACAAGCCAAAAATAGAAAATTAGAAAACATGGTAGTAGGAGGATAACTAGAAGCCAAACCATTTCCAAGGGAAATATTGAAGACATCCTCCAAGCAATAGACATTGAAGAATATCCAATTGTCCAAGCATAAGACATTGAAGGGGACAAAAATAAGAAACAGAAAGGTAAGGCTGTCAAAAAATTAGATTTTGTAGGAGAAGATTTAGGTTTCATATTCCAGCCAAGGAAATCATTGACTAGGTTACAACTCGCAAAGGGTGTCATGGAAAACAAGATAAAAAAATTATGATGACAAAGGCAAGCAACCTATCACAGAAAACATCATAAACCTATCTGAAGCAACAAAAGAGGTTTTTGTGCAAATCAAGGGAGAAGAGGAGATGATCGAAAAGACTGAAGTACAAATATTGCAAGAGAAGTTAAGAGAGGCCAGAGAAGAGGTCATTGAAGTTAAATTGGAACTACAAGAGGGCGAGGTAGACAGAGAACTAATGGAAGATTTTGAAGGAAAAATTAATTTTCAACTGAACCAATATGATAAATCACTGATAAATTCCAAAAGGTTGCTGAAAAGAACACTTCCTTTAAGGAGAGTAATGAATAACATCAGAAAAATAAACCTGTGGTTACAGTCTCAAAGGAAAAATCTTGAAGGACATGTTAAAGATCTAGAGGACCAAATGGAAAATGACTCAGGAAGAATTGAAGAAAAGAGGCTTGAAAATTAAAGTGATAAATGAGCCTGAAGAGGTACAACCTTCTACTACTAAGGATGGAGTGCGCAAAGTTTGAGAGATTGGCCTAAATATTTTTGTTAAATATTTCATCATGTAGGAAACATTAGTTTCAGTTTGGAAGCTGAAATTTTGAATATTTTGTGTGTTAGTATTGTCCTTTCATTGAAACAGTAAAAGCCCTAGCTTCCACATGGAGATCCATTTGTTATTGAATTCCTTCATACTGACTCCATAAGCCCAATGGTAGTGAAACCTATTTCATTTTCACCTGCAATCAAATACATTAAAACACTTATCACAAAGTTAGCTATCTGATTGAATCCTAATTGAGAAAATCATAAGTTTATTTGAGAGAGCCCTCTCAGGCTAAAGAGGCTAATACTCAGTCAAAATCTGGTCTGATAGAGTTACTTTAAGTCGTCTGGTGAAGGATCCCATCAGTACCAATTTAGAGATAACACATTGAATATCGGCTATCTCACAGATCAAGGAACATTATACTATTTTTGTAAAATATTAGATAAATATAGAAAGGAAACACCAGATTTTTTTATTAATAAATATGAAAGAGAGACAGAGCTAACAATGGTGGCCTTGATGTTGGAGGCCTCCCTTTGGTGATGTTCGAGTCCCATTAGGGGAATTTTGAGGTCTAAAATGGGCCTCCTAAGAAAAATTTACAACAAAAATATATTTTATAATAACCAATAGGATTCAAGATGATGATGTCAACCATGGAGGACGATTCACCATATTTTATGTAAAAGGGTAAAAATATTAAAAAATAACAAAATAATAAAACTACTTTTTCAACTCACATTTTCAACTTACCTCACAAATTTTTTACTCAAATTTCAACAGAGAGTACTCATTGGATGCAAAATTGAATTCCTCATCCAAGGAGTACCCATGTTGCATACTTTCGATGGACCCTGCTACAGGAAAAATAAGAAATACATGAAAAAATGTGATTACAATCATGTTTTTCATGTATTTCTCATTTTTTGTGTAGCATGATCCATTAGAAGTATGCAACATGGGTACTCCTTGGATGAAGAATTCAATTTTTCATTCGAAAAGTACTCCCGCTGAAAATTTGAGTAAAAACTTTGTGAGATAAGTTGAAAATATGTGTTGAAAAAGTGGTTTTTTCTTTTTTCCCTCTAAAATTTGGATATGTAATCAAATCTTATTTTATTATTTCTACTATTATTTCATAATTTCCTTAGGAGGGCCATTTTAGACCTCATAATTCCCATAATGTTCACCAAATTTCTTGAAGCACTCCTTCTCCTAGATAACTTAGGCATTATCACAATACAAGGATGCAAGGAAAATGAATGGTCAGACCAGCCCAACAATGACCAACCAGTAGTGGAAGGATGGCAGTCAATTTATAGGAAGGGAAAGGGAGTTAGGAGCCCATGAAATACGGAGGAATTTCCACTTTTCAAGGCATACTCCCCTATTGATAAGATACAAAGCTCTAAATGAGAGATCTCGACCCAGTCTATCTCAACCAAATAACATCAAGTTCTCCATCCTAGAAACTTCTAGAGGTTGAAGCTTCTCCTCCATTTGAGGAAACACTGCTAGAAATGGTTCATTGTAGTTTTCTAAGTCAAAAGAGCACTGAAAGTGATAGGATAGAACTATCAACCTACCATCAGCAAAAGCAGGAAACTAGAGAGGTGTGATGACCTAGAAATTTAGGGTTTTAGTTAAGTTTCTTCGATGATATTTCAAGGTAGAATTATTGTAGTCGTTAGAGGATGTGTTTATGTATTTTTCCTAGGTGGATATACTGCACAGGATATATCACAGGTAACTTCAAGATCAGGTATGGGAAGTGGGCAGAGTGAGAAATTACTATGTAACAGATGCCATCTAAATCATGAAGGCAAAACGGGGACTAATGGGTGAAATGCTTTATGAACGAAGGAAAATAACTCAAAATACCACCAAGAAACCTGCCAAATCAAACATAATACAATACATGAAATACCTTATATGAATATTCCTAACAAAATGTGTATTGGATAGGCATCAAATAACACATGAACTAATGACATGGACACATCCATCCGCCTGAAAGAGATCATGGAAATAGATCCACAACATGGATTCAACCATCCTTATAAATGTGATCATGTGTGGAATGATGAATACTCAATAACCACATGCAACCTGGATAATGAAAAATGTGATCTAGGGTATTCATCTTGATCTCAATCTTCCCAACATACAAATCTAGCCATGTGAATAGATGTTCTGATGGCAAACATGTAGAAACTAACTAATTATCGGTCAATGTTGATAATTTTTAATAGGCACGAGAGAAACCACCAATAATGTTGATGGCCCTTAAGGTACAACAACTCAATCTACAAGTGTGAATAAATGAGTTGAAATAGAAAAAATTCAGAATCATTCGATCGAAAACAAATGAGGTGAACCTGTCATCGAATAGGAAGAACTTGCCATTGAGGCATGCAAGTTGTTGAGCCTAAAGACTCTCTTTATTTTGACATCTTTTCAGCACTTCTCCTTCCTTTTTGTCATAATTCACAAACCAAACTAGTGTTAATTGATAAATTTTCACTCTAAAAATGAATTTAAATTATCTCTTTTTTATATTCTAATGTTTCTTATTATTTGAATGAAATTTGTATTTAGCTATAGAATTCATGCAATTATGTAGCTAATCTTCATTTCTGTAGCTACTGACATTGTTTGACAGGTTCTGAAGATGAAGGGGAGGAGTGAAGAATATGGGTAGCTTTTAAATGATCCATACATGAATTTTGTGCTACTCACCTGTCCAAAATTGATAGAAATCACGCCTAAAATAATAGTTAAAGGATTAGTCAAACAAAAGGTCGAGAAAACGGAGGAGAAGTTGGAAGCTTAACAATTTTCTGTCCATGTAGAAAATCATGAAAGCTATGAAGACCATAGTCTTGTTTAGAATTATACTTCTCAGTTTCATTAATATCTCAATTTCATTAATATCTCAAAATAGTTGAATTTAATATATTATAAATACCGGGTTGTTTTGAACTGGAAACAAGTTCAATTTTTGCAATGTCGCTACATAGAAAAACTCTATTTTATTAATGCAAGGAGAAGGTGAATTTCAAGACCATTGATTCGTAATTAGTCTCACGTAATTATTCAAGTCGTTCGGCTGTAGTGGGCCCCTGCACAAAAAAGGTTTCGTAGCATAGTTTATGTTTATTTCTAGTTTATTTTTCCATTACCGCATATATTAATTCCTGATTTTTTCATTAGCTAATTGTTGACTTTTCATAAGATGAATGTTGTGTATTTTGCATAATTCTATTGCTTTAAGTGTTTTGATTTCCTGAATTATATTGATTACATATGGATTGAATGTTTGTTTTGCATTTGTTTACACAGTAAGCATAAATATTAGAAAAAACAAGAATTTTACCTTTGCGCAGTAGGAGGAACACTCTGTTTTTCTTCTTAGATGAAATAGCCTTTTCAATTTCCACAACATAGTCATTTAGATAGGATATTCAAAAGTTTAATACTTTCTGTTTCATAGAATTTAAAATAGAATATTTTGTTTCAATAGCGAATAGAATTAGAGATTAGTTTAATACTTTGTTTTTCATAGGATTAATTTGTTACTTTTCATTTGATAAGTAGAGAGAAGTTTTCAATTACATGATAGGATTTAATCATAGTTTGTATGAATACTTTGTTCAGATTTATAAGAAATTTAAGTAGATAATCTCCTTCTTTAATTCAATAAGTTTAGGAGTCTTTTTATAGACATTTTAAAGATAATTGTCAGCAAAGGATAATCTAACATAGAGTTAAAAATGTTTTCTTTTTATGTAATTTAGACTTGTTTTAGATCAGTTGTGTTTCTTAATGTTGCATTTCCTTTTCTCCCTTCTTGTAACTTTCATTTTCTATTTATTAGAATATTTTCTTTAGAATAATTCATAGATAAATTTACTTCTTACATTAATATTGAAAATTTCCTTTTCTTCCTTATTGTGTTTATTTTTTAAGCATTAAAATTATTTTGTATTCAGTTACTTTCTTGCTTTTAGATTTCATTCATATAAAACCTCTAAAAACACAAAAAGAATAAAGTTTTTTTCCTAGTTATTTTGAAATCAATTGTTCTTCTTTCTCAATTTTCATCATAGGATTTTAATTATGTTTACATTTCATTCCTTAGATTAGTTCTTAGTTAAAAACATTTAAAATCTACACAAAAAAGTAAGAAAGATATGCTTCTAGCATATATAGTCCATCTGCACTTCACAAGATTACTAACTCCAGTTGATAATTTATGATATAAATTTAAGACATTAAATTGAATAAACATAAGCTCCAACGTAATGAAAAAGATTCGAAACCATCTTCCTGGATAATGAGCTGAAGTGAGGAACTGATTCATAGAAGGAGGGCCATAATGATTCCCACATCATCTACATGAAACCATGGATATCTCAAGATAATATCAGTGACTCGGGAGTTTTAAAGAGAGGGTTAAATAAGCAGAGGATGTTTGAATTTGACAAAAAGGACTTCTCTCGAACATATTGGTGACACAACTCCAGAGTGTGGAAACATTCAAATTAGATATGATCAGAGGTCATGATGATAGAAACAATGATCAAATCATAGGAAAATGGATTTCCTAAACCCAGGAGGAAAAATGTCGAAAGCAAGATATCCCCAACCTAATACGAACTACAGATGAGTGTCATGTTAAAGAGCAACAAGCTACCCAAAACACATAATATGTTCCACTTTCAATTTTCCCCCGTTATTGCTAATGATTACCTATTTATTTTTTATATCCAACATGAAGAGGATATCATATGTTGAGCTTGTAGGTTCATTCTTCGAATTAATCCATCCTAGTAATTTTAACGGGCCCTAGGAAGGAGGAACTCGATTTGGTCATGGTGAAAAGTATTTCATCCTTTAAGTTTTAATGATTCTCATGGAAGGGGAACTTGGTGTCTTTTTCATGTTTAGGGTGTTTGAAAAAGAAATGGAAAAGAAAACTCCATCATGTCCCTTTTCTTAAATCATCTCTCGAATCCAAAAAGGTAGAAAAAAATCTCCAAGAGAACCTCTTGACCATGTTTGACAAGGTATTCCTTTTTCATGAATACTTAATCTCATCCCAAAAAAGGGGTAAATGTATACTGAGACAATGTCAATTCATTTATTTTAATAATTTTGAAAAGACAAGTACTCAACAATCTTTCCATTTTTCGAGAGTCAGAAGGAAGAGCTAAAAGATGACTCGAGGGGTCTTCACTTTTCATTTATTTTTACTAAGTCTAAAAAAGAGATAAAATAAAACTCGTCGCATAAAAAATAATCACCTTCAGTATAAAATATCTTGTTACTGCAAAAAAATGACAAACATCACTGATATCGAGGAAAAATAATAAAATAATGGTCAAAATATCTTCAAAAATATATAAATAGACAAATTAAATCATTTTAACCACTGTATTTGGAGTAAATTGTGAAAGTACATTTTATTGCTTTATCCTGCAAACTTCAGATCAGTGGTGCGAATGATCTACGACATCGTTTGACAATCTGTTAACTGTAGGTAAGAACTAACACTTTTCTCTTTCATTTCATCCCATTCTTAAGCAATTTATCTTAGAAATTTTGGCTATGGGGGAATAATTTCAAACTTCATTTTTGTTTGTGATAAGCACGGGTTCGAGCTATCGGAGCTGCGTTTATCTCTCTTAGCCTGTTAGGGTAGTGCATCGTCAACACATTTTTAATTCTGAAAGGCGTGCTGATCGTGGGGAAGAATTTAAAACACTAAAACCACCCATTTTAAAATATTTATTTCAAATATTAATCCAATTAAAGATCCTAAAATGTAATTTGAATATGTTTTGCAGGTGTTTTCAGTGAACTTGGTGATCAAATCGAAAGAGACAGAACACAAGGTGGAAGACCACGAAGCTATCCAAGACCCAAATTTCATAAATGCACTAATAAATTGTGGATTGCTCAATTTATTCCATATTTCAGGGCTAAGATCTTAGTTGGAGCTGCTCGAGTATGTAATCGGGATATGGGACATAGATCACCAGGTTTTCATAATTTAAGATCAAGACCAATGGTTAGAGATATATGATCCAGAGCCGAGGGATCTGATGCTTCTGAGGTGGTGTGAGATCATGCATCATCCAGGAAGGGGGGACTATGCATATGATGTCAAATAATTGTGGTTGAGGACTATGAATATGCAGGCATTGATTTCAGAGGAGATCCATATCTACCTCTTCAGCCTCGCACAATGGTCCGATGTAGGTAAATATTTTTTTTTTAGAATTTTTTACTTTTTAATGTTTTTGTTATGTAGTACGAGATCTAAAATTATGATGTTCTTACAAATGTTGGACTTGAGATATCAACCGATATGTCCCCGAGTAATGAGTATTTAATTGTGTTTATTATTGAATAATGAGTATTTGAGATTTTTTTACAGAATAATGACTATTTAATTGCAACACAATGAGTTGTCAGAATAATTTGACAACCAAATCTCTAATACTGAGATTAATTGCATCCGATAATAGCTATATAACCGCACTATATTTGGGAATATTATTAGTTTTTTGACCCAAACAAATACCTTGTAGATTAATCAACTTGCCATCATGGGAAAAAAGTGCCCATGCTCTGGAATATAAACTCTGTGTGCTACGACAAGCACAATCACTGAAAAATATAAAATGGTTCAACGACATCTGCAAACCAAGTGGAACACTAGGTAAGTAGAGGAAACATATCTACAAAGAAACCAATCACACTAACAAATATAAAAAGCACACTAATGTACAAAGTACCATACTTATGATCAAGAATAATACTTCTTTAGATAAAGTTCATTTCAGGGCTCAACCAAGCGATTACCTTCATAATCTACTAGATGATAGACAACTCCTTCCAATATGAATGAACAATATAAGGCCCATGCCATATTTTCTTGAGCTTCCTGACTCCCAATTTATCGTGGGATTGATCATAAAATAGTACCAAGTCACCTTCGAAGAAAATGCGAGGGTTGATATATATGTCTTATTGAGCCCTAAATCATTTCTTTTGTTCTTCAATGACTAAAGCAACAAGTCTTCGAGTCTCTAATTCTGTTGTGAAAATATATCCCCTCTACGGATATGGGTGATCTCTATAGCCCTGGAGTTGGTCTAA
Source organism: Pinus albicaulis (assembly GCA_034641835.2). Classification (NCBI taxonomy): domain Eukaryota; kingdom Viridiplantae; phylum Streptophyta; class Pinopsida; order Pinales; family Pinaceae; genus Pinus; species Pinus albicaulis. The sequence continues at coordinate 454,201,638 of CM076573.1, forward strand.
CAACTTATGAGACTATCTAATGGAAGCTTTCTTAGCTAATATTCAAAAAAACATGAGAAATGAAATAGGACTACCTCTTCCTGATGTTATGCTCGAATCCTTTGATTATGGCCTCAATCCAAAGTCCCTCAGGCTCACTCCTCGCTACTAGTGGCATATGATTACCTGTAGGATATCAAGAGATAACAGAAAATGTAATCCAATACAAAAAATACGTTGAATATAAATTATCTAATAGATCAGGGAACATTAGAATATTTTTGTATAATATTAGACAAATATAGAAAGAAAACTCCAATTTTTTTATTAATAAATATGAAATAGAGAGATCTTACAACCATGGACTTGATATTGGAGGCCTACCTTTCGTGATGTCTGATTCCTTCACCAAATCTCTTAACAAAATCCTTATCCTAGATATCTTAGGCATTATCACAATAAAATAATGCAAGGAAAATTAATGATAAGACAAGCACAACAATGACGAATCAGTAGTGGAAGGATGGGGAGAAATTTATAGGAAGGTAGAGGGATTTAGGAGCCCATGAAAGAAGGATAAAGATCCACTTTTCAAGGGATAATCCCCCACTAATAAGATCAAAAACTCTAAATGAGAGAGCTCGGCCCTATCTCCACTAAATAACATCAAGCTCATTATTATGGAAACTTCTAAAGGTTGAAGCTTCTCATCCATTTGAGGAAACACTACCAGAAGGAGTTCAATGCAGTTTTCTTAGTCAAGAGAGCATTGACAACGCTAGGGTAGAACTATCAACATGCTGTCAGCATGGGCAAGAAACTAAAGAAGTGCGCTGACCCAAAAATTTATGGTTTTAGCTATGTTTCTTCAACAACATTTCAAGGAAAATTTATTTTATTCTTTAGAGGATGTCTTTATGTATTTTTCCCAGGTGGATATAATAAACATGATTTGTCATAGGGAACTTCAGGATCAGATAGGGAAGTGATAATATCCACAAATTATTGTGTGACACTTCCTTCGGGTTACTAAAAATAAACCCTTGAATTTTATTGATGATTTTTCACTTTTTTTGTTTTTTTCTTTTCCGGGAAAACTTGCCATGCACATCACCTGGAAGGATTGTATAGTTATAGAGAACTCAAAGTTTCCAGCTTTTTGCACTGTGCATTTTTTGAGCCCAATGAAGAATTGAGTAGTTTTTGGGCTCAATGTTGGAATTTCTATCATGACTGCACAGTTTTCAAGCTAAAGCTTTGGCTTCCAATCATGACTACATAAGTCAGAAGATCAAGGAAAAAATTTGCTTCATGATTTGGGTAGTTTCTAGAGGCAATCCTAGAACTGTTTCACAATGCTTGGAAAAAAGGTTAGCTTGTGACTTAGAAAAATTTAGTAAGTGAAGAACAAGTAAACACAACTATAATTGAAAGGTGAAAATTAGTTAAAGCATGAATACCTGATAGCAGTGAAAGGTAAGCTCTGTGAAGGAAAGTTATGATCCAAAATTCAAGAAATGGAAAACTTTTGGAGGCTATTTGTAGCCGCTACAACATTGGCGACACAATGGTAGAAATATAACTCTCTGAATGAATCTTATCTCGTGTAAAATTGGTCTGAAACTTCTAGAAATATTTTTCAATTCATTCATTATCAAAGTTTCCTTACTTATATTGAGTTAAGGACATATATCCCTCCATCCTCTTCATCGTTGGAACACTAACCAAGCAAAGTTACATTGTGTTTTTTTGATTGGGGTTGAGTAAATATGTGCACAACTAAAAGAAATTTTTCAGAGTTTTTATTTTCATCTTTGGTGTTGCTTTGCTACCAATAGGCCTGAATAGTACCCCGATAGAGTTAATTAGAAAACAAAAACATTTCTCTGGTACCAACGAGCCTACACAGTACCCCGACAGATTTTATTGGTTCACCTCTCTGCGTAGGAAGCCTTTCTCTTCTTTCGCCCTTTATTTATTTTTTTCATTTTTTTTTTCAAAGAGCTATGCATGGAAACTTATTTATTTCATGGGGCAGAATAGGTATCTCATATTGATGAGAGAAGAAGAGGTTGTACCTTTAGAGAATTATGTTATGTATACCTCTGACATAGTTGTTTAAGCTTTTCCTCCCCTCACTCTACTAGACTAGAGTGACAAGGATTAAATGAATATATAAAGGCTAACTAGAGTAAGTGGAACCAATTAAAACCAAAACATCATGATTTCATTGTGGCTCTCTCCAAAAGGGAACATATTTTCCATATGAGTATCTTGAACCAAAAGAACACAAAATTCATGCAAAGAGAGGGAAAAGATAGAAAGCCAAATGTTAGTAGAAGAAAAAATTTCCTCTTGGATTTCACCATGCTTTCTTCAGAAGTCCAACACAGTCTCATGTGGAAAATAACATTAGACTAAAAATAGACAAACAAACAAAGGAAAGGATCAAGACTGAAAACAAAAAGAAGTAAAGAAAATCAAAGAAATAACAATGAATAACAAAACACTACTCCTACTCATAACCTAACCCAGAACGTAAGCTAGACTCACATACAATGATACTTCCAAAGTATCCACTGACGTATTTTTTGGACTACGTGGATGAGGAAATGCATCTTAAGAAAGATACGCAAGTAAAGAATAAAACAAGAAGGATAAGACAATGTAAACAAAATCATTCAAAGTTTGAAAGAATGCACATAGAATTAAGAACGAAAAGTGCAAGGATGACATTCCACAATTGTGTTATGGTGTTGTGACACATTTAAATATAAATACTTACACATGAAATATTGAACTACGAGGTTGAGAAAAAATAAAGAAAGAAACAATTTTTTTATTTCACCACAATTTTCACCAAGTACGATTCCTCCAATGATTGAGTGGTAGGGTCATGAAAAATAAATGGAGGATGTGAAATTTGTAATAGGGAAGGATTTTCAATACCTGTGATGAAGTGATGAGGATCCTCAAAATATTTAACATGATTCTGATCAGAGGTGGAACTGACCTCAAGGCTACAAGAAATTGGCATAACCATCATATCGGGTTGAAGTACTTTGACAACTTGAGGAAGATCCAACTAATTGGAAGATAGATCATCAAATATTGGTGGCTTGGAAAAATAAATAACGTGAAGGTCATAATCATGGCCAAGTGAATAAATGAAAAGGTCACGATAGACACAATCAGAAAGTTCAAGATCCCAAACAGATTTATCATCATGATATGATGAATCGTAGAGAGGGGAAGATGGAATCCAAAAAGGTATGATGAGAGGTTGGGAAGATCCGTTATATAATATTCTCCCTTTCCGCATTTAGATGAAAAAATTGCATTGACAAATTTTGTGAATGATTGGAAGTATTAATAGTATCAGAAACTGGATTACCACATGATTAAACCAAAATGACATAATCACAGACAACGTCAAGGTAAGGTGAAAGAGCTACTGAAGGAAGGGGGTAATCCTTCATCACAGATTCTCATTCAACTCTTTACTCCCAAACATACTCATCAAAAATGACATCATATATTGGCTGCTCAAAAACAACTCCATCCAACACTTGATCCTCGTGAACATCAAAGGAAAATTTTGAAATAGATGAACACCCAAACTCATAATTTCGAGGATTAGAGGGATGAAATGGTGGAGGATGAGAAGAAAACACTCCATTACACTCCTCAGGCTTATAGTCCAAAAATTCACAGGGATTCTGAGTATGTAAGGTGGGAAGATACGGTGACAGTTCAACAGACATATTCTGAATTTTTTCCACGTCAACCTAAAGAACTGGAGTTGTCTGATAAGAAGCAGACAAAGGATCATATGGAATAAAAACCTTATTCATCGTAGATTTAGAAGCTATAGCCTCATGATAATTTGGGAGTGAAATGCAAACAAAATTTGTAAACTTGTCAGTCAAGATATCCCAATCAACTTCATATCCTGGAAATTCAAAACAAATATGAACAAAATAATTGTGAAAATGGCGAAGTGATTCAGTAGGTCATTTTCGCAATTCAAAATTTTTATGGAAAATTTTTTTGTGATCATATATTTCAAAAGAATATAATAGCTATGTGATAAAGTGTTCAAAAGAGTGAATGGAGGTATCGGTTAATGTGTGACACCATTTCCTTGCGCATCCTTCAAACGTGAGAATATACAATATAGAACCAACATCCTCAAGAGGGATGTTGTGCTCTGTGAAAAATAGAAGAAAGTGATCAATATGTTCAAGCAAGGTTTTTTCACCCTCACCATCTAATTTAATATGTGAAAATTCATCAAAAATATTCACTAGCACTTGTAATTTTTTATTTTTAGAAAAACATGTCGTGGAAGTATGATTCAGGAAGAAGTCATAAAATGAGTACAGAAATTCAAAACTAACTTCAAGGACTCATATTGTCATTTGAGCCTCCTTCTAGCACCATGAATGTTGATGGTGTTGGACCCAGTAACATTCAGGGGATCTCCTTGATATGAATTCCCAACTATACCTCACACTCTCTGGAGTAGGATTCCTAGCAATGGGGTGTTTAATGATATTCCTTTGATCGCAAAACACATAGAGTGGTGTAAGTTGTCTTTGGTTAATGCAAGTGTGTAACCCTCTAAAAATTCAGTAAGATGCATGAGTGGTTCTAACAGAAAAGGGGAAAGGAAGTGCATTCCTTGGAAGTATGCAACAATATGCATCCTGAAAGGAACACATGAGTTGAAAATACATCATGCAAGCTAAAAAGAAGAATATTACACAAGTTAAAGGTGATGAGTTAACAAGAATAGTCCTACTACATTTAGAACATATGCATGAAGACGTGTCGACTCTGATTTTATTATAAGTGAAATTCCCATTCATCATACAACATGATGAACCAATTTCCCCAATAGTGGAATGTGAAGTCAATAACACCTGCTACTCCCAAAGAGTTATATTCCCTCTATGCTATGGAGAAGCCAACACTGACACAGAACTTCCAAGCCTTTTCTACTCCTAAGCCTATCAAAGATCTTGGCTTCCAAAATCTTGTTATAAGAGTTATGAGGATAAATTTATAACCAAAGTTGAGTGATTCTTGGCATTCCCTCTTTGTGACCCTTAGACTCCCCTCATGACTCCTCACATTAAATATGACTCTTCATATTCCATTATTCCCACATGTAATTTCACTTATACAATAATTACAAATAATATTACAATTTCCACTCGTACCCATATACGAAAAAATAGGGTAGAGCCAAATTGACATCCTAACAATAAAAAATACTATGATGCTTGTGTTGGGGTGAAATCAAGCTGAGAATATTGTACTTGGTGTTTCTTGGTGACATACTGATGCTAATATTGGTTGTGTGTGACGGTCTCCCCAAAGTGTGAGATAGTGTTAGGCTAGAAGTGGACTACCACCTCCAACGCATCCGAGTACAATCTCTTGGAACATGTATTCAAATTTTACTCAACCAGGCGCAGCATTATTTTCATCTAAAATGTGCCAACGATGTAGGTTTGCAAATTATATTTCATGATCTCCATGTCCCCCCATGTGGCCATCTACTCGATCTACTTCAGGTACTAATAAATCTTTTGTCAGACTTGCTATTTGCATTTAGTATCGGTGAGTGTACCAACTAACGGGATCCAGTAGGTTCTCACCATGAAATCATAACTATTTTATATTTGTACGTATGCGGCCTGAATTTTTTTTATGAATTAGGTGAGCTACTTGTTGTTATGGATCAACATCCAGACATTAGCTTTCTCTAACTCTACCTATGACTTTATATTATTCACCAATGTAAGCAATGTAGCCTTGTATCACATTTTCCACTCATGTACGACATAGATGGCAGTGTTTATATGCGTAAGGATTGTAGGTTTTAACCCTCAATAGAAATTATCTACACACGAATCTTATAACAGAAAATAAACATTAGCGAGAGCATAAAACATAAAACAGATAAACACAAAGATTTTCCCCTGGATCCCAAATTGGGACGACCAGCTTGATTTTTCATTATATTCCTTTTAGTGTTAAAACACATATATATACATGCTGAAGCATACATAAACCCCAATCCATTAACCCTGGATTAGAACATAATCTTCGTTTCCTTGACCGGATCTACAAAATACCAGGGGCCGAAAAACCATCGTACCCAAAAACCATGTGCAAACTCATGCACAAAACATGGGTGGGTCCGCATATGAGTGGGACCGCATACCAAAAACATTTTCGCCGGGGCACTGCCCCAAACCCCGACAAGGGGGGCTGCCACCCCCCCTGTGACCTCCTTGCTGCGCCCGGCACAATGTGCAGCACGTGGGGCTAGTCATGGAAATAATATAACACATACCCAACATTCTCCCACTTGTTGTTTTCTTTCCACGAGGGGCCATAGGAAAGCTTAGTCATTTGGCCAATTCTTCAACACCCTTTGTTTCTCTACACCAAGAGAACTTCTGAGTGCTCACAGACTTCGTCAATGCATCTGCAACATTCTTCAAAGTGTCCACCTTTACCAGTAACACCCTTTTAGCCTCAACCATATCTATAACAAAGTGATATTGAACATCAATGTGCTTTGTCTTTGAATGGTAAGCAGGGTTCTTAGCCAAGAAAATTGCACTTTGGCTATCACAGTCTATCCTTATAGCTTTCTGTACCAACCCCATACTTGAACACAATCTCTGCAACCAAACTGCTTCCTTGCTTGCATGAGTAGCTGCTATGTATTCTGCCTCTGTAGTTGAAAGCGCCACTACAGACTGTCTTTTACTCATCCAACTGACTGCACCTCCAAATAGGCTAAACACATACCCACTTGTAGATCTTCTTTGGTCCGGATCTCCAGCCCAGTCTGCATCAACAAAACCACGAATGTCCAACATTCTTTCCAATCCTGGTCTTCCCTGGTAGCACAAGCCATAATCACTAGTGCCACGTAAATATCTGAAAACCCGCTTCACTGCTGTTCAATGCTCCTTCCCTGGGTTTGACATAAACCTGCTCAATACTCCCACTGCATGTGCAATGTCTGGTCTAGTACAGACCATTGCATACATCAGGCTACCCACTGCACTTGCATATGGAACACGGGACATATACTACTCTTCTTCTTGTGTCTTGGGACACTGTTCAGCAGACAGCTTTACACCTACAGGAATAGGAACCTTCACTGGTTTACTATCCTGCATATTGAACCTCTGCAATATAGTCTCAACATACTTCCTCTGGTTTAACCGGAGCTTCCTCTTTGCCCGATCTCTCTTAATTTCCATGCCCAAAATATAGTTTGCAACACCAAGATCCTTCATGTCGAATTTGGAGAACAGTTGGGTCTTCAAATCTTGGATAATTTCTTTGTCATTTCAAATCAACAACATATCATCCACATACAAGACCAAATAAATAACACGGTCACCAATTAATTTAAAATAAACACAGTGATCCTCCTTGCTTCTAGTGAAGCCAAGTCCCCGTATATAGGTATCAAATTTCTGATACCACATCCTTGGTGACCGTTTTAACCCATACAGAGACTTCTTCAACCTGCATACCAGTTCTTTCTTACCCTTCACCATAAAGCCTTCAGGTTGCTTCATGTAGATCTCCTCTTCTAGATCCCCGTGAAGAAATGTTGTCTTCACATCCATCTGTTCTATCTCAAAATCAAATGCAGCAGCAACAGATAAAAGTAATCTAATAGAAGTAACTTTGGCAACAGGAGAGAAAATATCACCAAAATAAATTCCTGGCACTTGGGAATAACCTTTTGCTACCAACCGAGCTTTGTATTTCTCCACCTTGCCTTCTACATTCATCTTCCTTTTAAACACCCATTTTCTCCCAATGGGCTTCCTTCCAGCCGGCAACTCCACCAGATCCCATGCATCGTTTTTGTGCAAGGATGCCATTTCATCAACCATGGCCTCCTTCCCGAGTTTTCCATCCTCTGAATCTACTGCCTCCCTGACAGTTCTGGGTTCATCATCAGTTATAGTTAAGGCAAAACCTGAACAGAAAGCAGATGGACTATACCTTTCTAGTTTCCTTCTTTCCCGAACTGATCTTCTCAAAGATGGAGTTTGTGGCTCTTCATCTTCTGAGTCTTCTTCTGTTGTAGAGTCTGATTCATCCTCCTTTAGCTCAAACTCTATCTTCTCAGGTTCCTTTGGTATGAATTCATGTGTAACAACATCTTTTACCTCTCTAAACACCACATCACGGCTGTACACAACCTTCCTTGTTTCTGGGTTCCAAAGCTTGTAACCCTTTAAACCATCCTTATACCCAATAAAGATGCACCTTTCAAATTTATTATCCAACTTGGTCCTTTTCTCCTTTGGAACATGTACATATGCATGACATCCAAATACCCTTAGATGTGAAAGAGAGGGTTTCTTACTAGTCCATACCTCATGTGGATTCTTATCCTCCAACGCTGATGAAGGTGAACTGTTAACTAAGTAACATGCTGTCTCCACTGCCTCTGCCCGGAATTCTTGTCCTAACCCGGTACCACTGGGCATGCTTCTTGCCTTTTTCATCAGTGTTTTGTTCATTCTTTCTGCAACTCCATTTTGCTTTGTATGTAGTAGTCTTCTGCCGTGCTATACCACACTTCTTACAGAACTCTTCAAATTCCTTCTTGCAGAACTCCCCACCATTATCTGTCCTCAGCGCCTTTATCTTCTTCTTTGTCCGGTTTTCCACCAGAGCCTTAAATTATTTAAATTTTTCAAAGACTTCAAATTTCTTCCTCAAGAAATATATCCATGTATTCCTTGAGAAATCATCCATGAATGAAACATAGTACACAAACTTTCCCAGTGATGGAACTGACACAGGTCCAAACACATCACTGTGCACAAGTTCTAATATCTTGTTCGCCCTCTTAGCACCAGAAGGAAAACTCACCCGATTCTGCTTCCCATATACACAATGTTCACAGAAATCGAAATCCATAGAGCAATTAGACATACCTTCTACCATACCATTTCTATGTAGTATCTGAAGGCCCTTCTCTCCAATATGTCCAAGCCTTTGATGCCATAACATGGTCTTTTCTCCAGAGATAGCTAAGCTTTCCGCTCCATTTTCAGGAACCACATAACTGTTACACCCATCAATAACAGTGCTACCTTGTAGCTTGTACAGATTTCCAGTCCGAAATCCTCACATTAATACCAGTGCTCCCCGAACCATCTTGCAGGCATCTTTCTCGAACATTGTTTTTACACCTACATCATCCATCTTGCTTACATAAATCAGATTTCTAGCCAATGCAGGTATATGTAGAACACCGGGAAGTGTTCTAATCCTTCCACCTTGCAGCTTCAGCTTGAATTTTCCACATACGATGATTCTGGCCTTCCTATCATCCCCTAGGAAGACATCACCACCATCATATTTCTCATACTCGGAGAACCATGACTCATGATCTACATGTGTATTTGAAGAAGCAGCCAAATACACATCTCCACCTTCATTCGAGGTGGTTTTTGCCTCTGCAGAAGGAACTTCATCAGATCCCTTTCCTTTCTCAGGAGCTTTAGATCTACATTCCTTTTTGTAGTGTCCTTCCTTTGCGCATTTCCAGCACACCTTCACAAACTTTCCAAGAGATTTAGATCTCCCTCTAGATTTAGATCTCCCACTCGAAACCTTATTCTTGTTTCTATTCTGGGACCTTCCTCGTACAGATAAGGCATCTCCATTCTGACCCTCCATATTTCTCCGTCTCATTTCCTCCGACAGCAAGGATGAGACAATGTCATCAAAATTCAAGGTAGTTGTATTGCTACCTATTGCAATAACCAGACTGTCCCACGAGTCTGGTAGAGAGCACAACAAACTGATGCACTTATCTTCATCTAAGATTTTAATATCAACAGATGACAGCTGACTTACCACAGTATTGAAGGCATTCAGATTCACTGTCACCGAGTCTCCATCCTTCATCCTCAGGTTATATAGCTTTTTCTGTAGGAACAACTTATTCACCAGAGACTTAGACTGGTACAAAGTCCCAAGTTTTTCCCACAAATTCTTCGCCGTAGCTTCCCCAGATACATTCAACAATACTGAATCTGATACACACAACCGTATTGTGCTTTTAGCCTTCCGATCCAGTTTCTTCCAGTCTTCATCTGACATTGTTTTTGGTTTAGTACCTAGATCTACCGCGATCCACTGATCTTTATCCACCAGCAGATCCTCCATCTTGAGCTTCCACAACTCAAAACTCTGACCATTAAATTTCTTGATCTCTATCTTTCCACCGCTCGCCATCTTCTTTCACCGCAAGAATCGATCCCGCAGATCTCCCACTGAACAGGGTCTACCTCAAGCCCGAACAAAAAATCCTCAGCAGCAAAGGCATCCCCTTGAAGCCGAAACAGTTCTGATACCAAATGTAGGTTTTAAACCTGAACAGAAATTATCTACACACGAATATTATAACAGAAAATAAACAATAGCGAGAGCATAAAACATAAAATAGATAAACACAAAGATTTTCCCCTGGATCCCAAATTGGGACGACCAACTTGATTTTTCATTATATTCCTTTTAGTGTTACAACACATATATATACATACGGAAGCATACATAAACCCCAATCCATTAACCTTGGATTAGAACATAACCGTAGTTCCCTTGACCGGATCTACAAAATACTAGGGGCCGAAAAACCATCGTACCCCAAAACCATGTGCAAACTCATGCACAAAACATGGGTGAGTCCGCATATGAGTGGGACCGCATACCAAAAAAATTTTTGCCGGGGCGCTGCCCCAGACCCTGATAGGGGGGGTTGTCGCACCCCCTGTGACCCCCCTGTTGCGCCCGGCACAACGTACAATGCGTGGGGCTAGTCGTGGAAATAATATAACACATACCCAACAAGGATCCTGATGAAGTATATGCTCTACCATTGTAAGTCATTTAAGTGGAAAATTTCCTTATGTATGCTCAAAAACTCTTAATAAAGGTCTTGCATAGTCTCTACAAGTGCACATGCTTTAGCAAGTATCACTACTCTTATCTCCTTGTAGTAGACCTGTGTAGAATGTACATCATGGTTGCTACTCAAATTTTTTCATTCCCTTTCCGAATTGCATGTATGTTTTGTTCCAATTGCTGGTTTTCGGCCACCAAGCACTGGGTCTTAGATCTGGCTACTCCTCTGACCTAATGGGGAGTGGGGTAGGATGGAGCACACTTATTCACTCGATCTCTCAATTGATCCATGCCCAATTTCTTTGATCTCCGATATAGTCAATATATAACTACAAGAAGACCTTGGAAATGATCAAAATATCCCACCCATTTTCTCCGAAGTGATGCAATAGAAAAGAACCAACCGTCCCAATGTTTCACTACCTCGTCGAGACTGAGTGATCAAATGGATGCATGAAGGAGATCGTTGTCTTCGGGAGAGAAAAAGAGACAATTTGATAAATTTGAAATCTTTTGGGTGGGGTGATGGGGATTTTCTCCATTGATAGGACGTGTTGCTAGAGAATTTTGACAATGCAATTGGAAAGGATATTGAAATGGATGTGGAAGTTGATGTAGATTTGGAATGCTTTTATATAATTGATACAACCCTGGTTTAAGGAAGGCGAGGGATGTTCTTGGATAATTCATTTTATTTTATTTCTAATCATGTTTGATTAGAAAGAGATAACGGGTTTTGTAAAGGAGGAATTTAAATGATATTTAACTTTCATTATTAATTTTATGTTTTAGTAGGTGGGGCCCTCCTAGTCCTCAATATGTTTTAATTTTCATTTCACTTATGGACCATATTCATTTACCAATAAATAGGTAACATAAACATAATCATAATCAATATGTATATATTCCCAAAACATGATGAAGCAGTACGATGTTGAATTCATAATGTATAAAAGGACAAAGTTTTCACCTTATTCCTCCCTCTTTTAACATGAATCATATGTCATCATTAAATATGCTTGTACCTCCTAACATTAAGATATATATAAACAAATATCATACACCCACATCCTTAATAATAAATGTGCAACATCACATAAAGATACTCAAAATATAATGTTTTCTAAAAGAAAAATGTATAAACAAAATTGTGTATTCAATATTTTATCATGAGAAAAACCAAAAAAAGGTTGCTTCTATGATCTTGCTGTAAAACTAAAATGAGTACTAAAAAGTGCGGCATTGAAAACTGTAGTTTATTAAATATGAAAAAATGACATGTATATGTATCTAGAAACCATGCTTTTTCTAATAATTCATCTTCCCTTTCACTACACCCTTAACTTGTTGCTCCCAATTTTCATGGTGGGTGTGAGAAGTCATAAAGTGCGAGGAGCTATGGGAAGAGTATTACTTGGTACTAACCTAGGCCTTTTGTTTTCCTTGACTCACGACTCGCTGAGGGGACTAAATAATTGGACGGGCAGAATGTTGCCATGTGAAGTGATATATTAAAAATGATGGGAATGTTATGCCAAAGGTAGGAGTGGTGGATGAGGCAAAGAGGCAGTGCCCCACCCCTGGATTTTTTGCAAAGGATGAGGATAAATCATTTTTTTCTAACTAGCATTGCTAGGAATGACCATCTGTCCAAACACATTCAGCGGTACAAAAATACAAATTTTTTTCTAATTATGAGTTGAGAGTTGCGTATGTTGTATTATAGGCTACCCGGTAAGGTTGAAAAATATACTTTGCAACAATTGTCTTAACTCTTCAGAGTCACCATTGAAATTAATTGATACTAGTAGAAATTGGTGACTAGATGACTAAAATATTAGTCACCATATCTTTTCTAACTGAAATACTACCAAAAATGGGAAATCTTAAGTGACCCGACTAAAAACAACCAACATAAATGGCTTATTTAGCTCTATGTTAAAACATACTACTAGATAACCAGTAATACAACTAAAAATGACTAACATGAAAGAATAAGTTAGTATAGGAACAAAAATATGACTACCTAAAAAATACTACAATAATACAAATTAGTCATTTATGTTAGTCATTTTAATTTTGTCATTTCAACAATCTAAAATTACAAGAAATAAGGGATTGAAACACTACTAAAAATATTTCTTTTATGGGTGGTTTAGGTTGTGGCGGTCTTCCTCAAGATGGTAATGAAAAAATTCCAATACACTGTACAAATATAAATATAAATAAATAAAATTACCATGTATCAATTTTTGTTTATATACAACCAAGCATTAGAATTATATATTAGAAATACAAAAGTCTCAGTCGAAATTAATCATTTTTTTCTAAAAAATAATTAAGAGAGGAAATGACAATTATGTAAAAGAATAATTGTATCAATAAGATGATCTCAATTTTATTGCAACCAAAATCCTCTTCTTTTAGGTTCGTGTTTTCCATTCTTATTTAATTTGGCTTGTTAAGGGGGCAGCCTCCTTTATATCACATAAATGAAAAATTCTTCAAAGATACAAATTACTAGATATCCTTATTATATATAGGAATCTAAGGGGTCATAATATAATTAGAGCCTATATAACAATAATAATGTAAGGATACATCAATAATAATAGTGGGCTTCTATGGGGCATAATAATAACAACATGGGGGATACATGGGCACAATTATAACAATAAGGGGCTACACTAACAATAACAGTAAAGGGCCTATACTAGTATTAAAGGAACCTAACATGCCCCTTTCCTTTAAAAAATTGTTTTTCTATATGCTTGAGTAGTTTTGGATTCTTTCATATAACATTCTCATCCTCCTGAGTGGAATATTCAACACATAACTTCTTCCGCTTAATGAGATACTCTAAATTTTTAGTTTTTGGGTGTTGTGAAGGAAAATTCCTTCTATGGACCGAGGCGATCCCTCTAGCCCTAAGGTGGGTCTAGCAACAAGGGAACATGCTAGCTTCTAAATTCCTAGTTTATAAATGAAATATGGATTAGAATAGATGTCCTACCTCTATCCAATGCTCTTGACGTAGTATGTTGCAGCGATCCCTCGATCTTTGTTCCTCAAACCTTGTGCTCCGTTAGTAGCAGCATTAATACACCTGCACAAAGATCAAGAAAACACTAAAATCATACAAGAATACATGTTCATTTAAAACTATCCAAATAGTCAAGGAGAGTCAGAAACTTCGAGTATTAACATAGACAACGATGGAACTAGAAATCAATCATGTCATATTAATATGTAAAAAGGGAGTTTACAACCTGCACCTTCACATTGTAGACCTCCTTTGACAAGTTCAGTCGGACACGTATGAAATAATTTGTTCATCAATTTAGCTCGAATAGGCGGAAGGTTTAAACTCTCTCTCACAACTATGGTCTATTCTTTGCTATCATTTTCTGGTCTATTCTAGCTATGTATGGATAGTTGATTCAATGGAATGAAGAGGGATTTATAGCAGTGGAGGAAGAACTTTGGGATCCACATATGGTGGAGGAAAGATCTATCCCTTTGGGAAGTTGCATGTTTTTAGGGACAAGAAGGCCAAAGGGGGAAAATAGACCTCATCCAATCGAACAAACATCCTTGAATCCCCTCACGAAGTTGTTACATCTTAGAAGCTTCATTTCCACATTAAAAAACATTCCAAAAGTATCTCAAAGTAGGTGCTCCTCATAGTCAGGGCGACCATGGCGCAAGGTCTAGTGTGAATCTAGCCATCGACACGAGGTCATAACTACACAACCGTGCCGACTCAAAATTATATTTTTTAAAGGGTCAACTTCAGGAATGGTCAATAGAGATTGTGTTCCTGACATGTGTTTGGTCTCAACCTAGTCTCCTAAATTGAGTTCATTTAATTGTCAACCAGGGTTGGTAAAATGCTGAAGTGAAGTGCACTGTATGTGCCTAGGTGTTTGTCTCTTAATGCGTTGTGTTTAGTGTTTTATGATGTTTTGGTCTTTTGTGATGATTTATGATGTTTTTGGTCTTTTGGTGGTTTTTATGTTCACAAGGAAAATTTCTAAAAAGCTAGTGGAAAGAAGCTACTGGTTAAAGACAGAGTGAAGCCTAATTGGTTGATGACAAATGACAAATGCAAATGCAAATACTGAAACATAATCAAATCTAAACTATGACTAAGCAGAAACAAAGCTTGATAATGACTTTTAAGGAAATGATTCAAAACTTAAACTCAACTTGTCCAATTCTTTCATCAAAGGTATTTTGAGAGAGAGAGCTTGAGAAATGGTCAGTTAAGTATACAAATTCTCCTAACTAAACAATTAAACAACTAGCTTATAATGATGCAACATTTTATCCATGATTAAAGATTTGTTGAAGCATATTTGGAGGAAAACATTGATACCATCATAAGATCTCTACTCTAAGACTAGTTCCTAACTCTATTCTGCAACTTAGTTAAACATCACTAAACGTTACTCAAGAGTTATAGATTTCTTTTTAAAGTAGTCTTTTGAGGAAAGGCTTTGTTTATGGAGTGGTAAAGAAGTTGCAAAAGTACTTCAGGCCTGGAAATGATATTGTCTTCTGTTCATATGGTTATGAATCAATTATAGAATTGGAACAAGAAGAGATTTTGTAAATAATGAAGGCCGTTTTGTTAAGTTTAACAACTAATGTAATCTAATATGCAGTGGATGACAACTAATTGTGGAGTGAAAATGCAATGAGTTAAGCTAAAACTGAACTTAAGATGTCACTAGTCTAAAACAGTGCTGAACTAACAAGCCATTATCAAACTCAAAACAAAATAACAGAGCATGAGTTAAATGCAATTAGACTCCAGAGTATCCTAACTAAGCTATCATGCATTAATCTATGGGATTATACAGTCTGTTTTGTCCATCATGATTGGTATTTTGGAAGAGTTTCTTAGAACAATCCTGACTGTACAATTCAGTGCAAATGCAAACATAAAGACTGAAAGCAATTAAAAACTAAGATATCATAGCTATCTCCTACCCATCATTATGATATTTTGGAAGAGCGTTTTAAGAGCAAGAACAGCTATGTTACTTAGTGCAAACAAACAATTGAAACGTTCAGGATCACAGTCATTCCTTAGACATCATAAGGGTTTTTTGGAGGAGTTTCTTCTTTTGGAAGAGTGCTTAGAACAACTATAACTGTGATAGTGAACAAAAGAAATTACAATTAAATCCTACAACACTATAGCCATTTCCCATTCATTATCATGATCTTTTGGAAGAGTTTCTTCTTTTGGAAGAGTTCTTAGAACAAGTATAACTATAGTGGCTAATGAAAACAACTACGAATTCAAACTTCAAAAACGTAAAAACAACTAAGATACTTATCTAAATTACGAAAGTAAAGCCGTGCAGGAGGCAGGGGCCCTCTACCACCAGACGGAATCTAACTCCAAATCAAATCAATGCTTTCAAAGCAATGCTGTCTTCTTCATTAAAGGAAAAATAACTTGAACAGAGTAGTCTGCGTCTTCAGAAATATAGCATGAAATCTAAGCAAAATCTAGAGCAAAATCTAGCCTATCTCTCGGTTTCCCAAGTGTTTTTATAACAAATTTACATAACAAGACTTGCAACAATTCGAGGATCATTGTCTTTCCTTATCAAAATCATACTAGGACTCTTAAAGTGGCAGCGTAAAAAGGAAAAGGACATCTGGACTAAGACAGTCCTATTAGAAATCTGCTTCCTTAAATGAGTTCCCACGTACCAAAACCATATCTAGAATTCAGTTCTTCCTTCATGATGAGAAACGAACAATGTAGACATGACGTGGAATATACCCATATGTGGTTTTTCTTGAGAGGACACCTGGAACATGCCTGAGCATGAAGACAACTGCAGAATTTCCGGTTAGCTACGGAATGTCTGCATTCTGCAGCTAGTTCCGGTCAAAATGCATTACAATGACAAAAATCACAAAACTTAGCAAGTTAGCCATATTAATCATTCTAAAAGTAATTTTAACTAATTTCATTGATCAATTGGGTCTGGGATAACAATGGAAAAAGGAAAATGAGGTAAAGTAAGATGAAAGAAAGCACAATCTTGAGGCTCAACATACCCCCACTGCTGACTTCTTGCATGTCCTCATGCAACTTATTCCATAAACTCAGAGGCTTCTGCAAGAACATCTAATCCTCTCCTCCTTCTTTGCCTGGAAGCTAAAGATCTTTTGGGTTTTTTGATGACAATTTTGAACCTTAAGTTGATAAGTGCCCTGATTAGCTTCTTGTTCCTCTTTTTCAACTTCTCATTAGCTTTTTCCACTTTGTCCATATGTAGAGATAAGGTTGAGTTCATATTGGTTTTGAGTTTGACTTGTTCCTTCAGAATATCATTCTCATTTTTGATGTGTCTATTAAGTATTTCCAGCTCATACCTATCCCTTCTTAACACATCTATTTCAGACAGTGGAGGACTAGGGGTCCTATCTCTACTCTCTGAAGCTTTCCTTTCCAAAGTTTCAACATAGTCATAAACTTCTTGCTGAGCAGGGTCAATTTCAGGGGTTCCTTCATTAAAATCCTCTTCAACATCTTCTTCAATAGATGTTTCCTCATCTTCTATATTTATCACCCCTATTTGTTTGATCTGAGTTTTCCTTAGTTTCCCCCTGAGTCTATGGCTTCTTCTTGGCTGGGAAGATCCCTCTCCTTTTTCTATGGCAGATTTTCTGATTACCTTCTCTTTCTTAAGTTGTCTCTTAATTTGAGTCAACTTCTCTAAGATTATTTCCTCACTACTTTCCTGGACTGTTTTGTCAATTTCAATTTTAGAAGCTCTCCATTTTTTGCTTCTCCTTGTAGGCTGTTATTCAGGTGAGGGCTCTTTTGGCTCTTCAAAATGATTTCTTAACAAGAAATTATCCCAAGTATCATTTGTTTTGGCTAAATGGTGTTCAATTAAAATCTTAACCAAGCCATGATGGTATAGAGTTGTCTCTAAGAATTGGGCTCTTATTTGAACACAAGAAGCCATCTTTTTCAAATTTTGAAGCAAGAAATAGGGTAAGTTTAACTCTTCCTCCAGAAAATGCATTATCAGTCTAATATGGTAAACATAAAATGTGCCATATCTACCTTCACATGTAATAAATTTTTGCAGAATAAGCAGTATGTTTCTCCATTTATTTTTCAATGCAGAACTTGGAATTCCCTTCTTAAACACAGTGACATCCATACCTGGTGATTTTAGAATTTGCTTCCAGGATTCATTATGGAATTCTTTGTTTTTGAACCATCTCTCTCCATTTCTAAGAAATCCTATAGCTTCTGCAATGAAAACTTCAGTGACAGTGAATTTAACATCTCCCACTTCAACCTCAGCTCCTTGAAATGACCTTGCAAATGTTTTAGTGATTTCTTTGTGGAAGCCATTAAATTTCTCAAGAAATTTTAGCCATCCTACCTGTTGCAACATTTCTTTACATTGAGGGTATCCTTCCAGGTATTTTTTACCCATTGGTTCGGTTCTTACAATAAGGCCCATAATTTCTTCTTCAATGTTCAGATTAATACTCTTTCTGCCCACGGAAACAATAACTTCCACCTTCGAATTGATATACCTCTGGTTCTCGGTGACAATGGCTTCAAACTTCGGACTGATATACCTCTGGTTAATAGTGACAATGGCTTCAAACTTCGGACTGATATGCCTCTGGTTGACAGTGACAATGGCTTCAAATTCCACACTGATATATCTCTGTCTCTCGGTGATAATGGCTTCAAATTCCACACTTCTATACCTCTATCTCTCGGTGACAAATGGCTTCAAATTCCACACTGCTATACCTATGCGTTTACAGTGATAATGCTCAATCTCTTCTCATGGTGATAGTGCTTTAATCTCTGCTCACAGTGATAGTGGTTTGATATTCAAACTGATATACCCTTTGCTCTGCTCACGATGATAGGGATATCTGTGTTTTGCGGAATGAAATGATGAAGGGATGGCTACAGAATGGAGTGATGGAAGTAGTTACGGAATGAGTTAATGGAGTGAGGTGGAGAAAACGAATTAATGAGTGAAAAGACTACGGAGATTTTTACAACGGAAAAGAAAATCATCATTGAATGATTTGGTTGGGTGACGTGAAGAAATCAAACACTTCAGCCTTTTTAACCGCTTAAATGATGTCGGGTATAGAATTTGAAATGAGAGATTTTTATCCAAAGTTTGTCGAGGGTATTTTGGACATGATCAATAAAAATAATCAAAACAACTTTTTCGAATGATTCATAACTAAAACTATGCTAAAGTTTATGATATGCCATTATAATGAAAAATTGTTACCTTTGCTTTTCATTTGGTTTTTGTGGTCTTTGTCTTCTTTGTTCTCCTTTGGAAGAGCCTTCATAAACCTTCTTGAGTCTTCTTATTCATGGATATACTGGATCATCTTGTTGCAATTCAAATGTCTGCTGATTAGTGTCTTCAGGATCTGTAGCTGCGGAATGACTGTCTAGCTGCGGAAAGTCTGATCAGCTGCAGAATGTCTGTTAAGCTGCAGAATGTACCTGTAGAGCATTTTAATCATGGAATGGAGTGATTTGGGATATAAGTGAGATGTTATATGAATGAAGATGGATGATGAGTCATGATATCTATGAAGTGGATGATGAAATGGAATGAATTTAATGAAATGGAGTGGAAGAATATAAGAAATGGCCTGCAATCCATGACATGTGTTATTCATTTGCAGCAAGACATCAAACTTTAAATTTTGACATGGAAATGAGGTGGATGGAGTATGGAATGAGATGAATGAAATATGGAATGAAGTAGAGTATGAATGAATGAATGAAATGGAGTATGGATGGATAAGTGAATGGAATGAAATGAAATGAGATGGATCATAAGTACAATGGATCTGAACTTATGATTTTGTAACAGCTGCTTGCAAAAACAAAATGGAAAAGTTAGAGTGTCAGAGAGACTCTGATTTTCACCCTATCTTTTCTGTATAAACATGCCAATCAATGATTGGTTTTCATGTTTATACTTTTATTATTTTTTTTTATTTTTTTAAAGAGAAATGCTTCAGAAAATTTAATCAAGTTGATGAAGAAGAGAGATTCTTCTTCATTAACTTCACATCACTGCTTTCTTGGAACTTTTTGACAAATTCTTCTCTTGAGAGTGGTTTGTGATATAGCTTCAATCTATGACCATTCACAAGAAAAGTGACCTCTTCTTCATCTATTGTCCTGATTTTTACTGCTCCATTGTCAAAAATTTCAACAATTTCATATGGCCCAAGCCAATGTGTTTGAAATTTACCTTGAAAATCCTTGAATTTTGACTCAAACAAGAGAGCCCAGTCACCTTCTTTGAATTTCTTCTCTTTGATGTACTTGTCATGCCATCTAGTCCTTTACTGTTGGACTAGACTTGTTTTCTGAACTGCATCTTGTCTGATCTCATCCAATTCATTAATCTTCTCCAGTCTATGATTTTGTGCCTCCGTTAAATCAAGTCCTAGCTGAACTTCCATTTTGAAAGTTTGAATCTGGAACTCTATGGGAAACAAAACTTTCTTTCCATAAACAAGTTCATAAGGAGTATGGCCTGTTGTGTTTCTCCATGTAGTTCTATAGGCCCACAAGGCTTTAGGAAGCCTATCTACCCAATCTCTTCTATGTAAATGAACAGTCTTTGTTAGGATTCCTTCAATGACCTTATTAGTAGATTCCACTTGACCATTTTCTTGTGGATGATAAGGAGTAGATTTTATATGCCTGATTTTGTACCTCTCCATCATTTGCTCCACTAGCCTTGATGTAAATTGAGCTCCTTGATCTGTAAACATTTTCCCTTGGGACACCAAAACGAGTAAAAATATCCTCAAAAAGAAAAGTAACTATAGATGCTTCATTAGCAACAAGTAATGGCTTGGCTTCTACCCATTTAGTAACATAATCAGTGCAAACTAATATATACCTCTTCTGTCTTGATGGAGGACTAATAGGTCCTACAAAATCCAAAGCCCATTTTTCAAAAGGTTCAATATGTACTTGAGGTTGTAATGGCATCTCACCTGAAGGAGAAGGTTTCCCTACCCTTTGGCAACTGTCACACCTTTTGACATACTCTTTAGCATATTTAAATAAGGATGGCCAATAATATCCTAAATTAAGGATCTTATAGGCTGTCCTCTTATCTGCAAAGTGTCCGCCACAAGGTTCATCATGACATGCCTTGAGAATCTCAGGCATTTCATCTTCACGAACACACCTTCTAATGATCAAATCTGGACCTGTCTTGTACAACTCATTAGCAACCCATGAATATTTTGCACTATCATAAATGATTTTTCTTTTATCCCTTGCATTCATTATTGAAGGAAATTTTCCTGAAACTAAATAATTAGCAATGTCAGCAAACCAAGGAGTTTGAGTAGAAATTGCAAAAAGATATTCATCAGAAAATTGATCTTCAACTGGAGTGTCATCTTTGATGTTTTGGAGTCTAGATAGGAAATCAGCTACTGTGTTTTGTTTTCCAGGCCTATCTAGAATAGTAATGTTGAATTTTTGTAAAAGCAATAACCATCTTATGACTCTGCCATTAGTAATTGATTTGTTCATTAAGTATCTAATTGCAGAATGATCAGTGTGAACAAAAGTTTCATAGCCTTTTATATAGTGTCTAAATTTGTTTATGGCATGAACAACAGCTAAAAACTCTTTTTCAGTTACAGTATAGTTTAACTCTGCAGGAGTCAAATTTTTACTGGTATAATAGATGGCATAAGGAATCAGGTCTTTTTGTCCCAATACTTCTCCTAGAGTTGTATCAGAAGCATCTGTTGAGATATGAAAAGGTAACTTCCAGTTAGGTCCCCTTAATATAGGTGCTTCAGAAATTTTGGTTTTCAGGGTCTCAAAGGCTAACTGGCAATCAGAAGTCCATTTGAATTCACAATCTTTGGTAAGTAATTTGAAGAGTGGAGATGCTATCTTAGTGAAGTTTTCTATAAATCTCCGATAATATCCTGTAAATCCTAGAAAACTTCTAACATCTCTTTGACAACTTGGAATAGATAAGTTAGAGATTACTTCAAATTTTGACTCATCAACTCTAATCCCATCCCCTGAAATGTGATGCCCTAAAACAATACCTTCAGTAAACATCATAAAACATTTTTCATGACTAAGTGAAATATTTGCTTCCTGACATCTCTTTAAAACTTTTTCCAAGTTTTCTAAAGCTTCTTCAAATGAGTTTCCATAAACTGTGAAATCATCCATGTATACCTCTACACAATCATGTATTAGATTTGAAAAAATTCCTAATACTGCCCTTTGGAATGTTGCAGGTGCATTGCATAATCCAAATGGCAATACTCGGTAAGCATAGGTACCCCAAGGACAGGTAAATGTGGTTTTGTCTTGATCTTCAAGTGCTACTTGGATTTGATTGTAACCACTAAACCCATCTAGGACTGAGAAGTACTTTTTTCCAGCTAATGTATCGAACACTTGATCTATGAAAGGTAAGGGAAAATGGTCTTTAAGAGTAGCTTTGTTTAGTTCTCGGTAGTCAACACATGCCCTCCATTTACCATTTTTCTTTGGCACAATTACCAAAGGAGAAACCCACTGACTATCTGAAATGGGATAGATGAAATTTACATTTAACAATTTTTGCAATTCTTCTTTAACAATTTCCCTAAGATTTGGATTCATCCGTCTTTGAGGTTGTTTGATTGGTTTGCAATTTTCCTCTATATAGATGTGATGAGTGCAAGTCTTGGGGCTTATCCCTTTCATGTCAGTGTATTCCCATGCATATGCAGAAGAATGTCTCTGTAATACTTTGACTAACTCCTCTTGTTGAGATTTTTCTAGGTTCTTGTTTATGTTCAAAGTTTTGCCTGGAAAAATTTCACTTGTAGAGCTGCCAAATTTGTCCATAGAATGAAGAGACATCTGCCTAGATGACAAAAACTCAATATTGGATCCCTCCTGAAATGATTCATGTTTTTGTTCTGGAGAGGATTGAACGTTTTCTAGAGTATTCAGAATTTGATTATCTTCACTAATTTCTGAAATTGTGAAGAGAGGTTGTAAATCTTCTTCATCCTCTATCCATTGAGTGTCATCTAGATCTGTAATTGTCCTAGCTGGAGGATATAAAGTGAATTTCTTAGTTGAACTACCATCGGAGATATACATATCACCGGATCTACAACTAATAAAAGCATCAGCTGTAGCCAACCAAGGTCTTCCTAATATAACAGGATGGCCTCCTAGATTATTCTTAGGAGTTAGGATCATGAAATCCACAGGGTACTCCCAAGAATCTAGGGACACTGGAATGTCTTCTATTACCCCATCTGGTTTGATCACGGATCTGTCTGCTAATTGTAATAGTGTGGGTGTAAAGAGAAGATTAGGAAGTTTCAGTTTATCCATGATTTGTCTACTCATGATATTGATTGCTGCTCCTAAATCAATGAGTGTGTTTTCGATTTCAATTCCATTGATGTGAATTTTGACAACTGGATTTCCTGGGTCAAGATACTTTGGAATAGAAATCTTGCCCATCATAATGTCTACTATTTGTCCTGCCAGTTGAATTTTCTTTGTTTCTCTTATTCTTTTTCTTGTTTTCTTCATACTCAACTCCTTTATTGTTTTGGCTAAAATTGGAATTTCCTTGATGGCTTGTAACAATGGAATTTTAATGCAAACATTTCTCAGCTCATCTAGGAAATCATAATTAGGCACCATAATTTTTTTTTCTACACCTCTATCAATTTGTAATCTTTCCGGAAAGGGAGGTATAGAAGTAGATGTAGATGGTTGCTCTAATACAGGAGTTGAATTTATTGGATCTTTTTGCTTTAATTTTTCAGTGTTTGGGTCTTCAAAGGATGTGTCTAACTCAAGACTTTTATTCACCCGTAGAGAGTCTTCCTCAGAGTTATCTTGTTCTTGTATGATCACAGAAGGTTTCCTCTTTTCAAGTATTCTTCCAGACCTAAGTTGAACATCACTAAGGTCTAAAGGAGTAATTAAATAAGTTGGAAACTGTTGGCCTTCTATCATGTATGTGTTCTGAGGATTTTTATTATTGGGATTTGGTATGGGCTGAGCAGGCAATTGATTTGATTTTTGAGGAAATGGTAATGAAAGTGGTTGATTTTGATGTGGTTGGTTCTGATGATGTTGTTGAGGATATTGTTGAAAATTTTGTTGAAGATTTTGAGGAAATTTTTTTTGAGGATTTTGAGGATAAAAATGTGGGTATGGTGGATAGGATGGTGGATACTGATAGTATGGGGAGTATCTTCCATAGGGACTTTGTGATCCTTGTGCCCAAGCTGGAGATTGATTTTGAAATTGAGGCCAAGGTTGCTGCCAAGAATTCCAAGGTGGAGGTTGGTTATACATTTGATCATGGAATCCTTATGTCTGAGGTCCTTGCCAAGGCCTTCTAGATACAAAATTGAGGGACTCTGTGGAATCTGTAGGAGTTTCCTCCTGAAAGACAGCTTTGAGACCAGGAAGAGAAGGAAAATTCTTGGTCTCATGTTTTTCAGAACAAATGACACAGGTCTCTACAACTTTTACATCCAATGGACACTCTCTCAAGGCATGTTTCTTTCTACATTTGGGACAAAAGATTGCCAAGGCATCAGATTCAGCCTTTTTCTTGTTTTGTATCTTAAGGGTGTCTATTTGTTCACTAAGACTCCCTAAGATGTCAGATTTAAAATCATCAAGCATGTGACCTATTTCTGATCTACTTACTGTCCCAGAAGCAGACTTACTTGCCCTTGCAAGAGCAGGATCTCTTGGACCTTTGACGGTTTTAGATTTCCCTCTTGAAAGGTTGATACATAACTCAGATATTTCAGGTAATGTGAGCTGTGATATATCCCCTTTTCCCATCATGTTAAGGATATCCAACCATTCATCCCTAATTGTTTTCAACAAAAGAGATTTTAAGGTGTCTTGATCTAGGTTTTCCATTTTTGCTCTTTTGATGTTGTAATGAAATCTCTCCAACAAATCTTCTAAGTTTTCATCTTCTTTTTGTAACATCTTAAACACTTCTTCCTTATGATTGACTGGCATACAATAATCTAGATACCTCTCTAGAAATGCTTGTTTCATGTCTTCCCATGTCCTAATAGAACTGTTGATCAAACTCATAAACCACTTCAATGCTGCTCCTTTCAAAGTTGAAGGGAATAATTTCAGTTTTTGAGCATCTTGTAAGTAGTCATAAGTTCTACACAGAATTTCGAATTCAAATAGGAAGGTTTCAGGATCTTCAGTTTTAAGTCCATAGAAGTTTGGAAGGATAGAGGGTGAAATGTTTTTCATGGTTGTATTGGTTTCTTCATCAATTATAGGGAACCCGAAAGAGCTTCCTATTTCTCTTCTACATCTTCCTCCATCTGTACCTATACCTCCTTCTCCTCTACCTCTACCTCTACCTCCAAATAGTGTGTGTTCTCCATTAAAGACTCCTCCTCCTCCTTCTTTTGCCATGGTTGACTCTCCTATGGAAGTGGAAAGGTTTGTGTCCCTAACAGGAGTTTTTAAATCTTCTTCTATGGCAGGTTCAGTGGATGAAGTGGAAGGTTTCTCTAATGGAATAGCTGACCTTAGATCTTCTAGAAGTCCAGGATCAGTAAAGGATGGAATGTGGGTCTGAGTTGAAGGTGTACTAGCTCTGGATCTAGGTGAAACAAGTGGTGTTCTAGGAATCAAACGTATGCTTCTGCTGCTTATGAATCTTCCCCTTGAATCTCTCTCTCCGCGCATATAATTGTTTTTGGGAATTAAGAAACAAAGGTTACCTAGTTTTCACTTCCCCGGCAACGGCGCCAAAATGTTTGGTCTCAACCTAGTCTCCTAAATTGAGTTCATTTAATTGTCAACCAGGGTTGGTAAACTGCTGAAGTGAAGTGCATTGTATGTGCCTAGGTGTTTGTCTCTTAATACGTTGTGTTTAGTGTTTTATGATGTTTTGGTCTTTTGTGATGATTTATGATGTTTTTGGTCTTTTGGTGGTTTTTATGTTCACAAGGAAAATGACTAAAAAGCTAGTGGAAAGAAGCTACTGGTTAAAAACAGAGTGAAGCCTAATTGGTTGATGACAAATGACAAATGCAAATGCAAATACTGAAACAGAATCAAATCTAAACTATGACTAAGCAGAAACAAAGCTTGATAATGACTTTTAAGGAAATGATTCAAAACTTAAACTCAACTTGTCCAATTCTTTCATCAAAGGTATTTTGAGAGAGAGCTTGAGAAATGGTCAGCTAAGTATACAAATTCTCCTAATCTAAAAAATTAAACCATCATCTTATAATGAGACAATATTTTATCCATGATTAAAGATTTGTTGAAGCATATTTGGAGGAAAACATTGATACCATCATAAGATCTCTACTCTAAAACTAGTTCCTAACTCTATTCTTCAACTTAGTTAGACATCACTAAACCTTACTCAAGAGCTATAGGTTTATTTTAAAAGTAGTCTTTTGAGGAAAGGCTCTGTTTATGAAGTAGTAAAGAAGTTGCAAAAGTACCTCAGGCCTTGAAATGATACTGTCTTTTGTTCATATGGTTATGAATCAATTATAAATTTGGAACAAGAAGAGGTTTTGTAAATAATGAAGCCTGTTTTGTTAAGTTTAACAACTGAAGTAATCTAATATGCAGTGGATGACAACTAAATGTGGAGTGAAAATGAAATGAGTTAAGCTAAAACTGAACTTAAGATGTCACTAGACTAAAACAGCGCTGAACTAGTAAGCCATTATCAAACTTAAAACAAATAACAGAGCATGAGTTAAATGCAATTAGACTCCGGAGTATCCTAACTAAGTTATCATGAATTAATCTATGGGATTATACAGTCTGTTTTGTCCATCATGATTGGTATTTTGGAAGAGTTTCTTAGAACAATCATGACTGTACAATTTAGTGCAAATGCAAACATAAAGACTGAAAGCAATTAAAAACTAAGATATCATAGCTATCTCCTACCCATCATTATGATATTTTGGAAGAGAGTTTTAAGAGCAAGAACAACTATGTTACTTAGTGCAAACAAACAATTGAAACGTTCAGGATCACAGTCATGCCTTAGACATCATAAGGGTTTTTTTGGAACAGTTTCTTCTTTTGGAAGAGTGCTTAGAACAAGTATAACTATGATAGTGAACAAAAGAAATTACAATTAAATCCTACAACACTATAGCCATTTCCCTTTCATTATCATGATATTTTGGAAGAGTTTCTTCTTTTGGAAGATTTCTTAGAACAAGTATAACTATAGTGGCTAATGAAAACAACTACGAATTCAAACTTCAAAAACGTAAAAACAACTAATATACTTATCTAAATTACGAAAGTAAAGCTGTGTAGGAGGCAGGGGACCTCTACCACCAGACGGAATCTAACTCCAAATCAAATCAACACTTTCAAAACAATGTTGTCTTCTTCATTAAAGGAGAAATAACTTGAACAGATTAATCTGCGTCTTCAGAAATGTAGCATAAAATCTAAGCAAAAATCTAGAGCAAAATCTAGCCTATCTCTCAGTTTCCCAAGTGTTTTTATAACAAATTTACATAACAAGACTTGCAACAATTCGAGGATCATTTTCTTTCCTTATCGAAATCATACTAGGACTCTTAAAGTGGCAGCGTAAAAAGGAAAAGGACATCTGGACTAAGACAGTCCTATTAGAAATCTGCTTCCTTAAATGAGTTCCCACGTACCAAAACCATATCCAGAATTCGGTTCTTCCTTCATGATGAGCAACGAACAATGTAGACATGACGTGGAATATACCCATATGTGGTTTTTCTTGAGAGGACACCTGGAACATGCCTGAACGTGAAGACAGCTGCAGAATTTCCGGTTAGCTACGGAATGTCTGCATTCTGCAGCTAGTTCCGGTCAAAATGTATTACAATGAAAAAAATCACAAAACTTAGCAAGTTAGCCATATTAATCATTCTAAAATTAATTTTAACTAATTTCATTGATCAATTGGTTGGGATAACAATGGACAAAGGAAAATGAGGTAAAGTAAGATGAAAGAAAGCACAATCTTGAGGCTCAACAACATGTTCAGGGATGAAATAACATTCATCCTGATGTGTGATAGTACACAGGGGTAACTATGATGGTCCACCAGTATTCAAAATAGGGAATATAGGGACTGTGACAAAATATTGTGTAACGGATGCCCCTAAAGGATGAAGTCCGAGAGAGAATGAGGTGTGAAATTATTTATGAGAATATGCCCAAACCAAAGCGATGTCGTCGAAGGACCTACAAGATCAAGTATGACTGATATCTCTGATACATGAATACAAGGTATGGGCGCAACCATCCATAATAGAAAATGTTTAATAAGATCCAAGGTATGGACACAACCATCGAGTGAGAAGGATCATCAAATAGAATCAGATATGGTTGCAACCATCTAGTTAGAAGAGTTATGTATACATCCATGACAAACCAAATCATCCGGCAGCCTAGATTTCATCAGACAAAACCTAGGGTCTTGTGCTCCATTGTGACCAAAACAAGTACAAATTTAAGCATGTGAAGGAATGAGCTGAAGTTGAACATGAAAGAAATTCACATGATTAACAGCCAATGACGGAAGCTATTAATGGGCATCAAAGAAACCACCAATAATGATAATGGTTATCAAGGTACTTCTAGTAAAATCCACAAAATGTGGGAAATGAACTGGAGTCGAACATCCACGATATCACCTAATCGAAGGCCAATGATGAGAACTTGTCATCGAATGCAAAGAAATTTCCATTCAAGCATGCAAGCTCTAAAGTACTAGAAGGGAGTCTATGGATCAACTTCCTGGATAATGATTTGAAGTCGACAGGAAGTGATCGGTCGAAGGAGGGCCATAATGTTTCCTACATCATTGACACGAGACATAGGAATGAATCAATACTAAACATAGGATCAGGGGTTGGAAACTGCAAAAGGGACTTCTGTTGAACATATTAGTGACATGACTCCAGAATTTGGCAGTATTTGACATCAAGGTATCTGAGGTCATGGTGACGAGGCAAAGAGCAGATGAGAGGTGAAAATGGATAATCGAAACCCATGGAGAAAAAATTACGAATGTGGGATGTTCCCAACCCGACACGAACTACAAAAAAGTGTCATGCTCAAGAGCGACATACTACTGACACAATTGAAAACTAGTTTCATTTTCCCCCACCATTTCTGGTGAGCACCCCAATTATTTTTGGAAACAAGCTTTAAGGGGATAACATATGCTTGTCATGTAATTTTTTCCCTCGTACAAATCTATCCTATTACATTTTACGAGATCTGGGAAGGAGGAAATCGGTAATGCCATGGTGAAGACTTCCAATGTCATTTATTTTTAACGAGTCTGAAAAAGGTAAAACTCAGGGTCTTTTCATGTTCAGAGAGTTTTAAAAGAGGAAAAAGGTAAACTCCAGAAGGTCTGTTTTCATAGGTCATCCCTCATACCCTAAAAGGTATAAAAAAAATATGAGATAACCTCTTAGACATGTTAGACTAAGGTATTCCTTTTTTTGTAAATAACCTGTCCCAACCAAAAAAAGGGTAACCATATACTAGGCAGATGACGTTTCACAGTGTTTAGCAAGTTCAAAATGATAAGAGTCTCGACAATATTTTCAAATTTTGAGAGTCAGAAAAGAGCTGAAAAATGACTCGAGGGGGGGGGGCAATTTTTCATGTTTTTATAGAGTCTGAAGGAGTAGTAAAATATAACTTGCTTCCTCATTGTTGCTAGTTTTAGGACCTATTTCTGCACAAGAAACCAAGATAAAACCCATTTTCGATAAAAATAATAAAAAGTAAGCGAAAAAGGTGTCCAAAAACCTAATTAGGGTTAGAAAAGGCTATAAAACAACTCAAACAGTGAAACAAATTTACTTTTAACTTTTCACCTTCTTGTGTTGTGGAGCTAACTGCAAGAAATCTAGGAGGTCATTGATGAATATGCTTCTACTAGGTAGGAGTTGTTAACTTCCCCTACAATTTCATCCATTTTTATTTTTATTTTTATGGTTTGATGTATTTTGTGGGAGGGGTTGAAAAACATGGCCGCGACGGTCGACACCAATTTTGGGCACGGAGTCGCACTGACCTCCACATTTTTTTAACGGGAAGGTGCTTCTCGGTGGTGCTATTTGAGAAAAAGTGGCACCAAACACTGTGCACAAAAAATTTCAAAGTTTCCCTCAAAATTCTCAGCCAAAACAATTTAAATTATAACCTTATGGTTAATGGAATCTCTGCATTTGGCTTGGCAGGAAGAATCAACAGCTAAAATGGTCATAGAGTGGGAAGAGAAGGAGCATGTTGTAGAGGATGAACAGGCCATGGAAAATGATGCATGCATGGATGCAGTAAGGAACTGTAGGCTTCTAAAATTATTCATGACTCCTTGTATAAGAGCTCAGTTAGAGCTACTGCAATACTTGATCAGTGTATGGGACACTGATCGAGAGAGATTAATCATTCATGACCAAGAACTAGAGATAGAAGTTTTTGATATCTACTTCATAACTAGATTTTCGCGAAGGGGAGTGCGACCATTGATGATAGGTACTCAGGCCCTTGTGGAGAGCATGGGAATGTTGATAGATAGAGTTTGTCATGGAGCAAGGAAAGAACATAAGAGTGGAAAGATATACATTCAAAAAGTGCTTGACTTACCATTTATGGTAGTGTGGCATACCATTACTCGGGCTGCCAGATCTCAGGCTCCCCATGAAGCTATAAATATGCAACTCCAATTGGCCGTAGATTGCATGGCTTCGATAATTTTCAATTGGACAGAAGTGGTGAAAATCAACATCAAACATCACCTAACCAAATGCAAAAATGGTAAGCTGAAGTATTTTGGGTATGGGTCCATCTTGATACCATTCATCCTAGAAAAATTATCTATATTCCAGCTTCAGGAGGTGGCTATACCTATGCCACCAACACGAGAGCCATAGATGGTTCATTGGGCTGAGTTGATGCCTTGATCAAGAGGTGGACAGCATATGTCGTGGAGAATAGATTACTTTGACTGGTTACACTCACAATTGATAGTGGTGGAGGATTGGCCATATACCGACACCGATTTCAAGGGTGATCCAGATCTTCTACTTCTAGAAGGGGACTACTGGGACGAGGACATAGGAAAAAACTTCTTTTTTTATTTTTATGAGTGTTATGATTTTTTGGTTTTTGTATATTTGTTTTCTAAAATTTTCTCATGTGTTGTAGATGTTGGAGCAGAGAGACCCGCGAGTAAGTCCCCAATAGCTCGAAGGGTCCGACGATATTTCGACATGGCCCCTTATGGATGGGAAAGCGATGAGGAAGAAATTTCATGTAACTTGGAGGGATTCACAAGTGAGATCCAAGACTACATGAGATTCGAGGACATTCCTCGTGCTTACCAGCGGCACACTACAGGAGTGTCTAATCACATCCATCAACTAATGAGACGTGTCATAGGGGAAGTGACATGTTATCATGAGCATCATGTTGATTATTTCCTAGGTTTCATTTCTGCATATTTTTTGAGAGACATGGCATCTCAGGATGTAACTAAAACACATATATTTTTTGAACTATGATGTACAAGAAAACACAAAAAATCGAGATATATATATGCTTATTTTCCTGTCAAAATATTACTATGTGATGATGACTGCTTTTACAAATTTCGCAAATGTCTATCTAATACAATATTAGCTATTGCATCAATTAACATATTCATTCTTCTAGGAATACGCTGATATGTGATATACTCAAAATTCCTTTCTAACAAATTAAAACATAAATACATCATTAAAATATGAGGGTTTCTGACAGAATAACGCCCATTGAGCTGGATAACAACAAGATGAGATTTTAGGTTTACAATAATTCATGAATGTGGAGGGAAATAACTTTAGTTAGAGGTTTGATAACTACAATTATTCAGCGACATTGTTAATTTCATGTCCTAGACAAATTCCTTGAAGGTCTACTAACTCATCGTTAGGATCATAAATTACCAAAGCCACAGATGATAGGTTGTGGGTACTGCGGGACGCACCATCAGTGAAACCGAAATAAGGAGTGATAGACATTTTCACAGTAAGCAAACACATAATAGGTAGGAAAAGTTGCTCGCAAAGCACACCAAGGCAAAAATGTAAAAAAATGAAAAAAAAAAACTTATGCACAAAATAAATGCACAAAAAACTCATGCATGTTAAGTCCCTATATTAATAGTGTAGCCCCTTATTATGTTAGTGTAGCCCCCCTTATTGTTATTATTGTACCCCTGTAACCCCCATATTGTTATTATTGTGCCCTTACATTATTATTGTTAGGTCGGCTAGGATTACATTGTGGCCCCACTAGGATTATATTATGGCCCCATGAACTCCTATATATAGAAGGAGGTTTTGTTCATTTGTATCATCGAAGAATTGTTCATTCATGTAATGTATTGGAGGTTGCCCCCTCGAAGCAGCAGTGCATAATACTTTTTGAGATATAGCGCATTTTGGGGTTGATCCAAGGGATAAACTTCATAATCAATAAGCTCATAGGCCTTGTTTTGAAAAACATGTTTAACGATGTAGGGCCCATGCCACATGGGTTTGAATTTACCTACCCACAGCTTATCATGGAATTGGTCATACAAGAGGACCAAGTCTCCTTATACGAAGGTACGATGAGAAACTGTCTGGTCAAAGCAGGATTTGACCCATTTTTTCTGTGCTTTTATGACTAGAGAAGTGAAGCGATGAGTTTCATCAAGCCTCTCCAAATATAGAAGACATTATTCCTCTAGTGAAGTATTCGGCAGTAATTTAACAACTATCTTGACTGAAGGAATTTGACATTCAATCGGAAGGGGAGCTTCGAGACCATAAACCAGTTGAAATGGTGCGAATCCGGTTGCATCCTTCATCAAGTTTCGGTAAGCCCAGAGAGATGAGAACAACATGAGATTTGAATTGGACTTGTGCATCCCAATAGTACACTGAAGTATAGTGACTAAAAATTTGTTCATGGCTTCGACCTCGCCATTGGCCTGGGGGTAGTACGATGTTGCAATGTCGTGACACAGAACCAACTTAGTATTCAATTCAGCCATCATATAATGGTGAAAATGGGAGCCATGGTCAGTGACAATGGCCTGAGAGAATCCAAACCTCATAATAATGTGATTGAAAAGAAATTTGGTAGCCATATTACCGTCAGCTGTGAGTGTAGTCATTGCTTTGGCCCATTTGGTCAAGTAATTTATGGCTACAAAAATATAAGCATGACCCCCGACCGAGTGAGGGTTACACTTCATAAAATCAATTCCCTACTTCGCAAAGGAACCAACAATAATGATAGGATGGAGGTGAGCGGGTGGCGCGCGCATCTTGCACTGGTAGATCTAGCACTCATGACATTTATGGACATCAAGGATACAATATTTGAAAATGGTAGGCCAAAAATAACCGGCATGAAGGATTTTTTGAGAAGTAGCATACTAAGACATTTGATAGACACATGTGTAAAATGACATTCAGTGAGGAATTTTTCAGCTTCCTCAAGGGTCAAACACCGACAGATGACAGAATCAGCTTCGATGCAGTATGAAGTATCTCCGACTATGCGATAGGGTTGTGAATGATGACGAATACGTCGACGAGCATATTTCGTCAACTCGGACTAGAAAGTATAATTCTAGAGATAAACAATGATCTCACCATACCATCGATCAAGGGTGTTAATCAGAAAAAGAGTATCATCTGGAATGTGTTCCTCAGAACCGGAGGGAGTAGAGGCAGAGGGTAAAGAGAAAATCAAATCAACAAAAACAAATGACTTCTTTGATTTGGTGGTATTGAACTCCAAATCAAACTCTTGAAGGATAGCGATCCATTTAGAGTACTTGCCCCTGAGCAATTGTCTTTTTAAAATATAGTTCATGAGGTTGCAATCAGAAATTATGGTCGTAGTGCAGAGTAAAATATAATGGCGGAAACTTTGGACGGCTTGAACAACTTCCAACACCAACTTTTCTACATGAGCATAATGCATTTCAGTGTTGACAAGATTGTGGCTAAGATATTAGATGAAAT
This sequence comes from Pinus albicaulis, assembly GCA_034641835.2. NCBI lineage: Eukaryota > Viridiplantae > Streptophyta > Pinopsida > Pinales > Pinaceae > Pinus > Pinus albicaulis. Next base: position 454,235,763 of record CM076573.1, read on the forward strand.
TCTCATTACCATCGTCATTATCCATTACCATAACCATGGCAATAGTGCTAAAGGGGGTAACTAGATAGAGTGAATAGTCGCGATGATAATTTTGGGGATGCAAAATAGGAGCATTGACAAGCATGGTCTTCAGTGCATCGAAAGAGTTTTGGGAAATCTCATCCCATAGGAATGAGATGCCTTGCTCAAGAAATCATGTAAAAACTTTGGCTACTTTAGCATAGTTTAGTATAAAACGACGCATGAAATTACCTTTCCCTTGCAGATTCTGCAACTGGTATAAAGAGGAAGGGGAGGGGAGCGTAATGATAGCTTCAACCTTAAGAAGACCGAGACAAATATTGTCTTTGGAAATGAAAAACCTAACAAGTCTGCCATAATTGATGCAGAAGACACATTTGTGTGGATTTATTCGAATGTTGTAGCATTTATAGCGAAGAAAATTTTGACGAAGGTGTTCTAGGTGGTCATGACGCTTAGTGGAATGAGTGGGAAGGTCATCCAGGTAAGGTTAAAAAATGCTTTTAATATCATGAAGAGCATACGACAATTCTCGTTGAAATGTGGCACCGGCATTCTTAAGGCCAAAAGGGAGCTTCTTATACGCGAAACTGTCCCATGGAAAATTGAGGGCAGTTTTATGTTGATCATTCGGTAGTATATTAATCTAGTTGTATCTAGAGAACATGTCCATAAGGGAAAAAATCTCACTCCCAACACATTCGTCAATGATCTGGTCAATGAAGGGAGTTAGATAGTTATCCTTGGGACAAGCACGATTGATATCATGGTAATTCACACAAACTTGAATAGTGCCTTGCTTTTTAACCACAGGGACAATGTTAGAGACCCAATTTTTCAATGGGATCGAATAAATGAAGCCCGCTTTGAGACATTTTTCAACTTCTCCCTTTATGGCAGCAGCCTTTCTAGAGTGAATGGGACAAATATGTTGGAGAACAAGTTTTTCATCAGGGTAAGTAGGGATCTCATGCACGACTATACTCAAATCAATGTCAGGAATTTCCTCGTAGGACCAAGTGAAAACGTCTGGAAATTCTCGGAAGAGAGTAGTATAGACCTCGATATCATTAGGAGAATAGTTCACCCCAATGTGGATGTTCTCGACAACCCCCGGTTTAACGTTAAATTCAATAGGCATCATCTGAGTGATATTTCCCATGTTCCCTTCTGCAAAAAATTCATGTGTCAAAATAGGTGTTTGAAGTGGTTGTGAAGGAGCCTAGGAAGCAAAATTCGCAAGACAAGTATAAATTTCCTGAAGACTAGGGAAAAAGGAGGAACGATGATGACCATCGTCCCAGGGAGGATCCTTGAGAGACATGGTTTCCACAATGGCTTCATCAGTTGGTAAAATCTCATTCAAGGGTCTAGAAAATCCAAAGCACCAAGCCAAGGGGATTGAGAATATATGTCGAGAGGCATACTTGAAGAAGTATGATCAGAAAGAGAAGCCGAAGCTGAGATAACCTCACAATAATCAATTTCTATTTGGATTAATGGCATTACATCACCAACCGAATCAACCCGATTAGGTGAAGGGATGATCAAGTGATCCGAATATGTGGAGATCATATTGACCTAAGCAGTGTTGGGCAAAGGAAGAGAAAAAATACCGATAAGAGTAGGATCTTTAAAAATTCCTCACCCCACACTTTTATAAGGCATGGAATATGGTATACATAAAGAACGTTTCTCTAGGAAGAACTGGAAGTGAAAAATGATAATTGATCAACAGTGATAATCTTTCCTTCATGTGGGAAATGAAGAATAGGAAAAAGAGTAGATGGTATGCATAGCATAGCGTGAGTCCAACTACGACCAAGGAGAATATTATAGTTGAGTTTGGCATCAATGACTTCAACCTTGACATTAACCATTTTTCCTTCCAATGTGATAGGTACACCGATGAGGATACCAAGAGGGCAACATTCCCTTCTGTCGAATGCTTCTAAAGAAATTGGACACTGGTTAAGGGTTGGAGAAGCAATGGATTTATAGCATGCAATGGACATGATTCAAGTAGATGGACCTTTGTCTACAACTGCTCGATGGTTATTCTTACCATTAATCCCAACTTGGATAATCAAAGAAAGGAGTGCCTTGGGGTGGACCTTGTACCATCAAAGGCTAACCTTAGGGAACCAATAGTTGGCCTTGAGGAATTAAAGGTTGGCCCTGAGGCTGACCAAGCTGTTCCTGAAAACCAGGTTGGCCTAGAGGAGGCGGACCAGGATGTCCCTAAAAACTAGGTTGGCTCCGAGTAGGAAGACCAGGTTGTCCCAGAAAACTAGGTTGGGCTAATGGTTGAGATGAGCCAGGCTACCCCTAAAGACCAGGTTGACCTGGCTGACCGACGGAGGGTTGGCCTTGTTGCACAAGATGTGCATCTTGCAGAATGTAAGGCTAGTTTTGTTGCACAAAATGTTTTCCCTGAGGTGGATAGGTTTTCCCCTGAGGAACATAAGGCACTCCCTACTCAATGTACGGTTGAGTAGTAGGACCGTAGGGTTGTCCTTGTTGGACTGAAGGTTGTCCTTGTAGATGGTAGGGTTGTCCTTACATACCATAGGTTTGTCCCTATTGGTACATGAACTAATTTGGGTGAACCAGAGCTTGAGTCATTTGAACATACAATGGACCTTGTGGGAGAGGCCCATAGTAATATACGTGTTTCCCAAACTCATCTTAGTATTGTGGTAGATTAACTGGAGCCTGAACCTACTGAGAACCCTCGGGGAGGTAGTTCTAATGTTGAACAAGCGTCATGTATTGGTCATATGAAAAACCTCTAGGAATAGGATTAGAAGATATAGGTGTAATACCAATATGTTGATGGAATCCTCATATGTGAGGTTGTGATCCACACACGACGGGTCTAGAAGACATCAAAAATCATTGGGATGTGCTCCTCGAACACTAGAAGCTGACTGTAATGATGTAACCACACTAACAGATGGTGTAGAGGAAGCCACACAAATAGTGGGCTAGGTTGGGATAGATTTGACAACTGTCGAAGAAATTGACATCAATGAAGATGGACCTGACACAAATGACCCTGTAGAAGGAGCTGCAATACTTGACCATAACGGGTTCCGATACAAAGATGAAGCACCAGAAATTATCTGTCCGAAAAAACAATAACCAGCTGGGAGAGAGGAAGGCTGAGTTGTCTCATAAGGAAAATTTTCAGGAGGGAATTGATATTCTCCAATAGATATGAGAGTCTCTTCACTACTAATGGGACTCGTTGCATCCATGTCGGATGAAGACATGTTTTCAGGGAAAATCTAGCGAGTGGTAGAGGGAAAAGCACTAGACAATGGTGTTGCAGGTAAATCGAAGTGCTAAGGGGGATGTTCTCTCAGAAAGAAAAAATGATCTGGAGGCTGCCAGTTGATGTCAAACGACTCCTTAGGGGGAGATCAAGTGACGAGAGGTTGAATTCTTGGGATGATAGCACTTTCAAGGTCTTGGGTCCCAAAAGAAGGAGATGTCTCAGAAGAGACTCTGGGGAGAGACTTTTTAGCATGAGGTATTGAATAGGAGTATGAAACAGGTGGTTCCGCCACGGTGACTTTGCCTCAAAATAATAAGAGAAAAGAGATGGTCAATTCGAGGCTTTAACAACAATCATTAAGCAATAATCATGAACTGGCCAAGAATGTAACTTAATGGGCATGTGATGTAATCATGGTAAATTAATTTTATAACATTGAAAAAATACACTTCCTCTTCATCTTTTAAGAGTCGAGAAAAGGACAAAAGGTGACTCTAGTCACTTTGAGTTTGAACGAGCTCGAAAGGATAAGTGCTCGATGATATTTTCAAATTTAAAGAGTCGCAAAAAGATCAAAATGAATACTGGGGAACCATTAGGGGAATTTTTAGGTCTAAAAAGGGCTTCCTAAGGAAACTATAAAATAATAGTGGAAATAATAAAATAAGATTTGATTACATCATCAAATTTTAGAGGGAAAAAAGAAAAAACTACTTTTTCAACTCGTATTTTCAACTTATCTCCCAAAGTTTTTACTCATATTTCGAGCAGGGGTAGTCGTTGGATGAAAAATTTAATTCCTCATCCAAGGAGTACCCATGATACATACTTTTGATGGATCCTACTACACGAAAAATGAGAAATACATGAAAAACATGTTTGCAATCACATTTTTCATGTATTTCTCATTTTTCGTGTAGCAGGGTCCATCAAAAGTATGCAACATGGGTACTCCTTGGATGAGGAATTAAATTTTGCATCCAATGAGTGCTCCCACTCAAAATTGGAGTAAAAAAATTTGGAGATAAATTGAAAATATGAGTTGAAAACATTGGGCGAATTTTGAGGTCTAAAATGGGCCTCCTAAGGAAATTATAAAATAATGGTGGAAATAATAAAATAAGAATTGATGATCTGGATTTATGCAGGAACACAACAGAATATAGAAATAACCATAAACATAGAGATACAGTGGAAATAATTCTTCATTTCATTAATATCAAATAACAAAAATATGCTTACAGACATAATGGAAATAAAATAGCTAGGGTGCTGGTAGCGAATCTATAAGAAGAGATGTGGCGGCTACAAACCTATTAAATATTTTACAATGAGGTTGGATGGCCTATTTATTATTGAGAAAATAATGGAGAACTATAAACATCAAAAAACCTAACCCTAGGAGATGAAGAGCCAAAACTATGGGCCCTGTTTGGGTAAATTGGTGTTTCAACTTCCCGGGGTCGTAACTTTGGCATACTATCTCCGTTTGACGCACATGATACATCGTTAGAAATATCTATCCAAGGACTACAATTTCTACCACAAATATCAATTTCAAAACATAATCACATTCGCCAGAAGAGCGATGCCCCAAAAACGTCATTTAGGGCCTCAAAATGGCTCTAGAAGTTCAGGACCTGAAAAAATGCTAAAAATAGTATGTTGTGTTGTAACTTAAAAACTGAAAGAACTAATGGCACGGTGTTCAAATGGAATAGGTGGGTGGCCACCAATATCCACCTGGATCATTAAGGCCCAAAAACAGCTTTGGGAGTGCAAGACCCAAAAACCTGCTAAAAATAGTAAGTTGTGATGAATGTGAAAAGTTGCAAGAATGGATGGTGCGAGTCCAAATGGAATAGGTGGGTGGCCACTGATATCCACCTGGATCAATTGATTACATCATCAAATTTTAGAGGGAAAAAATAAAAAAACTACTTTTTTCAACTCGTATTTTCAACGTATCTCCCAAAGTTTTTACTCAAATTTCTAGTGGGAGTACTCATTAGATGCAGAATTTAATTTCTCATCCAAGGAGTACCCATATTTCATATTTGTGATGGATCCTACTGCACGAAAACTAAGAAATACATTAAAAACATGATTTCAATCACATTTTTTCATATATTTCTCATTTTTCGTGTAGCAAGATCCATCAAAAGTATGAAACATGGGTACTCCTTCGATGAGGAATTAAAATTTTCATCCAATGAGTACTCCTGCTCAAAATTTGATATTAAACTTTGGGATATAATTTGAAAATATGAGTTAAGTAGTTTTATTATTTTATTATTTTATAATTTTTAATATTTTTACCCTTTTACTTAAAAAATGGTGAATCATTCCCCATGGTTAACATCATCATCTTGAATGCTATTGGTTCTTATAAATTTTATTTTAGTTGTACATTTTTCTTAGGAGGCCCATTTTAGACCTCAAAATTTGCCTAATATCTAGGCAAAAGGGTGTACCAAGCTCCTGTGAACTTCAATATTCACCTTGGTGATCAAATGAAGAGAAATGACCAAGGACTTAACGTACATGCAGGAAGTATCCTTGAATATTGTGTTCGGTGTATCACGGTTACAGGGCGGTAGACTCAGCTTCCTATGGATAAAGGATTGCAACGTAAGAAGGTTTCACTTTATATACACAATGGTACAGGGAGCACAACTTTGTATTAGCGATGTCTAATGCAAGATTGCAAGCAACAGCTGCTTGGTTTAATGATGATGGAACACGTCACTAGCCTAGACCTCTAAGTGTGACTGTTAAGTTTCAATGCTTCCTTAGTTTTATTGAGTTATTTTTATGGTTTATCTTGAAATTATGTTTCAGTTTCAAGGCATTACTGAATTTTATCTCAAATCTCTAATGCACAACTACATGAGAGAAAGAATACCATTTCATTTTGATGAAAATCTAGCTAAGTGAAGGATAAAGGTTTGCAACAAAGAAACAGTTAAACAAATGCAAGAATGACACTTTCCTTTATGCTACTAACAGAGAGAAAGAAGAAAATGAAAACTCTTATTTTATCTTTCACTTTCCAACGAAGAAGAAACCTACTAACACAAAAGAGAATTTTTTTATTTCCAAACGAGAAGGAAGAATGAAAATTTTTTGTTCTTTTGTATAAGTGAGAAGCAACAATGCAATACTACACTAAAAAGAAGAAACAAATACTAGCTTCGAGTATCTTCGAATGAAATCATCAAAACGTGGAGAGACCAATTCCAGGAAAATGTAAACACACACTCAAAACCAGCATGCATCTCCTTATGCCAAATAAAGGGCTTTTAAGTCAACTCAATGAGCAATGTGATCTATGCTCGGGGTGATGGAAGGATAATCAAACCGACATCGAATGAAAGCTTGACAACCCTACTTCACGTACAATCAACTGAAAAGACCAAGAAACCACATAAAAGGTTAAAAATAAATTACCAAACTGACTCATAAAGAGATCAGACACCAAATGAACACATGACTAGACGAATGGTTCACAACACCTAGAAACCGTAGGATGGATAAGTCTCATTGTTCGAATGAGAGAAAACAAAAATTGAAATGACCGAGATAGCCAAGTCAGTAAAAAATAACTAGATGGATCGATCCACGGGGGGAATACCAATCTAAAGGACAAGACACACTAGAAACTCAGTGAGAAAGCCCAAAATCAACCCTACTAGAATCAGTGTGACTATTCAACAATATCGAGTGCTGAACAGGAAAAATCGCTCTTGTGCCAAAGACAACTCGCACTGATAGGTGTGAATTTAGACAAACAACAGTGCTAAGCTAGAAAAGGAAGGAAAAAATAAAGGACTGGTTGAGAAAAATCAGGCTTATCACTCTAGGAAAAGGCAAAATTTCTAGAAGCAGTCAAAGAAGCCAAAAAATAGCATAGAAATGACAAACGACCAAATTTGGACAGACTATCAAAAATTCAAAACGAACAATAAGTTTCAATAGTCGTTGAACCCCCAAGTAGATTTTCCAACTTGTTGTGAAGGAAAATCCCCTCTCCGAACATAGACTATCCCTCTAGTCCTACAGTGGATCTAACAACAGGGGAACATGTTGGTTTCTAAATTCCTAGTTTATAAACGAAATGTGGATTGGAATAGACTTCCTACCTCAATCCAACGCTCTTGGCGTAGTATGTTGCAGCGATCCATCAATCTTCATTTCTCAAGCCTTACGATCCATTAGTAGCGACATTCATACACCTGCACAAATATCAAGAAAACACTAAAGTCACACGAGCATACATTTTCATTTAGAACTATCTAACTAGTCAAGGAGAGTCAGAAGCTTTGAATATTAACATAAACAAAGATGGAACTAGAAATCAGTCATGTCATATTAATATGTAAAAAGGAATTTTAAAACCTGCACCTCGACATTGTAGACCTCCTTTGATGGGCTCATTTGGGCACATCTCAAAGCATTCATTCCTTAATTCAGCTCGAAGAGGCAAAAGGTTCAAACTCTCTCCCACAACTATGGACTGTTCGCTGCTATCAGTTCCTAGTCTATTCTAGCTATGTCTATTTAGCTGATTCAATGGAATGAAGAGGGATTTATAGGAGTGGAGGAGGAAACTTTGGATCCACATATGGTGGAGGAAAGTTCTATCCCTTTGGGAAGTTTCATTTTTGTTAGATCTAGAAGGCCAAAGGGAAAAACTCAACCTCATCCAGTCGAAAAAACATCCATGACTCCACTCACGAAGCTGTTACATCTTAGAAGCTTCATTTACATATTAAAAAAACTTCCAAAAGTAGCTCGGTGTGGGTGCTCTTCATAGATAGAGAGACCATGGCACAAGGCCCATTGTAAATGTAGACATCGACGCGAGGTCATAACTACACAACCACACTGACCCAAAAGTGTATGTTTTAAAGGGGAAACTTCAGGAATGGTTAACAGAGATTGTGTTCCTGACATGTTAAGGGATGCAATAACATTCATCATGATGTGTGACAGTACACAAGGGTCACTATGATGGTCACCAGTATTTGGAATAGGGAATGTAGGGACGGTGACAAAATACTGTGTAACATCAAGTTTTTGTTTTTGTGAATGTTTCAAGCTCCAATATGATTTTTATTCTTCTTCAAGTTCTGGAAATATTGTTTGAATTTGGATTTTGTCATCAAAAATCTTATTTAATAATGAAACATGGAAAACTAGGTGTACTTGGAAAGATGTAGGTAGCTCCAATTTATATGCCATAGTATCATTATTTTGCAACACCCAGTAATGACCATAGTACTTCGGTGCTAATTTATTATCCTTCTTAGCTTCATTGAGGTGCATTTGTTTGTATGGTTGTAGCGGTAAAAATACCCAGTGGCCTACATCAAAACTTCTTTCACTTTCAAGTTTATCAACCCATTTTTAATTTGATTCTACGCCACAAAGAGGTTATCCTTTAAGAGTTAGAGAAGTTGTTTTTGATGCTCGATGTGATCTTCCACTGCTTGAACCTTATAATTTTCCATTAAAGCTAATGTTATGGATGGTAGATGATATCCATAAAGTGCCATAAATGGGGTTATTTTTGCTACAGTATGGATGGAAGTGTGATACAACCATTCAAACAGAGGTAACCACTTGACTCATTGTGTTTTTTATCATAAACAAAGCAAGGAAGATATCCTTCCAAAAATTTGTTCACTATCTCATTTTTTTCATCAGAATGAGGATGATAAGATGAGCTAGGATCTAACTGAGTATCCAAAGAAGAAAATAATTCGATCCAAAAATTTCCAGTGAAAATGGGATCTTTGTTGGTTACAATAATCTTTGGGTTTCCATGTAGATTTTTAATTATTTCCATAAATGTAGTATCAATTATATTGGCTTTAAATGGATTATATAATGCACAAAAGTGTGCATACATGGTAAGTCTATCAACAACCACCACTTGATGACACTCTTTCCTCCATTATTAGTAAATATTTGATAAAATCCATTGATACCTCCTCCCAATGTTGAGGTAGACCCGAGGTATTAATTGTCTCGACTTTATTTTTTTGGAAAACCAAAAAATTCAGCCACATACTTCTGAATATCATATTTAATGCCATCCCAAAAAAATTCCTTCTTGACCCTCTGGTAATTTTAAAAATATCCTGAGTGCCCACCTAAGGGGGAGGAGTGAAATTCCAAAAGAATTTTGTGTTTGAGTTGGGAATCCTTGCAGATATATAAGTAATCTTTGTACCACAATTAATTGTATTTCTAGATAAATTTATCAGATGTATTAGGATCTTGGTGCAACTTTTTAATGAGTGTCTACAACTCTTCTTCATTCTTCCATTCATCCCTTTCCTTAGCTATCCAATCAAGATGGATAATAGAAATGGCACAAAGCAATGCTTCCACATCCTCATCCTTTCTTGAGAGTGCATCTTCAATAACATCTTTCTTCCCTTTTTGTAGATGATTTCAAAGTCATAACCCAACATCTTGGTGACCCATTTTTTCTTCTCTTCTAAAGATAATATTTATTCCAAAAAACATTTAATACTATCACGATTTATTTTTTACCTTGAAGTGTCTTCTCATTAGGTAAGATCAGTGCTTCTTTAGTGCATGTAGTATTTCTAACATTTCCTTGTCATAGGTAGGCTTACTTTCCCTTGATTCGATGAATTTAAAAGGCAATGGGTCTTCCTTATTGCATTAAAACAATACCAATTCAATTTCCCGAGGCACACATTCCACAAAAATAGTTTTTGTGAAATCTGGTGTAGCTAAGACTGTAGCTTGGTACATTTCCTCTTTAATATTTTCAAAGGATTTAGATGCTTCTGGAGTCTCAGAAAATACATATTCATTTATTAATATTGTTAGAGGCACTATTATTCTCCCATAAATATTAAAAAACTTGCGACAATGCCCTATGAACGTGAGAAAGCCTCAAAGATGCTTTATGGTTGTGGGGATTTTACATTCTTTAATAGATTTAAATTTGTTAGGGTCTACCTTAACACCCTCATGAGAGAAAATATGGACCAAATATTCCACCTCTTGTACTCCAAAGAACCATTTGGTGTTTTTTAATATAGTTGTTTCTCCTCCAATAGCTTGAGTACCCTGTCAACATGTTGAACATGATCCTTCCAAGACTTGTTGTAGATTAGTACATCATCAAAAAAATACTAACACAAATTATCTAAGGAAGTGTTTGAAAATGGAATTCATCAAACCTTGAAATGTGGAAGGTGCATTAGTAAGGCCAAAAGGCATGACCAAAAATTCATAATGAACTCCATGAGTTTTGAATGTTGTTTTCGTAATGTCTTTAGTCTTCATTCTAATTTGATGATATACTTAATGAATATCCACCTTGGTGAAGTAAATTTCTCCATGTAATTCATCCAAAAATTCATAAATTGCAGGAATGGGAAATTTATCTTTAATAGTGACCTTGTTGATCTCCCTATAATCCAAAAACATATGCCATGATCCATCCTTCTTATGTAGCAATACTGTTGGAGCAGAGAAAGAACTTTTACTAGGTTGAGTTATATCGACTTCTAGAATTTCTGCAGCCATACGTTCAATTTCACTCCTTTTCACATAGGGATATATGTAAGTCAATATGTTTGGATTAAAAAATTCTAGAATCAAGTGAATAGAATGATCATAATAAAAAATTGGTGGGAGGCCCCTGGGAGTCTGAAATACCTTGGAATGATTGTCAAGAAATTTTTGGAGATCTGGAGAAATAGATGATTTCAGTGTTTGAAACTTTAATGAACATAATTTTGCAATTATGCCCCATTTATATTTATTTAAAACATTTACCATTCAATTAGAGCTAATTATCTTCCCACGTTTCCTTGCCTTTCCCATTAATTCAATTTTCTTTTCTTCCAAAAAAAAAAATCATGAAACGTTCTTGGAAATCAAAATCTATCATCCCCAATTATTGTAACCATTGGATGCCTAGTACAACATCAACACCACCCATTAGAATAGAAAGAATTGAACTATTTAATACATATTAGCCCATGGTTAGCTTTATATTATGGAACTTTATAGAGAAATTTGTAGTTCCTCCATTTGCAACCATCACTTCACACACTGGTTTTGCATATAGAAATAAATTTAATTCCTTGGCTACGTTATAATGAATAAAAATATGGGTGCTACAAAATAAATCAAGACTATTACATTTTTCTTCTTGCTATAGCCTTCTATATTTAGAGTTTGAGGAGTGTTAATTCCAACCAATGCATTAAAATATATGGTTCGATTCATTTATTCTTTCTATGGCATTGGTTAATGTATATCCTCTTATTTCGATGTTTCTTGTTCCTTTTCTTTCTCCTCTTCACAATCTATGTAAAATAATTTCTTCTTAGCATATTCATGACCTTTAGTGTATTTTCTATCACAACTATAAAAAAGCCATTTATCTCTTTTTTCCTCCAACTATTGTGGTTTCAACCTTGTAGCTTGTGGAGGGCTAGAAGCAACAACATTTCGCTCTTTATAGTTGTGTGTGGTAGAATTCCTTGTTGACATAATTTTTCCTTCAAAATTTCTTCACTCCTTGAATTCCTTCTCCAATAAATTAGGTTCCAAAAGGTGAAACTCATGTTGGATGTTTTCCTTTAAATTTCCTATGAATACAACAGTCTTATGCTCCTCTAGAATATCATTTACCTTAATATTAAATCTTTGAAGTAGTAAATGTGCTCCATCATTGAACCCTTTTGTTTGATATTTATCAATTGGCTAAAGAAGGTATTTCTATTTTCATCCTAATAATGTGATACCAATTCTTCCACGAAAATTGTCCAGTAGACTATTTATTTACGAGAAAAAATTCATTGATGACACACAAATTTATTTTGTTCTAAATATGAAGATGTAATGCATACCATTTGTGTGTTAGACACATTATGTAGATCAAATAATTCCTCCATGTGTTCTATCCATGTTACCAGATATTTTCCATCAAACTTACACATATCAATATTTGGAATGTGACTAGTCTTCAACCCACTATTGGAGTCTCTAAAATAAAAATGTGTATTCCTTTTATCCTCATCATAATTTTCATGGAGTACCTTGTCACCACTATGAAGCATTTTTTGTAGAAATTTTGTCAAACCTTCCTTCAAATCTTCCAGGTCCCTTTTCATTTTTTTTTAAACTATCCTTAAAAACTTCCATCTTAACATTTATGGCATCCTTAAAATATTCTATGTCTGCTTTGAAACCATTCTTCAAGCCATCCATGTTGGCTTCAATTTTATTTATTTTTACTCTATGCGAGAGAGAAATTTGTTGCACTCGGTCTCAAAATTTTGATACATCATGTTGCACTTCTTCCTCTTATTTAAACGTCATAGTATATATTTTTGGTTTATTAGAAGGTGTGTCCATTTTTTTGCTTCAAGGAATTTTGGTATAAAAAAAATTGATATCTATGCTTCACTATTCCATTTAGATCACTTGAAACTAGTTTTTCAAACAAAAATTATGCAAAAAATACACACCTTTTTCTTTATTTTTACGATTTGAATATTGAAATTATTTAATATTTGTAATTTAGACTCTTCAATATATAAAATTTCATCCTATCGTATCCCTATGAGTTTTCTTTCCAATGCCACAAGTCAGATAAAAATTGGATTCTTCAAGGTAAATGTATACCAAATATCCTACAATGTAATAATTGTGGATTAATTCAGTAGAGTGAACTTGTATGAAATGCCACGTGCTATTGTTTCAACTTTTTTCCTTCAAATCGCTACATGAGAAATTATAACATGTCCAGTTTTTATGACTTTTTATGAAATTCAAATGCAATTCTTCGAGAGAAAGTTGTGACTATTTCCTGTTAGCCACTTTTTTAAGATTGAATTTGGGAGCATGCCGAAACCCTTATGTCTTCAACCCATTTCTCAAAAAATGTAGCGAACCAATATATGAAATTCCTACACAAAGTTAAACAATGTGTGTGATCCACGTGGTTGCAATTTAATTTTCTAAGGATTCACTGAAAAAATTCATAACGAAAATGCCAAGGTGACATATTTGAAGTAAAGAAACCCTAGAATCGATAGCTCTGATACCAAATGTTATGTAACCATATCATAAAAAATATAGATTAATGACTTCAAAATTAGCCCGTTTGAGGGGGAATACTCCTTTACATCACATAAATAAATAATTCCTCAATGCTACAAATGACTAGACTTCCTTTCTATATATAGGAGTTAAGGGGTCACAACATAAATAGAGTATACATAAAAATAATAATGTAAGGACAAAACAATAAAAATAGTGGGATTCTATAAGGCATTAAAATAACAATATGTGGGCTAGATGGGCACAACAATCACAATAGTGGGCTACACTAACAATGACAATAAAGGGGATACACTAGTATTATAGGGACCTAACATAGTTATTTGTATTATTTTGATTCTTAAAATTGGTAAGATCGATTATCCATGTAAATGCATTTATCCAGAGTTAGACACCAAAATATTCTTCGACATGATTAATCATAGAAATATTATTCATGAATCACATTCAACACATTTAACACTGCAAATTTTGTGACATAGTAGAGGAATGAAGAATAATGTATTATATTAAGAATGAACAACTACTGGAAAATGAGGTAGAATTGTGAAAATAAAAGAGGTGTTAGAAATTTTAGGTGCTATTAAAGTATTTTCATGACTGGTATATAGTGAAATACATTTTTAATGGTTTGAACTTACCATTGTTGGTTTTGTGGAGCCCCCATAGTAACTTGAAAATATGTGGGTGGGCATCTACATTTATCCTCTATTGTCAATTTTTTGATTAGTTGTTTTAGAAAACCACCTAAATGTGAATCCCCCCCCCCCCCCACCCCCACATTTTCTAAATTCTAAGAGTGAAACGGATCCACATTTCATTGATCTGGGAATAAAATAGTTTGTGGCATTGATAATTGGTCAAGAAAAAGCTTCAATATAATATATGTATTGTATGAAATTCATTATATTGAGTGTGACCAAGGCATCAAGTGCCGCTAGCTTTCTAATAATTATTTTTGTGAGGGAATATATTTTTTAACTAGGGGCATTGATTCTAGTTGGAAATTTTTATGGTATTACGCCTCTCTATGGCTCTCACACTTGGTAGTAGGATTGGGAAATTGTAGGTTATACAAACCAAGTCTATGGATAGAATAAATGCATCAAAGCTCAATCAAAGCCTCAATTGAAGGCCTCCTCCTGCTACAATGTTTGCATTATTGACGAAACTTATGTCCAAATAAATCGCAACCAAATTTATGCCAATATTTAATCAACTTCATGCTTTTTCCAAATAAATTTCTTTAAAATTATCGGCCAACTATCTATTTTGGGGTGATTTTTTCTAAAATATCGTTTATTAAATCACACTTATTCCAATTTTGCATACAAATTGGATTTTCCTTGATTTTCTCTATTGCAAAGGTTTAGATTGCCAATATGCGTGAAATCAGTGCCAAGTTCTGGGAATTTTTCTGTGATGAGCACGAAATCGATCCCATTCAGAGATATCTAGGCACTTCAGATCTACAACTCCACAGGGTTAATGTTTACTACAATGAGGTGAGATGTGGGTGATTTGTTCCTCATGTTGTGCTCGTGGATTTAGATCCTGGTACCATGGACAATATGAGGACCAGACTTTTTGGTCAGGTTTTCAGTTCTGATAATTTCATTTTTCACCAGTCTAGGGTTGGAAACAACTATCCAAGGGCCATTAAACTTAGGAAGTGAAGCTCATAAATTTTGGTTTTGATGTCGTTGGGAATGAGGCTAAGAACTATGATTATCTTCAAGGGTTTCAAGTGTGTCACTCTTTAGGAAGAGGTACTAGATCTGGAATTTCAACCCTCTTGATTTCCAAGAACAAGGATGAGTACCTATATAGAATGATTCCCACTTTCTCCATTTTCCCATTTTCAAGGTATCTAATACCATACTAGAGCCTTACAATGCTACGATTTATATGCATCACCTAGTGGAGAACAAAAATGATTGTATAATGATAGATAATGAGATCCTCTAATCCTAGTGGATATTGGTGGCCACCTTCATATTAAACTTGGATCCCCACCATTTTTTTTTTCAGTTTCCTTAAGTGTGGCATAGTTTACTATTTTAGCAGTTTTTTAGGTCTTGCACTTTCAAAGCCATTTTAGGCTTTAGAGCTCATGAGAACTTCTTAGGTGATCCAAATATTTTAACTTCAAGGATGCATTCAAAATTGCATATAAAAGAGAATATTAACCAAGTAACTTAACACATGAAAAATAAGAGGAAATCATAATGAAACCATGAGATCAAAGGCATGCAAATTATTTGATTACAAATTTCACCCAATATGGGCTACGTCTTCAAGCCCTGATCAAAGTGGGGAGGCCTTATTTCATTAAGTGGCATCAAAGAAATCAATTACAAGAAACTTTACAAAAATGACCCTTATAGCTCCAATTCAGATGATGGCCTGGAAATGTAGAACTCGGCTAGAGAAACGTGGGGATGCCCACAATTTATATGTGGTGGCGGGGTTTTACTACCTGCCACCATATATAATATATATTTGTTGTTTCTTGGCCTAGTGGTAGGGCGGGTCCGTCGAGGGTGGCCCGCCCACCATACCATTTTAATATGTGTGTTTGTGTGTCTGTGTGTTCGATATAACCATACCGATGGACCGTTGGGGAGGTATATATATATATATATATATATATATATATATATATATATATATATATATATATATATATATATATAGTTAAAAAATTCCCACCGAAAATTAAGGGTTACTAGGAAAATTAAGTAGGAAACAAATTCTCCTCTTTCAACATCGAGATTTCATGCAACATACCTTCCCCAAATTGTGGCCTCGTTAGTGACTTCCACTTGGCCAAGTTTGATCATAAATTTTACCATACTTAACCTGAGCATATGAACTCATATTTCACACCATTTGAATCTGGGTGCTGAGCACAAAGATCTAGTCCTAGTTTCACTTCCATATGATGAATTTTATTTTTTAGCTATTATGAAGGTCACATCTATTTACGGATTCTCTCGAGTTATTCCTCCCCACTGATGAGATTTTGGACCACCAAAATCTTCATGGGTCAATTGGAAAAGAAGGGAATTTCTCCCTCACTTTCTCCTTTTCCATCCATCGAGATTTACTCGGATGCATTCCTTTGAAACTAATACAAAGATACTCCACGTCTCCCTGTCATGAAGTCCTAGTCTGTATGTCAGGAATGATATCCTCTGGTAGCTTGTCCAATTATTGAGGTGCAAAATCATCCACTGTAGGGACTTGTCCAACCCCTTCGATGTCCATTCTCAGATAAGGCTCATAAAGCTTCAAGTTTTCAACATTCACCATTGATTGCATCTCCATGCATGTAGGTAAATCAATACGAATATCACTGTCTGCAATAGTCTCTAATATGGTTAATGGGCCACATCAGATTTCTCTGAAATTATTTTCTTCACCATTAAGGGAATTTTGAGGTAAAAAGTGGGCCTCATAAGAAAAATGTACAAAAAAAATAAGCTTTATAAGAACCAATAGGATACAAGATGAGGATGTCAACAATGGGGGATGATTCACCATTTTTTACATAAAATAGTAAAAGTATTAAAAAATAATAAAATAATAAAACTACATTTTTATCTCATATTTTAAACTTATCTCTCAAATTATTTACTCAAATTTCGAGTGGGAGTACTCATTGGATGCAAAATTTAATTCCTCATCCAAGTAGTACCCATGTTGCATACTGTTGATGGACCCTACTACACGAAAAATGAGAAATATATGAAAAATCGTGATTACAATCATGCTTTTCATGTATTTCTTATTTTTCATGTAGCAGGATCAATCAAAAGTATGCAACATGGGTAATCTTTGATGAGGAATTAAAATTTTCTTCCAATCAGTACTCCCGCTCGAAATTTGAGTAAAAACTTTGGGATATAAGTTGAAAAGGTAGTTTTTTCTTTTTTCCCTGTAAATTTGATGATGTAATCAAATATTATCTTATTATTTCCACCATTATTTTATAATTTCTTTAGGAGGCCCATTTTAGACCTCAAAATTCCCCTAATGCCTTTAATTCAGTCTTTCCTGATGTGGAGCCACACTTTCAAACCCAACTTCGAATTGGTGATCGACTCGGTGCTTTTCATGCCAAGCTTTATATCGAACTTGAGTTTTCTCTAATTGCTCCTACACTGTGGTGAATCATACATATCCAGTGAATGAACTTATCTTCTTTGTCCTTGAAATTTCGGCCACTGGAATCTTCATCTCTCCCAAATACCATGTCTAGGGGATCCTTTGGAAAATAACCAAAGCATGTCTAAAATGGTGAAATCTTAGTGGATTAATTCACCACCTATTTTATGCATGTTGTGCATAAGGAAATTTCTTTTCCCATAAATTTTGATGCTTGATAAAATAGCCTTGGAGTAAGTGTATCACTGCGTGGTTAACAACCTTTGTTTATTCATCGGTCCGCGGATCACATGTCGTGCTCCTCTTCAAATTGGTGTCCATAATTCTCCATAAACTCATCCAAAACTCTCCAAGGAAATGAGATTCTAGATCATATGCAATGAATGTGGGCATCCCAAAATGGACTGATACAAATTGGAAGAAAAGTTGAGTAGTATGATTTGCAGTGACCTTCTTTTTACAAGGTATTTAGGCACACATTTTTTGAAATCGATTCATAATGACATAAAAATAGTCATGACCTATCCTAAACAAAAGAAAACAACTTGAAAAATCTATTGATATACTTTCCCATGGACGACTAAGAAAATGGAGTGGTGTGTAGTGCCCTAATTTTACGTTAGAGGGCTTATAAACTAAACACAACACACATCCATTTACATATCGAGTCACAATATTTTTCATGTGAGGCCAAAAAAAACCTATGTAAATGACAAAAATTATTTTCTACACCAAAATGAACCAGTACAAGAGAGTTATGTGATGGGAACCACGATTTTCATTCAACAAAAACCTGATGGTGTTATTCAACAATCACATCGCCAGAGATAACGGTCCATGAGAGGCAGTTAGTCCATGTCGCAAAACAAAATTCGAGCGTTAGCTTATCCAATGTCCAACAATATCCCCCCCAATGCAAGTTGGGTGTGTTTCGAACTCATGACCTACGCTCTAATACCACTTGTTGGGAATCATGATTATTTTTAGACCAAAACCCGTAAGTGTTAGTCAACGATCACATCGCTAGAGATAAGGATCCAAGAGAGACGATTATTCCATGTCACAAAACAGAAATGGAGCATTGGTTTATCCAATTTCCAACCATATGTGCCTCTCTGATTACGTGTATCCTTTCATTAGTGGGAATACATAGTTTTCCAAGGTAGTAGAAAATTTTTCCTTGCAAGTGATAACTATCCACTTGCAATCCATGCATTAGTTTTGCATAAATTTCTTTAAAATCATCATCATTAGCATACTGTTCAACATAAATTTCAAAATATAAAGAATCATTTTGCAAAACTATAGATGTACAAATAGGAGGGAGAGAAAGCATATATTCCACTTTGTTTTTGGTGCCCTTCTTGTATTTTATTACCTACTGAAACTACTAGAGGAATACCATCCATCTGAAATGATGTGCTTGTTGAAGCTTGGTCTGCGACTGAATGCACTACAAGGGCTGGTGATTTTTGCGAATGATGGCCTCCTTGCTGATAAGGGAGTGTTTCTAGTCATTCACACTTTGAAGGAAGGCATACAACTCCTTTTCATATGTGGGGTAGTTAACAATTATTTTTGAGAATATCTTTGAATGCTAACATACAAGTTTCCTTTGTTCCATCAATATTTCTCCCATTGTGTATCCACTAGTATCTATCTCAATCTAAAAGTGCTATTGGAGGTTTGGTAAGGCCAAATATTGTGTGGTATTGATATTCTCTTTTAGTGTATCAAAGGCTTTCTGCTACTTTCATCCCCACCAAAAAGTTTTCTTCACAATTGTCAATGCATGTAAAGAGGATGCAATGACAAATAAGGTGACAGCAAAAATTCTCCAGTATTCTACAACACCCAAGAACCTACGAACCTCTAAACGTTGGTGGCTTTAGGCAAGCTCACAATCACATAAATTTTAGAAGGATCTATTTTCAATTTTCTACCACCGACAATGTGACCCAAGTAAACCAAATAGGTCTTACCAAATTCACATTTTGACATTTTGACAACATTTTTCTTTTTGAAAAACATCAAGCACCTTTTTAACATGACTCACATGATCATCCCTTGTCATACTATGAACAATAATTTCATCAATATACAAAATTACAAAATCATAAAGAAATGGCATGAAAAAATCATTCATCACCCTCATGAATGTTGCCAGAGAATTTCATAGTGTGAATGGCATCTACAACCATTCTAAAAACCCCTTCTTGGTTTTTAATTTCGTCTTCCACATCATGTTTTGGAATCCTAACCTGATGATAGCCAATGCACAAGTCTATTTTTGTGAAATAGACAACATTTTCAATGATATAATAAATGATCAATGCAAGGGAGAGGATACCAATTATTCACCATTATTTTGTCGAGTTCTCTGTAGTATATGCACATCCTCCATGTGCCATCCTTATTTGGCACCAAAAAAATAGGTGAACCACATGGAGAAGAACTTAGTCTTATGACCCCTTGGTTCAGTAATTCATGTATCTTCTTCTTTATCTTCTCCATATTTATGGCTAACAACATGTATATATCAATGTTGGGTAAAGGTGTATCCTGTTGCAAGTGAATCTCATGTTGAATCTCACGCTTTGGAGAAAACCCACTTGGTTCCTGAAAAATCCCATCATAGTTAGAAACAATTTCATACAATTCCTGTTCATGAGTGAGATCAAATCCTTGTAAAGCATTAGATTTCTCTACATATTTCTCTCCCACAACCGTGGGCATGCATCCCTTTCTAGAATTCACCAACCTCTTCATCTAACCTGCACTTACAAGACTCGCACTAGCTTTGGCATGATGAGTTCTAATAATGTCTTCCACCTCATCTTTCATGAGATGATATTTATTTTCATGGAGAAATAGAACTTCTTTCCTATCATGAAAATATGGACTCCCCAATACCATGCCACAAATATTCAAAGGTACGCCATCTGGATCAACCTGATCTACCAGTTTTGACGCAATCCAAAATATAGCCTTACGTTGTTTGGTTACATGTAATTTGACTTTATCACACAACCAACCAAGAGGGTAAGGTTTTATATGAGGATTCATCTTTAATACCAATTTCTTAACCAAGGATTTTCAAATAGAATTTACTTATGAGCCCGGATCAAACAAGGTTTCCACTTTAGTATGTTTTATTATGACTCCAATGTAGAAAAATTCAGTCCTCTTTCATTCATTTAAAAAAGTCTCATTTGAAGAACTTATACTTGCATGTAAATTAGAATTGTCATTATCATGAAGAGAAATGTTACCTTGTCTTCCCACTACTATGATCTGTGTTTCATCACTAGAATCAGATCCAAGGTACTATTGTACAGTTTCCACAATATTTTTCTTGTTCTTCCCATGAAATCTCTTTGGTTTCAACTTCGGATACAACTTCCAAATTTTTTTATAATCATGCTATTCCTTCTTGCAATTTGTGCAAGATGGCTTCGATCCTTTATCCTTCTCAGTTGTAACTACCTTTCTGTCTGTTCCGTTTCTTTTTCCTCTGAACTTTCCATTATCAGGTTGAAAAGATAATTTCTTCAACCGATCTTCTTTTTTATTCTTGTCCCTGTTTTCAACGTGAATGGCCTTTCCACTGGCCACATCAATAATAGTAGTCTCAAATAATAAAAAATAATTCTTGATGTAACTATGTAAAGCACTAATATATTTTGCTAAAGTTTCAGGTGAATCAAGTGGAATGTTAAAATTCGAAGCTTGTTTCCTAAGCTCTTTTGTGAATATTTGTACATTTTGACCATCTCCTTGTCTTAAATATTTCCATTCCCTTAAAGCCTTTTTTTGATAACCCAAAAGATAAAATTGATATTTTAATGCGTAAACAAAACTGGACCAAGAATAAAGGAGATTACCCAAGTCTTTGTCGCCTTCCTACAACTTGATCTCCCACCATATGAGAGCAGTGTAACTCAGCTGAACGGATGCTAACTGGATATTTGCCTCATCCTCCTTGATCTGTTGAATCCAACAATAAACATTTAATTGTCTAATCCAATTTTTTAGTTATTCTCATTACATTCTCCATTCTATATTGGAAAATCGAACTTTACATTTAACATAAAAAATGGCTTCTTATATGTATTTTTATGGTCCGTGTTAGAATGATGAGAAGAGGAAGAACAAGAACTTTAATTGGTGGATAGAGAGGCAGGAGGCTCTTCTCCTCCACCCCCATGGTGTACTGATGCATGATCATCGAGTTCTTTCTTCTCATGCTTGATTTTATTCTCATATTCTACAAGAAAATTTTCAAATTTTTCTGCCATGTTGAAGAATATCTTGTGATAATTTCACTCTTCTTCTTCTCGTGCATCCTCACCTACCATGTTCTATATTCTGGTGCATGCCCCGCTTTAGGAGAAAATTATTTGAGGTTTCCTTCACCTTTTTGGAGCTTTTTCCTAGTTAGCATTCACTCATGAAAATCACACCAAGAAGACCTATTCTGATACCAAACTTGATCCACATATTTTAACTTCAAGGATGCATTCAAAATTTCATATAAAAGAGCATATTAACCAAGTAACTTAACACATGAAAAAGAATAGGAAATCATAGACAAACCATGATATCAAAGGAACACAAACTATTTTATTATGTAGTTCACCTAATGTGGGATACATCTTAGGGCCCTACTCAAAGTGGGTAGTCCTTCTTTCATTAAGTGGTTTAAAAGAAATCAATTAGAGAAAATTGAAAAAAATGACCCTTATATCTCCAATTCGGATGATGTCCTGAAAATGGAGACCTTGTATGGAGAAAAAAGCTTCACTGTTGGATTCTTGGGGAGAAAACATGCAAAATTGACTATAAACTTGTCAAATTATGTCACTGGAACCTCTGCCCTCTAAAAGAATCTTTTGAACATCTTAGAGATTCCATCGATCATGGTTCACCCCCCTGGCTGCTTCTGGTTCTGGCTTTCATCCTCATCCAATTTGGTTCGGATGACAGATCAGGGGTTTAAGTATAAGTGTTGGGCGGAACTGTTAGGGTATGGGTCGTTGGCCCAATTTTTAAATTTGGTGTTCGTTTCCTTGGGGTCAGGGGTTCAAATCCCTGTCTGTCCGAGCATATAGTATAGTTTTTGTGTGATGGTCGGTAGGTTAACCCTCGTTGTTTAGATGTGTTTAATTGTGGAGTCGTCAGAATGGGTCGGTCGAACATGTGGCTGTTACAGGTTCAAGCCTTGTTAGCTCCCCTCTGTTTGGATATATATATATATATATATATATATATTGACTGGTGGTGGAGCCTTCAGGATATGTGGTGGCGGGGTTTGACGACATTCCACCATATAAAATATATATGTCTTTTTTGTTAGCATGGTGGTTGGGCGAGTCCGTTTGGGGGGGGGAGGGGGGGGGGTGTGGCATGGGTGGCTACCTGCCACACCATCATATATATATATATATATATATATATTTTAATGGCAATATAGTTGAAAAATTTCCATTGAAAAATAAAGAGTTAGTGGAAAAATTAAGTGGGAAACAAATTTTCCTTTTCCGACAGACGGATTTCGTCTGTCATCCCTTCACCAAACTGTTTCCTCGTTAGTGAATGCACTTGGGCAAGGCGACTAGAACTTTCACCAACTATAACTTGAGCATGCGAACTCAAATTTGAGTGTCATTTGCACCGTTGGAATCAGGGTGATGAGCACTATGATCTGGTCCTCGTTTCACTCCCATATGATGACTTTGATTTTTAAGATATTTCGAAGGCCACTTCTATTTTTGGATCCTCTCAGATCACCACGCATAACTATTTTGAAGGAATTTATTCATGCTCTATGTTCTGAGTTGAGTGTTCCTTTAATTCATGCTCTATGTTCTGAGTTGGGTGTCCCTTTAATTCGAAAATTGAATTTTTTTTCCCTCAAATATCAGTTAATTTTATTAAATATTTTTTAATATATATATATATATATATATATTTTAAGTAAAAATTAAATAAACATTTTAAAAATAATTGTTCAAATCCTGTAAACTCAATAAGTGAAATATCTCACTAAATTGTATTAGGTTTTTTTGAAGCCTCACCCCTACAACCTCATAGTTAAAATTATGTTGGAATTCGTTGTCACACCATAATATTTTACATAAAGGAAATCCTAGAGCATGTTCCCCTCATATAACAAGAATTTAAGAGTTTATGGTGTTCCTAGGTTGTTCCGAATGTTTTGCACTAGATCCAGCCCCCTATCCAGAAAATATAAAGGGCTTCCCATTAAATGTTTTTAGGAATATATGATATTAATATTTCTTTATATGTTTTTTTTTTTTTTTTTCTAAATGTCAGTTTCAAAAGATAGTGAGGAAACTCACAAGGAGTGGATCCTCATTGTGAGTAAGATCTACTAAAAACTGCTCCTTTAGTGAACATCCATTCTGAAAAATGAACCTCTTCCTACAGAGAATCCTAAATTGAGAGCCCTTCACGACATTTTACCCCTCCATCTCAAGCCACGAGACCATATTTACCCAATCCACATCCTAATGTGCAGGAAAAATGACATCGGACTGTGATTCTTCCATGCAACCCATTATGCTAAAAACCTCGCAAACTGCAAGGGGCCCATTAACAAAAATATCCACGGATCCAAATTGACAAGCTTTCCTCTCGCCAAAAACCACCACAGATCCATGCCTCACACTGACCTAAGTTGGTTTGAAGTTCCTAGCTACAAGATAAGAGATATTTCATTGTAGGAGACGGTAGTAAAAAAAACCCTTCCAATATCATAGATAGAACCATTCACCACAACCCCATGCCATAGATCATCATCAATGCTTGTAGCAAGCTTAGGCACGACAACGACGAAAAATGAAACTTTGAGGGAGAAAAAAATAGCACTGGCCATGGCTCCCGTCTATATGAATTAGGAAATTCCATATGATACACATATTATAAAGACTTTTCCTGAACATTTTTCAAAATAATTGTTTAAAACTTTATTAATAAAAAAATTGCAATGTAATAAATTAAATGAAACTAATTTTTTTTTAATGTTATTTATTCTACATTGATATTATATTATAATAAATTCAAAATTTAACTTTTAATCTATTAAATACTTATTTTATTTTAGATATCATTTTTGGGATTCAATTGCGTTAAGTAAGTCATGCATCTATGACCATTTCCATGAGAGGTAGTCGTAACTGACTAATTTCTCACGATTTTTGAATAGTCCGCATAGCCCATTTCCATGAGAGGTAGTCACAACTGACTAATTTCTCAAGATTTTTGAATAGTCTGCATAGCACTCATTGCATCAGCTGATGCTCACATGGGTGAAGAAGTGGGATTGAGACTAGTGAAATGAATAACATAACGTCAATCATCACTTCCAGGGCTTGCACCTGGTAACCAGGACTTCCCGGGAGGTCACCCATCCCAGAACTCCTCTGGCTTAAGCGCGCTTAAATGTGGAGTTTTCCCCACAATGAAGCCCACTTAGCTTGCTATCCCAGAAGTGATGATTGACGCTATGTGATTCATTTCACTAGTTTCAATCCCACTTCTTCACCCCTATGAGCATCACCTGGTCCAATGAGTGCTAAGTGGACTATTCAAAATTCATGAGAAATTAGTCAGTTATGACTACCTATGATGGAAATGATCATAGATGAATGACTTACTTAATGCAATTGAATCCCAAAAATGATATCTAATATAATGCACTACGAAAACCCCTCATACTTATTTTATTTTTACAAATTTTATAACTAACTTTGATAGGGGTGGATGATCTTGGTATACGTATCATTGTCCAACATGGATAGAACTAGTGCGAATAATAGAAGTCACGCACGAGAGAGGAGGCCAAAAAACTGGCATGACATGTTTCGAAACCTCGAGAAGGGAAAAGTAGGTTATAAAGTTTGGAGACTCGCATGGTTACTTTTCTTTTAGTCTCAAGTTATGTGAGATAGTAAGGGTGGTGAAATTAATGTGGAGTATGCTCATGTCTTCATTCTATGCAATTGTTGTTAGTTGGTGGGTATTACATTGTGACCTTGTTGGAAAGATTTGTTGCAAAGTCTATGACCATGGGGCAAGGGTTTGGGGGGCTTGTTTTGCCTCAGGTTCATGGTGATGAGGGATGTTATAGTGCTAGTCATGCCCATGTTGCTTGGAGGGATATTAGTAAGTTTCATTGTAAGTTTCCTTGCCTATATTTGGTTTTTCCTTGCTCAATTCTTGGTAGTATGTTTCTATTTCTTTTTCTTTAATTTTCTTTGGAGGGATTCTATGTTTGGTGAGTTAGACAAGCCAATAAAATTTCGTGTTTGGCTCTCTGTTTGTTGAGAAAGGGTGTATGGTGTGTGTTTGGCTACAGAGGTATTCTTTGGGAAAAATCCACTCATTTTGGTTGTAGCACCATTACACTAGAAGGGTAGGGTAAGGATTGGCGACCAAACAGGCTAGCTGAGAAATTTGTGGTGGAAAGAATTGCCAGTCCTTTGTCGGGGAATCTACTTTAAGGGCCCAAATTTTGAATGGTAGAGGGACGCCCATTTTTGTGTTTTTTTGCATTGGATAAAATGTTGAGGCAAGAGAGTCGAGCCTGTAGGGGTATGGGGCCTCGTGGCCCACTAAAGGGAAGGGATGGCTAAGTGGGAGCGGTTAATGTTGAGGGGGACACGAGAGTTGGGTTGGGGGGGCATTTGGAGCATGATCACATCGAGTCGCTAGGCCACATTGTCCGTCCACCATATTTGGTTTCCCTGGACCCGCAGATGCGATGTATAATGGTGATGTTGGATGATATGAGACACCATCTCAATCGGGCTTGGTAAGATGATCACAATCACACTATTGAATTCATGAATCAGATTAAAAAAACTTGTGGGGGATGGATGGTAGATTGGTTAGTTGATGGAGAGGGTGGTGGGGCATCCAAAAGCAACTTAAACGTTTGGAATGGAGGTTGGTGCACATGGAGGGGCACATTCACTTTGAATTCAAACCCCCACCATCCCCTCGCTTGGATCCATATCATCCTATCTGGGTAAATTTTGATGATGTCCAATGATAGTTGGTTTCATTTTGGTCTTAAGGGTGTTTTGAAACTTTTTTCCTAGTTTATGTAAATCGTTGTCATTTAAGAAACTTACTATGTATATGGGTATGCATTTGTTTGCCCATAAATCTTGTAAGAATAAGGCCAAGAGGTTTTTTGAAAAGTACTATAAAGAAATATAATATTTTTAATTAGTAGAAAAATTTGATTATATATATATAACAACATGATGCCCTTGATTTTAGTAGGTGAAGGACACAGATGTGCTCATACCAAGTGAAACAACATGGAAAATAAAGTCATATCTCTCCTATAGTTTTGACATAATGTAAACTAATTTATATACACATTCACGTGTGTGACCTTTCTTAATTTTTCCCAATAACTTCATATTTTAGACTGAAATAAGGTGTAAAGTAATAAAAGGTTAATGAGTCAAATTTTTGTGCATATTTTCCTTTGCTTATGAAGATGTAAAGTAATAAAAAGTTTATCAATCAAGTTATTAGGTATATTTTTAAAATTGTTAATATATTAAAGGTGTTGTTTAGTTGTTTTATCTTTTGGATTTTTTGGTCAAGTTTTTTATTTTCATGTATGTAAAATTTGTAAAACAAATTTTGGTTAACTCCTCTTTTGTTATTTAAAATCATTTTTGAATGCACAAATGGATTTAACACGCTTGAAAAATTCTTGGGACACTCAAATTGTGTAGAATTTATTAATCAAATTTGTGATTCTATTAAATTTTTCTAAGTTTTAGGAAAATTTGACTAAAAAATTATACGAAAAACCATAAAAAATAGTATACAATTAGATTAATAAATATATTAAGTATAAATATAGTTAAGGTATTAAATACTAGATATTGATATCCCCGATGGGGGTGTCAACTCAGTGAGCTAGGTGGGTAGAGGATAGTTGTGGCCGAACCATCCTAAAGCTACGCACCAACGGTGACACTTACCTCCCATGCTTGAGAGGTAATGAGCCTCAAGACCAGTGGACTCATGGCAGGTGACGTCAAAGTCAAGAGTGGAGCAGGTGAGCGCTGAGAATTTTGAAATTGCAGGCGATTGTGAAAGTTGGCGAGACGATCCTCCTTGATGTGTAGACACTGGATCTCAAGTCCTAGCTTGAGCTACGTCGATAGGAGACGAGGTGAGTCACTCTACTAACGGGAAGTTTTGGATGGCGGCTAAATAAGTGGTAAACTCCTAGCAGTAGCAGCAGAGTGTTGTAGCAAGAGCAAGGGGAAGGTGGTGAGTCTGAAACTCCAGCGGAGGAAACACCCTGACAAGGGTGGCTCTAGTGTTCCTCCAGGACAGTGGTAGCTGGTAAGTGGGACATGCAGGGAAGGGAGACCCCTGGCTGGGCCTATGGTTGGTATTTCTTTGGGCTCACCAACCCTTTCAGTTCTCCTATGACCAGGATTTGTAGAGGGTGGTGGATTACTATGATAATCGAAGGTTGCGGCGCAATTGATGGTGGAGTAGGGGTTCTTTTCTGTGGTGCACGGGAGGCATATAACACGATGAATAGAAGTAGCTTCGGGGATGACTTTTTTGGTGTTAGGGGCTGCTTGGCTCGTGGTTAATTGGATTTGTAGCACAGAGAAAGGTTGGCAGGTGGTCGGAAAGCGCATGCCACAAGAGAGGGGGCTTGCAGGGCGAGAAGGCTTTGGATGTGGGATCGCTGGTCGACAACTGCCCAAGGACTCATGTTCACACTCGGAATCCACCGAGAGCCAACACTTAGTGGCGGCCATGGTAGTCTCTCTGGCTCAGTCACCAAGAGAGGTAGAGACTCTGGTCACCCTTGAAATGATTTCAACACAACTCCAACATATCCAACACAACCTGGACACTCAACGTGAACAAAAGTATGAGGATCGCAACAAACGTGTGACCTATATCAACGACATTCAACACCTGCAAAACAAGACCCTTGAAGCTCTGGAGAGTCCGCGCCGGTTTGTGAGGTGCTCACATGACCACCTCCGAGATTTAGAGTGCTAGGTGGACCACATCGACTACCATGTGCATAACAAAGGACGCATCTTTGCGAGTCCTCTGAACTCGCCACTATGATGTTATATTTGATCTAGATGTTTTGTCATTTTGTGCGGATAATAAACAAGAGCATTATGTGCCTTAGCAAGCACCCAAATCAAGCTTGGCACTTTTCGCCTCCTAAAATACCTAGATATAATACAACACCATTGTTTTTTGATGTAATTTTTACTATAATAATATAAAATAGACTTTGACAAAAATAAAAAGATAAATATTAATAGATTTTTTTCAAATGAAAATATATTTATATATATCTTTTTTCAAAAAAAAATCATTTATATTGATATAAAAAATATATACATAACCATCAAAAAAGTGATGAATATAATAATCGATATTATTTACATTATAATCCTTAATTTCTAAGTTATTAACAAATAAATGTGAAGGATATTTTTTTTGAAATAATAATTTATATTATTTTAATTATACTTTTGAATATTTAATAAATTTAAACTGTAAAATTAATTTTGAATATTAATTTATGATTTATATTTTTCAATGATTATCATTTTAAATCAGTTTTTAATCTTGATTTATAGTTAATAATTTTAAATTATTATTATTTAAACTAAATATAAATTATTAAAAATTATCTATGGGAAGAAATTTTTTTAAAAAATAATTTATATTTAAATGATCATTTTAAAGATAATTTATTATTTTTAATTATTAACATCACAATTTTCCATCTCATTGAAATTTTTTTATTTTAATGAAAGACAATATGGTCTTAATTAGAGACGCGTACATAACCGCGTAGCACACGGAGGCTATTGCTCGAGGAATATGTTGGTGGAAATAAAGTGTCGGGTCCAAACGGGTAACTCGAGTCTGTTCTTGTCCTCGTAAAACTAAGAATTGAAATTAGCTCACTACGTGCACAGTAGTTGTCACATTGGGATTTGTGTGGCCTCAGATTTTACGATAAAAAAATCTTTTTAATATTGGTAATATTGTGATTAAATTGTTTTCAATGGAAAGTGTTACAAATGTGTATAGACACCATAATAGTTTGGATGACAGTTTTTTTTTTTTTTGAAATTTGGTAAATTCTATTTCAAAAACATAGGTAGTTGGAGTGTTTGAATTGCAATTTGAATCATGGAAATGGATTCAGTGTCATCAAAAACCCTTAAGGCAGCCAAAATACAGAAGTTTAACAATTGTAACCTAGATTTTCAAAAAATTTTGCCCAAATTTTTCTATAAAACAATGTATTCAATTTCCAAAATAATGACTACATGAGTGAATAAATGTGAATGGTGAGTATATAAATATAGATATGTGAGCGTTTTAATTTATTATTTTATAACTGTATTAATAATTTTAATTATTTAGAAAAAAATGAAATTTAATTATTTTATGTTTTTTTTTTTGGTAATATGGTGATACTAAGCACCTGAAACATGAAAAGTATTTTTTTTAGATTCTTCTACTTTTACTAACATTTGCTACACATTTTGTAACACTCATAAATACAAGATAATAAAGAAAAAATTTACTTCCTAAAAAAAGGTTAAACCCAATCATCCAAGTTTGTACCTACTAAATATTATATGCTTCCTTTTATACACTTTACCCATACCGTCTTTTCATTAAGGTTCTAACTCTATACATCTTAAAATTCACTGCAACTCGAATACTATGGAATTCCTTATCATAATATAAGATTTATTTAAATGTTTAACACTTAATACAATCAACATCAAGCTTTTGGGGTTAATATATTTTACGCATACAAATAGCATAGAATAATATCTTGCCTCGTTACCACCAAGGAAAGAGCTGACACGTCCTAGCTATTAAATGTTGAAGTACTAGTCATTACTTCCATCAGACAACTGTGGGATCTGTTGAGCTATGGTGTATTTCTCGATCGATACTACTGCAATTTCCATCATGGGATTTAGTTTGATCAACAGTTGTCAAGCTTGGGCGGGAGTTTCCTTGATTACTCTGCCAACCCTAAACATCTCGACTTTTGTTCAGTGTGCACAAGGTGAGAAGCTTGTTTTTTCGTTCTGAGTTTTATCTCTACTCCTTTGCGAGCTATGGCTCCGCCTCCCTTGAATCTTCACCAGGCTTCTTAGGGTTACTAGGGTGTAGACGACATTTCGCTATGACCTTGTGCAGAGGAGGTGGCATTGCTGACACTGACGGGACTATGGAATGATTCGTTCACTAATGCAAATGCGTTTCATTTGGAACCGGTTATTTTGCTTAAGTTATAGGTAATCAAATTCAGTTTTCAACTTCATGAATTCCTTTCGCTGCATTCACATAGTTCCTCCGTAGCCTTCTACTTGTTTCCTTCTGTGTTTTAAAGATTTTCTTTCCTTTTCTTTGCGATTAATTAGCAGACTTGAGGTGTGACGCTCAGAGGAAAAGGGTGCGCTTCTAAACTTCAGGTAAATTTCCAACGTTATTTCTCCATTCTTGAATAATGCACCTCTTCTCTCGAATTGGAAATTTATATTTAACAATTTTCTAGCAAAGATTTCCTATTGATTTTTCCCTCTTCGGTTATGTCTACAAGACTACACCTGCAGGTCGGTATTCACCTTCGTTAGCGGAATATTTTGACTTGAATGTTAATTATTTATGGGTAGCTTTGGTCACGACTAACAAAAATAGCTATTTCTCTAGGTATTTATATACTTGTAAATCTATTGTGGTCTTGAATCTCTTCAGGCAGTCTTCAAATCTCTTCATGGGGCTTATAAGTCTGAATTTGTAATTTTTATCATTCGGCCGGTGATAGGTCTACTTTCACTTTTGTATAATTATGATGTAAGGATTTTATTTGCGTATGGACAAAATCTCTCAAGAACTTAGATTTCTTTCTCGCTCTTCTAATGGAAAATATTTTCCACAATTTTGATTATGTGAATGAATTCTAGTTCTTGATTACTGTAATTTTCGGTTAGCCTCTGCTATATAATTTGTCCTGTTAAGCCTAGCATTCTATTTGGATTATTTATTCCCTTAAGCATTGTGAATCATTATCTCTCTAATGATAAGGAAATCTTGCTTGTTCTTCTTGCAATAATTGTAGTACTTATGGTCTCAAATTTCAGGGTTTTCCACCCAGTCAACTCTTTTCACAGATATTGTTTATTATGCTCTC
Source organism: Pinus albicaulis (assembly GCA_034641835.2). Classification (NCBI taxonomy): domain Eukaryota; kingdom Viridiplantae; phylum Streptophyta; class Pinopsida; order Pinales; family Pinaceae; genus Pinus; species Pinus albicaulis. The sequence goes on from CM076573.1 coordinate 454,267,628, forward strand.
TCTTTTTTTATAAATGGTAGATATAAAGAAAACTATCCTTTTACAGTATATTATTTACCTAGGGTATTATCCTTGCTAGTGGTCGAGACTCTCAGACGACCTTTACTTCTCTGTTCTATCAAGTGTTTTCTTTTTATATCAAAGATTGTATTTCTGGAGTTTCCATACGAAGTTTACACCTATGCATGTAAATTCGAATGATGATATTTTTAAAGGTTAACTGTTACTATTCTTTTCTTTTATATTTTAGCCTTGCTAGATTAAATATTAATTCAATCTTGTAACAGTAATGCTATTTATGGTGACCAGACCACCATGCATAGAGTCCGTGTATAGAGTATAATGGTGTTTGAGGGACGATGTGTCTTGGGTAGAGTTTCACCCAGAACCCAAGACCGACAATTCCTCTCTACTTTCTTTAGTTATCAAGATTCCTACTTACAGGTTTATGTAAATACATTTTCTTCCACTTTCACAGCATTTCAGACCATGCATATAGCTATTCATTATCTAATATAATCACTATAAAAATATTTATACGTCTTTCATAATTTATTTAAAGAACTTGAACTATGATACCAAGATGGTTCTACATCTATTTCACAGCCTACTTCTAATTCATAGTACTCATACAGATATGGTAAAAGTTCATAATAAATCATTATTAAAAATAAACAGTTCTCTCCATTCTTTACTAACACCTGACATTAGAATCTTAACAATTTTTATCACTAGCTTTTTTTTTCAAATACCTGTACACCCATAGAATGCATGTATTGGAGTACTTAATCACTTAGATAACACATATTTACTTATCTAATTATAAATTTTATAGTTGTGGCCCTCCCAAACTTCAAGAGAGGCGATTACGTCCTCCTCTTGCCCCCGTGCTCCAATCCTGAACGGGTATGGGTTAGCAATGGATATTTCTATTGTGACCTCAGGACACCTAGTCTAGTTAGTACCAGAAATAATTCGGGATTTTTTGAGTGTTTCCACTAGTCACTACCAGCTCTGGAAAATTGCCACTCTCCCTTTCTCCATCAACAGAACCCCTACTCTTCACTAGGATCAGTTTCTTATCCCCAGAGGAGCAGGTAATTGTTTCCAACTGTCCCCAACCACCTTCCAGTTCTTGGAAAACATTTACCATCATCCTTTTACCTTTTTATGAAGTTATTTTTCATAACTAATTTTATTATTTATAATTAATAACTTTTTGGCAAACATTAATAATTCTAGTCTTTTCTTAAAACATTAATTAAAAAATCTCTTTTAATTAGTTAAAAACTATTTATCCTTAGTACAGTTGTCACACTTTTAATTTTTTGAGATTTTAAGCTACTAGTCTTGGAGGGCTTCTTCCCCTTTTCTTTGATCATAGAAACAAGATTTTGAATTTTCTCAATTAATAATTTGGTCCGCCGTGAAAATTCTGTCCTAAAAATTCTGCGGTGAATTTTTTCGATTAATACTTAGGTCTGCTGTGAATTTTCTCGATTAATACTTGGGTCTGCAGTGAATTTTCTTGGTTAATACTTGGGTTTGCGGTGAAAATTTTACGGTGAATTTTTTCAATTAATACTTGGGTATGCGGTGATTGTTTCTCGATAAATTTTTGGACCTGTGTACTTGAGGTCTGCTGTCCATTTTGCTGATATTTGATTAATACTTGGGTCTGCGGTGATTTTTTCTCGATAAATTTTCGGACCTGGGCACTTGAGTTCTACTTTCTAGTTTGCTGATATTCAGGTGCACACATTCCTTATCTTTTTCTAATACATATCTTCTTATATATTCTCAAGTATGAATAATTCGCCACAGCTACCAAATATTACCAAAGGTAGACCTAGCATAGTTACTCTACAAAGCCTTTATGAGTATATAGAGTCTTTAGAGAAATTTATAGAAGAAAGAGAAGTCAAGCTACAAACCCAGTTAGAAGCCATGCTAGAAAACAAATTCACATCTCTTGAAGAAAAGATCTAAAAACAAATAGAAAATAAAATAGAACTATTAGAGAATAAAATCGAGGCAATGGAGACTAGGTTGTGAGTCATACAAAAACAAAACCAAGATATGAACCAAACATCTGAGCAAGGAGAGGCTGATATTATAAAGAGTCTTAAAATGAAGGACATGATTAAAGAACTAGAAGAAAAATTTAACAACAGTCTCACCCTAAATAGTGTGGCAGGTAAATTAGATATCAAACCAATTAAAGATGAAATGAAAAAATTGATCGAATTAGACCATGAGCATAACAAAAGGGCCTTGAACCTTATAATCTTGAGTTTGAAAGAGGAGGTAGACGAGGATACTTTAGCCATAACCTAGACAAAATTACATAATAGATTACAAATTGAAACCACATGTCTCACAGAAGCAACAAGGTTAGGGAAATTAATAGAGAATAAAGGAAGGTTGATCTGAATAAAGGTGAGCTCTACTAACCATAAGTATGACATAATTAGTAAAACATCAAGTCTAAAAGGAACGAGAATATTTATAAATGAAGATCTCATTCCAGAAGATCAAGCAGAATTAAGAAAGGAGGTTCAAAAGGTAAAAGAAGCTAGGAAGGAAGTAAAATGGGCAATAATCAGAAATAGAAAAGCCGTTATTCGCGATAGAAACCAAAAATATAGTAATAAATAGCAATTCAACATGCTCCGAATTCTTTCTTGGAACAGTAGGAGCTTTCCATGGAACAAAGGCCCCATGCTAAGTTGGATCTCAAATGATGTTGATATTATATTTCTTGTTGAAACTTGGGAGCATAAAGAATCTAAGGTCCCTAACATAGATGGCATTGCACTATGGTCTACCTGCAACAAGCGATCCTCCCGTAGAGACATTGGGGGCATCGCTTTCTACATTAAGAAGAACATCTCCCCCCATGCTAGGATTTATAAAAATGACCCTTACAACCAATATAGTTGGATTGAGATTAGTGACATTAATGATAAAAATACCTACATAGAAATTTGTTATTTCCCCCCATTAATTCTAACTTCTATAAAAATAAGAATCTAGATAAAAATAGTCCTTACAATGGTTTAGAGAATGGTATTTCTAGCCTAAGGAATGAAGGTAATATCCTTTTAGGGTGACTTTAATGCTCGAACTTGAAGCAACCAAGCTATTCTTCTAAGCAATCATTCCAACCCCAATCCTCTTTGGTTAGACAAAGACCTTACTCTCGCTAGCCGATACAAAATGAGCTCTAAAGACCTCGGGGATAATTTTTTTGGGTCGGAGCTAGTCAAGCTCTGTAGTGCTTAGGATCTCATAATTTGCAACGATCTAAAGAGGTGGCCCAATTCTAGCCAGATGACCTGCATCCATGGGCTTGGTAGGAGCGTGGTAGACTATGTTATTTCTGATCTCCCTTTATACAACAAAATAATAAATTTTGACATCTTAGACGACCACGAGCCTGACTCTAATCATAGGCCTTTATTCATAACACTCAATTTTGTCATGCATAGAGATCCCATAGAAGATAATCCTTATAGTCAAAAGAACTTAATCTTTGATAGAAATATAAACGATCTCTTTCTAAATGAATTAAAAACTAATTTGCATCCTTTATCTAGTATAGACAACATAGATGACCTCTATCATAATTTTACTACAACCCTCTCATATTTTATTAACAATTTTTCAATTGAAGTCTCAAGTAATAAAAGAATTAGCAAAACCAATCCTTGGTATGACAAAGATTGTAAAAGTGCGAGGAGAGAAATTAAGGAAGTTGTTGATGAATCTCTCAAAATTGAAAAGATAAAAATCTACAAAGCCCTAAATAAAAGGAAAAAAAGGAAATATATTCATAAAAGACAAGAGAATCTCTTACACCTCTCTAAGGTGGTTCCTAAGAAATTATGGAGGCAGATTCTAACTAGGAAAGCTACAGATAATAATAAAATTCCTTTACATGACTGAAATTCCTATCTTAAAAATCTTTATGAATCTCCAAATGCCAGGGATAATTTTGAAACCTTGCTCACAACGAAAGAAGTGTTCTCCTTAAAAGACATTGATTTTGGGGTTAAATTCCTAGAAAATGGGAAAGCTAAAGACATTGAAGGTTAACAGGCGGAAATATTAAAAATTGAAGGTCCTATCCTCATCCCCCACATCCACAAGCTTTTCAACCAAGCGGTCAAGCAAGGGTTCCCTAAACCTTGGACTCAAAGCCTCATTATCCCTATTTTTAAAAGTTGGGATACAAATAACCCCTCTAATTATTGGAAAATTATGATCAGCCCTCTCTTAGCCAAGTTATATGGTATTATTTTGGAAAAGAAGTGGAGCATTTTTCTTGAAAGTGAAGGTAAGCGGGCTAAAGGCCAAGCGGGTTTTAGAAGGCAACACTCAACAACGGACCACCTTGTTATGCTTAGGATCATTGTGCGATAATTTCACAATGATAAATACAATCTCTTATATTGCTTTGTGGACTTTAGAAAGGATTTCGATATGGTTCCATGAAACAACCTATGGAATAGATTATAAGAGCTAAATGTTCCTTCCGAGCTAGGAGCGGCCGCTATAAGGTTATATGATAATGTAATTGCCAAGTTAAAGTGAAATGAGGGGTGGTTGAAAGATATTAAGTGTAATATCGAAGTTAAACAAGGTTTCCCCCTCTCCCCTACCCTATTTCGCATTTATATCGAGAAGCTAGAAGGTTGTTTAGAGGAAGAAGGATGTGCTGGCATGATCTTAGCTGGGATAGTCATCATCCTTCTTCTCTATGCTGACAATATTTCTCTTCTCGCTAGGTGCCCATCTAATCTTGATAAGCAACTTAGACTTCTTAAGTATTTCTTCTCTACCATGGGTATGTCTGTTAATACTGACAAAAAAAAAGTTTTGATTATCAAATCCAGGAAGGACACTTACGCTAATTTTATGTATGACAATAGTAACTTGGAGGAAGTGTCTTCTTACAAGTACCTAGGAATTGATATTCATCACAAGCTCAACTGGAACTATAACATTCAGAAAAGGATTAATGGGGGGTGGAAAGCTTATTTTGGTCTTGAAAATAATTGTAAAACGAAAAACCTCGTAATGTGGGATAGAAAGAAGTTCCTCTTTGAAACTTTAGTCACTCCTGTTATCTTATATGGATGTGAGGTTTGGGGTTGCAGCATCTCTAGAGAATCCTGGAGAAAGATTGAGCAAATCCAAAAGCCTTTTATAGCGTATAACCTTAAAATTAAAAGCAATACACCCTATCCTATTCTCCTTATAGAAGTGGGTCTTTACCCTATTGAGAGCCTAGCTATGACTAGGCTTCTATTGTACAAGAACAATCTCAATAGCATAGGAGACCATAGACTTCCTAAGCTAGCTTTAAATTCCAGCCAAAACCACCTAAGGCTTAAACAAGGTTGGTATAAAGACACTAGGGCTTGGTTAAACCATTGGGAGATCGACGAGAATGTTGCTTTGCAAAAAATTAATAACATTAAAAAAATTGTTACTTCTAAGTTCAAAGAAAAAAATGTGGTGTGAGAAAGATCTAGAACCTAAAAGAAAATTAAGATATTATAAGGAGGTCATCAACCCCACCCTAGAATATCAAAGGTATCTCTCTGTTTTAACTAGCTCAAAGAAGAAAATTAATATAGCCAAGATTAGAACAAACTCTCATGAGCTCCATAGTGAAACAGGTCGTTGGACAGTTCCTAAAACACCATGGATAGAAAGGATATGCCATCTCTGTGAGAATATGAACATCGAGGATGAAAATCACTTCCTGTTAGAGTGTCCCGCGTACAACCACATTAGAGCTCAATTTCATAATCTTTGTTGCAATACTGACCTTCCTAGCCTTGTAAGATGTCAAAATTATAGTGAGCTCGAGAGGCTTCTCTCCAAGCTTTTTGAGCATAGGAATAAAATCTTAAAATCAAACTAAATAACTCTTTTCTTTAGGTCCGATAGACCAAATATTGGTCTTAGTGGACATTAACCATCATCATCATCATCATCATATATTATATTTTATGTATATAACAATTCATGTTTACCATTTTAACAATATTTTACTAGATTTTAGTAGAAGGCTAATGAAAATATGACCATATATATATATATATATATATATATATATATATATATATATATATATATATAAACAAAATTAAAAATAAAATCATTATTTTAAAATCAAATATTTTTTTTTTTTTTTAATTTTCAACTTCGTTAAGTTAAAATAAATCAAAATATTTAACAACTTACAATTAAACTTTTCCAAAAATTAGTCATTTAATGAAACTCATTGAAAAAAATTAAGTAAATTAATATACTTATTTTAAAAAATTAGAATCAACATCTTTAAATAAATAATTTAAGAAAAAAAAAATCATCATAAACAATTCTATTTATAAAAAAACGTTTATTTATAAAAAAAAATAATTAGCTTACACAATTTAAATATTTTTTTTGGGGAACATGACGAAAAATAACCGGGTTAATATACAACTATTCCTCAAAACTATAAAAACATTTGGTTTTCAAGTCCATGCACCTATTCATCAAAACCCTAAACCTGTCTATTTTTAAAGTCGATGCAACACTTGATTCACACAGGCATTGAAGACACATTTAGGCGGTGTGACTCTTTTGGTTGACGACCGAGGGCAACTCCATTTCAAAGAAAATTTCGTGGCAGATATAAAATATGAGCTCGGGCAGTGATTTTAATCACCCGCCTAGCGATCACGGCAAGAAAGAAGTTGGCAAAATCATGATATTTTACTGAATTTTTCTGGTTTCCCAATTTTCTTTATCGATCTCACAAATATGTTTGTGCAAGTATGATCTCGATTTTCATATAACGTTATTTTTTATGGTATATGTGAGTAAAATGCAACGTAAAAGAAATAGAAATGGGTTCTGGTTGAATTTTGCATTTGATCCATCCTTTCCTTTTAGTTGGAATCTTGACTTTTTTTTATTGAATCAAACTCATTTAATCAAAATTGCATCTAACGAATCTGAAAAAAGTTTAATGTTTTATTAATTATTTCTTAATGATCTTGAAGATTCTGAATAATGACAACGTTTTTTTGTTCCCAACAATGTGCGATTGAATGATTGCTTTTGACATACTTAAAGTAAGATGGGGATGAGATCAATCGTACTAGCTCCTATTATCCTTTTGACACAATTGCTTGTGATGGAAGTAGGTAGAAAACGACTTCAACTTTCAACATGGTATACTTATGATGGAAGAAGCTCTTCGAAAGAAATCTATGGAGAAGCTTTTCAATTTTTGTTCATGTGCTTTTACTGTTTGGATCCTATTTAATTTTTTAATTAATGGTAATTATGCTTTTTTATTTTCACATTCAACATTTATTATTATATTATTATTTAGTTAATGAGCTTGAGTTAGGTGGTGTTGCATGCTGCTAGGTTGTCCCGTGGCGGAGGGTCTACGCCCCTTTCACATTCGACATATATTATTGCTCAGTTTATGAATTAGAGTGAGGCGGTGTTGCGGGTTTGTTGGCTCGTCTAGTTGTAGAGGTTCCATAGAATGTGTTTGAGTTTTCGTTGTTGTTTCTTCTTTTCCTATTAATTTGATTTACATCCTTCTTGCGACATATTCTAAGGTTGGTGAGCGCTATAATGTAGTGGGGTAATGAGGAGCTTTCTTCCTTTTTAATTTTTTACAGACTGAATGTCCAAGCCCATTTTCCTTTCCAAATTTCAAAATTTGACCAAGCGTTTACATATATAACAAGATATATAACAAGATAGACCTTGCAACAAGATATATAACAAGATAGACCTTGCAGTACTCTCATAGAAGCAAAGCACATTTAAAATTGAACATAAAAAAAAAGACAAGAAAGGTAGACTAGTCATCCAATTCAGTTGGTCGGTTGAGCTCGATTTCAGCTGATTCTTCAGTGCTTTGAGAGTTCTGCATTTCCAGTTGAATTATTAAATCCTCGATTTTACTGTGCAGGGCATCCACCTCAACTTCCAATTGACGAAACTTTTTTTCATTCTCTATGTTCTTTTCTTTCATTTCACAAGATTCCTGTTGAAGACACTTCTAAAGATCAACCAAGCTCGCTCGCAATTCATAATGCTATTTATCACAAGACCCATAGGTAGGACGGGATTATGAAGTAAGAGGTGTGAACTTCTCCCATTTGATTTCAGAACGACTTTCCATCCTCCCCGAGTACACGCGTCAGTGATCTAGAGATAACAAGAATTTCTCAAAAATAAGAGTGCTCAAAATATTTCGAAATTGGATTCAAGCTGTAGTTTTTGTTATTTTGATTCCGAAAACACTTGAAAGGTGATGTTTCATGACAAAGTTATGATGTTATGATCGTTTGGCTCTACAACTAAAAATAATTGTAGGTGTACTTGTCCATTTATGGTAGCATCGGATGTGCACTAGCCTTGTAACTTCGGATATAGGCTAAGGCACATGCATTCCATAAAACCCAGAAATGGTCTTGGAAAGTCCGCTTAGAGATGGTTTAATTAAATTAATTAATCATTTTTTTAATATTTCCCTAAGTCTAAACTTAGGGAAACTGATTAATTAAAGGGTATTAATTAAACCAATTGTGAATCTTCTAGATTAAGTCATGGATAATCTCCACGTTAATCCTAGCCCTTGATTATGTTTTAATCTTCGTTGTTGAAAAGTCGACGAAGGATTATAAGAAGGAGGGTGAGGGGCCAATGGAAAACACATCAGACATAGAAAGAATCAAGAGATCGACTTCTTCAGCCAAAGGAAGAATCAAATTGATTCTATATTGCAAAGAGGGTAAGGTGGTATCTCCATGAGGGAGAATTTATATAGAGTAAGGAGTGCAGGAAGAGAAGTGAGAAGGGAGTCATAGTAGTAGGGTAGAGATAACCAAGTAGCAGTTACACTGGGCTAGTGCAGAGCAACAAAGGGAGTTTCGATTTCAGTTGTGGAGACAGTTGACGGTTCATCCAACAGCTAGAGGAAATTTACGGAAGAGGGGAAAACTCTAGTCTCACATTGCAGTGAGCACTGAGGGAGCCACAACGAACAACAACAACAATGACGCAATCACTTCATAGAAATCATGCAAAGGCATTCAGAGTGAGAGCAGGTTGGTGCCAGAACTTCTTGGTGAAGTGAGAATTGTCTTACTAAGCCTATTCTCATCAGATTTCTTCAGGTAATTGATTGATAAATACAATCACACATTGGTACTCAGAATTTCTGCATAATAAATAAACCCTCATCTTTGTTGCATCAGTTTTCCCGTGTTGGGTTTTTCTGGGGAAAATTGCCCAAAAATAACGATGTATATGTGTGAATACTACTGCTATTTATTTCATGTTGTTTAATTATCATGAAACCTACAACATATTTTATTTTGATATTTGACACAATAAAATGTTAAATAATTCTGTGGGAATGCAATAGAAGAAATATAATCAGTAATTGTAGTAGAATTCTACATTATAGAATTTTCACATGCTATCAGAGCTATCAAATCCAAAGGAAGCAGAGTCATAGAAGGAACTACGTAGTCCAAAAGGATCAGTAGTGATGCAACACTGAGGAAATAAAGAACATATAAGTATGGCAAACCTATATTTTTTATCCTCTAGGTTAGAAGAGGATTGTGCATGTTTGTCAAGTTCAACATCTGCAGGAACCTGGTATATTGATAGTGGGGCTTCAACTCATATGAATGGAGTACGAGAATATTTGTCGACCTATAGGGAGGAGCAGATGAACTTCCAAATCACTATGGCGGATAACATGAAATGCACTCTTGTTGGGAGAGGAGCTCTAGTGTTTCAAATGGAAGACAGAATCAGTGTCAAGATCATAAATGTACTATATATGCCAGGGTTGGGCATCAATTTAATCTCAGTATCTCTGTTGCAATAAAAGGCGTATGACATAAACTTGGCCGGAAAGAAGGTGTATGTCAAGCACTCTAGTTGGAAGCAAACAAGGAAGATTGGAGTTAGAATCAACAGACTATACAGGTTATAGCTTGAGTCTCCAATGGCACTAGTCAGTAGTAATCTAGAAGACAGGAAAGGGATAAATGAACTTTGGCATAGAAGAATGGGACACTTGCACCATGGTGCATTAAAGATGCTCAAAGAAATAGTTGATGCGGCACCTGTTCTCAGTATGGAGCATGATGATGTATGCCGAGGATGTGTACTTTTGAAGTACGCTAAGGTAACTTTTCCCAGAAGTGAAAACCAAACAACAATAATATTGGCACTGATACACTCAAAAATATGTGGACCTATGTCCACTAACTCTCTCAAGGGTGGTAAGTATTTTATCACATTCTTCGATCACCACTCCAAAAAAAACTGGATCTACTTCCTAAATAATAAAGATGAAATCTTTGAAAAAATAAAGGAATTCAAAGCTCTTGTTGAAAATATGGTGGGGAAGAAAATCAAGACGTTGCATTCAAATAATGGTGGAGAATACATAGATGGAGGCTTCATAGGTTTCTATGCAAAGGAGGGCATCAAAAGGGAGTGAATTGTGCCATACAATCCCAAACAGAATGGTGTGGCATAATGGAAAAACATGAAAATTGTAGGTGCAACCAAGGCCATGTTATTCAAATTTGACTTACCCAGATATATATGGGCTGAAGCCTGCAACACGACAGTGTACATCCAGAATAGGACTCCTCATAGATCATTGGGGAAGAAGTCTCCTGAAGAGTTTTTTACAGGGAAGAAACCAAAGGTAGGGCACCTTCAAATATTTGGTAGCATGGTGTACTGTCATATACCAAGTGAGAAGAGAAGAAAACTTGATCAGACTACAGAAAGGGGGTATCTTGTAGGATATAGTGAAACCTCTAAGGCATATAGGATCTATATTCCTAGCAGTAGGAAGGCTGTGATGAGATGTGACGTCAAGTTGATGGAGGATAGAGAATTTCAGAAATCACGTGATATGTCAGCAAAGGATCAAACTGCAGAAGTTCCTTTAGTGCAAGAGCAGGAGGGGCACCAAGAATATTAGACAAAAATATAGATAGTGGTACCTACTACAGAAACTATCATTTTCACAAAAGAGGATTAGGAGGAGACTCAGTCTGAGGATCAACCTGATCAAGAGGAAGAGTTAAGAGAACAACCTTCCATGAGTGGTCAGATTAGCAGAGAGGCTTAGCAGATACTGAGGGATATAGAAAACTTTAACGAGCCTCCCAGGAATGAGAAGAGGCAACATAGACCTCTTGATTGGTACCAGGCTATGGTTGCCCAGGTAGAGGAACCTTCCAACTTCCAGGAAGATGTTCGGCGTCAGGTATGGGTAGATGCCATGATAGAAGAGTATGCTCCCATCATGACAAATGATGTCTGGGAAGTCGTGCCCAAACCCTAGAGTAGATTAGTTGTTGGATCATGATGGATTTACAAGATCAAATACCCTGCTTATGGTAGCATAGAGAAATATAAGGCAAGGTTCATGGCAAAAGGGTATGCTCAAAAGGAAGGCATTGACAATGAGAAGACCTTCGCACAAGTTTCGAGATATACTTCCATCTGAACTATTGTATCCTTAGCAGCACAGATGGGATGGGAGATTCATCAAATGGATGTGCAGACAACATTCTTGAATGAAGAAAATGAGGAAGAGGTATATAACGAACAACTAGAGGTTTTTGAGACTCATGAAAGGAAATCTCATGTATGTAGATTGAAGAAGGCCATGTACAGGCTCAAGTGGGCTCCAAGAGCACGATATGGTCGAATATATAGCTATTTACAAAAGTTGGGATTTTTCAAGAGTAACACAGATCCTAATATTTACTATTTGCTGGTAAAGGATGAGCCATTGGTATTAGTACTATATGTAGATGATCTATTTCTCACAGGATCGTCTAGGATCATCAATGATCGTAAATGAAATCTAGAAGCATAATTCAATATGAAGGATTTGGGGATGATGCATTACTTCCTAGGATTGGAAGTCTATCAGAAGAATGGTGATATTTTCATGGGGCAGGAGAGGTATGCATTAGAAATTCTAAATAGGTTCATAATGCAAGATTTCAGGCCTATGGCTACTCACATGATCATAGATTGGAAAAAGATATATGCATCAAAAGACGCAGAAGTAGACTCCACCTCATACGGGAAGCTCATTAGGTCATTGATGTATCTGGTTAACACTAGACCAGACATTTTTTTCACTGTCAACACTCTTCGTCAGTTCATGGTGGAACCCAAAAGTGTTCACCGGGGAGCAGAAAGGCATGTGCTAAGGTATGTAGGAGGAATAGTCAGATTTTGTATACGGTATGGCCGAGGAGAGGATCTTAGACTCAGTGGCTTCGCTGACAAAGATTGGGCAGAAAGCTCAGTGGATAGGAAAAGTACCTATGGGTACTATTTCACTATTGGATTAGAAATGGTGTACTGGTGCAGCAGGAACCAAAAGTCAGTAGCATTGAGCACAACTGAGCTAGAGTACATGGCAGCTAGTATAGCTACATGGGAAGATATTTGGCTTCATAAAATTCTTCTGAGTATATTAAGAAGAAGGATGGAGCCGACTTATGTTTACTCTGATAATCGGGGTTGTATCAAACTCTCTGAAAATCCTATATTTCATGATCAGTCCAAACATATTGACATCATGTGTCACTTTATCAAAGACTATGTGAAATGTGGGGTTGTACAACTCTAATACATTCCCACAGGAGAACAAACAACAGATATACTCACTAATCCTCTTGGGAGAATAAAATTCACTCAGTTAAGAGAATAGTTGGGTATGACAGAGAATCCATTTCAGTAGTCAATGGATCTTCAGAGCAGAATTCAGAGGGAGTTGCAATACAATGGAAGTTGGCAGCAACATGTAGAGTCAGTAGCAGTATAGATGGAGCATTTTTTGTGCAGTATCGGTGAGAAGCATCAACAGCACAACAGTAAATGGTCCAGAAGTCAGATCAGTAGCAGAGTGAGTTGTTTTTGTTAGAGAACTTTCCTCGCTAAGAGGGAGTCTTCATTTATGGTAGCATCAGATGTGCTATAGCCTTGTAACTTTGGATATAGGCTAAGGCACATGCATTCCATAAAACCGAGAAATGGTCATTGGAGATTCCACTTAGAGATGGTTTAATTAAATTAATTAATCATTTTTTTAATATTTCCCTAAGTCTAAACTGAGGGAAATTGATTAATTAAAGGGTATTAATTAAACCAATTGTGAATCTTCTAGATAGAGTCATGGATCATATCTAAGTTAATCCTAGCCCTTGATTATGTTTTAATCTTGGCCATTAAAAGGTCAACAAAGGATTATAAGAAGGAGGGTGAGGGTCCAATGGAAAACACATTAGACGGAGAAAGAATAAAGAGATCGATTTCTTCAGGCAAAGGAAGAATCGAAGTGATTCTAGATTGCAGAAAGGGGAATGTGGTATCTCCAAGAGGGATAATTTATGTAGAATAAGGAGTGCATGAAGATAAGTTAGAAGGGAGCCATAGCAACAACGCAGAGTTAGCCAAGCAGTGGATATGCTGGGCTAGCGCATAGCAGCAGAGGGAGTTTCAATTTCAATTGTGGAGATAGTCAATGGTTCATCCAGTAGCCGGAGGAAAATTTTGGAAGAGGGGAAAACTCGAGTCTCACACTACAGTGAGCATCGAGGCGACCACAATGAGCAATAGCAATAGTGACTACACATAAATCACGTAGAGGCATTCCGAGTGAGAGAATGCTCGTGTGGGAACTTCTTGTGAAGTGAGAATTGTCTCACTAAGCCCATTCTCATAAGATTTCTTCAACTGAATGATTTATAAATACAATCACGCATTTGTACTCAGATTTTCTGCATAATAAATTAACCCTCATCTTTGTTGCACTGGTCTTCTTGAGTTGGGTTTTTCTGCGGACAATTTTCCAAAAATAACAATGTTTGTGTGTGAATACTTGTGCTATTTGTTTCATTTTTTTTATTTATCGTGAAGTCTACAATATATTTTATTTTGATATTTAACACATTAAAATGTTAAATAATTGTGTGCGATGTAATAGAAGAAATATAATGAGTAGCTGCATTAGAATTCTAAATAATAGAATTTTCATAGTACTGAATGGAATACTAACTGAGTAGTCTGTACTACTGATGTCAACATGTTGACTAGGCATATGACTGGGTGAAGGACCATTAAGGGCTCGACAAGTGTCTCTTTTCCATTTTTCCACTTGGTCAAATTCGATTGGTTGATGTCATTTTTGGAGGTCTAATTAGAGGGCTTCACGTGACCCAACTAGAGGCTGACACGTGGTGCCTCGAGATAGGTCAAAATTTTATGGTTTTTCCCATAGGAATTGAAAGGTATAGAACCTGCAACTTGCAACATACCACTACAAATCTCTACCCACATGCCATCAACATGTTTCTTAACATATCATGGTGGTGAGTTATTGTTAAAGACTTATGGTTTCCGCATTGGGGGATAGGTTACAGACGTTAGCCTTGGCCCCTGGTTGTTAGTACCCCGTAGAACTGTCGACATAATGAGGAGTGGGCTCACGGATCAACCTCTATCCCTTGGTCACATAAAAAGATACTAGACTATGCGCAGAGTGTTTATGGTGCTTGCGGAGAAAGGTAGGCTCTAAGCCCTAGTCCTAAGTACCATGGTTGCATAGGTGACCTCAGGAATAAGTTTGTTGGGTATGGTGGACCATTGAGCCCTTGAACATGTCCCATGGCAGTTGCATATAACCTCCAATTTAAAAGTAGAGGGATCTGATGGCATGGGAGGGTGGTTAGCCTTAGCCCTTGGCCACATTTATTGTGTGTAACCGATGATGAATAACATGAGGTCTAGTGCAGTAGGGTAAGGGGGTTAGCCCCAGTTGCTGACCACATCAACCCCACATGACCCCAACCTGATAGAAAATGGGCCTAGGCCGGCGGGGGTAGACCATTGGCCCACCCCTTACCTTATGGTGTGCCATGTGGCCCTAGTTTTTCACATAATGGTTATTGAAAAAATTAAAGAAGCAACATAATGCACTGAATGTCGTGTGTTTTTCAACTAGCGAGTGGTATAAAGGGTGAAAATTTCACTCTCTTTGCAGGTGGATCCAATTTGGAGGATGAATAGGAGGGAAAACTTGAGAGATCCATAACATGATGTGTTTTTTGCCTTTTGTCACCCAATAAGAGCCCAAATAGGGATTTTTCGACATTCATAATCCAATGGAAGACTCTATTCATTGATTGAAGGACTTTTGGAAGGAATATTTTCAGGTTTTAGTCGATTGGTGTCAGGACCAATCAGTGGGTTGAAGTATTTTTGAAGGATTTTGAGCATGGAGAGGACATTGTAGGGGTTTTCCAACCTTCATATGTTATCTCCAATAGTTGTGACATCTATGGTACTTCTCACGTTTTTCTATTCTCATTATGTCTTTTTTAGGAAAGCTCGGTTTTCCTACTTCAATGTGGAATTGTTGTGCTTGTTATGCTCATTTTCAAATGAATTACATGGCCATGATGTGAGAGCCCTATTCTTGTTTACTGTTTCATGTCTGAATATATGTTTTCATGATTTTTAGAGTGATATTTCTTTGCAGGAGAGTGTTTCCTTGAAGGGAAGACTACCCACTCATTTTTTAGCACACTTTATGTACTTTTTATCACTAAAATCTATGGAGATGTCTAGTTTTGTTAGCAGGCACAGAGATGTATCCCATGAGGGGTGAACTCCATCAAAAAAATTTGTGTTGTCTCTCTTCATGTTTTCCTTTATGATTTAAATGACGATATGTTTCTTGTTTAAATTTCACATGAAAACTAACTTATTATCCTTGAAGAGACCATAAAACTTGTTCATATAATAAAACCCATTTTTACTTGAAAAGTTCCAAAAGATGGTCAATCTTTAGGAAGGAGAATTTCTCCTCCAATTCCAGATCATTTTGTATCAGATAAAGTTTTGTCCAAGTTGCAGGTATGGGCAAGAAGTTGGAAAGTCTCCAAGAGCTAGAGGAGATGAACTTGTCTCTTCGAATGGAGAATGTTGAATTAAGGATATTGATTGAAGTTGCTAAAAAGGAGAAGAGGCATATGATCCTTTAGTGGCAATATGTTCTTGAGGAAAAAGCTGGTGAAAGTTCCACTCTAGTAGCTACAAATAATACCTCCAAATTGAATCCAATTTGTGGCGATGGTCCAAACACATGATATGGACCCTATGTGGAGAATGATGGTTACGGATTTTTTCAACATCTCAATAATTCTCATTATATGTTTGTTTGTAAAAGTGGGTGGCTTGAGTCATCTTCAAATTCCTCATCAGCATATGAAGAAACGAATATGGGAGGAAAATCCAAGGAGGTAATCATCATCTCTAGTTCAAGGCCTTCAATATATGTTAATAATACATATTTTGAAGCCTTTGAACAACATAATAAAGGCATTGGTATGAAGCTTCTAGCTCAGATGGGTTATGAAGGAGAATGCCTTGGAAATAATGGCAAAGGTATCAAAAATCCTATCATGGTGAAAGAGACACCAAGATATGAAGGATTGGGATATGGTCATAGAGATTTTATAGAGCGTTCTAAACTTTTTGAGGCAAAGAAATCATTAGATGATGATATATAACACAAATATGGTACTGATAATGGAAATTTCTCTCCCAAGGGAGATGAATGATTCAAAGGAATTTTCATGTCATTTTCCATTCCACATCGTCAAGGTTACAACCCAAGGGACAAGTATAAATATCATGGGAATTTTCCAAATGTTGGTAATTTTGATTATGTGTGGGACATGTATCCTTGCATTTTTTGTGATGCAGTTGATCATTGTGTAGCTGATTCTGAACAACGCAAGGTGATGGTCGAACATGTGGACCATTCTTCACATGAAGCATGAATAACCTCCCTTAAGTTTGAATACTTCCTTGTTGATGGGAAAGTGAAAGTACTTTTGTACCCATTGTGACATGAATAGGAATAGGAATGAGAGGTGTTGGAAAATTCATTTAGAACTTTGTCCCGAGAAGGATAAAGAGGTTATGAAAACCAATGCAAGGAAATCAATAAGTGTCAAAGAGGATACTCGAATAGTTCCTAAGGAAACCTTCAAAGAAAAATAGATGCAGAAAGAGAACCTATAAGCCCACAAGAGACGAATATTGGGTAGATTGTTTGTATAGTTTGTTTCTCTATAAATTGTAAATACTTGTTATTCATTACCTGCTTTGGTTACTTTGTAAAGTGAAACAAGAATAATCACTTATTTACGACAAGTATGCTTTTCATTCACATGTAATGTTATGTTCGCTTGTTTATGAGCTCATTTGTTTTAGTACATTTTGGGATGAACATTTTTTGTCTTCCAATATGTCTACACTTCTGTCATGTACCCACCGATACAAGTATTCAAGATGAAGCTTGTTTTGAATGAAATCTCTTATGTTTATTGTACAAGAAATGACTATGTTTTTGTGGACAAAGCCAACTGTGTCATTGAATTATTGCATCTACAGTAATTTGTGTACAAGCATAGTTGAGGACAATAAAGAAAAGTTTGAATCAACACATGGCAAGCATTTAATTTCTTCACATTTCCAAGATGGAAATTTAAGTTCTTATTCAACAACGAAACTTTAGGATCAAGCTGCTTGAACCATGAAAGATGGGTTTGGGAGAGAATGTTCAAATTCCATCCATCGATGTTTTTGTTCCTGGATGGTTATAATAATTGTGGCTTGATCCTTAACAGGAAGGTGAGTACGTCACGCAAAGGATAGGTGGAGTACCTCGATTGGATCATGAAGGAAATAATTGAACGAAAAACATTAAGGATTTATATTTTGAAACTTTTGAGATTTTTCCTCATTTTTTTTTTAGGAGAAGATAAGATTTTGGAGTCTGAAAGTTCCTAGTGGGCAGGTATGATCCAGAGATCAAATTTTTTCTCAAAAATGAAAGTGTACAGAATGTGTCGAAACTACCGTCAAGTTGTAGTGTTCATCGTTATGATTGCAATGACACTCGAATCGCCTCAATATGATGTCATATAACAAATTTTATGATGTTCTAATAGTTTGGATCAATAGCTAAAAAAAATTGTAGGTGTGCTGACTGGACTATTGTTTAGGAAATCCTTACTATTGATGTCAGGATGTTCAATTGACATACGACCTTGTGAAGGAAGAGTAAGCACTCGACAACTATCTCTTTGTCATTTTTCCACTTGATCTCATTCAATTGGTTGTTTTAATTTTTTAAGGTCTAATTATAGGCTGCCACATAGTGCCTCGGGATAGGTTAAAAGATTATGGTTTGGCTCTTAGGCCTCGGCGACTATCGAAACCAAGACCGGGAACATAACGCTGTAAATCTCTACCAATGTGCCATCAATGTTTTTATTAACACATCATGGTGGTGGGTTATTTTTAAAGACTTTTGGTTTCAACATTGGGGGAGAGGGGCCAGTCGTAAGCCCTAGCCCATGGTCGTTGGTACCCAATAGAATCATCGATAGAGCAAGGATTGGGCTCAGGGATAGCCCCTGGAACTTGGTCACATATCCAACCATCACATCGTTCATGGAGTATTTACCATGTTGGAGGAGAAGGGTGGGATCTAAGCCCTAATCCCAAGTCATGTGAATGTGCAAGTGACTTTAAGCAGAAGGTTGACAGGCGGGTCAAAGTGTTGGGCCCTAGTCGTGCTTTGATTTCATGTAATCTCCGACAGAAAATTAGAGGGCTACGGGGGTGGGGGAAGATGGTTAGTCCCGACCCTTGACCATATTGATTACGCGTAATCCATGATAAATAAATTGAGGGCTAGCGCGGCAGGGGCGAGTATTTAGCCCCAACCCCCAGCCGCATCAACCGAACATGACTACATCCCAACAGAAAAGGCGCATAGGCCGGAAATGTTGAACCCTTGGTCCAGCCATTGGCCTTATGGTGCGCCATGTGGCCCTGGTTTTGTGCCTAAGATTTATTGTAAAAATTAAAGAAGCAACAGAATGCACTGGATGTAGGTTAATTTGGCACCTCCAAAGTGATACAAAGGGAAATAAATTCATTCTCTCTGTAGGTGGATCCAACTTGGAGGATGAATAGTAAGGAAAACTTGGGAGAGCCATAACTTGATGAGTGTTTGGCCCTTTGGAACCCAAGCAAAGCTGAAATAGGGGATTTTGTTATTTTGAATATAATGAAAGACTTTGTTCATTGATTGGAGTACTTCTAGAAGGAATGTTTTACAAGTTTTACTTTATGGGTGTCATGATTAATTAGTGGGTTGAAGCATTTTTTGAAGGACTTTGAGCATGGAGAGGACCTTGTAGGGGTTTTCCATCCTTCATATGCTATTTGCAGCAGCTATGACATATATGGTGCAAATCATGTTTCTCTTTTCTCTTTATGTATTTTGAGGAAATCTCTCCTTTAGTACTTCAATTTGGAATTGTTGTACTTGTTATTCTCATTTTTAGATGGAGTACAAGGTCTTGATGTGAGAACCCTTTTCTTTTTGACTATTTAACGATTAACTATATGTTTTCATGATTTTTAGAGTGGGAGTTCATTGTAGAATAATGTTTCCTTGAATGGGAAACTAGGCACTCATTTTGCCACCACGCTTTATGTACTCTTTATCACTGAAATATATTGAATATTCTATCCATGTTAGCAAGCTTGCAGATGTAGCCCAGGAGGAGTGAACTTCATCACCAAATTATATGTTGTATCTCTTCAAGTTTTCCTTTATGAGCTAAATGATGATATGTTTCTTGTTTAATGTTCAGATGACAACTAAATTATTATCCTTGAAGAAACCACAATTTTTTTTTATATGATAAGAACCATTTTTACTTGCAAAGCGTCATAGGATGGTCAATTTTGAGGAAGGAGACATTCTCCTCCAATTCCAGATCAGTCGGCTACCCTAGGAGGCAGATTCCATGTTGTTGAGGAAAAATTGGTGCACCAAGGGAACTAAATCAGAGGGAAGGTTCAATGAGAGGCTTTAGAATCCTTGACAGTGACCCAATTTCCAAGGAGGATGAAAAAACAATGTAGCACCCAGAATCACACAAAATAGAGACCTTTCATAAAATTCACCCTCACCATAAATTGTCTCTCCTTGATCAACCAATTTTACTAATAATTGGCACTCTCAAATATGAGTGGAGCAGTAACTCTCAACAACTAGAATTACCCACTAACAATCCTGGCACTACCAATGAATCCTTCCTCCAACGACCCTTTGGACACATTCTTTTTGCAGAATTTAAGACCGTTATTCCACAATTTATAGAATTTTCCTAGTTGTTGTCTCTTGTGATTTTCATGGATTACAAGCTTACCTCCAGAGTCCAAATTATATTCCATGATTACCTTGATGCCTAAAACGATTTTCACCTTAAGAAATTTAGCCTTCACTTGCGCAAACCATCTGATTTGTACCAATGGAAGTAAATGCGGTTCCCGCTATGATGTATTTCACATGGAGATTTTTAGATTTTTTGCGCTACAGTATGATATACAAGGAATAACATGCATATTTCTCACACTTATCCATTTCTTCGTGTCAAGTGTCTTCGAATTCTGAGGATTGAAACCAAAATTCAAGTGAGAGGGAGGTTTTATACTCGAATGATTCTAGATTTGGGGGGGGGGGGGATCCAACAGGGATGGAGTATGTGATAGGGGTAGGTAGAGCAGGAGGAGTGTTAAGGGGGGGGGTTTTGAGGGCGTGAGGGAGGCAACCGATAGAGGGGGTTGGAGAGGGGTTTATGTGGAGGATGAAGTGTGGGAAGAGGAGAATGGATGAGGGAACAAAGGGAGACATGAAAAATTCATTCCATAGGAGGAAAGGGGGGAAATAGATTAATATAACTTTTAAATCCAAAATTTGTGACATTTGTGCCTCATTTTTTGTGTAGGATGAGAAATTTATCATCAAATTTAGGAATTTGATTCACATATTTAAGGGAGGGGTAAATAACCATGAATTTCATTTACGTTTTTACAACATCATGTCATTTGGAAACTGATCCAGGAGGATCTAGAAAACCCAACGAGCATTATGAAGAAGATATACTCATGTTAAGCCTAACTTGAGGATGTCTTTATTTTTAATTAAATGTGCTCATATATTTGTAAAATAGAAATTGAAATGTTAAGAGGATTTTTCCTCAAAAATTAAAAAATTCAATTTAATTTCATATTGAAGTTGATACATTCTCATCCCTAAGGTTTTGGGGATAAGGCCCTTGAAATTAGACAATTGAGATATTTCGTCCATAGAAATCTCATGAGAAAATTTTAAGGGATATGAGAATTATTTCCTCCTTAAAAGGAGAGATAAGGATATATTTCCTCCTTAGTTTTGGGCTCTTGAGAGCTATATAATACCATGCTATGTAGAGGAAAGGTAGGGAGAAAGAGATTAAGGAGAGATTTTGAGTGTTTGGAAAAGTCATTTTCGAGCAGAGCTTGGATAGCTCATAATCCTTTCAGAGTGTGGATGTATAGTTGAGAGTTCTTTGCTGGCCACCTTAATGTAAAAGTCAATGTACATTTATCTCTATTCAGAAAGACAATAGATTGATTCATCCTGTTGGAGACGAGTCCAAAGTGGTAGCCCAATGGAGGGGGTGAACTCCGTTATCAATTGTGTTATTCTCTTTCTTGTGAATATTCACTTATGTTATTGAACATATTTTATTAAAGAATTCAATTAAATGATTTTGTTAATCATTTTTCCGTATACATGTTTTTAAAGTTTAATCTGAGTTACAACTAAAAGTTCAATTTCAAATCAAGTTTGGTATTGGAGCTAGTTCATTATCTGGTTTGGTGGGCATATCTTCCAGTTTCACAGTAGGAAAGCAGAAGAAGGAGACGATAAATCGTTTTGATTCAAATTGTCATGTTTTGAGTCCCTTCTTCAACAAAATTGGAAAACTTTCTTAACCATGCAAGAAATAGCATAAAAAACGTACACGGATTTCCAGTTGTGTAAGAAGATAAATGAATTGGAAGAGAGTAATTAAGCACTTCTAGAGGAGAATCTCAAGATGAAAATATTGCTTGAAGCCAAAAAGAATAGAGATGTTTTGAAAGAGCCATTGAAGGATTATTTCTATCAGCCATGTGAGAAACGTAGTTCTTATGGAGCATCATCCTCTACGTCGTCATCGACAAAGAATCAAGAAGATAATTAAGTGTCTGAGGAGGTATGAAGAATTTCATTTTATATACCTTCTGATAATGATGTTAATGATGCATCATTTGTAGATTTTGAAAATCATACCAAGGGGATTGGTATAGTATTGTTGACCAATATCGAATACGATGTAAGAGGCCTTCAGGTTAATGGTCAAGGTATCATTAATCCTATTGAGGTGAAGAGACAACCTCAGAAGGTATGATTGGGCTATACATAAATTGGAGAGAGTTCAAAATCTGCAGAGGCAAGAAAGTCGAATCATGATTATAATGGCGTTGGAAAGAAGTCACCATGGAGAGATGAGCACTTCAAGAGAAGAGCTAAATGTCATCCTCGTCATCAAGGTTTGAAATTATTTCTGCTAAGGAATTGACGAGTGCATTTTTGGGTTCATTGTGGAAGAAATGGGCACTGAAAGGACAATTGTTGGGATTTACATCCATAGCTTCAATACAAGACGAATAAACAGTTCTTGCAAATATATCTTCTGAATTTTCGAAAGGAGCCTACCAAAAATGCACAAGAAAACAATATTCGTGATCAAACAAAGCCAATCAAAGAAAATCCATTCACCTGGTTGGGTATGAAATGGATATCGTTTATGCTGAATTAAATTAACGTGGTTGTCTTTTAAATTTTTTGTAAACTGGATGGAAGTTTTTGAAGAGATTGGTTGTACATGTGGTTCTATTAAGAGTTGAAAATACATGCAAAAAACAGATATTTTTTTCAATTATCTTCTCATGTTCACTCTATCATATTTTACCGTACATATAGTTGATATCTAACATCAAGGTTTGGGGATGAAATCACACCATTTAAGGTCACAATGAAATCCATTTTGTCAAAGCTCGTTCAAGTCCAGTCTGTGCGGTTCGACATGGAAGAATTGATGCAAAGACAGTCCTATGAAGACGATGAAGGTGAACTCATCGATTTCTAGTTAACAAACATTGGTTTTGTGATGGAATGGATGCCACATGTTATTGGGTCATTAAGGAAGCTCTGCATAACGGAATTTTGGCAACAGTCATGTTGGCGCTGCACCAACGTCCTATCAGTCATTTCTAGATATTGTAAGGATTTGTGCTCTTTGGAGTTGAGGAATGCATGGCTCCTTGTTGAAGGATTGCAAAAGATTCCCATGCTCACAAGCTTGACTCTGGAATTTATTCAACTAAATAATGAATCACTTACCACGATTAATGAATTCTTTCTTGCATTGGAATTTCTTCATTTGGTTAATGTTGGGGGGCTCAAAGATCCTAGCATTTGTTTGCCACAACTCATAGTTTGTCATCAGATTGTCTCGAATTCGCCAGTGTCCCTCATATTAGGTACCTATCAAGCTCTTCAACAAGTACACATACAGATGAGTCGGTCACTTAAATATGGCCTATACCTAAACATTCGAGCAATGGAAATATGACCATAGCAGTTGATTCGGAATTAGCTCTTTTCATGCAAGGAAATGGTTATTATTCAAGCCTGGTTCGGGATGCTTTTACATGGTATAAACATATTTGTTACATGGCTTGAAAGTCAATGTCATACACCAACATAAGAGATGGATTCCAATGTTGGAATTTATGAGAATTCCTTAACATAATAGAGAGAATAATGCTCTCCTCTTAACACAAAGAAATTAATAAATTTTTCTTCACAGGAGACAAAGATTCACACTTTGAAAAAACTCTAGTTCGTTAACTCAAAAAAAAAATGTTACAAACTCTTCCTCTGACTGAGGGATTACAAAGAAAACAAGACTGCTACGAAACATAGTGCATAGCAGAACTTCACTGTCTCTATTTAGGAACAAAAACACTCTCTGTTACAAAATACTTTGTCTCTTCACTAATAACGCACTGCTATGAAAAATACAAAATTACACTCTATTTTGTAACAACAACAACACCAACCTATTACAAAGGCTCTCGGGCCTTTTATGTGGCGCAACACATATTAAGATAAAAGAACTATATTAAAAATAAAACTAAACTTAAATCTAAAGGCCTGTGAGCCCTCATTACAATCACGCATATGTTTATAAACTATTACATAACACAAAGGTTAAGAAACATTTTGTTTGCACTATATGTAAATACATATAACAAACGTTAATAAAACATAAAAAAAACTATAACCTTTGCAAACCCACTGGACTTCAAAATGCCATTTAACCAAAATGCATCGGATGATTTCATGTTACAAAAGGGATGATGTGACCTCACCTTTTGTGCGTGCAATGAATTATAAAATCCAGCACATAAAACCATATCGCGTCTGCCAACTCGTTTTGGATACGGGTCCATTTCAACGCGCGATAAACAATCAAATCGAGTCCATAAAATGATGTCGGGTCCGGAACTCAACATAATAATCTGGCCATTAAAAAAATGCTTGCGATTCAATACAATCCTACCACATGGTCTGTGGGACCACTGGCCCGTGGACCTTGGCTTGAGCGGAGGGTGATTAAAATATTTGCGATTGCGATTGCGCCAATCACATCGCAATGTTTCAATGGTGGCATAACAATAAGCGGTGGTAACACATATGACTTGCGATTGCGATTACGATCGCATCGTAATCTCCCACATAAACAAGACACTTGATCGCAACAACAAAAAGAACTTTGCGATTACGATTCAATAAAGAAATGTGGGGACCACTGGTCTTCACATAAAACAAACTCCCGCGTTCAACAATCAAAATGCTCTATTTTTATTTTAAACATGAAAGCTCTGTTTTGAATGTACAGAGGCTTTGTTTTCAAAATAAAACGGAGAGGCGCAGAAACACAAAAATGAGATTGATTTTTCAGCTATTTTAGCGAGTACCCTAAGTACAAAAAACCTGGAGATAAAAAATGGAAAGCGGCCTGTGCCAGAGCAGTCAAATTAATTTTGGAAAGTGGTTGTTTGTGGTCTGAGAAGTTGAAAGTAACATTTCAACACTCCCCCTTAATTTCAACTGCTAGGTTATCAGTCATACCCAGACATTTCCTCAAAAACTCAAAACTCTTCTGCCCTAATGGCTTGGTCAGAATGTCTGCAAACTGCTCCTGAGTTCTCCAGTGTTCTAAAACAATTTCACTATTGTTCACTAGCTCCCTGATGTAGTGAAACTTTGTGTCAATGTGTTTCGTTCTCTTGTGAAACACAGAATTCTTTGATAATGAAATAGCTAAGCTATTATCACAATAAATCACTGTACCTTTTACTTGCTCTTGGCATAAACTCCTTAGCATTCTCCTCATCCACACTTCTTGACACGTTGCTACTGTAGCTCCCACATATTTTTCCTCTGCTATAGACAATGCTACAATAGGCTGTTTCTTAGAAGCCCATGAAATGGCTCCTAAACCCATGTGAAAAACATAACCGAATGTGCTTTTCTGGTCATCTACACTTCTAGCCCAATCATTGTTAGTCTATCCAATTAAATTTGAACATTCTAAAGTAGTATATAAAATGCCATACCTTCTTGTTCCTTTAACATACCTCAGAATCCTTTTTGTTGCCTGCCAATGTGATTCTTTTGGCCTCTCCATGAATCTGGAAATCAGACTAACAACATGCATTATATCCAGCCTAGTTGTAGTCAAATACATGAGGCTGCCAACTATGCTCTTGTACAAACTAGGATCAAAATCCTTGCTATTTTCCTCTCTCCTAAGTTTTAATCCCATCACTATGGGTGTTATTGCGACCTTTCTCTCCTGCTTATTAAATATCTCCAAAACCTCATTAGCATACTTTTCTTGTGAGATAAAAATCCCATTTTCATTTTTCTCTACTTCTATTCCTAAGAAGTATTTTAGCAAACCCATATCAGTCATTTCAAATTCTTCTTTCATGAATGTTTTAAAATTTTCAATAAGATAATCATCATTACCTATGAAAATTACATCATCAACATATAACACAACAATTAACATCTTACCATATTTTTATTTAATGTATAGGATGGGTTCTCCCTCACATTTTTCAAATCCATTTTTGAGTACATAGGAATCTATCCTACTGTACCATGCTCTTGGCGCTTGCTTCAGCCCATAAAGAGCTTTCTTCAACTTGCACACTTTGTTCTCTTGGCCTTTCTTTTCGTAGCCTAGAGGTTGTTCAATGTAAACCTCTTCCATCAACACACCATTTAGGAATGCCGACTTCACGTCCATTTGGTAAAATTTCCACTTGTTTTGTGCTACTATGGACAACACTGCTCTCACGGTTTGCATTCTTGCTACCAGTGCGAAATTTTCCTCATAGTCTCTCCCATGCCGCTGCTTATACCCTTTGACAACAATTCTAGCCTTGTGTCTCTCAATTTTGCCTTCTGCATTAATCTTGGTCTTGTAGACCCTTTTAACTCCAATAACATCTTTTAATTTTGGGAGTTCAACTAAATCCCATGTCTTGTTTCTTTCTATGGCATTAATTTCCTCATCCATAGCTTCTATCCATTTCCTATCTTTAATAGCTTCCTAAAAATGAATAGGGTCATCAACATGACAATATAAAGCAAGCAAATAGTTCATACCTTCATCTGCTGCCTCTTGCTCATAAATTTCATTTAAATTTCTAAAATTCTTTCCTCTTTCATTTGGTGTATGAGTGCTTGAAGTAGCACTTGAATCTCCTCCTTATGGTGTGCTTGGAGAAGCAATTTCATTTCTCCTCAAGGGTGTTCCTTGTTGTCATTGTGTTTGTGATGTTGTTTGGGGATGTATTTCAGCCATGTCTTCATCATCATCATCATGAGACAAACAGTTTTTAACATTCACTGTTTTCTCTATGCTTCCATCCCAAGCTTCCTCCTCAATAAAATGAACATATCTGCTCACAATAAACTTCTTGGTGGATGGGTTTTACAACCTGTAAGCTTTGGATTCCTCATTGTATCCAATAAAAATACATTTCTCCCCCTTGTTGTCCAACTTCTTCCTTAGTTGATCTAGAATGTGTGCATAAGCCACACATCCAAAAACTTTCATATGGGTGACTCCTTGCTTTGTCCCACTCCATGCTTCTTCCGGAACTTTGTTCATGATTGCTTTTGTTGGGCATCTATTTCGAATGTACACTGCACAATGTACAAACTCATCCCAATAATCATTTGGCAAATGCTTTGCCTTAAGCATACTCCTTACCATATCCATTATTTTCCTATTCTTCCTTTCGACAACTCCATTTTGCTGTGGAGTGTACCTAGTTGTAAACTGCTTATGAACTCCATTTTCTCTAAAAAACGTAGAAATTATTTGGATATATATTCACCTCCTCTATCAGTCCTTAGGAATTTGATATGCATCCCACTTTGGTTCTCCACAAGTTCTTTGAAATTTTAGAATATTTCAAACACTTCACTTTTGTTTTTCAAAAAGTAAACCCAAGTTTTTCTATTAAAATCATCAATAAATTTTAACATATAGTGGCTGCTAGCAAGTGATGGAGTTTTCATCGGTCCACATAAATCTAAGTGGACAATTTATAAGGGTGCCTTTTCCCTTATGCTTTTCCCGGATGGAAAACTTTCTCTGTGTTGTTTCCCCAAGATACAACCTTCACAAAGGTTGTATGGTTTCTCAATCAATGGTAATCCTCTTACCATTCCTTTTTTGTTCAAAACGTTAAGACCTCCAAAGTTTAGATGTCCAAATCTCAAGTGCCACAACCAATTTTCATCTTTTGGTTCGATTTGGAGAGCCTCTTCTGTCACTACTGTTATTTCTTCTCTCATCTTGAGAGGGAACATCTTGTTCCTTGTCATATTTACTTCAACAATACATTGTTTGCTGGGTGGTTTATCCATGATGGTGCATACATCATCCTCAAAGAAAAAATTATACCCCTTTTGAACAAGCTGTCCAATACTTAAGAGGTTACATTTCATTCCAGGAACAAAATAAACATCTGCTATGGATTTCTTTTCTCCTTTCCTTGTTAAGACATTTACATCTCCTTTTCCCATAAGAGAAACTTTACTATCAGTCCCTAATGTGACTTGTGTCAGATTTCACATTCTCATCTAACACAGAAAACATGGCTATGTTTCCTGTCATATGGTTACTGCAACTGGAGTCTAGAAACCATAAATCTTCACTCTTTTCCTCAGCCATATTAGAAGCTAAAAACAATTTATCTTGGCTGATATTTTCTCTAGTGAAATTTGCACTTGTTCTATTACTCATATCATGCTACTTCTTCCTACATTCATTTGCATAATGCCCATATTTTTTACAATAATGACATTGGACATTGGATTTATCATACCTTTGTCCTTGAGCATGTTGCTAACCACTTTTCTGGCTGATGCCTTGGCCTTGGTTCTAATTTGTATTGCTTCCCTTTCCTTGAGCATTTGTTTGACTGTTTCTTCCACCTCTGTTTTGGCTTCTGCCTCTTCCTCTCTTGTTTCCTCTACCTTGACCTCTTCCTCTTCCAAAGGACATTTGGGTCTTAAATGCATGCTCTAGAGATTATTTTTCATTTCTACCCAATCTATGCTCATGTGTCATCAGTGATTCATGTAGCTCATCAGCTAAAAAGTTTGTGAGATCCTTTGTCTCTTCCATGGTGGTGACAATCACATCAAACCTTGAGGGTAGGCTCCTCAACAGTTTCTCCACAATCCTCCTTTCTTCAAGAATCTCTCCATGAGACCTTATTTGTGTGACCATTCCAATCACATGTGTGAAGAATGAGTCGATTTTATTTGAATCCTTCATGTAGAGAGTCTCAAAATATCTCCTCAGCAATAGCAGTTTTGCTTTCTTCACTTTCTCCATGCCTTGATAGACTGTCTTGAGAGTTTTCCATGCTTATTTGGATCTCTTGGCTGCTTCTATCCTTGGAAACACACTCTCATGCACTGCTTGATACAAAAAGTAGAGGGCTCTAGAATCCTTCTTCTTATTTCTCTTCAATAGTTCCTTCTCTGCCTGAGTTAAATCATTAAACACATTTTCATCCACTGGTTTTTCAAAAACATCCTCAACAAGTTCCCATAATTCTTGGGAAGCAAACAAGGCTCTCATAGTTATTGCCCAGTAGTCATAGTTTTTCCCATTAAATTGTGGGAGCTGAGTATTTCCAATACTCATGCTAGTGCTGGCTCCAACCATTCTTTCACTCTAACTATGCTTCAAAACACTTGACTGTGTATTTAAAATAAACTGGCTCTTTTCAACAGTAACACAAAACTGTATTGATAAATACCTTGGATTATTTTGACTGAGTCTTCACACTACTAGAGAAGCTGCTGCAACAAGAAATCCTTCCTTCAGCTTCTTTGACACCTTCAAAGATCCTGGACTAGCTCCGATACCATGTTGGAATTTCTGAGAATTCTAGAACAGAATAGAGAGAATAATGCTCTCCTCTTAACACAGAGAAATTAATAATTTTTTCTTCATAGGAGACAAAGATTCACACTTTGAAAAAAATCTATTTCATTAACTCAAAAAAAATTTGTTACAAACACTTCCTCATATTGAGGGATTACAAAGAAAACAAGACTGCTACAAAACGCAGTGCATAACATAACTTCACTGTCTTTGTTCAGGAACAAAAACACTCTCTATTACAAAATACCATGTCTCTTCACTAATAACGCACTGCTGCGCAAAATACACAATTACACTCTGCTGTGTAACAACAACAACAACCTATTACAAAGGATCTTGGGCCTTTTATGTGGCGTAGCACATATTAGCATAAAAGAACTATATTTAAAATAAAACTAAACTTAAATCTAAAGGCCCGTGGGGCCCTGGTTACAATCATGCATATGTTTATAAACTATTACATAACTCAAAGGTTAAGAAACCTTTCGTTCGTGCAATATGTAAATACATATAAAAAACGTTAATAAAACATAAAACAAAACTATAACCTTTGCAAACCCGCTGCACTTCAAAATACCATTTAACCAAAATGCATCGGATGATTTCACGTTACAAAAGGGATGAAGTGATGTCACCTTTTGTGCACACGATGAATTATAAAATCTAGCACATAAAACCATATCGCTTCTGCCAACTCGTTTTGGATACGAGTCCATTTGAACGCGCGATAAACAATCAAAACGAGTCCATAAAATGACGTCGGGTTTGGAATTCAACATAACAATCGGGCCATTACAAAAACGCTTGCGATTCAATACAATCCTACTACGTGGTCTATGGGACCACTACTCCGTGGACCTTGGCTTGAGCAGAGGGCGATTAAAATATTTGTGATTGCGATTGCGCCAATCGCATCACAATTTTTCAACGATGGCATAACAATAAGTAGTGGTAACACATATGACTTGCGATTTCGATTGCGATCACATTGTAATCTCCCACATCAACAAGACACTTGATCGCAACAACAAAAAGAACTTTGCAATTGTGATTCAATAAATAAATGTGGGGACCACTAGTATTCACATAAAACAAACTCGGGTGTTCAACAATAAAAATGCTCTATTTTTCTTTTAAACATGAAAGCTATGTTTCGAATGTACAGAGGCTCTATTTTTAAAATAAAATGGACAGGTGCAGAAACAAAAAACTGAGATTAACTGTAAAGCTATTTTGGAAAGTGGCTAGAGTACAAAAAACCTGGAGATAAAAAATGGAAAGTGGCCTGTGCCAGAGCAGTCAAAGTAATTTTGGAAAGCGGCTGTTTGTGGGTTGAGCAGTTGAAAGTAACATTTCAGCATCCAATATCGTCGGGATTGGTGTGCCACGAAGGGAAAACATCAGCGCACAACATGGGACTATAACGATTTCACCACGTCATATTTATATGTAGTCAGTCGATGTCGAAATGATGAGCACTGTGGAAAATTGGATGTCGTAGATTGGAAACAGCTAGTGCACTGTCGGAGCTAGCGAGATAACAATGAATAATTGTGAAGTCTGATGACGAGGTTGAATGTAACAACTCAAGATTTGATATGCATTGTGATGTGTCATAGTTATTGTGGCTTCAGAAGTGCAGACGAGAGATTATGCAACCACGGGATGCCACGATGTCATAGTTCTAAACTGTCGGGATTGCGGTTATATAAAATGTTAACAAAGAAGAAATGTGTCATAGGACATGGAGATGAAGAGTGCACCGTCAATTTCTCAACATGATGAACTGTTGAACATTGTGTTGAGGCCAGCATTTTTCTCTGCAAATAGTAGAATGGAGTGGAGCAGTAGTAGACAATCGAGCGTTGCTACTGATGCCACACACCAAGACTTCGAACAGTCCAGGAAGATGTTAAGGAAGTGCGAAGGAAATTTATAGAGCAACCTGGTATTGCAAATTGTGTTGCAATCATAGCATCTTCTTCACTTCGGGAGATGATAAAGCCTGGTGTTTTAGCCATTGATCCATCTAGTTTTTAATCTCTTTCTTCTTTAAAGTGCAGGAAGTGTTTTCGAGCTTGCAACACCGCTAGTTCCAGAATACTTCCTACCCCTTGCCTCTCTTAGCAACCTTATAAAGGAAATAGAAAGAGGATTAAGGACCCTTCATTCCATGTGATTCAAAACCACTTTTCAGTGTCTGGAAACTTGGGAGATGTTGCAGCAAAGGAAGAAGTCTGAAAAGTTGGTGGACAGCTTGTCGGTCTTTCTCTTGGTGTGATTATTCTTTCTTGACAAACTATTAAAAATGAAATTCAGGCTAATCCTCAGCTACTAACCTCATACCAAGAGGTTTGTTTAACATGGATGAGTCTGCGATTGTTGCACCTTTGTCAACGTTATCAAACCCTTGCAGTTCTGAGATTTTCTACAATAAATCTCAAACGTGCACGTCTCTTGGTTGAGCGTCATGTCTCAGGCTTTCCTATTCTTGGTGCTAATGACTGAAATAGACAAGAAAATATCTTGGTCTTTGAAAATTTATTAAAAACTCGTATCCATTTTTGTTTTTCTCTAGAAACGCTGATTGGGACAAAGATGCTAGGGAGTAAGTTTGCATGTGAAACTGGAGCCTTCGTGGATCTCGTTATGGGGTCTTAGCAGGATGCACTTTCTTAGAAATTATGTTTTATTTGAATACATCATGCTGGTCTAAAATCATAAAGGGTAGATTGAATTGCATCCTTGTTTGATTACATGTGGAGACATAATTGAAGGCTGTAGGAATAGGCTCATTGCTAGGCTCTACAGCTATGACAACAATTGTTGCTATAGCAATGGCTACTATCAAATTGGTATCTAAAGATGGTGTTGGAGCTATTGGTCACTTACTGATTGGTGGTTGGTTTGGTGGCATTTTTTATGATGATCCAATGCAATGCCGTATGTATGCAGATTTTATTGGAAAAGGCCAAGAAAGTGGTTGAATACTTGACTCACCAGTTGTAAAAATCAAAGGATTCCAAAGAAAAGGCTACTGAGGCCTCAAAAATAGCCACGCTACGTAGAGAGGAGCTATAAGCTGGAAATACAGAAGCTAATAATGACAGTAATACAGTTTGGCAGGAAAAGTTTGATTCTGTGAGAGAGAAGTTTAATTCTATTGTAGTTGAGTTGGAAGTCAACTGGATATTTGGTTTGGGCTCTTGAAATGAATTTATGGACATTCAAGGTTGTTTCTAGTATGATTTCAACATGACACAAAATTCAATTTTCATCTTCCTGTTTGGTTAGTATTTGGTGCAACATGAAAAGCATGTTATGAGAGGAGAATCAGTGCAAAATTTCAGCATTGATTCCAACAAGGTAGCATGCAAGATTACATGAATTACAAACAAAAATTGTTCCCAAAATTCACAGGAAGAATTGACTTCATCCATAATCAACTTCAATTTTTAAAATACTTTTAGAGGACTAATATTTTTTTTTTTAATGGGGAGGTTTGATCCAGGAGGATCTAGACAACCCAAGGAGCACTAAGAAAAAGATATAATCATGTTAAGCCTAGGTTGAAGACGTATTTATTTTTAATTAAATGTGCTCATATATTTGTAAAATAGAAATTGAAATGTTGAGAGGACTTTTCCTCAAAAATTCAAAAATTCAATTTCTAATTTCATATTGAAGTTGATACATTCTCATCCCTAAGGTTTTTGGGATAAGGCCCTTGAAAGTAGACAATTGAGATATTCCCTCCATAGAAATCTCATAAGGGATAAGAGAATTATTTCCTCAAAATCAGAGATAAGAATATATTTCCTCCTTAGTTTTGGGCTCTTAAGAGCTATATAATACCATTATATGTATAGGAAAGGTAAGCAGAAAGAGATTAAGGAGAGATTTTGAGTTCTTGGAAAAGTCATTTTCGAGCACAGCTTGGATAGCTCATAAGTATTTCAGAGTATGGACGTATGGTTGAGAGTTCTCGGCTGGCCACCTTGATGTAAAAGTCAATGTACATTTATCTCTATTCAGAAAGACAATAGATTGATTCATCCTATTGGAGACGAATCTGGAGAGATAGCCCAGTGGAGGGGGTGAACTCCATTATCAATTGTGTTTTTCTATTTCTTGTGAATGTTTGCTTATGTTATTGAACATATTTTATTAAAGCATTCAATTAAATGATTTTGTCAATCATTTTTCCGTATACATGTTTTTAAAGTTTAATCTGAGTTAAAAATAAAAGTTCAATTTCAGATCAGAAACCCATACTGACTTGCATATCCACATCCATATTTAGATCTCTTAAAATGTGAAATAATTGAAAATTCCCAAAGAGAGGGAGCATTCCAAGGGCTCTCTTTAGTATATGATTTAGCTTGTTATTCTTGGCTACAGTGTTTGATTTCATGTGCTTTATGGGTAATCCATAGGTTTCCTCTTGGTTATTTGTCTTCCTGCCAAAACCCCAAGAAAACCAATCAACAATTATTCCATCTGGATTACTTAGAATCCCTCCACCTCCGGCCAAACCATAGGGGGTGTATAGTTAAGGGCCTTTTTTTTCATGGAAAAATTGATCCTAAGTACATGGCTACTAAATAAAACATATATTCGATTGTTGTCTTTTAGCATTCGCTTTCAAGACCTTGTTCAAGTGTTTTTGTTTTGGTCTTTCATTTTCCAAGTAATGATTGTGTTTGTGCTTTTGTTGTTTTTTTCCCTTTCCTAGTAATTATTTTGGCAGGGTCCATTTTAAGGACCTTGACACTTAGACCCAAGGAGAATTTAACAAGTACCTCATGATAGAGAGCCAAAGTCTTGGTAGAGGGGGCTTCAACCAACTAGGCTACCATTTTTTAGGCAGAATTAATGATTCATCTAATTGATAATTTGGACAAAAGTCGTGTTTTTATTGGGATCTCTTGGTACTGTCAAGACGCTCACACATATATCTTATTTTACCAAATGATCAATTTTCTAAATATAGATAATTTGGTTTGTTTTGTTTGAATTTTAGTTTTCATAGATTTTCAAATTCAAATTTTGTAAAAATAAATTAAGGATAAAAATTAATGAAGGATGAAGACATTTATGAAAGGTACCCATATTTAAATAAAAACACTTTACATTATGGTGCCAACCACGGCGATTTCATGGGTCTCTTGGACAATTATGTTCTTGGGGAATATTAATGTATGACAGTTATTTGCTTACTTTTCCGTCATGGGGGTTTTATCTTTTTAATAGTGAAGTGCCAACTATAAGTTTATTTGGGTATTCTATAGCTGTAAGTTTATTTGGGTATTCTATGTCTCCTTTCTTAGTTAGTAATGTAAAGTATTTCTCTTTTCAGTGGCCTAGGCTCACAACTATGCATGATCCTTTTTGTGTTGGAGATTATTTAAGGGCTTATGAGTTTCAATTTCACTTGTAGATATATGGAAAACATAAATATACTCCAGAAAGAGATGTCTCGAAAATCTATGCATCTTTGTTTTTATAAGTAACCTAAAAACCTAAATTAAAAAAAAAAAAAATTCAATCCAAAAGCCTTTTATTATTAAGATGGAACAACCAGAAAATTGTTGTTAAAAAATAATAAGTCATCCAAAACAAAATTACGATATAATTGTTTATATAAATTTTAAGTTCTTTATATAAATATTACTGAAATGAGATCAGTTATATATAACAATAACTACCACTTATTTATTAGAGGTTCTTCACTTTTGTAAATTTTATTGTTTTTTATCTTCATAGTTGTAGGCATGTGTAAACATTAGCATAGATATGTTAGATATAATTAGTTGGGATTTGCTAATTCCTCTAACTAGTTATTATATTTAGTGGCAAACAAGAAAATGTCGAGTGAATATAAATATTGAATGTATTTATGACCTACTAATTGTGTACATAGTTTATTGTGTACGCCAATTATGTAAAGAATATAGAAGGAAAGCTAGAAAGAAGCTGAAGTATTCTAAAAATAAAACCATATTCACGAGTCATTAACGGCATAATTTTTCTCTCATTTTTGTTTTACTATTTTCCCAACATTAGTTATAATTGGATCAAAATAGCTCAGTTAGCTATTTCATAGTGAGTTGGTTGGACCTGGGATAATCCCATTACACAGTGATTAAAATATTAAATATCTAGTACGTGGGGTTTTGATTAAACGGTGATGAGGCGGGCTGTTATAGCACTCATCACAGGTTCAATTTCCTTCCCCGATCGAGGTGATGTATCTAGACATGTTGATGGAAATAGAGTAAAAAAAGATGAAAAATGGAAAATACTACCAAACTTGAAAAAAGAACATCAAATATATAATGTTTTTTTTTTTGTGTTAAATAATTTTTAGGTTTAAAGGCACTATCCAAAACTTAGTGAAGGTACTAGCTTGTTTCCGTTTGATTCTTGCAATAGGAACTATACTATGTGGTATTGAGTGCAAGGGTTAACACTTTCATACTATGTTATGTTTATAATTCATTTTGATTAAATTAAAATGTGCTCTACGTAAATAAAAAACAAAATATATATATATATATATATGGTCTTATTCCCAAAATTTATAATGATGGAAGGCCCAACAACCCACCATTTTTATGGGATGTGACTAAATCTACTTATAAAGAATAACAAATAAATATTAAAAAATATCAACCACATCCTTAGTACAATTTTATTTTATTTTTTTAATACAAGTCTTTTTTATTTAGTAACATATTTCTAGTATTTGTATTAGTATTTGGGTTCAATATTGATTTTAGATACTTCCTTTATTATGTAAAGTAAGTAATATAATTTTTTATTTATAGTCAAATTAATTAAAAATATATTATTATATGGATAGATAAATAAATGTTAAATTTTAATTAGAAATCCATGTGATACTAAGTGTTATCGGAAATCCTCACGGGATGAGTGATATGTGAATTATGAAATTTATATGAAGTGGGTTCATTTCATTAGTTTGAAACTTTTTCCCTATTTTAATAGTGAATAATTAAACCAAAATAATAATAATAATAAAATTTTGAATAAAATTATGAACAACAACACCCAATACAAAAGTGCATTAATAAAATTATGAATAACAACATCATGCATTCATTTTGTAAGAGGATAAATAAATAATTATGACTTATAGTTGACGTGGAATCATCTCTTACTATGATGTTGCACATGATTTCTTATCATTAAAGCTTATCAATCCCAAGACCTAAGTAATAAAGTACAATTATTGGCAACCTCTTATTTAAACTTTTTAGTGTTGTAAAGATACTTATTTTCCAACATTTTATCCAAAGGATGCCAAACACTACCCAACATAACTATTTTCTTTAAGTTTGTCACGATTTTCCTATATTCATCGAATAATGTCAACACTGAAAAAAGGAGAGGTCAAAAATTCAAAACCCTATGCAATTTGGGATGCATTCACATGGTTAAGATTTATTGTAGCCCAAAAAGCATCCCTGCTAGGACAAAAATCTATCATTAAAGTTGTGTCTACATTGCTGGATTCTAACTCTCATTGTAATGTTAACAACATCCCATATCAAGGAGTAGAGATATATATATAGAATTCAATTTTCCTTGAGTATGTAAGTTACACAATAAAGGTGTTGTAAACATATTATATAGTAGAGAGTTCATTGTAATACAACGGTTAGGTGAGACGTTTAGTGCCCACATGTTTTGTGGTCCAATCTTAGGCATGAGCACCCAATATTTGACCATTCATTACAAATCTAATTTAAGTGGTCAAAAAGAATGATTAATATCCCTATCTCTCAGCCATATTCAATGCCCAGAAAGAGCATCTTAAACTAGTGAAAAGATATTGAAACATATAACATGGTAAACCTAAAATTTTTATACATACTTATTAATTTTCCACAATAATATCAAATAGATATTAAAATCTTCTCACCAAACATTGTCATCATATAACATGGTAAACCTAAAATTTTTATACATACTTAGTAATTTTCCACAATAATATCAAATAGATATTAAAATCTGCTCGCAAACATTGTCATCATATACAATGGTAAATTTTCCACAATAATATCAAATAGATATTAAAATCAGCTCGCAAATATTGTCATCATATGCAATGGTAAAGTTGATATTTTTATACATGCTTAGTAATTAATCACAACTCACAACTCACTTGCAACCTGAGTGTTTCTAAAATTATGTACTCATATTTTTAGTGTTTGACAAAACACATAGCATATGTCTTTACATGTAAAATTTATTCACAAACAAAATTAACAATATCTTTAGGATTATATGCTGCTATTTTGGTAGTTTACTAAATAAAATAAACTAAAGAAAAGAAAAACAAAGACACAGAGACTAATAATGTGCATTTCATCCACTTACATTTCCATTGTCCCATTTGTTTGCACAATTTATCTTCTCTAAGCGGTCTTTCAAGAAGTTAATTGATTAAAATTCAGAGCGATAACTTTGGGAGCTCTCCAAAGTATATTTGCACATCAAATGTAATATTTATATTGTCTTCACTCGGAAACATTAGTCTTTGGCTTTGGAATTAAGCTGAAGACATGAAAGAAACTTAAAATATCATCGGTTTTAAATATCTACCATTTTTCACAAAATTGTTTTGGTAAACTATTAAGTTGAATATGTGTAATACAGTATTTGCAAGATTAAATAGGAGGATACATTGATAAAGCGAATCAATACCTTGAAATTTCTCGCAATCACATGACTCCCCAACCAGAAAGAAGAGAAAGATGAGAGAGAAGTATTGTTTGGATCACAATACAAGTATGTTGTCGGAAAGTGGTATTTGTTATTAAATTTAGGTTTGAAATTGAGAAGGCTAAGAAAACTGTTCAATTGGTATTCGCATGAACTTTCACATTTTGCTGTTCCATACATCGAGGAAAACTGCAATCTTTTAGGTAGATTTGCTTGAAGCCAAATCCAAAATTATTGGTCCTACAAAAAATCAATTAGTTATACTTAAAATGGTTATTTCTAAAATTTTGTATATATGTATATTTAAATTGAGTTTCTCCTTCTTAGATACTCAAAGGAATTGGAAGATGGAATTGCAAGATATGCGCGTGCTCTCCAGTCTCACATAGATTTCTGAAAATGAAGCAGTGCTCCTTAGAGCTAGAACTTCCGAGGCATAACTGTTTTTGAAGTAATTTTTCACACCATGTAGGAATGTGCCTAAATTTATTCATTTTTGTTAGTTGAGTGGTTTTTCAATTCATTTTCATTCTTTCTTTCTGAAAATATTAATTAATGTTACTAAATATTTTTTACATAATTTTTACATATTTTAATATTTTAAATTTAAAAATAAATAAATATTTTAAAAATAATTGGTCAAATTTGGAAAGAAATCACGATCCATATGCCTATTTTCATCGAATAAACTTATTTCACAAAATCTCATTAAATTATATTAGAGATATTAGGGTTTTTGAAGCATCTAGGTCTACCCCTGATCCGGGTGCCACGAAGGGGTGAATGAACGAAGGCCGGCACCTGAACATCCATCAGAGGTAATAAATGAGAATCCGCAGGCCAGTACTTGGCACATTTTATCATAATGGTAATTAATGAAAATGTAGGAGGCCAGCGGAGCGCGTCAGAAAAGACTGGGAAAGCATGCCGTTTGTGGAGAAAGCTAACACATAAAATTCCATTGCAGAGATGGAATGTTAACAGTCAAAATTTTGAAGATCAGGCTGACGAAGCGGAGGTAGTTCTGGAGCAACGTTGTCATCGGGTTAAGTGGTATGTTATGGCTCTCGTTACCCTGGCATATCATTTCGTTACCCTGGCATATCATTTCTCTGTTTGAATCCCTAACGATGAAGACAAAGTTGCTGGTTGCATTGAATTTTGCATACTGTTTAGTTTATATATTGGGAAATATTACCAGTCTAGTATGGTCCTTTTCTTTTCTGGTCTTCAAATAATTAAAGGTCTTGTCATAGAGGCGTGTAGGCATCCCCTTATAATTCATTCTTGGGATATAGAACCTTGCTTTAGAAGCCCCTCTATATAAAATGCTCTGTTGTGTCCCCAATTACATTTTCAAGTAAAAGTTACTGGTACTTGGGTAAATTCATATGGTGTAGCTGTCATTTCCCTTTGCGTCTATTGCAAAATTGGTATTTGAGTAAAGTTGTATGGCTTGCAAATTAGTATTTGGGTAAAGTCATATGGTCTGCGTTTAATTTCCCTTTGGTTCTATTGCATGGAATCTCATTTTATGGGGATTGGGATTGAATTCTAGGTTACCATCCATAACAAGCGTCCTTAGGTTAATGAACAGGTTGGTATGTCTTATACTGACAGTTCCCAAATCATCCATATACCTTGCAGCGTAAATTTAATCTCTTTTGTCATTTTCAATGTTTGTCCTCTTATAATTTGAGCATCTGTAGTCGAGTTTTCCCTTAGGGTCAGTATTGTTGAGTTTTCTCTCATGGCCAGTATTGTCAAGTTTTCCCTCATGGTCAGTATTGTCAGTTTTTCCTTCATGGTCAATGTTGTCCTAGTCGTTATCGATGTCAACCTAATCGAAAATTGTATCTTAAGAGAGGCTCCTGTAGTAACGTAAGTATGCAATTTCCTTTATGTTAAAAAATGTCCTTGTCAAATGCATTCTCAAAATTCACTATTTTGTTTGCTTGGCATTGAATGAGTCTCCACATGTTACTACCGGAGTAGAGGATTTCACCATTGCTTGCCAGAACTATCTTATTCATTTTACTCTGCAATATACAGTATTATCTCACACTTTAATAGGGGGATCATTCTGTCAAGTTCTCATGGAAAAAGCACAACCCGGGAAATGAAAAGGAACAGGAAAAGGAAAGCATAAATAAGAAATTTAGAATGAGGGTCCAATCAAGTGAGGTAGAAAGAATAATAAACAAGGTCTAGAAAATATATATAATATTTATGAGGCTGGCAACCCAAATCAAATTCGTAATGGACGGTAAAGAGAGAGCACCTATGAGGAAGAAGACAACAAATAGCAGGAGGCCACTTTGGACTTCCTTTGTGATCTGAGGAATACAAGAGGCAGGGTATCTATGTTCCATCAATTAGTTAACACATACTAGAAACTTAAATGTGTTTTGGCAAAGGCTATGGCAAGTATGCAGGAGACTAGAGGAAATCCAGCTCTAGTGTCTGAATTGTAGCAGATAAAATAGGATATCTGAGAAATTACCATGTCATAGTTACATGCTCCAGCAAGAATTGGGAATATTGAACGTTAACTTCAGGGAATGCAGAAAGTAGAGATGTATGGATCCACTGCAAAATACCTGGCTCTAATTAACTCTTCTGATGGGTGATATTTTCTTTTAATAGTCTTAAAACGATTTTTGCGGCAAGCTTTAATAGATTTTGTTTAAAATGTAGCTTTTATGGACACAGTAAAGTAGTTATAGTGGCAAGTAGGAGGAGAAAAAAATTCCAATACTAGATGGCTTTTAATTCCCTTGGGTGGCCAACAAACCTCGCTTCCTTCGTGCAGGTTGAGGCTATGTCATGCATAAGTAACTGTATAGTAAATTGCTTTTTGATAAATAGTAAATATAAAGGCTATACAAAATTCAAAAAAAAAAAAAAAAAACATGTAGGTCTAGCAACCTCAAATTTAAAATTCCGGTGGAATCCCCTGTCAGACCCTAATCTTTTTGTTGAAGTAAATCCTAGAGAACTTTCCCCTCATATTGAAAATATTGAAGAGTTGATGGTGATCTTAGATTATAACAAATATTGAACGAGTTGATGGTGTTCTTAGATTATAACAAATATTGAAGAGTTGATGGTGTTCTTAGATTGTTCTGAATACTTTCTTTCAAGTTTCCCACTAGATTAAAGTCTTTACAAGATAAAGGTCTTCCCATTAAATTTTTTTGGGAATATCTCGTATATTTTTGCTTAGAATTTAAAAGTTTTTTTTTTCGAAATTGGGATTTAAAAGATGATGGGTTTATATGGATTTAAAATACAGTGAGAAAACTCATAGAAGTGAGGATCCTCCTTGTGAATCAAAGCTATTGAAAATTTCTCCTTCTACAGATATCCACTCTAAAAATGAATCCTTCACAAATCGTAAGCCCTTCTTAGCCTCTCTGCCTCCATCCCATACCACTATACCATATTTACCTATAACATCTAACCATAATTTTTTTTTTACTTCTACCAATAGTCTTATATTAATACTCATATTGAAAAGAGAATTTAATTACCTCATAATGCATTTACACACATATATATATATAAAGCAATATGACATAGCTTTTCATTAAGGTAATAAAATCCTAATCATAACTCTAATCATTCATTTACCACATAAGTTTTATCATTCAACTTCTAATTTTAATCCTCATTCAACTCGAAAACATGAGCCTATGCAAATGCATTTTCTTTTTACCTCCGCTCTATCCATGCGGGTGAAGGCATGCCCTTAGCAATAGGAATGGGTTAAAATTATTACATAGCATATTTGGGTTTCATAACAATAGAATTATTGTGAATATTTCAATGTATAAACAATAATGTGATACTCTGTAGCACGTCTACTTGACATATTTATCTATAGATTTGATTAAATTATATGTTGCGATCCTCCATAGTCTCGATTTACTATTTAAATTTATTAGGGGGACACTTGTATGGCTTGAGTGTCGTCGATCACCTTTTATATTGATCAATGGATGACCATATTTTTGGGTGGCTAGGGTATTACCCTACCCCGTGAAACCCCAAATGACTTTCATTTGGAGTTGCAGTTGGGCAACCTCCCTCTCTGGAACTTCGAATATGTGCAGATTTTCTCCATGTCTTTCTACCTCACTTGGTAAGTGGTGACACCTCCAAACTCACGATGGCTCTGCTCGAGCATTATATTTTGTTTCA
This sequence comes from Pinus albicaulis, assembly GCA_034641835.2. Lineage (NCBI taxonomy): Eukaryota > Viridiplantae > Streptophyta > Pinopsida > Pinales > Pinaceae > Pinus > Pinus albicaulis. Next base: position 454,310,191 of record CM076573.1, read on the forward strand.
AGGTTTGTGTATATCACTTCGCTAGGGTTTTAAGAATATGTGTCTATCTGTCATATTTTTCCTCTTAAACATAATGAGTATCCTCTATTGCGAGGGCTTGGCTTCCAACGGACTACGCCTATGCCACCACGAAGCTCGTCATAGAATTGGCTCTTCCTCAATGGAGCTACAGGGCACACGCCTAGAACAAGTAAATAATTTTGTTTTCGGTTCTATGCAGTCTACTAGATTTTCTCAGTTCAAATTGAGACTTATATTTCATTGTTTCTATTTGGCTTAAGCTGTTGTTTTCAAATTGGCAGAGCATGCTTTCGGAAGGTAAGCTTACTGCCTCCCTTTATTTCTTAATTTCTCTCTCTTTGTAATAGGTTTATCATTAGTTTCTACGGGACTAATGTTTTTCTCTCGTTTTGTAGGTATTTTTCTGAAAACCCCTCCCAAATCCTGCGATGTTCCATTCGTTTGGTTACATCACATGTATAAATCTATTTCTCTCTCTTTTTTACGTATTCCAGGAAGAAAAACTCCTCTTTTCTCTACAGGATGGTTCCCAAGGGTTTATGTCAGATGTTTTATGAATTTCTCTTGAAGCTCTAGGTTCGAATTTCATTTTTATTAAACAAACCCTTCACGGGATTAATGTATTAACTGAATAGTAATTATCCTTTCTCATTTTTAGCTTGATTTGTGTACTAGTTATTTATCAGTAACACTGTAAAATTACATCCTCGTAATGGTATTTCAACTTCAGGGTTTCTTGGAACAACCTGTTCCTTTTCTTTATTTTTCTACAACAATGTATAATCATTGTGAGAATTGCAAATTTTGTTAAATATAAACCTATGGATACATTTCCTAATATGAACCCTGTGCTTTTATTATTCTGGAATTACCTTCGGATTATTTGTTATATTTGTCATACGGGTCTGGCTTATTCGAATCTTGAATTTGTAACACCGTTAGTGTACACGATAGACCCTTATTTCCTTAAGTGATTTTCATAAATTAATTTATTGTTCTATATGCGAGCACTCCCTGCTCAATTTACCTATGTTTGGAGGTTAATGTACATTTTTTATATGTATATATGCTATCACATAGACTTTCTCCTTCCCGTAAGGGATACTGTTGTAACCATACATGTTTATTCATCTCTTATGTTTCAATATCACATGTTCTCTATTTTTCTTATTTAATGTATAGAGATTACTATATTTGCAATTAAATAAATCTTGCAAATAGTTCTACAGTTCTATTTTCCATTCATATTTTTCTGTTCCTAGGTTATTACTTCAGTTACAACTTTTCTTACTATGGGAAATTAAATATGTGACTAGAAAACCTCAAGAGGGTTATTATGAAACCATCAGTTTGTCGATTTACTCTTGTTTCTTCTTCATGGGATAGACTGTCCTATTTGGGGAGGTTCCTCCCTCGATGGGCTAACTGTCCATCCTGTCATTTATTTTCTTTTTATAATATTTCCACTACTGTATTGCTAGTCTTCATTAAACAAAAAACTATTCTATAAAAGAAAAATTGTCCATACAACATTCAAAATGCTAAGCTTTTATGCATATCTTTTTCCCGTAACTAGGCTTTATTTATTACAGAGAAGAAACTAATTACAGAGTATAACATACTTTTACATATTTTTATGTGAACCCATTATTCTTTTTCATTCAAGTCTTGTAATACTTATCTTAGATAAGAAAGGTTGATGACATCCTCCCAACCGTGATACAGGCAATGACATCCTCATCTCCCCCCGTGCTCCTCACGAGAGTAGGATTGCGTAGAAATTCTCCAGGAGGTAGACCTCAAGACCCATTTCCAGTCTCTCCTCTAATGTTAGATTGCAATGTTCCACTGGTTCCTACCAGCTCTAAACACTCTCATCCTTCAGCTCTCTAGTTGTTTCTTTTCCCTTGAACATAACCCCTTTCCTTCTCTAGGATTTTCATTTTATCCTCAAAGGAATGGTAACTTCTCATAAATTCTTAATACAACTACTTTGGAATCTTCGAAAAAATTTACCATCAGTTTATGGAAACATGCCATAATTAAATATTTTATTCAAAGAAAATAAATTTAGTTTTTAACTTGATTAACATGCTTATTAATCCTATTAAATTTAAAAATAAACTCCATTTTCTAAATTGAAATGTTCTTTAAGGAAATTAAATTCGGGTGTTACATTTTCCCCCACTCAAGGTAAACACCGTCCTTAGTGTTTATTCCATTCTAGTGAATAGTTCTGGATATGCTTCTCACACAAAGCCTTCATCTTCCCAAGTCGCCTCTTCTCGGCTAAAGTGATTCTTTTGCACTTTAACTTGGGCAATGGCTTGCTTTCAGAGCATTATTTATCTCTCATCGAGAATACATTGAGGTTCTACCATTAAATTGCCATCTAGTTTGACCTGCAACCAATCTTTTAAATTAATAAACAGTTATTTATATCTCATAGAGATCTTAATTCCCATTTCATTCCTATATGAGTATTCTTCTAGTGTATTACATGCTTTGGATCATGTACGTATCTTTTTAACATAGACACGCGGAAAAAATTGTGTACTCATATGTGTCCTGGTAAAGCTAGCCAATAGGCTATTGGCCCCACTCTTTCCAAGATTTGGAAAGGTCCACATAATCAGGGAGCCAACTTGGCATAGGTAGTCAACCTTAAAGTACTCTTCTTGGGTCTAATTTTCATGTACACGTGATCACCCACTTCGAATTATCGAAATGTCCTCTTTCGATCCACATAGACTTTCTTTCTATCCAGGGCAGTCTTTAAATTTTGTCGAATCTTCTTTAGTTATCTGTCCATTTAAGCCAACATTTATGGCCAAGCATTAGTCTTGTTTCTGGGCTACTCGAGTTTATGGGAGTTCGGCACTATGTACCATATAAAGCTTCAAACAGGCTCATCTTGAGGGATTCCTAGTATCCATTGTTGTAGGAAAAGTATACCAAATGCAGAAAATATTTCCATTTAGTGGGTTGCTTCATTACATACATTTAGAGCATGTCCTCCAATATCCTATTGAGTTGCTCTGTCTGTCCATCCGTCTCAGGATGATATGTTGCACTAAATTGTATTTGTGTGCCTAATTCAGTAAACAGTGCCTTCCAAAAGGCTGAAATTAACTTTAAATCTCTGTCCGAGATGAATGTTTTTGGAATGCCATGTAATATAAAGATCTCCCTCATGAAGATGTCAACAATTTTCATAGTTTTAAAATTGGACTGTACAGGAATAAAGTGAGCTAATTTTCTCATCCGATCAACCACTAGCATTATAGAATCATTATATCTCTTCGATCTTGGTAAGCCTATAATAAAATAGAATGATATAACTTCCCACCTCTATTCCAGTATAGGTATGGGTTGCAACAAACCTATTGGGTGGTGATGCTCGACCTTAACCTGCTGACATTAAAATAATTTATTCAATTATTCAAAAATGTGTTTGTGCATACCAGGCCAGAAGTAGTATTTTCTCATGGTTGTTAAAATTTTCTGGTAACCAGGGTGTCCAAAATAAGAGCTTTGGTGATAATCATCTAAGATCAACTGTTTTAAACTTATTTGACTAGGAATGTATATCTTTCCTCGTAAAATCAGTAGTTGTTCATTACTAGTTGTATAATTTGTTTGTTTCCCCTGATTTTCTATAGCTTGTGTTTGCTACCATAGAAACCGTTATTCAAGATCTTTTGTCGCATCTTCTTTCACTTATTCGTGGAACTTGAATTCCACACTGTTAAAGTATAATTCATACACATAATGCAATTTTCTACTTGTCGCATCGGCAACCCGATTTCCTTTTCCTTTAATGTATTGCATTTCAAAGTAAAATTCGCTCAGGAATGCATTCCACCTAGCCTGGCGAGAATTCAAGTCATCTTGTTTAAAATAATTAGCCAAGTTACTATGATTTGTTTGTAGCACAAACCTTTTTCCCAATAAGTAGTTCCTCCATATTTTCATTGTGTGCACTACTGCGGTTAACTCTAGATCATATGACAAATATCGTTGTTCATGATATTTCAATTTCCTAGACTCATATGCCACAACCTTTCCATCTTGTGACAACACCACTCCTACTCCTTCCTTGCTAGCATCAGTTCAAACTTGAAACTCTAAATTTGGATATGCCACCTTCCGAGCAGGAGTTGTTGTCTTCAATTGTTTTAACTTTTCAAAACTAGTATGAAATTCACTAATCCACTTAAACACTCACCCTTTCTACTGCAAGGAGGTTATGGGAAATGAAATTTTAGAGAATCCCACTATAAAACACCAATAATATCCTGCTAGTCCCATAAAATATCGTATGTCTACTATGTTTTTGGGTACCCTCCTCCATTCCATAATAGTATTTATCTTTTCAGGGTCTACTGCTATACCATCAGTAGAAATAACATGGCCTAAATATTGGATTTTCTCTTTGTAGAAATCTCGCTTGCTGAATTTGGCTTAAATTTTATGATATATCAATATTTTTAGCACAATACACAAATTTTCCTTATGTTCCTCCATATTCCTTGAGCAGAGTAGTATATCATCAAGAAAAATCAGAAAAAATTTATCCATAATATTATAAAATTTGGCTTCTTGTGATCATAGAATGTGTGTAATAATTTTAGGTGAAAATCACATAAAAAAGAAATTTTTGTGACACGTCATCTTGTCTGATGATGAACCACCTTTGGGCCGGTTCGAAACGTTAATGAAACAAAAATTTCTTTATGTGATTTCGCCTCATTATTACACACAAAAATTTATCCCATTGATGAAATATGCCATGCATCAAACTCAGAAATGTTGCTGGTGTGTTGGTTAATCAAAATTGTAAGACCACGAATTAATAATGCCCATATTGGGTATGAAAATATGTTTTATAAATGTCTTCATATTTTATCCATATTTGATGATACTTAGACCTTAGATCTATTTTTGAAAATACAATTTCCCCTTTTACTTGATCGAAAAGATCATCTATCCATGGTAGTGGATACTTATTCTTAACAGTTAATTTATTAAACTACTTGTAATCCATACAAATTTGCATTGTACCATCCTTCTTCTTTACGAGCAGCACTAGTTCCCCCCAGGGTGACACACTAGGAAGAATATATCCTTTATCTAGGAATTCCTGTAATTGCATCTTCAGCTTTATCAGTTCAGGCACACTCATTCGGTATGGTGCATGTGATATCGGTGCTGCCCTTGGACTAAATTCAATGGTAAAATCGATATCCCGCTTTGGTTTTAATCCTGATATGTTTTCTAGAAATACTTCCATAACGTTTGCCACCACTGGTATGTTTTCCATCATAGGGGTCTTATCTTTAGAATCAGTGAATCCTACTTGAATCACATAAATTTGACACCCTTTTATAATCCATTTTCCCAACTAAGATGCAGTAATATGACACAAATGGAGTGGCTTTTTAATTACTTGCAATTCTTTGGAAGTTCCATCTTCAACCTTATAGTAAATGATTCTATCCTTACAGTATACTAGCGACCAATGCTCTTCCAACCAATCCATTCCCAGTAATATATCATAGGAGACTAAAGGTAGAATGGTCAATTCAACCTTGATATGTTTGTTTCAAACTTCTAGGAGACATTTGGAAACATTAGAATTCATTATTCTCTTTGCCCCAATGGCTAACTGTACCAACCAAGGATTTTTTAACTTTTGGCTCTGCAAGTCACACTTTTCCACTATCCTGGGATTTACATAACTTAAATTGGCTCCAAGGTAAACCAAAACAGAAACAGGGTGGGAATACATCTTACCTTCCAGTTCTATCATGGTTGGATGGAAATCCTCTTGTCGATCCTCAAGTGCAGCATTGATTCTGGGTATGCTTCGTGCCATGTACCCCACTGTGGATGCCTCTTTCACATTAGTTGCAGTTTCGTTTCTTCCACCGTGAGGATAATTTTTATAATAATGTGCCTCACCACATCCCCAACATTGTAATGGTATTTTCTGGATCTGCCCATGATCTGGTCTGCTGGATGCTTCAGTGGGTTGTTCCTTTTCTGGCTACTTGGTTCTCTGTTGGTTTCTTCCCTGTTATTTATTTTCTATATTTCTAGAAGCATTCTTAAAATTTCCATATTTTCTAAGTTTCTAAAATTTGAGTTAATTTTCTGCCCTTTCTTGGGTGACAAACTCCATCCAACTTCTCCTTTTACCTTGGACTTCTAATAACACATATGTTCTTTTCAAATCACTTCGTCCATGGGCTTTGGGTTTACAAATTCGATTTTTTCCTTCATATGAGCAGGTAGGCTACTCAGGAATCGTTTTAATTTTACCTTTTCATCCCTCAGATACGATGCACATCGCAATAAGTAAGTAAATTTATTTACAAACCCGTCCATAGATATTTGACTTTAAAGTACCACTAGGATTCGTCCCGAGTAACATTATGGTCCTCAATTCCTCGCAAATTTTTTCCGACATCTTGTAAATGGATAAGCGAGCCTTAAATTATCTTTTTTACTCGTAGAGTTGAAAATATCATTTCATGTTAATTATCCATTCTTCTGCTACTTCTTCAACTTCTCCATCGAATGTGGGAGGTCTAATTTTTTGAAATTCCACTTGTAGCTCCACTTTCTGCTTGTTCATTTCTTGTTGTTCTGAGACATTTCCTGACTCTACTTCATTATAAGGCCTATTTTTATTACTTTGCTGGGATTGACTACCTTCTGGCTTATCATTTTCTTGTTGTCGTTGTTCACCTTCTTCCAGGGTGTCTCTTTCTGGGCTCGGTTGTGCTATCCCTTGATTCTGTTTATCTAAGAGGCTTTTAAGGATCCTTTACTTTTCCCACATCAACCTCTCATTATCACTTCTTACTTAGACCATTTCTTCTTGTAGCTATTGTACAATATCTAGAAATCTCCTAGTTTTTCATTGTTGTTCTTAGAGCAATCTATTGGTTTTTTTATGCTTCTCTACACTCAGCTGCACCTACATTTCTGGATTCATTTTTGGGTTAGGATGGGGGTGAATTTCCCCTGTAGTCCTGGGAGTTTGATGTACATAACCCCTCCTCATTACACTATGTTAGCCACTTCTTCCCAATTCGGTTACACACACCAAATGTTATTTAGGTGACCCTTTTAGGTGATAGCATTTAAACGCTGCTATAATACCGCCTGTAGCATCTAACCATAAAAAATAAATAAATAAATAAAATAAAATAAAAATTACTTCTACCAATAATCTTATATTAATACTCATATTGAAAGAAAATTTACTTACCTCATAATGCACACACACACATATATATTAAGAATCATGACATATATTTTCATTAAGGTAATATAACACTAATCATAACTCTAATCATTCATTTACCACATAAGTTTTATCATTCAACTTCTAACTCTAATCCTCAATCAACTCGAAAACATGAGTGTGTGCAAATGTAATTTAATTTTTTTACCAAGGCTCTATCCATGCGGGTTAAGGCATGGCCTTAGCTCTAGGAATGAGTTTACATTATTACATATCATATTTTGGTTTCATCGGAATTATTTTGAATCTTTAAACGCTTAAACCATAGTGTGATACTCTGTAGCACATGTACTTGGCATATTATATGATGGGATCCTTTTGTAGTCTTGATTTACAGTTTACATTTATTAGAGGGAATATTTTATGTCTTGAGTGTCATTGATCGCCTTCCATCTTGATCAACGAATGAAAATATTTCTGGGGTGGTTAGGGTATTACCCTATCTCCTCAAATCCAAACTTACTTTCATGTGGCGCCGCAGCTCAACAACCTACAACTCTGAAACTTTGACTCTATGTAGATATTATGCATGTATTTCTGCCTCACCTGGTAAGTGGTGACGCCTCCAAACTCACCATGGCTCTACTCTAGCATTGTATTTCATGTATAAATTTTTTCGGTGAAAATCACATTTAAGTAGATTTTGTCGACGTGTTTCAAACCAGCCAATGTGGTTCATCATCAGGACAAGATGAAGAAATCTGATGATGAAAGAATCTTGTCATGATGATGAACCACACTGGATGGTTTGAAACACATCTAAAAAATATCCTTGAGTGTGATTTTCACCGAAAAATTTTATACATGATTTATGGATCACAGAAGCCAAATTCCTAATATTTTAGTTCATTTCAGGGTTTGTGTATAACCCTTCTCTCGGGTTTTAAGAATATGTGTCTATCTGTCATCTCTGCCCACTTAACTCTAATGAGTATCTTATTTTGCAAGGGCTTGGCTTCTAATGTAGTACACCTATGCCACCAGGGAGCACGTCAGAGAATTGGGTCTTCCTTAATGGAATTACAGGGAATGCATCCAAGACAAGTAAGTAATTTCATTTTCATTTCTATGCATTCTACTATCTTTTCTCTATTCGAACTAAGAATTACATTTCATTTTTTCTCTTTGGCTTAAGCTTCTATTGTCAAATTCGTGAAGCACGCCTTTGGAAGGTAAGATTATTGCCTACCCTGATTTATTAAGTTTTCTCTCCTTGTAATAGGTTTCTCATTAGTTTCTACGGGACTAATATGTTGCCCTTTTCTTGAAGGTATTTTTCTGAAAACACCTCCCCAAATCGCATGGCGTTCAATCCCTTTGGTTACATCACCAGTATAAATCCCTTTCTCTCTCTTCTTCGGGTATTCTAGGAATACAGACTCCTATTTTCTTTACATGATAGTTTCCAAGGATTTATGTCAGATGTTTTATAATTTTTTCTTGAATGAGCTTGAAGCTCTAGCTTTGGATTTCAATTTTATTAAAAAATCCTTTCAGGGTCTTAATGTATTAACTGAAAACTAATTATCCTTTCTCTTTTTCAGCTTCATCTGTGTACTAGTTATTTATCAATAAAAATTTTAACATTCAATCCTTGTAATGGTATTTCGACTTGAGGGTTTCTTTGAACAGCCTGTTCCTTTTCTTTATTTTTCTAAAGCACTATATAATCGTTTTCATAATTATAATTTTTTTTAAATATAAACTTGTGGATATAGTTCTTAATATGAACCTCGTGTTTTTATTATTCTGGAATTTTCTTCTAATTATTGGTTATATTTTTCATGTCGTTCTCGCTTATTCGAATATTGAATTCATAACACCGTTAATGTACACGATAGACCCTTATTTTCTTACATAATTCTCATAAATTCCTTTACTATTCTATGTGCAAGCACTCCTTGCTTAATTTACCTATGTTTGGAGGTTAATGCACACTTTTTAATGATGTATATATGTTATCACAAAGATTATTTCCTTCCAGCAAGGGATACAGTTGTAACTGTAGATGTTTATCCATATCTTGTGTTTCAATATCATATGTGCCCTATTTTTCTTATTTAATGTATAGAGATTATTGTATTTGCAAGAAAATAGTTCTACAGTTTCATATTTTCCATTCATATTTTATTGTTCCTAGGTTATCACTTCACTTATAAATTTTCTTAGTATGGGAAATTAAACAGGTGACCAGACCACCTCAAGAGGGTTATTACCAAACCCTGAGTCTGTGTATTTACTCTTGTTTCTTCTTCATAGGACAGACTGTCCTGTTTGGGGAGGTGCCTCCTTGAATGGGCTAACTGTCCATCTTGTCATTTTTTTATTATAATATTTCTACTACTGTACTGCTAGTCATCATTAAACAACAAACTTTCTAGAAAATGAAAATTTTTCATACAAAATTCATAATGCTAATCATTTATGCATGTATTTTTCCTGTAACTATGATTTCTCAATTACAGAAAATAAACCAATTACAAATTATAACAAACTTTTAGATATTTTTATCAGAAATCATTATTCCTTTTCATTTCATTCTTGTAATAATTATCTAAGATAAGCAAGGCTGATGGAATCCTCCCAACCATGAGAGACGAGATGACATCCTCAGCAACCCCTGTTATCCTCACAAGAGTAGGATTGCGTAGCAGTTCTCCATGAGGTATACCTGAAGACCCTTGTCCAGTCCATCCTCCAATGTCAGGTTGCAGATTTCCACTGGCTCCTATCAGCTGTGGACACTCTCACCCTTCATCTCTCTAGTTGTTTCTTTCCATTAAACAAAACCCCTTCCCTTATCTAGGATTTTCCTTTTATCCTCAAAATAAAGTTAACTGTTTATAACTACTTAATTCGACTACTTTGTAATCTTGGAAAAATCTTACCATGAGTTTATGGAAACATGCCATCATTAAATCTTTTATTCAAAAAAAATAACTTTAGTTCATAACTTGAATAATATTCTTGTTAATCCTATTAAATTTAAATATAAACTTTGTAGAAATTATACAAACAATATGTATATCAATGGATTCAATCTGATCATGAAATGTTCAAAAGAAAGACACTTAATCCTTCTAACAATTAATTTTTGGACATTAACCGTGATCGGACAATGACACCATGTAAAAGAAAGAAGAAAATAAATACAAAACACATATAATTTTCCTGGGGAAAGCTTACTGCTCAAAACCCCTCTATCTTCTATTTTATATTCAACCAGGGAATCATGAAACAATTACAATGCAATATTCTCACAAGAGTCTACTACACTCCAATAGCAATCTCACACTGATCCGGAAAAAATCGAACAAAACTTCGCCAATTTCTAGCCTCTTCTCAGTGTGCCTGCCTTGCACAATTCATGTGGAATGAAATCCCTGTTCTGTAGGAATTTCAGCCTTCCTTTACTACGCAAACATCATGGGAAATCCTATGGTATTTTAACTTCATCTCAGCAGTTTGATAATAATACAACTAATAGTTAACCTCCCTTTAACCTTTGCCTCAACTTGGTCTTCATCAGAATTGACATGCATGCATATATTAATAGTAAATTGTTAGTCACTTGACACATCACTGCATGTCAATTAAATATGATTTAATTCACTTGACCTCTCACTAGTGGAACAATCACTTACAGCTAGTTAGACTGACTTTAACACACCTAGATTAAGTTAACTGATTTCTCATGCTACCTGTAATCCATGCACATATGCATGGTTCTGTCTTTTTTTTTTTTAAATAGGACTGGTGCTCCCCATGGAGACATGCTTGGGAAAATGTAACCTTTGTTCAGCAGTTCCTGTAGCTGAATTTTTAGTTCGTTTAGTTCCAGCACGCTCATTCTATAAGGAGCCCTTGACATCGGGAAGGCTCCTGGAAACAACTCTATGGTGAATTCAATATCCCTTCTCGATGGAAAACTAGGGATATTTTCTGGAAAGACATCCAGAAATTCCTGTACTACAGGAATATCTTCCATTATTGGTGACTTTTCCTTAGAATCTGCATACCCTACTTGAATTTCATATAGCTAGCATCCTTTTCTGATACACTTACTCATTTGCGATATTGTGATTGGGCGTATATGTAATGGATTTTTAATTCCTTGAATCTCTTTTCATGTGTCATCCTGCATTCTATAGTAAATAATATTTTCTTTACAATCTACTAAAGTCTAGTGCTTTTCCAACCAGTCCATGCCCAATAACACATCATAGGATCCCAATGGTATAATATTTAAATCTAATTGTAACTATTGTTCTTCAACTTCCAACATACAATTCAAAATCTTTGCAGTTACCTTTCGTTTTTCCCTAGTAGCTAGCTATACGCTAGCTATACTAACCAAAAATTATTAAATTTATGTTCTTTTAAATTACACATTTCCACCAATTTAGGGATTACATAACTCAAAATTGCTCAGGATCTACGAAAATTGAAACAGGTTTAGTTAGAAATGCACCTTCTAATTCAATCATTGCGGTAGTGTGAGCTGTCGATCTTATGCGAAATTTTGCATTAATGTGGGGTATGTTATGTGCCAGTCCCCCATTGTAGAATCTTCTGCCCAGTAGGCCACGGTATAAGTTTTTAAATCCATTGTGGATAGTTTTTATAATAATGAGCACACTTGACTGACATTGTGGGGAGGTTTAGTAATATGTCCACACTGCGGCTTATTTGGAGAATCGTAGGCTTTTCTTCTTGTTGAACACCTAATCCTAAAAAAAATAGATGACTTATTTGATTTAAGTCTCTAAAAGGGGCTAAAGTTATTTTCTAAGATAGAGTTAAGATCTAGATATCATGAGATTCGAATTAATAGTACCAGAAGACATTTGGCAAGAAAACATTTCGCACTGGGTGTAGAACTTATGAATTCGTGGTGTTACCCTTTTGAATTAGATGATACAACGAAACCTTTATGAGGATAAGGATGATACTCTAAAAGTCTAGAGGAACATAAGGAGCTTTTGAGAATAGTCTTGGAAATGCTAAGAAAACATAAATTGTATGCTAAGTACAGTAAATGTGATTTCTTTAAAACAAAAATCCAATATCTAGGCCATGTTATATCAGTTGAAGGAATAGCTGTTGATCCCGAAAAGATAAAAACTATTATGGAGTGGCAAGTACCCTAGAATGTTACCAAACCTGTGTTTATACGTTTTGGATGACAATTTCCCCATGCTTTTTTTTCTTTCTAATTTTCAGACAGAACTACGAGATCTTCATATACAAATACATGTTGGACACGTATGTGCATAATGTGATTTTATTTATGAATTTATGCTCTTCTACTGAAGGTTCCGTCATCCATACGTCATTCATTTGCTCCTCCCTACACCATAATAATATATTTGCTGCGTTCTCTGTATCATATTCTTATTCAAAGCTTGCAGTCCGCCCTTTTTTCGAATTTAGATTGGGATAGATCCGTGAGACTTTAGAATAAACCGGCCCATTCTAGCAGATTCCATAATTTTTTGGTGGGGATGTCTACGGGTTCCGCAAAGGGGACAAGTGGAATCCAAATGAAATCACATGTAATACAGTTGACATGAAAACCATGATTGCAATTGGTCAAAAACGGGGCATTCCCATTCTCCTGCAACTCGCATGGACACACTGCACACTCTAACCGATGTGTATTATGAACATTGTGTCGATCGAAAGATAATTATAAGGAAGAATGAGTTAAAACTAGATCCAAGTTAGTCGTATCATGTTCCTACATTTGTAGGCAAACATTTGAGTTACATGTTAGATGAACCATATCGTCGTATCTCCAATAGTAACATAGAAACAAGGAATCGTAGGGAGAGTGTTCTCGGTTGTAAAACAACCTTGAAACAAAGAAAATTAGCTTCTTTAAGACTTCAACTAGAGCTCACATAATGGCTTAATGTATCAGAGATATCACAACATATTATGGTATACCCAATTGTTGAGTTTTCCTTAGGGCATGGTCACCACTTAACAAATGAATTGGTATAAGTCATAACAACTCATTCTTATCGAGTGCCAATAAAGGTAAGGGAAGGGAAAGGAAATCAACTACGAATTAAATTATAATACCTCCTCAGTCAAACAAAATGTATCCATCATACGCCAATGTTAAATCTAGGTTCAACTGAATCTGTGAGAAATTAGAATGCAATTGATTAACACTGAGGATAATAGTAATTATGCACATGGTGGAGAACCAAGCTGCCATTGAGGAATAGTTAACAGTATACCTATTGAATGAATGAATGCAACTTTTACTGATTAGATCATTATATCACATTGGACATTTTCATCTCCTTGTAAATGTAAATTATAATATATTAATGATATTTGATATACATCAGATCTGGTACCATCTCCACAGCATATCCAAAATCACTAAAGTCATTGTTTGTTAAAAAATGGATGTTCAGATAAATAAATAATGTGTTTTATAAAACTGTCAATCTAATAATTGAACTATAGAATACAGCATTACACATAATCAACTAAATATTTTCCAAAAGGATTTCAGGAAAAATTGTAGACACTTAAAGCTGATGATACTTTAATTGTCTTACATGTCTTACGCTTAATTCCATCAGCAAAGGCTAACGTTGCTAACGTTTCAGAATGAAAGGGATATAAAGATGATGATCAATGTCTAAGTATCCCTTGCATAGCTCAAAATGTTATCACTCTGAGCTGCAACCAGTTGACTTCTTGAAAGACTCTTTGAGTGGATAAATTGGGAAATAGGACAATGGAAATGTCGGTGCATGAAATGCATGACGTACAATGTTTTTATTTTTATTTTTAATGATGTAAAATACCTAAATGGCAACACATAATCTCAAAGATAATGTTATTTTTTTCTTGTTAATATGTCTGACATGTGAAGTCATATGCTATGTGTTTTCATTTACACTGAAAATATTGTTACATAATCTGGGAAACATAGAGATTACATGTTTGATGAATTTTTGAGCAAGGCATAAAAATATAAACTTTGTTACTCTATATGATGAAATATTGAGCAACGTACAAAAATATCAACTTTACTCTACCTCAACCAAAACAAAGCGAAGGGGAAGAGAACAAGGTGAAGGTGACTTCGCACACAAGGCCTAATGCTCTCCATCTCCATAAAGCTCTCCATATATCTCCTAACCCTCCTATCTAAGCGTTGATATGATGGCGATGTTTGCCACGTGATTGCAATATATTTGAAATTTTTATAGAAAATAAGAAATATTCCAATATCTTTGTATCCTTTAACCTATTATGGATGAAAACTAAATTGGGATAAAAAAGATATTAATAATTTTGTTAGAATTTTTGAAGTATTCCAAATAACAGAGGAATACAGAGATTCAGTGTAAAATTTTGGATAGAGATGGCACAAAACAATTATTTCATTAATCTTGAAAAGCTATTACAAAATGGCTTAGAACTGTTGCTCTGGCTTTCAGAAAAAAAAAAGTTACAACTCCTTCACATACTATGTTGAAATCTGCTCTCTACCTCCTTTTAAAAATGCACACACACAATGCAATTTCTTTTTTAGCCTTTGGGTTCTTTTACACACAGTCACGACATACAAAAATGCTCCTTGTCTCCTTATTTTGTTTTTTCCTTTTGGCCTATATAAAAAATACACTCTGTCTTTTTTTGTTTTAAAAAAAATTACAATCACGACAGTGTTCTTTTTGCCTTTGGACATACTATTTCATTTCAATACTTTTCCTTTATATATATATATATTATAAACATTGGGATGTTTATAATATATATATATTATAAAAGCTTTACATAATATATATAATTCCACATGTTTTAAAATAAAAACTCTCACCACAACATAAAAACAAATTTTTAAACTTTTAATCCTAAACTCTTATCGCGGATTTTAAAACACTAAATTAAATCATTTTGCATAAAATTATCACATTCCAATTGTGAAATGGATGACTTTTGCGATCTGCTCCCCAATGCGACAGATGGATTAACACTTTGTGCATGCGATATGTGATATCAGCAATATTGCATCGCAAATGAGACAACAAAAACTTGTGATGGTGCCGAAAAATAATGTGATATGCGAAACTGCGAAATTGTGATGTGCGTTTTCCATTTTGTGGTTGGTGGTGTTTAATGGCGCGAATGGAAAAGTTTTAAATGCTGTTTAGTGCGGTGTTTTAATGGAGGCATGGTGAGGTTTAAATGAAGCAATGCCATGGTTCAGTCCAAAGCCTTCATTGCAGACACAAGGCTGTGGCCTTAACAAAAAACTGGATTTGCAGGTGGCTTGAAGATGAAATTCAATGCGTGGGTTGAGTGTGAAGAGATCCAAGAGATTTCTGTGTTGCGTCATTTTTCTGCGTTGTTGCAGTTGAATTTAAAAGCTCAACACTCCCCCTTAATTTCAAATTTTGGGTTCTCTTGCATTCCCAGACATTTTATCAAATAATTAAAACTTTTCTGCCCCAATGGTTTTGTCAAAATATCAGGAAACTGCTCCTCTATTCTGCAATGTTGCAAAACAATTTCCACATTGTTCACTAACTCCCTGATGTAGTGATACTTGGCAGCAATGTGTTTCGTTCTTTTGTTTAACACTGAATTCTTTGACAAAGCTATAGCTGAGCTATTATCACAATAAATTGTTGTGCCTTTTACCTGTTCATGACACAAACTTCTCAACATTCTTCTCATCCAAACTGTTTGACATGCTATTGCTGTAGCTACCACATACTCTATCTCTGCTGTAGATAAAGCCACAATTGGCTATTTCTTAGGAGCCCATGAAATGGATCCTGATTCCATATGAAAAACGTACCCATAGGTGCTTTTCCTATCATCTATAATTCCAGGCCAATCACTGTCAGTATATCCAATCAATTCAGAATTTTCTGAAGTGGAGTATAAAATGTTATACCTTTTTGTTCTTTTCACATGCCTCAGAATTCTTTTTTCTGCTTGCCAATGTGTCTCCTTTGGCCTTTCCATAAATATGTAAATTAAACTTACAGGATGCATAATATCCGGCCTAGTTGTAGTCAAATACATGAGGCTGTCCATTATGCTCTTGTACAAACTTGGTTCAAAAGCCTTGCTGCTGTCCTCTTTGCTTAACTTCAATCCCATCACTATAGTAGTAATTTCTTCCTTGCAATCCTGCATATTAAATCTTTCCAAAACTTCATTTCCACATTTGGCTTGAGAGATAAAAATCTTATTTTCATTTTGGTCTACTTCTATTCCTAAGAAGTATTTCAACAATCCCATATCAGTCATCTCAAATTCATCCTTCATAACTATTTTAAAATTCTCAATGAGGTAAGCATCATTACCTGTAAAGATCACATCATCAACATATAAAACAACAATGAACATCTTACCATCTTTATCTTTGATGCATAATGTGGGTTTTCCTTCACATTTTTCAAACCCATTTTCCAGTAGATAGGCATCTATCCTACTGTACCATGTTGTTGGTGCTTGCTTCAGCACATAAGGAATCTTCTTCAATCTGCAAACTTTGTGCTCTTAAACTTCTTTCTCATAGCCTATAGGTTGTTCAACATAAACCTCTTCCATTAATACTCCATTTAGGAATGCTCATTTCAAATCCATTTGGTAAACTTTCCACTTGTGTTGTGCTACTATGAACAACACTGCTCTTACTGTTTCCATTCTTGCAACCAATGCAAATGTTTCTTCACAGTCTCCTCATTGCTGCTACTTGTAGCCTTTGACAATGAGTCTGGCCTTGTGCCTTTCAATCTTTCCTTTAGCATTGCTTTTCGTCTTGTAAACCCATTTCACTCCAATTACTTCATTTCCTTTTGGGAGATCAACTAATTCCGATGTCTTATTTTTCTCTATTGCATTAATCTTTTTATCCATAACATCTATCCTTTTCTTACCTTTCACTTATTCTTCAAAATGAACAAGATCATCTACATGACAATAGAATGCAAATAAAGAGTTCATACCTTCATTTGCTGCCTCTTGCTCATAAATATCATTCAGACTTCTGAATCTGGTTCCTCTTTCACTTGGCGTACTTGTACTTGTAGAAGCACTCAAATCTACTCCATGTGGTGTGCTTGGAGTAGCACTATTATCACTTCTCAAGGGTGCTCTCATACCTGATTGTAGTGTCCCTTCCTGTCCTTGTGTTGGTGCAAGTGCTGCTACTAATGAGGGATGTATTTCAGCGATCTCTTCCACATTATCATCATGAGACAAACAAGTTTTCACATTCACTAGTTTCTCAATGCTTCCATCCCAAGCTTCTTCCTCAATGAACTGTACATCTCTACTTATAACAAAATTCTTGGTAGATGGGTTATAAAACATGTATGCCTTGGATTCTTCACTGTATCCAATAAATACGAAAGTCTCCCCCTTACTTTCTAACTTCTTCCTTAGTTGATCTGGAATGTGTGCATAAGCCACACAACCAAAAACTCTCATGTGGTTGACACCTTGTTTTATGTCACTCCATGCTTCTTCTGGAATTCTGTTCATTACAACTTTGGTTGGGCATCTATTCAAGATGTATATTGCATAATGTACAACTTCAGCCCAATATTCATTTGGCAAATGTTTTGCCTTCAACATACTCCTTACCATATCCATGATGGTTCTATTTTTCCTTTCAGCACCTCGATTTTGTTTCCTTGTGTACCTTGCTATAAATTGCTTCTATATGCAACCATTTTCTCTGCAAAAACGCAGAAATTATTTTGAGTTATACTCTCCTCCTCTGTCAGTTATTAAAACTTTTATATATTGCCCATTTTGTTTCTCTACAAGGGCCTTAAAGTGCAAGAATTTCTCAAACACTTCACTTTTATATTTCAAGAAATACACCCAAGTTTTTTTTTGTAATCATCAATAAAAGTCAACATATAGTGGCTTCTTGCCAGTGATGATGTTTGCATTGGTCCACACAAATTTGAATGGACAATTTCTAAGAGTTCCTTCTCCCTTAAGCTCTTTCCTGATGGAAAGTTTTCTCTGTGTTGTTTTCCCAAGATGCAGTATTTACATAGGCTGTCCGGTTTCTCAATCAATGGTGATCCCTTTACCATTCCTTTCATATGCAACAAATTCAGACCTCCAAATTTGAGATGTCCAAATCTCAAATGCCATAATCAGTTTTCATCATTTTCCTCTCTTTGGTAATTCTCTTGTGTCACTATTTCCATTTCACCTCATTTCATCATTTTTGCTCTCATTTTTAGAGGGAACATTATGTTCCTTGTCATATTCACTTGTGCAATGCATTGCTTGCTTGGTGGTTTATCCATGATGGTGCATACATCATCTTTAAAGAAAACATTGTAATCATTTTGAATGAGTTGTCCAATGCTCAAGAGGTTACACTTCATACCAGGCACAAATAAACATATGATATGGATTTTCCTTCTCATTTCTTTGTCAAAACACTTACTCTACCTTTCCCCATGACATAGACCTTACTGTCTGTCTCCAATGTTACTTGAGACTTTACATTTTCATCTAACATGGAAAACATGGAAATGTTTCCAGTCATATGGTTGCTACATCCTGAATCTAGAAACCATATATCTTCACTCTTTTCTTTAGCCATATTACATGATAAAAAAATCTTTTCTTGATTGATATTTTCCTTAGTAAAGTTAGCACTGGGTCTATTACCCATGTCACTCTATTTCTTCCTACATTCATTTGCATAATGGCCATACTTCTTACAGTTAAGACATTGGACTTGGAATTTATCATATCTTGTTCCATGTGCTTGATTTTGTCCTCTTTGCTTGCTGTTGCCTTGGCCTTGATTTTGACTTTGATTGCTGACCCTTCCACTTGTATTTGCATAGTTGTTTCTTACTCTGTTTTGGCTTCTTCCTCCTCATTTTCCTCTATAGTTTCCTCTTCCTTGACCTCTTCCTCTTCCAAAGGAAATTTGGGTCTTGAAGGCATGCTCCAAGTATCATTTTGTTGTTCTTCCCAATCTTTGTTCATGTGTCATCAGTGATGCATGTAGTTTATGAACTGTAAACTTTGATAGATCCTTTGTCTCTTCAATGGTTGTGACTATCACATCAAACCTTGAGGGTAAGATCCTCAACACTTTATCCACTATTATTCTCTCTTCTATTGTCTCTCTATAAGATCTCATTTGGGTAACCAACCCAATCAATAGAGTAAAGAATGAGTCTATTGTATCAAAATATTTCATGCAAATAATTTCAAAATCCCTTCTCATTAATTGAAGCTTTGTTGGCTTTACCTTCTCCATTCTTTGGTAGGCTATCTGGAGGGTATCCCATACATCCTTGGACCACTTAGCTATTGTTATCCTTGGGAATACACTTTCATGCACTTCTTGATAGAGATAGAAGAGAGCTTCTGAGTTCTTCTTCCTATTACTCATCAGAAAATCCTTCTGTGCCTATGTTAAGGCATTGAAATCTTGTTCAACTGCTAGTTCTTCAAAACCATATTCAAAAAGTTCCCATAAATCTTGAGAGGCAAACAAGGCTCTCATCGTGATTGCTCAATAGTCATAGTTCTTCCCATTAAACTGTGGGAGTTGAGTATTTCCAATACTCGTGCTTGTACTGGCTCCTACCATGGTTAGCTCACTGAACTGTGCTATAAACTTGATTATGTTTTTAAATAAACCTTCTCATTGCTTGATAGTTAAACTCTTTATTTTAGAAGACTTCTCTAGACTGCACTTTTTAAACATAAAAAAAAAAATCTCAGTTTTGAGGTAACTACCTTGCTTGCTGAACTTTTACACTGCTCGTCAAAAGCTGCAACAAACTCCTTCTTTCAGCTTGTTTGACAACTTTAAAGAGCCTAGATTAGATCTGATACCATGTTGGAATTTCTAAAGTATTCCAAACAACAGAGGAATCAAAATTCCCCAACTTCAACATAGAGATTCACTGTAAAATTCTGGACAGAGATGGCACAAAACAACTATTTCATTAACCTTGAAAAGCTATTACAAAATGGCTTAGAACTGTTGTTTTGGCTTTCACAAAAAAAAATTACAACTGCTTCTCACACTGTGTTGAAATATGTTCTCTGTCTCCTTTTAAAAATGCACACACACAATGCAATTTCTATTTTAGCCTTCAGGTTCTTTTACACATAGTCACCACACACAAAAATGCTCTTTGTCTCCTTCTTGTGTTTCTGCCTTGTGGCCTATATAAAAAAATACACACTATTTTTTTGTTTAAAAAAAATTACACAGTAAAAAAAAATTACAATCACGGAAATGTTCTTTTTTCCTTTGGGTATACTATTTCATTTCAATACTTTGTCTTTATATATATTATAAACATTGGGATGTTTATAACATACATATTATAAAAGCTTTACATAATATATATATAACTTCACATGTTTTAAAATAAAAACTCTTACGACAACATAAAAACAAATATTTAAAACTTTTAATCCTAAAGTTTTATAGCGGATTTCAAAACACTAAATTAAATCTTTTTTCATAAAATTATAGCATTCCAATTGTGAAATGGATGAAATATGCGAAATTGCTATGTGCGTTCACCATTCTGTAGTTGGTGATTTTTAATGGCGCGGATGGCAAAGTTTTAAATGCTAGTTGGTGCAGTGTTTTAATGGAGGCATAGTGAAGTTTAATGAAGCAATGGCATGGTTCAGTCCATAGCGTTCATTGTAGACACAAGGCTACGACCTTAACCAAAAACCTGGATTTGCTGAAGATGAAATTTACTGCGTGGGTTGATTGCGAACAAATCCAAAAGATTTCTTTGTTGCGTCCTTTTGCTGCGTTAAGATTTTTGTGTTGCGTTCTTTTGATGTGTTGTTGCAGTTGAATTTAAAAAGTCAACAAATTTCTATTAACCACACGAATAAACTCTAAAAATAACATTGATCACTAATATACAAGTTTCATAGAAGCTATGTGGATTTAGTTTTGCTAAGGAAATTAGAATTTATAACAAATGTTCGAATGTTTCGTTGCTAGAGTTGAAATGGAAGAAATATTACAAACTATATAGCCGGGTGTACAGTACGTATCACTCATCCCCCCCCCCCCCCCCCCCCCCCCACATGAATATTTAAAATTAGCAAGAAATATTACAAACTATATACCCGTTGAAAATATTAACCTCACTCGCCAGCTGCTTGGGCAAGAAGAACAAAGTACAATAAACAGCAAGAAATAATGGCAGAAGTTTTGAGTGCACAACACTTCTATATTAAAAGAAGAATGAAGAACGTAAGTGAGAAGAACGATCGATGACAGGTCACAATGGGCATGAGCGCAGAAAGGAATTAATTTTTTAAGTATGGGCGAAGTCATTTTTGACAGAGGGAGCGAATATTTCATGTAGTTGAAGTCTAAGGAAGAGCATAATTCACAAGATTTATTATTTCGGCTTTAAAGCCTCAAATGTACCAAAATGAATGAATTGCTTATAAACAGGCGGAAGTCTTTTATGAGGAGGAAGGACAAGTGGTCCCTACCACTTAAGCGCTTGAGCGCAGATCGCAGAGCGCAATTTTCAGTTTTCAGATGTGAAGTGTCTTGTTGATGTGGATTATTTGCGATGTGCGATCGTTGCGCCATCGCATGATCACAACATCGCAATGTCGCAAATCGCCCTCCGCCCATTCCATTGTATTGATCGCAAATATTGAAATTTGCGATATGCGATATGCGCCGTCGCAATATTGCATATCGCATATTTCAATGTTGTCAAAGCTCTCCGCCATCGCAAGTTAGTTTGTTGTGATGTGCGATCGTCGCGCCATCGCAAGATCGCACAATCGCATATCGCAAAGTTGTTCCGCCACATATTTATATGATCGCAAATGTTGAAAGTTGCGATGTGCGCCCGTCGCACCATCGCAATATCGCAATATCACATTTCCATTGTTCGTTTCCGCCATGTGTTATCGCAGATATTTGCGATGCGATCCCATCGCACATCGCAAATATCACAAATCGCACTTTTGCCGTTCCGCCATATCGCATATCGCAATTTCCGCAATTGCGATGGCCGACTACGACGTGGACCCCACTAGTACGTCGCGCCATGTTAAAAGTTTTATGTCCGCAAAGGTTTTCCTTTGTATTTTGGTTTATTTATTTGTTTATGTTTTATATGTAATTTGTGCCGCCGCGCTATATAAAAAAAAAAAAAGTGAAAAAGGCCCAAGAGCCAAGAGAGCATTGTATTGTAACGTTGTTGTATCGCTGTGTGAGCCCGCAGGCAAAGAAAACACAGTAAGAAGAACATGGCATTGTTTTGTGCATTCTTGAGAGAACAGAGAGTTGTTTTAGAGCACTGCGTCTGTAGCAGTCGAGTTTATTTTGTGAATCCCTCACCGTGGAGGAAGAAAATTTGTAACAGTTTTTGTTTTTAAATTCTATTAATCAAATAGAAGAAAGCATTTTCATGCCATCTCTGTCTGCAAGTGAAAGTTCTGTTTTTAAACATCTCTGTGTTGTAGAGGAGAGTTTGTTCTCTCCACTGTTGTTTGGAATTTCCCAATAATTCCAACATGGTATCGGAGCTAGTTCAGGCTCTTTGAAGGTTTCAAAGAAGCTGAAGAAGAAGAAGACTTGTTGCAGCGTTTTCTCCAGCAGTGTGAAAGCTCAACAGAGGTCAAAGTTCAGGTATTTCTCAAAGATAGAAGTGCAGTTGTTTATTGTTTAAGGAGTTTGTTCTTTCAAGAAGGAAAGACAGTTTATTTAAGCTTAGAGTTCAGTTTTGAAGCAATGGCTGGACCAAGCAGTGGAATGAGTCTTGGAAGTGTTCAACTTCCACAATTTAATGGAAAGAACTATGATTATTGGGCCATTACCATGAGAGCCCTGTTTGTATCACAAGACTTATGGGAATTAGTAGAAGATGGTTTTACTGAACCAACTGATGAGCAGGCTTTTAATGCCTTAACTCAAGCAGAGAAGGATGTGTTGAAGAATAATAGGAAGAAAGATGCTAAAGCTCTCTTCTTATTGTATCAAGCTGTAAATGAGAGTGTGTTTCCAAGGATAGCAGCAGCTAAGAAATCCAAGGAGGCATGGGAAACTCTGAAAGTAGTCTATCAAGGTATGGAGAAATTTAAAACAGCAAAACTTCAGTTGCTGAGAAGAGATTTTGAAACTCTTTGCATGAAAGAGTCAGACAGTGTAGACACATTTTTTACACATGTGATTGGGATTGTAAATCAGATAAGATCCCATGGAGAAACTCTTGAAGAAAGAAGAATCGTGGAGAAACTTTTGAGATGCTTACCCTCAAAGTTTGATGTAATTGTTACCACCATAGAAGAGACCAAAGATCTCTCACAGTTCACAGTGGATGAACTTCATGCCTCACTAATAACTCATGAACAGAGATTGAGCAGAGATGAACATTCATCTCTTGAGCACGCCTTCAAGACCCAGATGCCTTCAGGAAGAGGAAGAGGTCAAGGCAAAGGAAGAGGAAGAGGCAGAAGCCAAAACAAAAGTGGAAGGAACAGCCCTTCACATTCACATGGAAGGAGCAATAGTCAAAGTCAGAGCCACGGCCAATGCAACAGCGAGCAAGGTGGACATCAACACAAACATGCTCATGGACAGAGGTATGACAAATCCAATGTCCAATGTCATTATTGCAAGAAATATGGGCACTATGCCAATGAATGTAGAAAGAAGCAAAATGACATGAAAAATAAGCAGAATGCTAATGTAGCAAAAGAAGAAAAGAACCCAAGTAATGTGCTATTAGCTTGTAATGTAGCACAAGACAGAGAAGATGATGTTTGGTTCTTAGATTCAGGATGTAGTAATCACATGACTGGAAATAGAGCAATGTTTGCCAATTTAGATGAAGAAGTAAAATCTGAAGTGACCACAGGGACAGATACTAAAATCTCTGTAAAAGGAAAAGGCAGAGTTAGTATTAGAGCAAGAAATGGGGAGCAGAAATTTGTCCCTGATGTATATTATGTTCCAGGTCTGAAATGTAATCTTTTGAGCGTAGGGCAGCTCATAAACAAAGGTTACAATGTAATTTTTAAGGATGATGTGTGCACAATAAAAGATATTCCTCCAAGCAAGAAAATTATTGCTGAAATTCAAATGACCAGCAATAGAATGTTTCCACTCAAGCTCAACATTGACTTGAAAGGAAAAGGAAAGAATGTAGTAGCTGTAACTCAAGAAGCCTTCCAGAAGGAAGAGAAAGATGAAAATTGGTTATGGCATCTGAGATTTGGACATCTAAATTTCGGAGGCTTGAATTTGCTGCACAGAAAATGAATGGTAAGAGGTTTACCACTGATAGAGAAGCCTGACAGCCTATGTGAAGGCTGCATCTTGGGAAAGAAACACAGAGAAAATTTTCCTTCAGGGAAAAGCATAAGGGCGAAAGCACCTTTGGAGATAATCCACTCAGATTTATGTGGGCCGATGCAAACAGCATCAGTTTCAGGCAGCAATTACATGCTGACCTTCATAGATGATTTCACAAGAAAAGTGTGGGTTTATTTTCTGAAATATAAGAGTGAAGTCTTTCAGAAATTTTGCCACTTTAAAGCTCTTGTAGAGAAACAGAGCGGGCTGTACATCAAATTCCTCAGAACTGACAGAGGAGGAGAATACATATCAAATGAGTTTCTGCGTTTCTGCAGAGAGAACGGCATACATAAGCAGTTTACCACAAGGTACACACCGCAACAGAATGGAGTTGCTGAAAGAAAGAATCGAACCATAATGGAAATGGTGAGAAGTATGCTAAAGGCAAAACATTTGCCGAATGAGTATTGGGCAGAAGCAGCAAACTGTGCTGCGTATATTTTGAATAGATGCTCTACAAAAGCAGTGATGAACAAAGTTCCAGAAGAAGCGTGGAGTGGCAGAAAACAGGGAGTCACCCACATGAGAGTTTTTGGATGTGTGGTATATGTACACATTCCAGACAAGTTGAGAAAGAAGTTGGATAGTAAGGGGGAGAAGTGCATTTTCCTTGGATACTGTGAAGATTCCAAAGGATACAGATTGTATAACCCATCCACAAAGAATTTTGTGATAAGCAGAGATGTGCAATTCATTGAAGAGGAAGCATGGGATGGAAGCATTGAGAAAACAATCAATGTTAAAAGTTGTTTGTCTCATGATGAAGATGAGGAAGATGTAGTTGAAATTAACAACACATCTGCAGCACAACCTCCACCACCACAAGGACAGCAAGGGACACCTCAAGCAGCAGCGAGAACACCCTTGAGAAGAAGCGGGAGTGCATCTCCAAGCACACCACATGGAGCAGAAATGAGTGCTTCATCAAGCACAACTACACCAAGTGAAAGCGGAACAAGGTTCAGAAGCCTTAGAGAAATTTATGAGCAAGGAGAAGCAGATGAAGGTATGAATTCCTTATTTGCTTTGTATTGTCAAGTTGATGATCCTATTCATTTTGAAGATGCAATTAAAGATAGAAAATGGATAGAAGCTATGGATGATGAAATTAAAGCCATAGAGAAGAACAAAACATGGGAGCTGGTTGATCTCCCAGAAGGTAAAGAAGTCATTGGTGTAAAATGGGTCTATAAGACCAAAAGCAATGCTGAAGGAAAGATAGAGAGACACAAGGCCAGACTTGTTGTCAAAGGATATAAGCAGAAGCAAGGAATTGATTATGAAGAAACTTTTGCACCAGTTGCAAGAATGGAGACAGTAAGAGCAGTGTTGTCCATAGCAGCACAAAACAAATGGAAAGTATATCAGATGGATGTAAAATCTGCATTTTTAAATGGAGTTTTAATGGAAGAGGTATATGTTGAACAACCTCTCGGATATGAGAAGAAAGGCCAAGAGCATAAGGTCTGCAAATTGAAGAAAGCTCTTTATGGGTTGAAGCAAGCGCCAAGAGCATGGTACAGTAGGATAGACTCCTATCTACTGGAAAATGGATTTGAAAAGTGTGAGGGAGAACCCACCCTCTACATCAAAGAAAAGGATGGTAAGATGTTGATTGTTGTTTTGTATGTTGATGATTTGATATTTACAGGTAATGATGATTGCCTTGTTGAAAATTTTAAAACAGTCATGAAAGATGAATTTGAAATGACTGACATGGGTTTGTTGAGATACTTCTTAGGAATAGAAGTAGAGAAAAATGAGAAAGGGATTTTTATTTCTCAAGCAAAGTATGTGAATCAAGTTTTAGAAAGATTTAATATGCAGGAGTGCAAAGCTGCAATTACTCCCACAGTAATGGGATTGAAGTTGAGAAAAGATGACAACAACAAGGATGTTGATCCAAGTTTGTATAAAAGCATAGTTGGCAGCCTCATGTATTTGACTGCAACTAGGCCAGATATTATGCATGCTGTCAGGCTAATTTCCAGATTTATGGAGAAGCCAAAAGAAGCACATTGGCAAGAAGCAAAGAGAATTCTGAGGTATGTGAAAGGAACAAAAGGATTTGGTATTTTATATACTACTTCAGAAAATTCAGAATTAGTTGGATACATTGACAGTGATTGGGCTGGAAGTGTAGATGATCGGAAGAGCACTTCCGGTTATATTTTTCATATGGGTTCAGGAGCCATTTCATGGGCTTCCAAGAAACAGCCTATTGTAGCATTATCTACAGCAGAGGCAGAATATGTGGTAGCTACAGCAGCAGTGTGTCAAGCAATTTGGATGAGAAGGATGTTGAGAAGTTTGTGCCAAGAACAGGTAAAGGGCACTGTAATTTATTGTGACAATAGCTCAGCTATTGCATTGTCAAAGAATTATGTGTTTCATAAGAGAACGAAGCACATAGACACAAAGTTTCAATATATCAGAGAATTGGTGAACAATGGAGAAGTTGTTTTACAGCATTGTAAAACAGAAGAGCAATATGCAGATATTTTGACAAAGCCATTGGCACAGAAAACATTTGAATTTTTAAGAAAATGCCTGGGTATGATGGACAACCCAGCAGCTGACTTTAAGGGGGAGTGTTGAAATTATTAAAGTCACCTGCCGTGCCTTGGGCAGGAAGAACAAAGAACAAAGTACAGTAGCAGCAAAGTTTTGAGTGCACATCACTCTGTATTAAAGAAGAATGAAAAACGTAAGGAGAAGAATTTACTAATGATGGGCCGCAGCCAAGTATGACAGAGAAAGGAATTAATTTTGAAGTATGGGCGAAGTCATTTTTGAGGTAAAGATGGCTAAAGTAGTTCGAGTCTGCGGGAACGATTTTATTTAAAATAGTCATTCGGGCTTTAAAGCCCTCAACAACTAGAAATTGATTAAAACGGTGGAAATCCTTTTTAAAGAGAAATTTGGACAAGTGGTCCCTACCCACTTGAGCGCAAGCATCGCAAAAGCGCAAATCGCAAGTTTCATAGAACAAATGTCTGATGTGAAGAATCGCGGATGCGATGCGATCACAATCGCAATAAATATATATAGATAACATTACAAAATCGTCCTCCCGTTGTTGTCGGTGGCCCGTCGGTCCGCATGACCACGTGCGCATATCGCAAGATCGCAATCGCATTGTTATATGTTCCGCCATATTTGTTGTCGCAAATAGTTGTGATGCGATCGCGCCTATCACGTGGATCGTACATCGCATTATCGCTTTCGATATCGCAAGTTTTGTTCCGCCCATTCCAATATGTCATCGCAATTTGTTGCGATGTGATGCCGCGCCATCGCACATCGCATATCGCACGCCGCAAGAGTCGCAGTCGCATTTTTTCTTGTTCCGTTGTTCCGCCATATAAAAGGGAAAAGGCCCACGCATATTGTAATAAAAATGGTTGTTAGTGTGACCGCCGTGAGAGCCCGTTGTGCAAAGGAAACACAACAAGAAGAACGAAAGCACCGTTAGTGTGTTCTGGAGAGACGAGAGTTGGTTGAGTGCACCGCGTTTGTAGCAAACTTCAAATATATTTTGTGAATCCCTCACCGTTGAGGAAGAAATTTGTAACAGTTTTTTTTTGTTCTCGTTAATGAAATAGAAGAAAGCATTTTCATGCCATCTCTATCCGTAATTTTTTTTGTTTGAAACTTCTCTCTGTGTTTAGAGTGAGAGCGTTATTCTCTCCTGACTGCTTGCTTTGAATATTTCCACAATTTCAAACAAGCTTAAAGGTACAACATGGCATTTAAAGGCATATATACTTGTTTAATAGGATTTTAGATTTCATTTTTCTCCACTATTATAATTCCATATATCAATAAACCATTGTACCTTCTTAGGCATAACATTCTCTACACTAAGTCTAGTTATCTCAAAACTTGCAAGTATAACTCCCAATTGTTCCACACAACTTAGGCATTGACCCTCCATGAACTCCAACCTGTCTCAAAATCTCATAGTAATTGGTAATTATTCCAAAAATAGCTTGTAGATCCTCCAAACCTTGCGGCAAGAAAAAACTGACTTAAAAGGTTAGATAATCCCTCAATGAGCTTAAAGGTACAACATAGCATATATACTTTTAATAGGATTTCAGATTTGATGTTTCTGAATCTTTAATTCCATATATCTATAAACCATGGTACCTTGTTAGGCATTGCATCCTCGTAATAACTCTTGCTCTCTAATAACCTCGTTGTGAACTCCAATTGTCTCAAAAATAACTGCATAGTCCCTTTATTTTGTGCACCCTCGTTATAGCATCAACTCCAATTGTCTCAAAAATAACTTGTAGAGTCCTCGAGCCTTGTGCATGGACTTGCTCCCTTGCAACCACTTTGACCTTTTTTTTGTTATGCAGCAATTCATTTTCTTTGCAAACCACCTTATTTTGTTATCCAACATTTCATTTTCTTCATAAGTAAGGAAAAAAATTTAACAACTCAAAGATCTGGGAATGAATCCAAACGTATACATTTGGCATCGACCGAAAGTATACAAGCTCAAATATCACCAAGAGTGAAACTTTCTCTATTTTTTTCTATTAGGTTAAGATATAAAACTATTTTAGCTAAAAAAATTATTTTTTATTAGATTATTGAAAGTGTATACAAGCTCACATATCAATGAGAGTGAAACTTTACGTAATGTTTGCTATTAGGTTAAGATCAAAAAAAATCGTTTTGGTTTAAAATCATTTTGATTAGATGTAAAGAAAATAAAATCATTTTTTTTTCAAACCGAAAAAAAAATAAAAAATAAAAATAAAAAATAAAAAAAATAAAAAATATTTTATGTATTTATATGAAACCGAACATCTCCTTTACATCAAATTTTTTTCACTTTCATGAGTTAAACTATTTTTTCAAATTCATATGTATATATTTCAAAATATCATCTATGAACTAACTTCTTAAAGTCTAACATTAAAAAAAACAAAACTTTCAACTAAGTTCTAGAGTTTCCGATCATCACTTAATATTATTCTTATAAAACCCGAAGTGTATAGACAATACCCTTCCTTCCAAAATATAAAAAAATTTATATCAAAGTCCAAAATCCAAAAATGAAAAGGAGAAGCCTAAAAAAACAATATACTTGTGTCATATAATATTGGCATAAATCTCAAATAATTTTCATTAAATATAAAGAAATAAATTAAAAACTGAAAATAAAAAATGTAAATACATGTGAAAATTTATTGGTTCCACAAAAATGAAAATTTGTCTACTTAAAAAGCAAAACAAATTGTAAAATAATAAATTAACTCACACCACAAATAATACTTCATATAACTATTTCTATTTTTAATTAACAACTAATAAATTTTACAACTTTGAAATAAATATAAAATATTTAAATGCAAAAAGATATCTGGTATACTCCAAAAAGTCTCCAATATGTACATACATAAAAGGTGTTTGGTATACTCAAACGTGATGGGTAGACTTTGAACTCTTAAATAACTGTAAATTTAATTTTCTTTTGATATCGCATTGACATAAAAATTCTTACATTATCTTATGAGATAGTTTTTCTTCTCTTCCCTGATTTTGTTAATAAATTTTTTATAAAAAGGAATAACTCAGAGTAGTACTCTTATTAGGGTTCACTCATGTGAGCACACGTCCATAGATCATAGTTCATATTCGTTGATATTTGAATATTAAATAAATCAGACCAGGGTTCTTATGGGTTGATGTTGTAATTTAAAATAAATTAATAATGGTTATTATGGATTGTTATATGAATAAATAATAATTATTTATTTCAAAATAAAATGTTAGTGCATCATATTTATTTAAAAATATTTATATGAATGTGAAAATATTAGTTTATTTTTGGTATTTTCAAATTTGTTACATTATGAGTCCAATACTTTCTTCTATGATATATATGGTTTGTATAAGGTTGGGGTCGGTCAGTCGAGACACGACCCTGAGTATCGGTTTGGATGACTTCCACTTAGGTGTATATCGGAGATTGGGAGACCTTCGACGAGAAACGCTCTATGGATTTGAGTAACCCCGACCACCCATAAGCTTGGAAACCTAGAGATATGGATATTTCTTGGGTTTTTTTTTATAGATGGCAGGATTGCGCTGTTGGTTTATAACCCTCTAATTCCATGCCATTTTATGAGAAAGTCAAACTGTGGCTAGTTAATGGAGGCTAAGTCTTATTCTAATGAGGAATTCAAGTACCATACTGAAAGAATCATCATGACAATTGGGATGGGTGTTAAATTCAAAATCACGATGATAACAGAGGTTTAATGGTTCTTTATGTCATGTTTATGTTGTTGTTCTTGTGAGGTTCCCTAATTAGACTTACTTGTGGGCACGTCTACCTTGAGCGTCCTCCCGACCATTTTTCCGTTGTTGACATTGTGAGATATGTAAGCACATCTTAATTCTCCTTATAGTAATATACAATTGAAGTTCCAGCTCTTCCAACTATGCGTCGAGGTGACACTCCCATAGCAGGTCGGGCGCGAGGTTGAAGTTCTTGGAAACTCGTGCTTCCAAAGGACAATACCGGTTATTGCAGCCAAAGCATATAGAACAACCACCCATTAGGAACCCGCCAGACAGTCGATGAATGGGAAGCTCTGATTGTTAATAAGGGCAATATCAATGACCAAGAAATCTTAGACGAATTGGGACATGTTTCCAAACCCAGGCCACACCCATGGTCGCCCCTCTCAGTATCAGCACCCTTTATTCACATATTGGTTTGTGAAGACCCTTCTAGAGGCTAGTTTAGAGGAGGTTTTGATGATGAGGACTACCAGCATTTTTAGGTACCAGATCCAAGAAAGGAATCATATTCCTTTCTACCTCAGACTCTGTTACCTCGCTCTAGCGTGAAAGATCTCATACTAGTGGAATCTTTAGACGAGTAGCATGCTTTTAATGAGTATGGTTTTGTTGTCTAAGTCTACTTTTGAAAAGATGATAAGAAAGGAATTTTGGTGGCTATGGTATAGGTTTATGGTTTATAGGAGTTATAAATACTGCCAAGTTTTTCTTGCTCCTATTTATATACCTTAGACATATAGGATTTATATACGTTAGACATAGAATCCTTCAAGGCTGTGCATTTGTAAATAATTTGTAAACAAGAAGAGTAACATCAATAATATCTTTTTTTGTTTATTATATTATTTTAGTAAAATTTCAATATTTTTGTTTTTTTATTATTATACTATTTTAGTAAAATTTTAATTTTTTTATTTTTTTTATTACTATATTATTTTAATAAAATTTCCATATAATTTATTTATATATATTAGACAAATAATCTTCTAAAGTTGTATGTTTATAAATAATTTGTGAATAAATTGTAAATAGTTTAAATAAGAAAGATAACAATGATAATATAAATTTATTTTGGGTTTTTTTATTATTTGACTTTAGTTAAATTTTGATATTATTATTATTATTATTTTATGTATATATGTTAGAGCCACATATTCTTTTTAAGGTTATGTATTTGTAAATAACATGTAAATATCTAATAAGAAGATTCCTCAAGGTAAATGGATAGGAAGAGTTACACCTAATCTTTGGAAGATGAAAGAGAAGATCATTTATAATTTTATATACCAATTCTCATTAATGAAAAATCATCACGTTTCAAAATGACTTTGCTTGGCTTGACATAGTATCACAAACTAAATTTTAGCATTCTACCCTCTCTTTCTAAATCTCATCGGGGCCTTTGTGTCATTCTTTTTTGTTAGACCTACAACACGTGTTAGACCTACAACATGCTATTTCATCTTCTTCTCATGTTGAACACATAGTTACCATTCTCTAGTCTTCCACTTATCATTGGCTCGTAAGAGAACCAAACACATCCACTCCTCTCTTCACTTGTGTAAACTAGAGTGACATTAATAGTAATAAAAACATCTACATATTTTAGAGTAACATTATAAAATTTCCATATAATTTATTTATATATATTAGACAAATAATCTTCTAGTTGTATGTTTATAAATAATTTGTGAATAAATTGTAAATAACTCAAATAAGAGGAATAAAAATGATAATATAAATTTATTTTGTGCTTTTTTATTATTTGACTTTTGTTAAATTTTCATATTAATTTGTTTGATTTTTTTTTTAATGTACATATGTTGACACATATTCCTTTAAGGTTATGTATTTGTAAATAACATGTAAATATCTAATAAGAAGATTCACTCCGTAACTAAGATTTTCTCACTCGAGAACTTTAGATATTTATTATTGTGAACATTCGTTCAATCCATTCATATCTATCCATAGCCTTAATCTTGCCTCCTCCACTACCTATTTATGTTAATTTTTTAGGTTAAGCCACAATTTCACCATTAAAACCTTGACATTAGATTTCATAAGGTATCGTTTCTTCTAATACTAATGTTTTAGGGATTTTTAAAGGTATAAAGGTGGTGAGGGTAGGGAGGAACTTTGTTTTTCCCCTCACCATGAATGTTTGGACATCCATCAAAGCCAACTATTAAAACTTATGTATGAGAGGGCATGTTGTGTCCTCCCTCATTAAATTCTAAGTGTATGCTACGAGGTGGTAGGTTGTTTCCAAGGATCTCGTAACATTTGTATTTACACCTCATTTTCGTATATAAATTACACTATCAATTGATAGATTTATTACATATTAAGTAGTTATTCTTTGAAAACAACTCCACCAACTTCTACTATGTACATCAATGCAACCTCTGATTGAATGTTAGAATACTAAAGATTTGTGTGTTGTCATATTAATAGTTAGAAAAAAAACTAATGGCCATTAATAGTTAGGGAAAACTACATACACCCGCTTCTTCTCAAATCTACAAATCCCTCGAAACAAGTTTCCTCCTTGAGCGGCCGAAACTAGATTGTACCGTAATATTGCTTCCATTAGTTGGATGTACTACTTGACTAGAATTCGATGTGTGATTTGAGGATGCCGTAGATTCTACTAGCCCGTGAGCCGCAACCCATACTTTTGTTGTCCTATATTTTTGGGCTAATCTTTTTTAAAATTAGATTCTCTTTTTGTTATTTTTTTTTATTTGATGTTGGAGGTTGAATTGACAGAAAAATGTTTCATTTCATATGTGTATTCAAACAGAAACATAAGCATTATTAATAGTACAAGAGGAGGAGGGGACCCGATCGTGTTTTCATGTTCAACATGTAATCCAATCGATGATCGTTGGCTTTACAACCCCAATAGGGAGCACAATAGAAACGACTCGTAGATTGTGGCATTGGATTCGCAAGGATTCCATGAGAGGAAAAAATGACAAGTTTTATGTGGTTACGATGCCCGTGATGATGGCATGAATCCATCCCAAGGCACCGTTGGAGTAACCGGTGGAATGCTCCGATACTATGTTGGAGAATCCACGAATACTAGAAGCTCAAAAAGAAACGTGGGAAATTATTTTCCCTCAATACACAATTTACATAATGCAGAAATTAAACTAAAAAAATGACAACATAGTTGCTCAAAAATTTACAGAGCCACACACACATAGAGAAAGAAAACCAGAGAAAGTTATATTATTCTTCGCTTCAAAAAATTTTCTACATCCGTTCTCACTATTACATCATATTAAAAACATCATACATAATACAAAATGGTGGAGATGAAAAAAACAAATGGAAATTCATTGATAGACGGGACGGATAACCTCACAAAATTGTTCTTCTCGTCATGAAAGCCCAAATCTTCATAAAACATCGTAGAGAGCCTTTGTACATAGAATTTGAAATTATTTAGGTTTCTGGCCATGACACCTCATTTCATCCACGCCCACATCTCATATCATACTTCGGGCGATGTCAAAACGCAACTTGGGCGCTATGCACTTGAGTTTGCGCAATAAGTGATGAGCAATGGTGATACTTATCGCAAATCACACGTCGCGCATTTAAAATTTCGCACGCCAAAATTTTTAACCATGGCACCTAACGAAGAAAATAAAGACTTGCAATTGCGATGTGCGATGGCGATATCACATCACACTATCGCAAGGTTTGGAGTGGAGCACAAAAGGTAAGAACAAAATTTTGCGAAGGTCGATGAGCGACGGCTAAACGCCGGGAAGTGCGCAAAGGAAAAGGTGAGGAAAGGTAGAAATACAAAGTTTTGTTTCAGGGAAATGAAAATGTGTTAAGGTTGAATGGGTCCCACCGTATATTGCATCGACGGAGATTTAAGATTCGACAATCCGTTAAATGGAAAGGCAGAACTTATGAAGTGTAGAGTGCGGGGAAGAGGTAGGTATACGATGAAGGATTTAAACGTAGAGTGAGTGCCGGGTACTATATTTTTTGAACATTGCGGAAGAATTGCATGCAAGAAGTAACTTGTGAATTTTCCATGCCTTGTTTGTGCTTCCCCGCAAAATATATTTAACTGTTGTATGGTTAGTCACAAGCTTATTCATGGGGGTATTGGGAGTTATTTCCAACACTCCCCATCATTGAACTACCGCCATTGACCATTCCCAAACATTCTTTTGATATAGAAATTTTTTTCTCAGGCTAATGGCTTTGTGAAGATCTCTCTCGCAAATTTTGCCTCTCGATATGTAATGTTGTAAAAAATTTCACCATTGTTAACCAATTCTCTTATGAAATGATATTTAGTATCAATGTGAGTTGTCATCTTATGGAAAACATAATTCTTTAATAGTGAAATTAACCGTTATCACATAAAATTGTGGTTTGTTTGTCTTATTCTTGACATAAAACCCATAACATCCTTCTCATCTAAACTAATTGACATGTTGTTGTTGTTGTTGTTGTCATGACATACTCAACTTCGCCGTTGAAAATGAAACTATGGTCTACTTCTTGGAAGCCCGTGAAATGGCTCTCGAACCGAAATTAAAAACATATCCCGATGTGATTTTTTTTGTCATCAACACTTCCATCCAAATCACCGTCGTTGTAGCCAATTAGCCTAAAATCATTAGTTGTGATTGTAGAACACCATTTTTTTGTCCCATTTACATACTTTAAAATTATTTTGACTTATTTCCAATGTGTCAACTTGGGATTCTCCATGAACCTTGACACCAAACTAACTACATACATTATATTAGGCCTATTTGCAGTCAAATACATTAGGTCGCCCACCATGATTTTGTATAATGTTGGATTGACATTATCAAGCTAAGGTAATATTCCTCGATCAATTTCAATCCTATGACCGTTGGAGTTGTTGGTCCGTTGTTCCGCATATTGAACCTATTTAAAAATCTCCGCAACATACTTTTCTTTTGAGAGATAAAATTCCATTTTATGTTTGTTTCCACTTCAATGCCAAAAATATGTTAAAAACCCCAAGTTAGTCATTTCAAACTCACTTTTCATGACTACTTTGAAATCGAAATGAGAGGATCATCACGCCTATAAAAATCAAATCATCTACATACAAAACAACAATAAGAATCTTATTGTCATTTTCTTTGGTGTAGAGAGTAGTCTACCCATCACATTTTTCAACCTATTGTCCATAATGTAAGCATCTATCCTACCGTACTCATGCACACCTGCTTGCTTAAGCCCATAAAAATATTTCGCAATTTACACACCTTGTGTTATTGGCCTTCTATCTCATAGCGAGGAGGGTTTTCAACATACACCTCCTACTTTAGCACCTTATCCAAGAATGTTCACTTCACTCGCCATTTGATACACTTTCCATTTCTATTGTAAGGCATGACAACATGTTCTCACTATCTCCATCCTCGTAACCGGCATAATTTTTCCTCATAGTCTCTTCCATGATGCCGCGTGTAGCCTTTAACAACTAGCCTTGCTTTATGACTTTCATCTTTCCTTCAATGTTTCTCTTGGTCTTATAGACCCATTTCACTCCAATGACTTTGTTCCTTACGGGAGGTCCACTAACTCCCATGTGTCATTCCTTTCGTTGCTCCTACTTCCTCATTCATTGCTTCAACCCATTTCTTCTTTGAAAACATCTTCAAAATGTATTGGGTCATCCACATGAAAAATAATGCAAATAAAGAATCTAGGCCAACACTATTATCAAGTTTTTCTTTCTCATAAATTTCACTTAAGTTTATGAATCTTCATCTTCTTATACTTATTGAATATGAGCTTGGTGTTGAGCTCGAAATAGATGGAGTTGTGGGAGTTTTGTGGTGTGCTTGGAGAAGCACTTACTTGATTGCGAAATGTTGTCCTATTATTTACTTGTGGTGTGCTCGTTGAGCTTGTGTGGTTGGAGTAGGAGCCACCATTGATGAATTACTTCCGCACTCATCTTCTTGTCTTCATGTGACATACATGTATTCACATTGAATGTATTCTCTAAACTACCATCCCATGCTTTTTCTTCTATGAACCGAA
Source organism: Pinus albicaulis (assembly GCA_034641835.2). Lineage (NCBI taxonomy): Eukaryota > Viridiplantae > Streptophyta > Pinopsida > Pinales > Pinaceae > Pinus > Pinus albicaulis. The sequence continues at coordinate 454,347,327 of CM076573.1, forward strand.
CATCTTTGCTAATTATCATCTTCTCAAGTTAATGGATTGTAGAGCATGTATGCCTTGATTGACTACCGTATCCAAGAAATATACATTTATCCCCATTGTTGTCCAACTTCTTCCTAAAATCATACGTGACATGTGCATATGCCACACATTTGAAACTCTCGTGTGAGTGAAAAATTGATTTCTTCCACTCCATGCTTCTTCAAGAACTCTATTAATGACACTTTTGATTTGGAATCTATTAATGATATATGTCAAAAGAGACAACTTCAGCCCAATAATCATTTGGAAAATGCTTTTCCTTCAACATACTCCTACATTCCATGATGGTCCTATTCTTCTTTCAAACATTAGTTTGCCGAGGTGTATACCTTGTTGTAAACTTCTTGTGAATTCCATGCTCCCTACAAAAACGTAGGAAGTCATTTGAAATATATTTGCCTACCTCTATCGATTCTCAAAATTTTATGTAGTGTTCACTTTGTTTCTCAATAAGAGATTTGTAGTACAAGTGGTCAAAAACTTCACTTTTATGTTTTAGAAAATAGACCCATGTATTCCTTGTGTATTCATCTATGAATGTAAAAATATAGTGGTTGCCACCAAATGATGGTGTTTGCATTGGTCCACATAAATTCGAGTGGACAATCTCCAAAGGCTATTTTTCCTTATCAGTTCCTAATGGAAATGATTCTCTATGTTGTTTGCCTGGTATGCAACCTTTCACATAGGCCGGCTCCGGGTTTTTTTATGAGTGGCACCATTTCACCATACGTTTTCTATGAATAAATCTGTCCTGCTGAGATGACCAAATCCTCAAATGCCATAACCGATTCTCATCTTTGACTTCTTCTTGGAAGTTTTCATGTGGGACAACATATAACACCTTCTTCCTTCAAGTCTGATCTCATCTTGAGAGGAAACATCTCGTTGTTTGCCATAGGAAATTTTTATATGAGTTGTTTACTTGGAGGCTTATCCATGATTTTGCACACATTCATATTTAAAAAATACATCAGGAAGCCATTTTGTATGAGTCGTCCAAAGCTTAGAGGTTATGTTTCAATCTAGGGACATAATAAACATCTAGCATGAACTTCTTCTCTCCCTTTCTTGTTAGTATGTCTACTCTTCCTTTTCCCATGACAGACACCTTGCTATCAATCCCCAATGTTACTTCGATTTCACAGCTTTCATCTAGAATGGAAAATATTGCAATGTTTCAAATATGTGGTTGAAACACCTCCTCAACCTAAGAACTATATCTCCTTGTTTTTATTGTGCTACATTACAAGCTAAAAACAAACTACCATGGTTCCTTGATTTCTCTCTTGTGAAATCTCTACACTTGGTTTGCTACCCATGCCATATTGCTTCTTCTTACCTTCATTTTCATAATGAACATACTTCTTATGATAATGACATTAAAATTGAGATTTATCATACCTGTGAATCTTTGTGCTTGATTCTAGCTTGTGCCTTGACTTGATTTTGATCGTTGCCTCTTCCACTTGTGCTAGAGGATGCTTCTTCCACCTTTGTATGGGATTCTCCACTTCCGCAGTTTGATCTTCCTCGACCTCTATGTTGACCAAAAAACACTTGTGACTTGAATGCGCGCTCCAATGAGGAGTTTGTTGCTCGTTCAATCCGTGCTCATGAGACATCAATGATGCATGAAGCTCATCCACTCGAAAATGGTGAGAGATCCTTTGTATCATCCATGGCCACTACTATGGCATCAAACCTTGATGGTAGACTTAAAACTTTTCAACTCTTCTTCTCTCCTCAAGTGTTTCACAATGAGACCTGATTTGGGTAACCAACCAAATCACATGTGTAAATAATGATTCTATATTCTCGTACGCTTTCATGCATAATGTTCAAAATCTCTTCTCAAAGATTTGTAGTTTTTCTCTTTTAACCTTTTTCATGCCTTGGTAGGTTGTATGGAAGGTGACCCTATGCTTCCTTGGACTTCGTTGTTGTTAAAATCCATTGGGAAAATACCTTTCCATGCAATCGCTTGGAAAATATGTAAGAGGGATTTGGAGTCCTTCTTCTTATTGTCTCTCAACAAATATCTTTTCGCTTGTGTCAAAGCATTGTGTGTTGTTGCATCTCCGTCATTCTTGGAAACCATTCTCCACCGTGCCTCCTCCCAACAGGTTGTGAGGGGAACAATGCCTCACCGTAATAGCCCAATAATCATAATTCTTTCCATTAAAATGTGGTATTTGTGAATTAGTCAACCTTGTGCTTGGTGTCACATTTTCACCGTGTAAACAAAAACCTTCTCACTACCGGAGAATATGCTTCAAAAAGCTTTCAACTCTTCAAAGAAAGAACACTTTCTTTATGGAGAATCTAACCCGCTTTGGATACCATGTTGGAAAATTTGGTGGAATGCTCGATATCGTGTTGGAGAATCCATGAATATGAGAATCTAAAATAAAACAAGGGAAATTCTTTTCCTGCACACATGTTTTACACGTAATGTGGAAATTAAACTAAAACAATGACAACACAAGCTAAGCTCAAAAAATTTATAGAGCCACACACATAAAGACGGAAAACTGTGAGAAATTCTATTTCATTCTTCAAGCTCAACAAGTTTCTCTACATCCGTTATCACTATTACATCATATGAAAAAAATGATAATTAATACAAAATGGCGAAGCCGAAAATTAAATGGAAATTCAACGTTGGACAGACCTGATAACCACAAAATCATCCCCCGTCGTGAGTTTCCAAATCTTCATAAACAAATAAGCAGAGCCTTGTACATTGAACTTGAAATTATTTAGTTTCGTCTTGAGACCTTATAAGATCCATGCCCACATCGCATATCATACTCGCGATGTCAAAGCTTAACTTGGCCACTATCCACTTGAGTTTGCGCAATGCAATGCACGATGGAGATACTTATCGCAAATTGTACGTCAATGACATTTAACATTTTGCACGGCGGAACTTTTAATCGGTGGTAATCTTACGAAGAACATAAATAGTTGTGATCAAGGAGAAATAGGCTAGATATTGCATCACACCATCACAAGGTTTGGAGTGAAGCATGGCACTCATAAGAAAGTTGGTTAAGGCTAATGAGCTACGCGCTAAACATTGAAGTGAAAAAAGGAAAAAGGTAAGGAAAGGTGGAAATACAATGGTTTGTTTGTAGAAATGAAAATGCGTTAAGGTTGAATGGGTCCCACCTCGCATATCTCATCGAAGGAGATTTACGATTTAGGAACTGCTCGCTGGAGGGGTTAAGAACTTTAAGTGTGGAGTGCGGGCAAGAGGTAGGTATATACGGCGGGAAGGATTTAAATGTAGAGTGATGGCCGGCTTACTCTGCTGAACATTACAAAAGAATTGCGTGCGGTAAGTAACTAGTGGATTTTCCATGCCTGAAGCTTGTTGTTACATACAAAATATATTGAAATGTTGTATGGCTACTACCAGCTTTTTTTTTGTATGTTAGGAGGGGCTATTTACATTAATATATAGATAAAATTTACATGGTAGCTTCATAAGGTCAAGATTGTAAATGTTCTTGCCACGTAGTGATTCTGCCCTCTTAGGGAAGGAGTTTACAAGGGAGTGTTTCCGAGGGGATTCAAAAACAAGAGTAAACACATATTGAAGCACCGGTTGGTGGCTGAAAAATAGACCATTAGGTCTCGAGTACATAGAGAGATTCAAAGAGAGAATTAGAAAAACTGTGAGAAGCCCCGTAGAGATCGTGACCCCGTGATGGTTGCATGTCCTCATCTTCATTTAAGTAGTCATCGACGCCGATAGGATGGTTCAGCCTTCCTCTAGATTGAATAACCGTCTAAGTGAAGCCGAAGAAGGACCGGCATCCCGACCAATAGCTTTGGGAGGAGCTTCCTCTTTAATCCCGGGACCCGCTCGTTGACGCTTTACCGAGCCGCATTTCAACAAGTCATAATGGGGTGAAGTGCTTAATAAAGCACAATGGTGAAACTCCCTCACATACGCCACGGACTTTTTCGTAATGAGAGTCAATTTTCTTTCCAACTCCTCTTGCTAGGGCTATGTTGCTCCTACATAGCAATAGCCAAGAGCATTTTTGTATGCCAAAGGCAATTCGATGGCTCGAGTGTACAAGTTATCATGGCTTCGGTGAGGCCAAGATCGGGGGATCCAACGGAGGGAGGTATCCACCATCTCCGGGCGGGAGGCCCCCGTGGTAGGTGTGGGATTCCGTCTCCATATCGGAAATTTTCCTCCGCACAACAAAGGGTGTGTTTTCAACAAAGCCTGGTCGCATTCCTTGGCAGAGGTTTCAACCCGAGTGACCGGTGGGTGGAAGGGGTTCACCTAAGAAGTCTTGCGACTGTCATAGGGGAGGGGGATTATGGGAACACGGCCATGGAAGCTCGGAAAATATGGAGATGACTATGGAGGGAAAAGAGATGATAGCGAGCGAAGCCGAGAGAACTAGTGGGGAGACCAAAGAAAATAAAGAAGTGGGGATGTGAGAAGGTGGGAGGGAATTTAAGGAGGCCAACAAGAGGGGTGAAGGCGCAGTGGTCACGCCTAGAGAACATGCTTGAGGAGTAAGTGAAACTTATATGGAGTAATTTCCATGGGTGGGATCTACCGGGGTGGTCGATTAATGGGAGCAGGCGGCGTAGCGCCATTCATGGGAGAGGAGGTAAATTTCGGTCATGATGATGGCTATGTGAGGGAAATTCAGGTGGAGTCATAGAGATCATGACAACAATAAGGAGACAGCCACAATCGTTGTCTCAATACTCCCAACCAAGGGGAGTATTTTGAGGCATTCACCTTGATTAGCCGTAAAATCCGCCAATTTGTTGGCCTCCCTCCGTGACCGCCATGAAGTGAGATGCCTCCAAATTTTAAAAATTCTAGCTTTGACTTTATGGAGATTTTTTTGATGTGCAAGAATTGAAACTCCGGCCTAACACCGCGCCTTGCTAGAGTTTCTTATAATCTGGGTAGCAAGCTACTACCGCTTTATTTTTTATTTCCAACAGTACTGGTCATGCCGTGATTCCACGTAGCCGCCTGATCATCTTCCATAGTGACATTGTCATCCATGTCAAGGAAGAGTTGTTGAGAACAATTTCAAAACAATCAATGGATGATACCCAAGGTCCACATTGGTAACGAGCCATTACCCTAAAAGGTGTGACAAATTCCATCACTCATGGCATCCACATTCATGAGTGTAAGCGTCTATGAGAAGCCGTAGTAAATACCTTTCCTCCGAATAGAAAAGTAAACCATGGCGATGGTATTTCCATCTCGATAGGGAGAACACTTGCTCTATGTATAAATGTGAAGATGGTCTTATTTATGCAATAAATTCATCCAATTATATCACCATTTCCAACAACTATTTCACTCACCCCAACAAGGTAAGAAAGCTCACATATTCATTTTATTTCTTCTATTTTATTCATTTTCTTATAGCTTGACAATGATAAATAAGTGGTTTCTCTCGAATTTTTCCTATGTATGTGTCATGCTATTGGGTCACAGCATAACTACCATGATGACAGAGTGATGGGTGATACAAATAACCATTTTGGCGAAGGTCTCATCGAATGCCTGTGTGAATAATTTAATTTTATTACTCTTTCATTCCACAAATTTTCATATGTTTTTGCATTATGATACATATAGTATGAAATGGTTAGTATATTATTTACAAATTAAATTATGAAATAATAAAATGAATGTACGTGCCGATATGGATACTTCCATTTATTTAACAATGATATTTAATATGCTTATTTATATTTATATAAAAAAATTTAATGATAAAATGTAAAATTTACTTTCCCTTATGCTAAAGAAAATTTTCATTCAAGTGGCTTGTTAAGAACATTTTTATTAAATTGCTCATTTTTTATTTATGTTAAGATTCAACAAGAATATCCTAGTGAAAATTAAGCACATACACTAGGATGAAGCCTTAGGCTATTTTTAGGTGGATGTCTATTTATGATGCATGAGAAAATTATAGATGTATGTGAAAGTTATATTTATAGATTGCATGTCTATTTATAGATGCATATTGACTATTATTATCCCTTAATATTAGTTTGACTATCAACAATAATAATATATTATCAATGAGGACTCGGAAATAGTTAATTGAAGGGAAAATTAGGTTAGCTAAAGGAATTTTGAGTTAATAGTTTGGTTGGTGTGACATGCAAGTGAACTTAGTTGTAGAACGAGTGATCTCGAAGTTGTAAATGTGAGTTGGAAGTATAGTTATGAAATTTGTAAAGTATTTTAACTCAGTTTAAGTGAGTTAAAATCAATTATGCTAGTTGTCACTAAAGATGCACTAGTGAGAGATCAAGTGAATTAATTATTAATTAATTCAATCATGATTCACATGTAACTTAAAATTTACTATGATTAACTCAGTATACGTTAGATCCAAGTGGAGACCTAATTGAGTTCTAGGTGAAAGGAAGATAACTATCATTGTGACATTATCCGTTTGCGCAAATGCAACAACACACAAATTGGATGTGACCATGAGGATTTGTGGTAGTCAAGTGCAAGAAATATTCCATTCGTTCATGGATTTCTATCATCCGGGATTGCACAGTTGGAGGCAAGCCGGTCTGAGACACAGAATTGGCTAAGGAACTTGTGGTTTTTTGTATGACAAGCAGGGAGACAAGAAGGCTCATGTAATGAGAGCTCTTGGATTAGAGCTTTGTATGTAATTGTTTCATGATCCATGATATAATACATAGTAGATGATAGTGGGTTTTTTAGCTATATGCTTTCCTCGGGTAAATTATCTATGTTATGTGTGATTGATCTTTCTTCATGATATTGTGATTGGCGATTATGTTTCAAATTTCACAAATATTTGTGGAAGCTATTATATTTTAATAAAGTAGTATATTATTGTTAGATCTCGAGAATCCATGACATATATGTATTTTGTAATAAATTTCAATGGTATTGTGCTAATGAAATTGCAATTTTGAAGTAGAGCTAAGTTTACCGGTGGAAAGAATTCGAATTTGCGTAAAGACTTTGTTGGTGCTGAAGCAGTCGATTCAAGATTGGAATGGTTTTCAATGGCTTGAGGTTAGAGTATACACTTGAGGGAAACTTGAACTACATTGGTTTGAAGGACATGATGGAGGTGATAATAGAAGACAATGGCTTGAAGGAATTCATTGGAAAAGATGTTCCTAAGCCGTATGCCGCAGATGTTGCCACCTTGATGCATGGAGAAAGAAAGTGGCAAAGGTGACGAGGATCCTATTGGAGGGAGTACGAGACCACATTGTCTCAAGCCTTCATAGGAAATCCACATCATATGATATGTGGAAGGCTTCGACGGAGCTATTTCAAAGCAGCAATGACGATAGGAAATTGGCGCCTAAAGATAAGCTCGTGATGATCAAGATGGAAAGGGCCGAAACATTCCAAAGTATATCACAAATTTTGTCCAATGTCGAGATTCTAAGTGGTTATTTTGGGAATAAATGTTTTCCCGATGATTCGGGTGAGCTTGGTTTCTTTGGGACTTCCTAAGAGTTGCACACTATGAAGACTGGGCTGATCTTTTAGAATTTTTTGATTAGAACGACTATGGTCGGATCTTGCAGAGTTGTTCGTATGGAACACTAGAGATGGCTCTTCATCAAAGCATGATGATGAAGAAGATTGTGCTCGTCGCCAAGGCGAAGAAGGGGAAGGGGAAGAACTTCCACTCTAAATCTAACTTAAAGGGAAGAAGCCGGATGCGTATAAGGTGAAGTGTTTTCACAACATGAACATGGGCATCTTGCTACTAGTTGTCCGCAAAAGAAGAAGAACAAGAAGGTTGTTAGAGCGTAACCGGTGAGGCCGTTACTCGAAATTTGGCCGACTCCTCTTTGATCACATGCATGGCGTCAAGTGCATTGGGATCATCGTGGTATTTGGATAGTGGGCGCTTTCCTCTGCTAATACCGAGGATAAGCACTTTAGTGACTTGGAGGAGAAATATCTCTAGATGCATATAGAGATGGACGACGACCGATGGTAAAATGCGAACGATATTGGTACCATTACCTTTCGGGGAGGGAGTCGTGTAAAACATTTAAATTGACATGTTCTAGGACTCGAAGAAAAACTTGGTCTCGCCGCAATTTTAAGGAAAGAGGCTATGACATTGTTTTTTAGCGATGGAAAAGCTTTACCGCGACATAAAATAACTAGTCAAGCCAAGATGATAGGGATTCGGAAGTTAAGAATATCTACAAGCTATAATGTGTAGATGGCTGCGCTTCCATGATGGGAAAGGCATAAAAAGTTGTGAGCCTAGATGAGGGTGAATTATGGCATAGGTGATTGGGCCATCTTCATCATGGAGCCTTGAAAGTCATGCAAAAATACCTACTAGATTTCCAATGGAAACACCATGGGGAAGAAAGTCCACCTTTCATGAAATAGAGAACCATGCTTCGAGGATCCTTGAGATATTTCACACAAACATGTGTGGACCATTCTCAAGTTTCTTCAACAAGATAACATAATTACCGTGTTATTCTTGTTGATGAATTTTCTTGTAAATGTTGTATATTCTTCATATAGAAGAAGGATCAAACATTCTCAAAGTTTTATGAGTTTAAGGCACTGGTGGAGAAAGAATTAGGAGGCAAGTGAAAGCTCTAAGGAGCGATAATGGTGGAGAATGCTTCTAACGAATTGAAAGACTTCAAGAAGAAATAAGGAATTTGGAAATAACTCATCACGCCTCATAACCCACAGAAAATGGGGTCGTGGAGAGAGGAATAGAATGATCGTGGGTAGCACGAGTGATGCTGCATGATCGTGGGCCTACCAATGCATTTGTGGGTGGGAAGAATGCAACACTATAGCGCAGGTAAACAAATATCCTCATGGAATAGTTGGCATGAGTACACCCGAAGAAGCTTTCACTAGTAAGAAATCGGATGTTTCACACTTTAAGATTTTTGGCTCATCTCGTTTATGTGCATGTTACCAAGAATGCCAGGAAAAAGTTGGAGCCAATCAAGTAAAGTTGAGATTTTTGCAGTGGCATAGAAACACCCCATAATTATGGTGTGTATTTTCCAAACAATAATGACAAATGGTGCGATGGGATATAAAATTTCGATGAGGGGAAGTTGTGCAAGCTTGTCGCTTGAGAGGGAGATGGACATGCATGTAGAGGAGGATATCTTGATTCCAAAATATGAGTCTCTACATGTGGATCAGCCACAAGAGGAGGTTAACGAAGTGGAGGAGTCCACTCACGCAGCCAAACATCAAAAATGGTAGAAAGCATACCACGTAAGATGATAGGCTTAGACTTGATATCGCATAGAATGTATTCTTACTTACAAGGCAGACAAATATAGTCTCCTCACCAATTTACTTTAGGATACATGGCTCTCATGAGCAAATGTATTGTCTTCGAACCATCTTCCTTCAGAAGCAATGCAAGAGCCGACATGGGTAGATGGAATGGTGGAGTATGACTCCGTTGTCAAAAATAGTGCTTGGGAAATTCTTCCAAGGTCGATTGATAAATCGCTGGTAGGTTCATGATGGATCTACAAGGTAAAGAAAGATGTCGATGGGAGTTTTGAGAAATACAGCGTCGATTTGTGGCCCGGGCTTCTCATAGATTGAGGGATAGATTATGAAGAGACCTTTGCAACTATTGCAAGGTATTCTTCCATAAGGAACATACTTGCTCTCAAAGACAGAGTAATGGGCGCATTCATCAAATGGATGTGAAAACTATGTTTCTCAATGGGATAATTGAGGAAGAGGTGGACATAGAGCAAAATTCTTAAAGGATTTGAGATCTTCTCAGCTAGTAAAACTCACATGTGTGTGTCGACTAAAAGAGCGATGTATGGGCTAAAGTAAGAACCGCGTGCTTGGTACACTTGGATAGACAAACTATTTCACCGGACTCGACCTTCACCAAAAGTGAAGCATATTCAAACCTATACCAAATTGTGTTGGAGGGTAGGGTTTAAATCATTTTTCTTTATGTTGATGATCTAATATTGAATGGTGATGAGCAACATTTAATCCACTCATGCAATGAGGATATTTCAAAGAAGTTTGACATGAAGGATATGTGCCTCCTTCATTATTTCCTTGGATTGGAAGAGGGTCAGAACCCATGGATACTCCTCTTCCAATGAAATTGGAGGAAAGAGGATGCTACTTCTATAGAGGTAGTGGATTCTATTGTCTATCGACAGCTAGTGGGTTTTCCAATGTATCTAGTGAACACCAAATTCGACATTTTCTATGCTTAACCAAACTCGAGTCAAGCTATAGTTAAGCCAACCAATCTCTTTTGGAAGGCGGTGTTGTCCTAAGATACCTAAGGGGAACATCGTAGTATGGTTTATGGTATAGACAGATGAATGAGGTGAAGTTTCATGGATTCATAGATGCAAATTGGGCCGGAAGTCCATCGACGTAAAGGGCACATCTGGGGGATCTTTAGCATCGGATATACAATTGTTTCTTTTTTGGTATAATAGGAAACAGAGATCGGTGGCACTTAGTTCAGCCGTTGCACATATGGCCACGATTCAAGCTACATGGCCACGATATCGATGAGAAATATTTTGGTTGGTTTTTTGGTTCTCATTTAGATCCGATAGTGATTCATTGTGATAATCGAGTTCCATTAAACTCTCAATTAATCCCTTGTTTCATGATCAATCTAAGCATATGATATCCGCACCATCATGTCGTAGATTGCGTGTAGAGGAAAATCATGTTGTTTCCGCACATTCCTACGGAACATCAGATGTATATATTCCGACGAAGACGCTCACGAGGAGGAAATTCCGAATACAATAGAGACAGGATTGGGGAAGGACAATCTCTTTCTTATTTAGAGGGAGGTTGAGATTCAACAAGAAGATCCTATTGAAAATTAATCACTGGCACTAGGATGAAGCCTCGTGGATATTTTTAGGTGGGATGTCTATTTATAGATGCATGAGAAATTATAGGTGTATGTGTAAGTTCTATTTATAGATTTCATGTCTATTTATAGATGCATGTCGACTATTATTATCCCTTAATATTAGTCAGACAATAAACAATAATATATTCTCAATGAGCACTTGGAAATAGTTAAATCAAGTGGAAAATCATAGCTAAAGGAATTTTGAGTTAAGAGGTTGGTTGGTGGGACATGCAAGTGGACTTAGTTTTAACTGAGTGATTCGAAGTTGTAACGGAGTTGGAAGTGCTTATGAAAGTTGTTAAGTAGTTTAAATCGCTAAGTGAGTTAAGATGAGTTGTGGTAGTTATAACTGAAGATACACTAGTGAGAGATCAAGAATTAGTTATTAATTAATTATTAACAATCGGTTTCACATGAAACTAAATTAACTACATGCATGTCGTATCAAGTGGAAACTCCGCTGAGTTCTAGGTGAAAGGGAATATAAATATCGCTTGTGACATTATTCGGTTGCACACATGCAACCACACACACATTTGATTTGGCTCATGAGATTGCGCATTCAAGGAAAAAAATATTCTATTCATTCATTGATTTGGCGAGTGCTTAGGATTGCATAGTGGAGGTAGGTTGTTTGGAGACATTAAATTGGCTAAGGAACTTGCCAATTTTTGTATGACAATGTGAGATAGTTAGCTCATATACCGAGAGCTCTCGATTAGAGCTTTGTATGTAATTGTTTCATGATCCATGATATAATACATAATAGAAGATAGTGGGGTTTTTAGCTATATGCTTTCCTTAGGTAAATTATTCGTGTTATGTGTAACTGATATTTCTTTACGATATTATGATTGGATATTGTGTTTCAAATTCCACAAATATTGTAGAAGTGATTATGTATTTAACAAGAGAATATTACATGAGAATCCGTGGGCATGCCCGTATTTTGTATTAAATTCTACAATTTGAAACGTATTTATATTAATACGCTATTGTCAACTTCACATGACAACTTATACTAAAAGTAAGATTGTGAATAATCTTGAGAGCGAATAAAAATAATAGGCATATTGTGTTAAGTTTCTTATCTCAATCATGAAAATTGAAAACACTTGACCTTTGACATCAAAATATGATTACATGCATCCCCTTAGTTGTAAGGTAAACATGTGACATCACGTACAACCCTTAACCCACAAGTGAAACAATGTTTAAAAGACAATAAAATTTCAGATCATAGAGCGTCAAATGTGTGGGGAATGCAGCGAACACAAATACAAACTCATTTTTTTGGTTGTCATGTAATTTATTTATCTCCACCTAATTGACATGTATGGAAAAGTGTTCTCTCGTATTTTGAGAAAATAATAAATCCAAGTAACTTCACAGCGTTGAAAACATTCTATTGAATGTATCATTTCATTGCAGAGAACCACTAACATGAATTTTATAACCGAAAAAATCATGAACACAAATTGCTATTTTTTTAGTTAGATAATGTATTGTAACGACAGCAAATAAATTCGAAGAAAAATTTTAAGTACCAACAAGTAATTTTTTAGTTATTTAAACATTTTATTGCATCTAAAAGCACATTGTATAAAGTAGTATCATGGAGATTGGAATTTGTTTCCCACCTATATTTTGAGTCGACACTTCTATAAAGTAGTACGAGGGAGTTTGGTAGTTTTTTCTCACCTAAATTTTGAGACGATGTATTGTGTTCTAGCAATCTCAATTATACTAACAAAATAAAAATGAACATATATATTTGTTTAGATTTAGATTCTAAAACATTAATACTTTAATTTTAATTTTTGTTTAATTATAAATAAATTATTTAGTTTTTCATTTAAGGTAATATAATTTTATATCAAAATATTGTTGTGGGAGAATGGGGTAGATGTCATGTAAATGTTTAACATTTAACATTTAATAAAATTAATTTAATGTTATTGTCTACCCTAATTAAAAATCGATATAATTATTATGTACAAAACAAAATATAAATTCAACATTGGTTTTACCCAAACGAAGTGGACTTGGTTTTACAAGAAAATGAAGTTGAATTCATTTGTGAGAAAGCCCGGATTCATAAAAGTCAAATAGTTAGGACTCTAGATTTTTAATATAATATTTTAAAATATAATACAATATTTTTTAATGTTTAATAAAATTACACATAAATGGTAGGATGATAGAAATGTGTAACATTATCAGAAACATTTTGACTAGGTAAACAAAAAAATAAAATATAATAGAGATGTATAACTTAATGTATAACATTTTGACTCATTAAACATAAAAATAAATAGAGTAGAGATGTATAAGTAACTTAATATAACTTAAACATTTAAATAGGTGAAAATATAATAAAAATAACCTATAAAAATTAATAATAAAAATAAAAAGAACCATGGTATTGACCTATGGTATTAATGAGGAATTTAACCTATTTAAGGGGAAATTAAACTAGCATAGATGCATCTTATTTCCTCTTTGAAAACAACCCCCTAACTGCCACTACGTACATCTATCCAACGTAGGATTCAATGTTTGCTGATTGAAGATTTGTGTGTCACAACTTAGTAGTTAGAAAAAATTTAACGCGCATTAACAATAAAGAAAAAAATATATACAAACCTTCCTATAAGATCTACAAACCCCCGAAAGTATCTTTCCTCTTGAGCAAATGGGAACCAGGCTATAAGTTACTATAAGATTACTTGGTTGGTTCAATGAAGTACTTGACAGTCGAGGATTGGATGGGTAGTGAGTTTCTAGGTTCAATGGGTCCCTTTGCAATGGATGTGGGATTTGTATAACATGTAGATACTACTAGGCAAGGTGCTACTACCATTACTGTCCTAGCTAGGTAAGTGTTGGCATCTCAAGATGTCATTCCACCAACATCAACAAAACATCTAAGGAGATGAACCTATATCCTACAATTCTTGCTTGATCACTCGAAAAGTTTCAGCACAAAACTGTACTCGAAACCACATTAGTGAGTGCAAGAAAGTTTTCCTAAAAAATATCTCTATCTATGTCAAATTTTTTATATATCGTTAAATTTTAGTCGACAATATTTTTGCGATGATCATGTAATACATATTCCTCTCTTGATGAAAAAAATTATCTCTTGATTAGAGAGATTTGGTTATGTATCTGATTTTTTAGTGGTTCTTTTTAATCTCTCGGATATGATTTGAGGCATGAAAATTTGTTGGTTATTTTGAACAAATGGAGATGTCATTGATTTTTGTGGTGTTTTGGACATAAAGAACAATGGTGCTTCCAAAATGTTATTTTTTATTGTTCTCCCATAGATGCATATTTATTATTTATTTTTACACCTTGATACCTATGGGTAGGTCTATCATTATTTCCATTGGTACATGGGTACGGGATTAGGGCTATGTGTAAGAACTCGAACTCACCAATTTTTTTTCTTTCTAAATTTAGTAATTTTCTTCAAGTTTTTCCGACATGTTCGTCGTGATGTACTTCTATTTACGTTGTAACTAAGTGCGTAAATTTGTAATTTTCAATTCTTATATTAAAATCTCTATTTTTCTTTCCACATGCATTTCCCATTTTATCTTCTTAATAGATAAAGCTCCCGAATAACTATTAAAATATTTTGTTAGTTTTGACTATCATTTATATATATTACCTTATAACTTTTATTACCTTTCTATATAAAAGAGACTCAAACAACTTTTCCTTCTTGAATTTTAGGATGATATATTAATTTTCTCCTTCTTTATAAGTATAATCCTTATCCCTTATATGATAATTTTCATTTAAAGTTATATTTCATGATCTATAACTTCTTAACGCATCTTATAATATTATATACAATATGGATACCGCTTTCCATATTTATATTCACCTAAACCAACACATATACCTCTATACATGAAGGAAATCAAGGTACAATGTTATAACATAACTCTTTCACATATTTTTATATGTCCTACCCCTATAAGATCGTATTCAAATATCTATATACATAAATACATCTAACTCATATATACATTTATCCTCATCATCCTTATATATATCCCCATACTATTTACCTCACCCCATTAATATATCTAACATATATGTATTCCGATATTCAAATGATATATATATATTAAAACCTTTAACTTTATCTCGTAATGTTGGTGATTGGCAACTATGGTTTATGGATATTACCATATCATCTCGTTTGTAGTAACATAGTAAGGTGGTTCTCTTTATAAAGGTTGAGAATATCGATGTGCATTGGAGTTCACATGAGGGGATGGCTATGCTTCATTTAATTCTTATCAGTTTCAATTTCCCCATTTTTAGTGTTCGTCCTTTCGATTACCCGAATGTCACATGATTGTATTTGCATATTCTGGATACTTGTGGTTGATATCTCATGTATCCAACGCCGAATCTTAACTCATACTCCTCCACAGTGTGCTGATTTTGCTAGGGTTTATTCCTCATCCCTTTGTTCGTTTTCATTTTTTCCTTTGACGAAAGTGACAGAAAGAACTCCTCTTCTTTGTTTCAGAATTTCTTCGAGAAAAGGAGAAATTTTTTCCACACGTATACGAAATAACTACCAAGACTAATTATTGTAGCTCTCAGGTAACATCCATCATTTTTTTGCTTTCCGATTTCACTGAGACCATTTCTATGTGTCAAAACAATCTTGATTTCAAGATGTAGTTTTCATAATTTATTCGGAAGTTAGTATGAATAACACTATGATGGTTTTAATAACATGAAATTTCCTCGTTTCAAGTGTGTTTTTCTACCTTTGAAACTTGTATTAACTTATTCATTCTATTCCAAAGATTTGTGACGGCCACCACAAGGTATTGTGCTTACTCTATTATGATGTATATATTATACTCCGTATCATAGCTGCCCAAATTTTCTTCACACGCATTTATACTTCGTTTGTCCGTGTCATTTTATTTGGTAATGCACCTCTCTTCTTTTTGAGTTTTAGAGGGTGAAAGGATTTTATGATAATCAAGCAGTTTTTTTTCTACCTCGGGCCGAATGGTTGAAAAAGAGTTGTTCTCCACATGACCAACCTCACAAACAATCGGCTGTTTCCTCGAAAATTACATTAGGAAAATTACTCTGGGATTTCAAATGAGCATTTTTCAATTTCTAGTTTACTAATGCTCATCTTATTTATGGGTTAATGAAGGTTAAAATCATTTCCCTTTTATTAAATGATATAAGAAATTGTAGTTCCCATTTTCGATTTTTCCACTGCATTACCTGTTTAATGATCGTAATTGATTTTTCTCACTAAGACGTACGTTTTTCCATCACTCCATATTGATTTTATTGAATTGTATATATAATTATCATTAAAATCATGGTAGGAATTTACGATGAGAATTTTATTATTAGCAATATTTTTTCTCTCGAAACTCCATTTTAATCAGATAAAAATAATTTATCTACAATGTGTTCGAATTTAGTTGTACCGATAGAGAGGAATTTTGGATCCAATCCTCAACTGATTTCATTTCAAACCGAAATACCCTCCTTCGCATTAGTAAGGTTTTTTTTTTACTTTCGTAATGTTATCCTCATGACATCGTGTGCCTCTAATTAAGACTCGTTTACATCCATGTCATTTGACAGTAGGATACTATATTTTTGAATTTTAATTAGGAATTCCATTTTTAATAAAATTTCTATCTATGCATTGTTGTATAATGATAGTTACCTTCTCAACTTTCAATACATTTAATTCAAATTATTGGTTTTTTCATACTAGTAGAGGTGTGCAATTTCATTTTACTTAAATATAAATTCATGAAAATTCCCAATTTCAATATGGTTGTAAAATATTCTATAATTATATTAGTTGTAGTATTTATATTTCATGTCATATATAATATGTAGGGTCTCGATTTGAATTTTTGTATATACAAATAAATTTATATACTAAGATTTGAAACTCTTATAAAAATATCTTATTTTGAATTTAATTTAATTTCGTGTAATTCTCGTAATACAATTTCATTTTTATATTCTCGATAATAAAAACCCCTTTCTAGATTCACATGGTTTTCCTCAACAATGTCCAATACATTGTATGAGGATACATCCATCCTCATAGGCAATTAATTTAATAGTCCCGCTTTTTAATTTATTACAAAGATTTACATTCATTCATTGTCTTTTATTTTTCTGAACTTAATGTTTTATTTTGGTCGTGACACGATGAGTTTCAACTCTAATACTACTTAGAAAGGTATATTTTGAAATATTTTTACTTATTCAACTTCTATGTCTTGTTTGAACTGTTGTTCTACTTGGTGTTTTTCTAACATAGTTGTATATGTTTCTTTAATAGGTATTTTATATTGCCTTCAAAACCACTACAATTAATTTCAATCACCAATCGAAGATTCGACGACACGTTTCATCTTCTTTGAGGTCACTATCCAATTATAAAGGTTTCGCACATCTATACACATTGTTTACCGATTTCAACTCTTACACTCTATAGTTGAATTATTTATTGGATGCTTTTAAGTCAAGATGTAATTAAAATATTGTAATTAATATTTTCAACTATAGTGTAAAATGGTTTTATACTCACCTCTATAAGAGGAAGGTCCTATATGTAATAACCTATATGAACCGTAAAACATATTTCCTTTAGCACATATTTGTCTCTATATGCCTCAATATGCATAGCATACAAAATATTTACTTAATTTATGAAGTATATGTTTCATGTTCGCATTTGTAATTTCACTATTCCACTTACAATTTACCTCTAAACTGTATGAAAAATTCAAATATATGTTTATATGATTACTAGATTTCTAACTATATTTTTTTTTAGATCTTTCTACCGTTAGATTATGTAATGTTCCCTCATTGCCACACAAATTTTTTTTTTTTTCATAGTAACATAATTTCCATATTTCTTTTTGACTCATTACTATCTTCATGTATCCCTTAAATCCCACTATATTATTGTTCTTTACAATATAAGTATCTATATATATATATATATATATATATATATAAGATATTGTTATCTCATTACTTATTACCTCTTCCAATAATACGTATTATAGTCTTCCAGTAATTATAACCTTGTCCGGATTCATTTAGGTCTTACACTCACACCTTTTCTACCATCTTTTTCTTAGACATTCAATTTAATTATTGATGATTATAACATCTACTTTACATACACCATATACCTAATATGTATATATCGTCAATATGGTATAGCTTACTTTATATTAACACTTTTATATTAAGGATTACAATTGGTAAATCCTATTCAATTTCATTAAACTAATTCCAACCATGAACTTTGAATGATATAGATATATGTCTAACCTTAAAGTATCGTTGATTCATATATAATATATCTTTGTATTTATGGCGAGATATATTCATTAATTCTTTGTATGTATAGTACAAAGATATAAAGGTTTCACATCAACTCAATCTAATAAACTCGATAAATATATATTTACCGATCTAGCCTGATTTTCGTCAGCTTGTGAGTACAATTTATTTATGACTTGGCTTAAAAATAAATTTCTCTTCGTATGATTCACATATTGAGGTCTTGTCTAAACTGACACTAAATTTATCGAATCCCGAGCATATCAATTTGTCTCTATTCGATGCTAAAGTTAACGTTGACAGATAGTGGTTTCATTACCATTGGTAGTTTTAACATATATTTTCTCGCTTTAGCCGCATCGATCCCCACCGGATCGTTGAGATCATGACAAGTGTAAGGTCAATTTTTGTTAGGGTTATATACTTTGGATTTTAAGTGATGAGTTTTTGGAATCCTCTATTTCTTCCTCCTTCGAAGATCGATTTCTAAGCATCTTCTCAACTCAGATTTTTATAACAATGAGATTTTTGCGCTGTCTTTTTCCTCGAAATCGTTATTCTCTCAATGTATCCTTCAGCTCCATCATTTCGATGAAGGCCTGGCGCGTACTTGGATATACAATACTTCAATTCACTCGGTAAATTATTTTTAACTATCTTCTATAGATGATTATATAAATCTCGAGATTTACAATTTTTATTTTGTATTTAGTTTTATTTGGTAATCGCTTTTTATTTAATGTGTATTTACATATGAATTTAAGGGTAAAAATTCCTAATCGGTGGACTCAGCTTACCCCCTTGATGTCACAACCGTCTACCTGTCTCCTGGCTGTGATTGTTCTTTATATTTCCTTGCCTCTATACCTAATGCTTGCAAAAATTCCTGACATGAATCGTTGCCCTAGTTCCTGGAGGTTTAATATATTGGGTTTTAATTTATAAATAAATTTTGGGTCTTGATATGATTTAAAATGAAATCAATTTGATCTTTCTCACAAATTCTGAAAACTTAAAATTCGTTTCCTCTATATAATATGAAAGTTCTGGTTTAATTTAAAATTCCGACTTAAATTATGGCTCGAATGTTTTCATATTGAACTCTACAATTTTCTCATAGCCATATCGTTCTTTGCAAGGTGTAATAACTTCATTTTTCTCCTTCACGAGATATTTGCATTCTTATCAGTAAAAATCACCTCTTTATTTACTAATCTACCTCTTGTTGTATCCTGGTGTCGGTATTCGAGACATTTCACAATTTTTATTCAGAGACTTCAAAGGCTTCAACGATGACTCGTTGGGGTTTTTAAGTTTCCATTTACATAAAATTATTATTTTTTTTATATGATGTCACCGTGTTATCATTTCATGCCTCTATAATCGTGAAGCTCCTTTTATTTTATGGGTTTAATTCCATTTTTGTTTTAAAATCAGAATCGATAACTAAAATGGCCCATCCAAATTAATCTCTATCCGATAATTTTATAATCTAAATTTGAGTTTCAATGGCATTTTCTACCAAGACCATTTAACAATTTTTATTTTCTTTGGACTTACGAATGGAAAAAAAATTGCGTGATATTTTGGACTTTGATAAGTTTTGCGTATGCTATTTATTGTGCTTTACTATTCGCATATTACCGATATTATGAATGTGTCTAGTGGCAGGAGTATACCCTTTACTTTGCTATTCATAATTTAACCCCACTCTCTATTTATAAAATCTCTTAATACCATCATCTCTTTATTCTATTACAAAGAAATTTCCTATTTTTTTTTTATACATCTAATACAGAGTATATGTTGTATTTTGCTTGGATTTTTAATTGTAAAATTATTTCAACGTACAAAACTTCAAGCTTTGTAAATTTCAAATAATAATTCTTTTAAAGTACTACTTGTTCCACCTTATTATTATCAATGCCTCTATACAAAAGATAATTATAAGTCTAAAATGTTAGTTTTCTTTATTGTTCCCATACAAGAAAATGACATATTTCAATTATGCCAAGTCCTTCATAGTTCATTTACTTTACTATTATTAATTTTAGACTTGATAAATTTTCCATTTATGTAACATGTTACCATAATGATTGCTAGAGATCAATTTCGGGAAAAAAAAAACTGTGGCTCGCATTTATGTTATAAAAATTGTTTTATATCGTATATCTTAATGTATATCTACTTATTTCCTTATAGAGAATAAATATCCATTCTAAAATATAATATAATGGATAGAAATACTGACCGATTTCTACAAAATGTTATTTCTCTGACATTTTATTCTACTTTAAATTCGTAGTACTCATTTTATTTATATATAGTCATGCAAAATTTTAGCTTGCTACATCGTATTTGTATAGCTATCCACTAAAATTTATTTACGCCGTATACAAACTTAAGTAACTTTTCAACATGGTATGGTATATTCAACCATTAACTTTCTTTACTTTTAATATAATTTTCTAGAACATTATTTGATCCCCAGATTTAAACCTTATACGTGTTTAGAAATTCTGGTGGATGGCTCTTCAAATATTTCCTCCCATGCAACCACAATGTTTACATCATTTCAGCTATAATAACGTTGTAAATGCATGGGAACCTTGTTCATTTATTTATTAGAATATACCAAAACATTCGATGAAATTTCATAGTCAATCGACATTTACACATATAGAATATAGAGCAAGAACAATCAGTGTGCATACCAATTATTTCTATGACCGATTCTCCCAACCTTAGAGTTCCTCTCTCCGTAACTCACCCCGAGCCGAGATCCTCCTCCAAAGATAGACTAACCTTAGTCCGTCCCCGAAGTAGCTTATTTAAGTCCCGCTTTCCCGAATCCTCGTTTCTAAATTCTCGCGGGGCCCGTAATTCCCCCAGGATGATTTCTTCGTTTTTGTTTCAGGCTAGTCTCATTGTATCCCCTTTAAAGCCGTCCTTTCTACTTTTTCCAACTTTTCCACCTCTTCCCAATTACTTTCCTCTTCATTGGGAAATTATATTTTTCTCCCGCTCTAATTTACAAATATTCCTTTCAAGGTTTTTTCGAAAGTTTTTTGGGAAAGTCTTACCCGTCCATATCCTCATGGATCATATTTATGATCTCCAATCTCTTCTAGTATTGGGATCCACTTTCCCCTTTGGATTATTTGTATTCAAATTTAAATTAAAAAAAAACATATAACTTGGGGTGTTACACATTCCCCCTCTCCTCAAGAAAAAAACACCATCCTCTCGTGTTTTCAACAGAATTTAAATAGTTCATGTTGAAATAAAATGATACTTTTTTCCATCAAATCAGCTTTCTCTTTCCCATGTAGCCTCTTCAAACTAAGAAAGTGTTTCATTACATTTCATCGCTACTCTCTATTTCTCAGCTCAATTTCTTACTGCTCCAATATTTGAAGCGGATCCGGGAAGGAATTCCCCTCTCGGGTTCCACCCGAATCACATTGCAATCAACAATGTGAGCAAGATCATGTACATATTTTTTAGCAAAGAAACATGAAACACATCAAGAACCTTAATATGGAGGGTACGCTTTATAATCCAATCGGTCCCATCCTTCTAAGACTTCGAAAGGCCCACAATATCTAGGAGCCGCTTTGCACAACTTCCAGCTTTGCAAAGTGCTCTTTTGGGCTTAATCTCGCGTATATACATGGTCACCTACATTGAACTCGGTGAACTCTCTTCTTATCGGCATAACTTTTTGTCGATCTTGAGCTGTCTTGATGTTTTTTCGTATTGGTTTTGACAATCCTTTCCATTTCATGCAAGAGTATCCGGCCAAAGTACTAACTTATCTTCAGGTTGGCTCCAAATTTTTTAAAGGAGTGTGCCACTTTTCTTCCATAGAGTGCGTCAAATGGACTCATCTTGATGGAAGATTGGTAGTTGTTATTATAAGAAAATTTGACTAAATGTAAATAGTCTTCCCACTCGCCTGGCCTATCCATCACATACATTCTAAGCATATCTTCCAAAGATTTGATTGGGTCTCTCTGCTTCGAATTCACATCCGTATGGGGGTTATAGGTAGTACTAAAATTCAATTTAGTGCCCATGCCTCCAAAAGACTCGTCCAAAAGGTCGCTATGAACTCGGCGTCTCTATCCGAAATAATCATTTTAGGAACCCCGTGTAGCCTTACAATTTCCTTCATGAACACATTTGCTACTACTACCTAAAGTAGATTTCACAAGTATGAAATGTGCAACGTTTGTTAAAGTATCTACCACTACCATTACTTAGTGATGCCGGTACTTTGTTTTGGGTAATCGTTTATAAAATCCATAGAAACAGCAGTTCCATTTCCATTCTAAAATTGGTAAGGGGTTTAGAAGTCTAGCTGGATGCTGATGTTCAACTTTGACTAGTTGACATTCCATGCATATGGCTAAGTAGTTGGCTACGTATTTTTTTCATTCTTGGCCAAAATAATTTCTTTTCAAGGTCGTAAGTAGTTTCGATATCCAGGATGTCCCGAATAAGGTTGTTTATGATATTCATCAAGGATTTCCTTTTTTCAAAGAATCTACATTAGGATATACAACCGATTTTTATACCGCATCAGCGTGTTGATTTTGGGTGTATCCCTCCAGCTTCCTTCTTCAACATTTTGGAGTTTTCATAGTGTAAATCTGGTTCACCACCTTAACTAGACCTTCTAAGTCAAAATTTACACTACACCCAATATTTCTTAGGTGTTTCCAACCATTTCTTCTTAAGGCATCAACAATTTCGTTCTCTTTTCCCTTGATATGTTTTTCGATGTCAAATTCAATTTAAAAGACAACCATCTTGCTTGTATAGCATTCAATTTCCGTTGAGTGAAGAAATATTTTAGGCCGATGTGATTCGTCATCAATATAAATTTCTTTCCTAGGAGGTAGTGTCGCCACATCTTGAAAGTGTGTATCACAAGAATTAACTCAAGATCATATACACTATAATTATGTTCATGTTTCTTAAGTTTTCTAGATTCATATGCAATAACATAATTTTCTTGTAACAAAAACTCCCCGTTGGGAAAAATACTAAGAGGGGGGGGGGTGAATCAAGATTAGGCGTACTAAAAATTTTTACTTTTTCATGTTTTAAAACCCATACGTCAATTGCTGGCTAACTAGCGTATACACGCGGATATCCTTCATAAAACTCGCGTATACACAGGGATCTAATTATGCCATTAATTTCACTTATATCATTCCATCATTCATTCATTAGATGTTCTACAAACAAGAACATGTGCAAGAAGAATCGTAATAAACAATCACACATAGTATCACATAACATCAGGATTTTAGGTGGAAATCCAAGTCGGGAGAAACCACCGCCGCAGTTGCTCGGCCCTTCAATATTTTATTATAAAGAAAAAACATCTTACAACAAATGTGCTCACGCAGACTCCTACCAAGACGCGTGCACCCACCCGCGCTCGTTTACCAGCCCCTCTCCCGGAAGGGAGCCCAACCCCCGACTCGCTTACTGCCTCTCCCTGAAGGGAGCTACGACCCTCTGATCTCGTTTAATAGCCTCACCCTCGGAAGGAGCTATGACCCCCGATCGAAGGCTCCAACCTCAGCACCTCTATGGACCGACGTTTCATCAATTTTCACACGGATCCAAAGCTTCCTTTAGACACCACTTGCAGCATACATTTCATCATATTTTCAAACAGACCCTTTCCATACTTTTAAGCACAAGAAAAACCATGAAATAGATACATATAACTCACTGAATGTGATATCAAGAAATCGCTGCAATCGTATCAGACATTTTTTTACCACAGACTTCAGCAAACCCTAGTTTGCATACGTCTCTTCGATGTCGCGTATATACGCGCTTCCGATCACATAAACCCGCGTATACTTTAGTACAACAGCATAGCTAATTTTATTGCGCATACGCGCTTTCTCGCCACGAAGCCGCGTATATACGCGCTTCCTCCGTCTCGAACTAGCGTATAGATCTTCAACTATTATAGGTCATTTCACCTTCGTATGCATACATCTCACATATTTAACCCTTTACTCTTGCATACGTATGTTCGCCTTATCTCGCATCTAGTCATTCCATAAATAGATCTAGCAAATACGTATACATTTCAGATCTAGATATCCCGTCTATTATTTCTTCATAGGTGCATCATAGATTCAGATCTATCATCAAACCTTTACCCTTTCCATACATATATTCTCCACAGAAGTATTCATTCAAGCTCGACATTCAATTCACTCATGATTTGTACAATGAATTTCTTCTCTTTATATAGGTTCTCCCTTTTTCAATACCATGAGCCCCCTTTTTCAATACCATGAGCCAAAACAATACCATGAGCCCAAAACTACATTCTGGATATATCTCCCGGACTGTGGTCATTTAGACGAATCATTACCCAATACACAATAATGAATACTGTGGTTACCCCCGGTTTTTCACTTTTTGAGCGCTTTTTCCCATACGCGACTTGTCACGTTGTTTTCCGCGTGCATACGCGACTTCTCCTAGACAAATCCGCGTATGCCGAGACATACTCTTTTCATCATAGATCTTAGCACATATTGAATTCCTTTCTTCATTACCTTGTGTACTCTCTGAGATACATCAGATTTTCATCTTTAAACAAAGTTCATCAAGACATATTCTATCAAGCACAACTTCATCAAGTAAGTTGCCATCATCTTCATCGTGGGTTTCCATTCAAGAACAACTCTCTACATCATATTGTCAACAAACATCATATCACATCGATTGATCATTTACCAAGTCCATCAAGTCAAGAATAACTTCATCAGTGGATTGCCATCAAGGACAACACATGCCACCCCATGTCTTCATCTTTCATTATTCATGGGTTGCCATCAAGGACAACACTCCGCATCATATTGCCAAGAATCTCCCCTTTGGACTTGATGGTAACCACGCATGGTGCTGATCATTACAACGTATAGATACATTAAGAATACAATGACACCATGTCACTCTCCCCAATTTTGACATCATTCTTTTTATTCATTCAAACACCATGTCACTCTCCCCTTGACATCAAGGGCAAAGGGTGAATCAAAAAAATCAACATACTCTCCCCTTTTCTCCGCATGTGGAAGAAGCGTGCCGCAGATTCGATATATACCGAAGTGGCCAAGCTCCCCGAGTTCATGTCGAATCTTCAAACATATTTTTCAATGAAGTACATGACTCTATGACCTTCCTACCACCAAGGACTCATACTTACATCAAAGATCCACCCAAGTGGATTTACATATGAGACTCAAATACCCAACCAAGTTGGTTTAAAACTTTCAACTCAGCTACCCAACCAAGTGGGTTTACAAAATTTGACAAGTCCTTTACATGACTGAATATTACAATTTTACATCATGGGTCTCAACAAGACCTTTTCACCAAATTGCAAAAAAAGACCATTTAAAAACAACACCTAGAAAGTCCTCAAGAAAGAGAACATTTTTCAGAATCAACATAATGCCAAAAATGCATTATACTCAACAACTCTAATGCTCCCCCCGAATCCGTGCATCCAAGCATCCTTTACACATGACTAAGGCTCCCCTTAGTTTGTGCATCTTCAACTCTTTCACCAACAAATCATCAAGGCATCTTTATCAAAACATTTAGAAATAGAATTATGAGAACTGAACACCACCAGAGATACCAAAACGCATTCAGTCGCAATACGTGGTTTTCTCAGGTATGAACTCGCTGTGATATACGCGACCGTGTTTCAGAAACCCGCGTATCCAATACCATCTTCTATATTTTAACTGACTGACCAGGAGAAAAGACAAGGTTCAGCTCTTCTTTCTCAGATATTTGAATGCTTTTTTCCCCCGACTACGTATAGATAGAACAAGGTAGTTGAGTCTTCAAGCGTCATCCAACTGTGAGCATACACATTAGTAACTGCTTCCTCTAGATTCTTTGCAAGATCAATACAATCTTTCCAAGAGAGATTATCATGTCAAAGACAACATCTTCAAATATGTGCCAATCATCCATGTGGTCCAATATCACCATGATCTTTAAGATTTAACATGCGAAGTAACATATGTAGGAAAAGATCTCAACCATAGTAACAAACTCTTCATGATCTATTCATCTCTCCGAATCATAAGACTTCCAATTCATCCATGTGTGAGCACAAAAGATACTTTCAGCAAACAAGGCTCAAAATCTCATCATAATAAACCATGTACCAAGTCATCATCATTTAAGCATGAGTATCATTGCATTAAGCACTCATAGTGCCAACAATGCAATTATTAGTATTCAACTTTCATTAAGCCCCCCGAACCAAATCTGCTCCTCCTTAATCTCAGGTAACCCGAATACATTCATCGCCAGTCACCAAAGAATAATCTCTGCATGAACTCGCCTTTATCTCCAAATTATAAGACTTTCATCTCAACAATGAATACTCTTCATCAAAAAGCAAACAGACTCATCCACAATCTTTAACACAAGAAACCATGTATCATATCATCATTATTTAGAACTAAGAAACTAAGCCGATATTGAGTCAATAATACGCTTATTAACAAATGTGACTGATAAAGCTCCCCCGAACCTCCTGCTCCAGATCTTCGCCTATCATATAATTTCTCTTATCATCAAAGCATACGCGAATGTGTCTCATGGAAATCGCGTGTATACGCGACTTTGTTAATAGAACTCCACGTATGGAAAGTGAAGCATAGAAATTTTTCACATTCCTTCATCTCCCCGAACTTGTACTTCCTATAGCCGTCTTCATATCGATGCTCACGTAAATACATAT
This sequence comes from Pinus albicaulis, assembly GCA_034641835.2. NCBI lineage: Eukaryota > Viridiplantae > Streptophyta > Pinopsida > Pinales > Pinaceae > Pinus > Pinus albicaulis. The sequence continues at coordinate 454,374,519 of CM076573.1, forward strand.
AAATCCGTAATAATCAAATCAATCATGAGAGACATCATACATTGCTCCCCCGTGATGATACATTACTAAATCTCATAATGTATCCCACGTGAATTCTAGTCAATCAGAGAAGTAAGCTTCTAGAAGCGATGACCGCAGAGGGTCAAAATTCCCTACATTTCTGATCGGTCCTCCATCTTTTTCCGCATTTGTTTGAACTTTCTATTTGTGTGTTGGAAGTTATCCAATTTCTCATATCCTTCTGCTCAACTCGCATTCTTTTCTTACATGTCCATACTTGTTACAAGAATAACATCTCATGTGTCCAGAGAAATAAGCATAAGAATCATAATGAGTATTTCTAATCTTCCTCCTTTTACAATCAAACTGTTTTATGTCCATACTTGTTACATGAAAAACAATATCCCTTGAAGAAACCAAACAGTACCTTTCTCAAGTAGAATCTATTTGTTTGTGTGGTCGTATTGTTCGCTTCGCAATTTGTCGTTAAAAGATGCCCATAATTATGACATTTAAAACATTCAACGTTCTTGAATGAATTCCTTGAGAATTCATGATTGTTGGTTGATCTTTGTCTCTTTCAACACTCGTGTTTAGTATTGACATCCTCTCGAATTTTTAGCACTTCCTTGTGAGCTAGATTCTCTTAACAGCTTCATGGAAACCAAGACCAAGTTTGATAGTAGGAGACCTTTGATTACTCGAATATTGTCCAAAATATTAGTACTATCATGAAAACTCAAAAGTTTAACCTTTTCTTCTAATTCTACCTTTGAGAATGTTTACCTCAACCTCCAAGGCCCGACATTACTTTCTCATGCTTTTCTTATTTCCTTCTTCCATATTCTACTTGATCTTTCGCATTTAGAATCTCTTTCTTTCAACCAATTTTCGTTTTCTTCACATGTTTGTTGCAAATTTCCTCTTCATTCTTCTTTATTTCATTTTTTCCAGATCTTCTTTGAGAGAGATGATTTCTCGCTTCAAGTCCTTCCTTTTCAAATGATTGTAGAGGTCTTCATTCTTCTTACTTGATGCTTCAAGATCTCGCTTGTAGAGAGATGATTCAGCCTTCAAGACCTTCATTCTTCTTGCTTGATTCTTCGAGATCTGTGATTTAGATCATTGATTTCTCGTTTCTAGACTTTTAATTCGATTGATGCATGCGTATAAAACCTTTGATACTTGTCCACCTATCCTTTCAAGATTTCTATTTGATCTTTCATTCTGAGAGATCAGTTTCTTTGTAGATAGAATCTTCTATCAATTTCCTTTTTTGTTCTTCAACTTGGATCTTGATAGCTTCTTCTAGATCCACAACTTTACTTTCACTATCTTCACTATTGTTTGCACACAAGAGTATTACAAGGACCCAAATCACTATCCGAATCATCTTCTTCACTTCGCTATACATCTTTTCTCGAGATATTTTCTTGCTTCGAGTAGCCTTCTCTTTGCTTCTTTGCCATGAGCACTTTCAGATCATGGTTAGAATCTTCTCCATCTTCACTCGGACACTTCATCATCATCTTCATTTGCATAATAACTTTTCTCTTTTCAAATTGTTTCCCTTTACCATGTTTCTTCTTCTATAAGAACATTTAGCAACATAGTGACCAACTTTTCCACACTCAAAACATTTGAAGGGAAGCTTACCTTTGAATCTTCCAAGCATCTAGTTGAGTTTTGTCACGAAATTCACATCTTCTTCTTCGGATATATAGCTTCGGATTCTTTTCGACAACTTCCTTTTCTTTTCCTTTGCAGATACCTTAAAAGCAAACTTCTCTTATTTGAGCAAGGACCTCCTTGTCTCATTTCAAAAGCAAATAATACCATGTAATTGAACAATAGAAAGAGTTTGCAGATCTTGCCTTTCTTCAATAGCCGAAACTTTAGAGTCAAATTTTGAAGTCAAGGATCTTAAGACTTTTCCACCAAACAGTAGTATCGCTTATGGTTTCACCCAAATTTCTCATCCGATTTACAATATCATCTAGACGAAGAAAGAAATCGGCAACACTTTCATCACTATGCATCTTCAAATTTTCATATTCAATTCTAAGAGATTGGAGTTTTGCACTTTTTACCTTTTGTATCTTCTTCATAGCTCGTAATGATTTTGTCCCATATTTTTTTTGCCGAATGTAGTTGCCGCATCACTTTAGCAAATTCTCGATTTCTCGTACATGCTTCCTAATAAGACATTTACTTATTTGGCATTGATTTCATACTTCTTTCTTCTCGCCGCATCGGTGAGGAATACTTGTCTAGTATTGATAACCTTCTTCCACAATTGCCCATACATCTCATACCAAGACTTTGCAGATATGCTTTGGTTCGTACCTTCCAAGCGAATATCAGATTGCTTCCATTGAATAGAGGTGGTTTTTATAGACACTCTCCTTCTTGACTTCCCATTGCGACAACATCTCCTTCAAGCGATCGTTTCCCGCAGGCTAGAACTCCGGCTTCCGATACCAATTGTTGGGAAAAATACCGAGAGAGGGGGGGGTGAATCTAAGAGCTGGTGCGTACTAAAAACTTTTTACGTTTTCATGCTCTAAACCCATACGCTACTTTGTCAAGCCAACTAGCGTATACACGCTGATATCCTTCATAAAACTCGCGTATACAGAGACCGACTATGCCATTAATTCTTCACTTATATCATTCCATCATTCATTCATTAGATGTTCTACAAACTAGAACATGTGCAGAAGACCGTAATAAACCATCACACATAAGCATCACACATGAACACCAGGATTTTAGGTGGAAACCCAAGTCTAGAGAAACCACCGCCGTAGCTAAGGTTCAGCCTTCAATATTTTATTATAAAGAAAAAACATCTTACAACATATGTAAGCCGCGTTACAGACTCCTACCAAAGACGCTGTGCACCCACTCGCGCTCGCGTTTACTCGACTTCTCCCTGAAGGGAGCTCCAACCCCGTGACTCCGTTTACCAACCTCTCCCGGAAGGAGCTACGACTCGATCTCGTTCACCAGCCCTCACCCGGAAGGAGCTACGACCCCCGACCGAAGGCTCCAACCCTCAAGACTCCTATGGACCACGTTTCATCAATTTTCACACTCGGATCAAAAGCTTCCTTTAGGACACCACTTGCGTGCCACATTTCATCATATTTTCGAAACAGACCCTTTCCATACTTTTAAGCACAACCAACCATGAAACAAATACATATAACTCACTCAAAGATATCAAGAAACTGCCACAGAAAAGATCGACATTTCTTACCACGACTTCAGCTAGAAACCCTAGTTTGCATACACGCTTTCCTTTTCCGATGTTGCGTATATACGCGCTTTCCGATCACATAAACCCGCGTATACTTTAGTACAAATTACGTAGCTAATTTTATTGCGCATACGCGTTTTCCGGCCGAAGCCGCGTATATGCGCGTTCTCCGTGGCGAACTAGCGTATAGATCTTCAACTATAGGTCATTGCAATTCTTTCAGAGCAGATACATCTCACGATTTAACCCTTACTGCATTGCATGTTCACCTTATCGCAAGTCTAGTCATTCCATAAATAGATCTAGCAAATATAGATACATTTCAGATCTAGATATCCCGCTTCATTATTTCTCTTCATAGGTGCATCATAGATTCGCATCTATCATCAAACCTTTACCCTTTCCATACGTATATACTTCACGTAGAAGTATTCATTCAAGCTCGACATCTTGCTCCCACACTCATGATTTGTACAATGAATTTCTTTCTCTTTATATAGGTTCTCCCTTTTTCAATACCATGAGCCCCTTTTTCAATACCATGAGCCAAAACAATACCATGAGCCCAAAACTACATTACTTCCGATGGTAGCCCTAGATGGAGTCATTTAGACGAATCATTACCCAATACAATGGGTCAATACCATGGTGGTTACCCCCGGTTTGGCACTTTTTGAGCGCTTTTTCCCATACGCGACTTGTCACGTTGTTTTCCACGTGCATACGCGACTTCTCCTAGACAAATCTAAATATGCCTTGAGACATACTCTTTCATCATAGATCTAGCACATATTGAATTCCTTTCTTCATTACCTTCTATACTTATAGATACATCGCATGTTCATCTTTAAACAAAAGTTCATCAAGACATATTCTATCAAGCACAACTTCATCAAGTAAGTTGCCATCATCTTCATCGTGTGGGTTTCCATTCAAGAACAACTCTCTACATCATATTGTCAACAAACATCATATCACATCAGATTTACATCATTTACCAAGTCCACCAAGTCAAGAATAACTTCATCGTGTGGATTGCCATCAAGGACAACACATGCCAACAATCTCATGTCTTCATCTTCATTTAGTGGGTTGCCATCAAGGACAACACTCCGCATCATATTTCCAACACTCCCGCTACTTTTCTCCACACACATCGGTACATACCACAAAATCCTAATTCTGGATCCGTAATCTTCAATATAGGTGTTGTAGTTAGTTTCAGCTTTTAATTGATCAAAGCTTATTTTGGCACTTTTCGGTCCACTAAATTTGGTACCCTTACTCGTAGTGAATTTATGGGGTATGCTAATGCAGAAAATCTTTCTACAAACCTTCGGTAATACCCCAAAATCCCCATAAATGATATTACCTATGAGACATCGCAGGGTACCTGCCACTCTCTAATGGAATTTATCTTTTCAGATCCACAAACTCAACTTGTTATGATATTATATGCCCCACATACTAAATTTTATCCTTATAAACCTCTACATTTACAAAAATTTTCATACAACCGATTTTCCTTTAAGAGTCTACAATATTATTCTTAGGTGCTCTTTGTCTCCGCTCACTTTTTGAATAGATTAGAGTGTCGTTTATAAATACTAGTACGAATTTGTCTAAGTATTTATTCAATATGCTATTCATTAAACACATAAAAGTGGTAGGAGAATTTGTCAAACTCAAGGGTAGGACTACAAATTCATAGTGACCATACCCGGTTCGAAAGGCTATTTTATCGACATCTTCCTCCTAATTCCCGAGCCGGTGATAACCAGCCTCTTAAGTCAATCTTAGAGAACATCGAAGCTCCTCTAACCTAATCAAAAAGGTCATCTATTCTAGTGTAATGGTTACCTATTTTTGATAGTCAATCCTATTTAGTTGATGATAATAAATACACATTCCGCGGGGTACCCATCCTTCTTTTCATGAACAACACCGGTGCTCCCGAAGGGGATACACTCATTCGATGTAACCTTTATCCATCAATTCTTGCGCTTTCATTTTTTAACTCCATTAGTTCCAGGGGACTCATTCCGCAAGGGGCTCTATAGACCCGGGTTTCCCCAAGTACTAAATCAATCGTGAAATCGATTTCTCTCTTGGGGGGAAGATGAGGAATCTCATCCTAGGAATACTTCTTTAAACTCTCTCGATCACTCGGTAAGGTGTCCAAAAATTTTTCTTCGTGTGTTTTTCCTAGTTCTTCAACATGTACAACATATACTTAATACCCATTTCTAGTAGTTCTTTTTAATTGAAGGGCCGGGAGTATCTCGCCTTACAAACGTAAATTGGTTTTGGTTTTCCCCCTCGGTATATAAAAGGTTTTCCCTCTCGTATCTATGTAGTGAAGAGTTTTATCCTAGCAATTCATCATAGCTTTTCTTTTTTCTAACCAATCCATTCCTATTAGTAAATCATAGGAACCTAGTGGTGAATTTTTTAGATTTACCTCTCTGTCCGGAAATCATTCAATTTAATGGCAATTTGAGGTAACCTATGAGTCACCTTGCATTTGGTACCAAGTATTAACCGGACCAACCAAGACCGTTGAATCTTCTCGGTTTTGATTTTCTTACTTGTCTACAACTTATGGACCAATATAACTCAAAGAAGCACCTGCATCACTAAAACCGTATCGCATTGGTCAAAGAATTTACCTTCCATCTCGACCATAGTAGACTGGTGTTCTTCTTGTCAATTCTCCAAGGCCGCACCGATAGTGGGGATGTTCCTGTTGGTGTCATTTACTATGGTAGCTTCTCTATCTCTCGAACCATTCGACATTTAGGTGTGGAAATTCCCTTTAATATGAGGTTCTCCACAACCCCAACACTTCAATGGTTCCCGTATTTTCACAGCTTCCTTCCTTCTTATTATTTCCATTTAGTGGTTTGGAACCAGCTTGAGATTGGATCGGCTTGGTTGTCATTAGTTTTGTTGAATTTATTTCTCTAATGGTTTTGGACTAAATTTCTTCAAGTAGGTCGGTTTCTCGCTTCTCTTTTCCACTCGGAATCACCTTTATTTGACCAAACTCTTTTCCTTGGTCCATCTTACCACGAAACTCGCTCGATAGCACAATCTAGCTTTCCTCACCACCTCATCCATTTTTTTTGGATTATTAAACTCTATTTTCTCTTATAAACAAGACACAAACAAATACTGAAATCTATGTACCTTTGCCTTCTCCTCTCGTAGATATAAGGCACATATCTTAGCAGCATTTGTGAACTTGGTGACCAACTCATCTATGGTGAGTTGTCCCAATCCGGAAGTTCATGAAACTCTTTTGCCTTGTCATCATAATAACGTTCATTCAAATATCGGTTTTTGAAATTGACTTGAAAATCTTCCCAAGTCACTGCTTTTTCATCAATGCCATGAACCATTTTGTTTCTTCCCATCATAAGGTAGCCTTTACCTGTAGCTTGGTAGATGGCTAACTGCCCTCGCATTTCTTTCATAATCGTAGACCCGAAACTACTTAATCATATTCAGCAAATCCATGTCTCTGAACATCCTCCTCCTCCTCTCTATCAGCAGGAGGGATGTTTATTTTCTGCATCTGGGCCTCAGAATTCCTTCTCTCTTCTCTCTAGATCGTCGTCTAGTGGCATCATCTTCCTCAGACTATCCGAGCCGATTGACCCTACCTTTCTCTTCCTTTCCGGAGCATTCACTTTCTTGGCCGTCTCGTTGTCGCCTTCATAAGTTTTTCTCTCGCTCCTCACTAGCTAAAGATAGCCTATCATTTTGGCTTCTTAGCTTGGCTATTTCCCATTGCATCCTCAGGCAACATAGCCATCAAAGGAGAATTAGGATCTGGTGTGTTCTCTCCACCACCTAGATTGACATAGAGCCCATCCTCTACTATTGTCTTGCAGTTTTTATTTTCGCACTCCTTTAACAGCATTAACAATACAACATCAAGAATATTTTTAACATCACAAAAAAAAAAAATCATAGTAGTGAGCACATAAACAACAATTTTCCAACTAGGGCTTTGATACCATTTGTAATTTTCCTCAATTCCACACAATTTTTTTTTCATAGTAACATAATTTCCATATTTATTTTTGACTCATTATTATCTTCATGTGTCCCTTAAATCCCACTATATTATTGTTCTTTACAATATATGGTTCATATATATATATATATATATATATATATATATATATATATATATATATATATATATATATATATATATATTCCAATATGATATTGTTATCTCATTACTTATTACCTCTTCCAATAATACCATTTATTATAGTCTTTCCCTATAATTATAACCTTGTATGGATTCATTTAGGTCTTACACTTACACCTTTTCTACCATATTTTCTTAGGAAATTCAATTTAATTATTGATGATTATAAGATCCACTTTACATACACCATACATATACCCAATATGTATATATCGGTTATCATGGTATAGATTACTTTATATTAACACTTTTTATTAAGGATTACAATTGGGAGATCCTCTTCGATTTCGTTAAAACTAATTCCAACCATGAAATTTTGAATGATATAGATATATATCTAACCTTAAAGTACGTTGACCATATATATAATATATGTTTTTATTTATGACTAGATATATTCATTAATTTCGTATGTCTAGTACAAAGATATAAAGGTTTCATATCAACTCAATATTTACGAAACTCGATAAATATATATTTACCGACTAACTCAATTTCTTCGCCTGTGAGTACAATTTATTTACGACTTGGCTTTAGAATAAATTTGTTCGTATGATTCACATCTTGAGGTTTTGTCCGAACTGACACTAAATTTATCGAATCCCCAATCATATAAATTTTTCTTTCCTAATGCTAAGGTTAACGTTGACAACTAGTGGTTTCATTAATATTTCGTAGTTTTAACATAAATTTTCTCTCGTTTCCTAGCCGCATCGATCCCCACCGATTGTTGAGATTGTGACAAGTATAAGGTCAATTTTTTGTAAGGGTTAGATACTCTTTGGCTTTTAAGTGATGATTTTTCGGAATCCCGTCATTTCTTCTCCTTTCGAAGATCGATTTCGAGCGTCTTCAACCTGCATTTTTATAGCGATGGAGGTTTTATGCGCCTATCTTTTCCTCAAGAATCGCTATCCTCTCAAATGTTCTTCAGCTCCATCGTTTTGGTGGAGGCTTATACATACTTGGATATACCATACTTCATTTCATTGTGCAAATTATTTTTAACTATCTTTTGTAGATGATTATATAAATCTCCGCATTTACAATTTTTCTTTGTATTTAATTTTATTTGGCAATCATTTTCTATTTAATGTATTTACATATGAATTTAAGCGTAAAAATTCTAACCATGACCTCGCTACCCCCTTGATGTCACGGCATCTACTCCGGTTCCCCGAAGGTGATTGCGTTCAAGTATTTCGTTCCTCTATACCCAATGCTTGGTAAACAGTATATTCTTGATATGCCTTGTTGGCCCAGCCTGGTAGTTTAATATATTGGGTTTTCATTTATAAATAAATTTAGTCTCAATATGATTTCAAAATGAAATCAATTTGATCTTTCTCACAAATTCGAAAACTTAAAATTCGCTTCTATATAATATGAAAGCTCTCGTTTAATTTAAATTTCTCGACTTAAATTATCGCTCGAATGTTTTAATATTAAAGTCTACAATTTTCTCATATACCCATATTGTCTTTTGCAGGTAAGAACTTCATTTTCAATTCCTTCACAAGATCTTTTCATTCTTATCGTGTAAAGCGCCTCTTATTTACCGATCCTACTTCTCTCGCTATATCCCCAGGCCGCATTCGAGACATCTCACAATTTTTATTCAAAGATCTCCAAAGTGTTGAACGCATGACTTTTTCGGTTTTTAAATTTCCATTTACATAATTTTTTATTTTTTTTATATGATGACATTGTGCTATCGTTTCATGCCTCTCAGAATCGTGAAGCTCCTTTTTAGTTTATGGGTTTAATTCCCCTTTTGTTTTAAAATTGGGAAATGTGATGTTCAAAATCGCCCATCCAAAATAATCTCGTATGATAATTTTATAACTAAATTTGAGTTTCAAATGGCATTTTCACAGACCATTTAACAATTTTTATTTCTTTTCTTGACTTACGAATCAAAAAAATATCAGATATTTTAGATCGCGATAAGTATCAGTAAATGCTATTTACTCGTGTTTTTAATGCCCGTTCACATATTATCATATTACGAATACCTAATGGCAAAGAATATTAATGCTTTACTTTTCCAGGTTATTCATAATTTAACCCTTTAATTTCTATTTATAAAATTTAATACCATCATCTCTTTAGATTCTATTACAAATCAATTTCCTATTCTTTTTTTTATACATCTAATACAGAGTATAGCAATGTATTTTTCTTGATTTCTAATTGTAAAAATTATTAACCGTAAAAACTTCAGCTTTTGTAAATTTCTACCAATAATTTTAAAGTACTACTTGTTCCACCTTATTGTTATCAGCGCTCTATACAGATAATTATAAGTCTAAAAATGTTAGTTTTCTTTATTGTTCCCATAATAGAAAACGACATATTTTAATTATGCCAGTCCTTCATAGTTCATTTACTTCTTACTATTATTACTTTTAGACCCGATAAATTTTCCATTTCTCTAACATGTTACCATAATGATTGTTAGAGATCAATTTTGGAAAAAATAGTTGTGCCTCTCCAAATATGTTATAAAAATTGTTTTATATTAGATATCTTAATGCATATCTACTTATTTCCTTATAGAAAATAAATATCCATTCTAAAATATAATATAATGGATAGAAATAATGGGACTGATTTTCTACAAAATGTTATTTCTCCGATTTTATTCTACTTTAAATTTCGTAGTACTCTATTTTATTTATGTACATGTCATGCAAAAACTTTAGCTTTCTCTACATCGATTTGTATATCTATCTACTAAATTTTATTTATTAATCGCATATTTAAGTAACTTTTGAACATGCTATGGTATATTCAACCATTAACTTTCTTTACTTTTAATATAATTTCTATGAAGATACTGATCCCTAGATTTAAACCTTATACAGGTTTACACATTTTGGCGGATGTTTCTTCAAATATTTCCTCCCATGCAACCACAATGTTTACAAGATTTCAGCTATAATAACATTCTAAATGATTGGAGCCTTTATTCATTTATTTATTAGAATATACCAAAACATTCTATGAAATTTCATAGTCAATCACACATTTACACATATAGAATATAGAGCAAGAATACCATGTGTGCATACCAATTCTTTCTATGACCAAATACCCTCCCAACCTTAGAGGTCCTCTCTCCTGAATCCCACCCTTAAGCTAAGATCCTTCAAAGAGAGTAACCTTAGTATGTCCCAAAGCAACCTACTTTAAGCCCTCGCTTTCCCAACCCCGTCATTTCTAAATTTCGTGTCCAAAATTTCCAGATGCTTTTCTCTTGTTTTGCCTAGGTTTCCCTCATTGGGGTCCCTTTGTGATGTCTTTTCCATTTTTCCAAACTTTTTCCACCTCTTCCCAATTACTTTCCTCTTTCATTGGGGAATTAGATTTATCTCTCCCAATCTAATTTAGAAATATTTCTTTCAAGGTTTTTCTCAAAGGATTTTTTGGGAAAGTGTTGACTGTCCATATCCTAATGGATCGCATTTATGATCTCCAATCTCTTCTAGTCATAGTGCACATAAATATTCTATTTTATTTCTCATTAATAAATATTTAAATAAAATCCACACAATGTTTATCCATTGGGGTCCACTTTCCCCTTTGGATTATTTTGTTCAAATGTAAATTAAAAAATCATATAACTTGTGGTGTTACGTATTATAGGTGAATTAAATTGTGTCCTCTACCTCTATAATGAAATTCTTATAAAATGGACCTAAATAGATTTGGACCATTCCCCAGGGTTTAGAGATTTTGTAATGATGGTTAAAATATTTCTTTCAATCTATGTAACCATATAGACTAATTAACTATACCAAATATAGTTAAAATTTTGTTAAATACATATTACAATTACTCATTTCTAAATATAGCGTGACTATTACACTTAATTTATAATTAAATGAATAAATTTGTCATCTATCATTCATAAAACATAACCATATCTTAATACATTATAATTTCATAAAATATAATAGTAAAAAAGGCAAAATGAACAATGTGCATACCAAATCTCGGTAAAGACTATTTTCCACCGAAACTTGAGCTTAATCCATAGCTCCACCCAAGAAAAGACAAATTTTATACAAGCTTTAGAAAACCTCTTATCTAACTAGGAATAGCTTATTTAAGCTTCTCGTTTTCCCTCAAAGATGTTTCCATAACTACATCTAGTTAATATGAGATGTTGTTTCCCTTAGCCTAGGCTTTACTTCAGAGTTTTCTACAAAAGCTTCTTTAAAACTAGATTTCTCCTCTTTCTATTTTTTATTCTCACTCCTTTCGCAACTTTCCACTTTATCGATGTATTTATTAGATTATTATCTCCCATATAATATTTTTATTTTATTTTATTTTTTCTCGAAGGATTTTTGGAGAATTTCGGGAAAGTCTTAGGATTTTATTCCATCCTCATGGATTTGAAATCTTGGTCTCCAATTTGCTCTAGTCTTTGTAAAAAATAAAATTTCACATTTATTTATTTCAAAATAATATGTCCACGTTCATTTCTTTCCTTTAGGTCCACTTAACCTTTAGGATTATTAACTCCGTCTATATAAAAGCGGAAAAATAGGGATATTACATATCCACCTTCAACAAAACATTGTCCTCAATATTGCAAGTAATTCTATTTACTTCTCAAACAATGGTGGATATTTCTTTCATCTCATCTTCTCGCTCCCAAGTAGCTTCCTCAAGTGTAAAGTGCCTCCACTACGCTTTCACCCTAGCTATTGTTCTATTTAGGAGTTCGTATTTATTCTCGCTCTAGTATACAAAGTACTGAAGAAATTCCCCTTGTATCCACCTTCACTTTTTTATCATGCTTGGTTGGCATTCAGCCTGTCAATGTTCTAATGCAACACCCATCCTAGGAATGTTGCGAGAAATGTCATTTATTGTACTTGCCTCTCATACGCTTGATTGTTCTTGTATTTGGGGACAAGACGTAACATGTGAGGTTCTCCATAATCCAATCACTTTAATGCTTCTTTCACTTCACTATACCTTCATTTTTGTTGTTTATATCCATTTTTTTTGGAACCATTATGTGATCGTGCTATTTGTTTTTCCCCACTCTTGTTAAATTTCTTTCTCGTGGTGGTTTTTCACAATTTTTTTCAAGCATGTTGGTTTTGACATTTTACGCTTGACTCCCATTTTCCTTTTCTTTACTTTTCCAGCTTTTCGCCGATAATTTCTCGCCTTTTAACATGGATAAGATAATCTTGCTTTTCGAACATCTTCATCCATTTTCATTAGATGATGTTTTGATTATCAAACTCAAATCTTTGTTTATAGATGGTAGGTAGGAAGTTAAAAATCATTATACTTTGGACTTTTCTTTCCCGATATACTACATTACAGCGAAATAAATTTGTAAATTTTGTAACAAATTCATCAATTGTAAGGTTTCCTAATCTCAAATCATGAAATTCCTTCGCTTTATCATCATAATGCTCTCATTGAGCTATAAATACTTTAAAATAGCTTGAAATTCTTCCTGTGTGACCATTTTTTCATCCAAAGATGTGTGTAACATTTTTGTCTCTTTCGACCAAAGTATGGCTTTACCCTACGCTTGGTAAATCTGTCAATTTATCTTTAAAATACTTCCATATTCCATAGGCTATGGAAGTATTTGACAATATTAAGAGCCAGTGCTTCCGTATCCTCCTCCTTTTCCCCATCAAAGGTGGGAGGTTTGATTTTGCAGAATTACCCTTACAACTCCTTTTGTTTTATGATTCAAACCCATATCTTTCCCTAGTCCCACCCTTCTAAGTTGGCTTGAACTTATTTTTCTTTTGCATGGTCTTCAATTTCATGACTAGACCGTGAGGTTATTTCCCTGATGAACTCTCCCTTTCTCCTTACTAGACTACAAAAATCGTTCATTGCTAGTCCTCAGACCATCTCATGTTGCGTATTCCTTATCATGTCCGTAAATTGAGAATTTTGATCCGTTGCGTCTCCCACACCCCGCATCCACATACAACTCTTCTTCATTATTCATAACATCGATGTAAATGTATTCTACACTTTAATCAATCGTAAAAAGAATTAAATTATTTTATAAAATTCAAAAAAAAATTATTTACTTATTTTTCACAAAGAGAAATAATTTTTTTTTGTGTTGGGACACATAGGCCCAAAGGTTTTTAACATGGCTCTATTACCATTTCCAGAATAACTCCAACTTAATTTTTATTTTTCTTCTAAATTTAATAATTATGTTCAAGTTTTTCCGACATGTTTGTCACGCATAGCTTCTATTTGCCAAAGGTAACCAAGTTCGTATATTCATTTTACTTTTCAAATCCCGTATTAAAATTTCTATTGTTTTTCTTGCCACATGAATTTCCCATTTTATATTCTTAATAGGTGAAAATCCTTAATTATTAAAATATTTTGTTAATTTTGACTATCATACATACATACATACACACACACACACACACACACACATATATATATTTTATGACCTTTTTGTATAAAGGAGACAACACAACTTTTTCTGTTTGAATTCTTAGGATGATATATTGATTTTCTCCTAAGTTATAAGTATAATTCTTTGTCCCTTATATGATAATTTCTATTTAAAGTTATATTTCATGGTATATAACTTAAACACATCTATAATAGTATCATATGCAATATGAATGCCCCCCTTTTCCATATTTATATTCACCTAAACCAAATACGTATACCTCTATACATGAAGGAAATCAAAGTACAATTTATAACATCACTACATAATTTTATGTCCTACCTCTATAATATCATATTCAAATATCTACATACATATAGACATCTTAACTCATATATACATTTACCCTCATCGTTCTTGTATTTATCCCCATACTATTTACCTCACCTCATTAATATATCTAACATATATGTATTCCCATATTCGAATGATATATCTATATTACAAAACCTTTAACGAATGTGTAATGTTGGTGATTGAAAACTATGGTTTGTGGATATTTCCATATCATTTATTTTTATTAACATAGTGTATGGTTCCTTTATAAGGGTTTATAATATTTTATGTGCATTGAATCAAGGTGGGGACGTATATACTTCATTTAATGCTGACGCTGATTTTTAACAGTTAATGTCTTCTGCACACTATTGTTACAGTATATGAATATGACGGGATATGGCTGGTAGTTGATTTTCTGTACCCAATGGTGAGTTTAACTCAGACCTCCTCCACACGGGGTACATTTTTTTGTGGCTTGTTCTCACATTCCTTGTTCTTCCCCTGCTCCAGCTCAAGAAAGTGCAGAGAACTTCTTCCACAGTTTTCTCATTATTCTTTGCAGAGAATGCTGTCTGCCATATATACCAATTGTTTATTATTGTTTTATTTATTATATGCCTGGGAAGTAACATCATCATTTGTTGTAGCCTTGATTTTTGTGGAGGCCATTGAAATAAAACGTATTTGGATGGGGTAATTATTTATTTATTATTATTATTTATTTCAGATGATTTTTCCTCCTCGTTTGGGTTTTTCACCCTTGAAACGTTTTAGTGACTTATTCTTTCTATTCCAAAGATTCGTCATGGCCACCACAAGGTATTGTGCTTACCTTATTACGCCGTATAGATTCTGCGTGTAGCATAGCGTTCACACTTCGTAGAGATTATACTTCTATTTGTCCAGATCATTCTATTTGGTAATGAACCTCTTATTTTCTATGTTTTAGAGGGTGAATGAGTTTTATAATAACCGGTTGTGGTTTTTTCTAATTCTCAACCAAATGGTTGAAAAGTTCTATTCTCCATTAGCTTTAATTCAACCTCTCGAAACAATTCGTTGTCTCCGCTTCAAACTTACATTACTAAATTTATTGGGTATTTCGAATGAGAATTTTTCAATGTGTAGATTTTACAAAGTCAACTTATTTATGGGTTAATGAAGGTTAAAATCGTTTTTCCTTTTTATTAGATGATATACGTAAATTGTTGGTTCCCATTGTCGATTTCTCCACTGCATGTATATTTTAATGATCGTAATAGATTTTTCTCATGGCATGTAGATTTTTCCATCGCTGCATATCGATTTTCTTGAACTATATATAACTATCATTAAAATCATGGTAGGAATTTACGATATGAATTTTATTATTATCGCATTTCCGCACTTCTCGAACTCCATTTTAATCCTCTATTAAAATTCTCATTTATTAGGTGTTCGAATTATGGTTGCATTGACAGAGGATTTTTTGAATCCAATCCTCAATGTATTTAGTTCTCAAACTCGAAATACCCTCCTTCGAATTAGTAAGGTTTTTATTACTTTCGTAATGTTATTCTTGGTTTATCATCGACCACTTCAGAATTTATGACTTGTTTAATTTCCATGTAATTTGGACAGAGGGATACTATATTTTCTTTGAATGCTAATTAGGAATTCCAATTTCATAAAATTCATATCTATGCATTTCTCGTACAATGATAGTTACCTTGTCAACTTTCAATACATTTAACTCAAGTTATTGGTTTTTTTCATGGCTTCGTCGAGGTCCGCAATTTAATTTTACTTGGGATCTCAATTTGAGAAATTTCAATTTCACTATGGCTATAAAAATGCTATGTAAATATATTAGTTGTAGTATTTATATTTGACATCGTTATATAATATACGCAGTGTGGTTTTCATTTTTGTATATACAATTAAATTTATACACCCGCATTTGAAATTTATAAAAATATCTTATTCCTTTAATTGAATTTAATTCCGTATAATTTTCCGAGTACAATTTCTTTTTTATATTCTCGTATCATGGAAAAAATTTCTTTAGAGATTTACATGGTTTTCCTTAATGATACCTGCGTATACACTATATGAGGTTACATCCATCCTCATAGGTAATTAATTTAATAGTTATTCTTTTAATTTATTACAATATATTTTTTCTAAGTAAGATTAATTTATTATATAATACAAAAGATTTACAATTGACACATGCTCGCCGAAATTGCATGTGCTAACCAATTTAGATTGAGACAAAGTTCAAAAAAACTCAAAATATGGGCTGCCCCGAGTGGGAAACTAGTCCCGTGCTGTACTCGCCGATGGGGGAAACCCGCATGACCCATCATTGTAAAAAAAAAAAATGAAACCGTGCGTGAACAAGAAAAACATAAAAACAATAGTGTAAAATCTTGCGTAAATATGGGACCTTGAGATGAAAATCTTCCGTTGTGCTTGACGTTTAAGACATCCGGGGAGACTTTCAAAATGAAGTGTCTTATTCCTCGGAATAATCCTCGCCCCTATTTTTTCGCTGCATTGACAGCTCTAGCATTGAGGCCGAGCATACCCCTACAATCTCTTTCTTATCCTCTACTTTTCAGCTCTCCCCATAATCACTACCCGAGGAATACAATGTATTTATTATTGGGATCTGTGTGCCGATTTTTTGAGAGCCGGGTGATGGGACTATGAAATATCATAATTTCGTGGGCGCTTCCAAGAGCCGCCGACCCAATTGAGTTGGAGTGTACTTCTCGAAGACGAAGAGAGATGATGGAAGAGACACATTGCTAGTCTCGTCCTCGTTGAGTCCAAATTGGAGTGTGATTTCCTCAAGTAGCCGGCCCTCACTGAGTGGGAGAGTGACTCTCATCATGAAATTAGATGGGTGGATCTGGAGGCTTAAGTCTCGTCCTCGACCCCAATAACTACGCATCCCGTGGCATCAACAGCCATGGTGTCGCAAGGGTGTCGAGGGGAGTCGTGAGGAGAGACGAGATGGCAAGCACATAAATGAAAAGATACTTTAAAGGACAAGAGAGGAAAAGAGTGGGAGTAGAGGCCTGTGAGAAAATACATACAACCTACATAAATAGGCGTCTAATAGAGGGAGTGGGAGAGATATGGTATGGATCCATGGATTAATGCAAACTTAAGGCCACGAGAAGGAAAATCAATAAACCCGAGAGTAGGTTGAGAGTGATTGGCACCGCAGAAAATGTTGGAGCTTTTAATGGCAAGCACTTGGGCCATGCATAGCCATGTGGGTCCGGCATGCACCACGTGCGAGGGTAACATGTGTCACCGCGAAACACCCACATCTTGGAGTAGTGATTTTTTTTGCAATTATTGAGTGCGTGTAGCGAGGAAGGATTCATCATCGATACTTGAGAGGGGGCCGAGAAGAAGGGGAGATCAACTTCAACCTCTTCTCTTTTAGGCCATAAGATCGCTTATTTGTTGGTTAAACGAATAACATGCTTGAAATAAATTTCATTATGAGTCCGGAGCCATCAATTTATGTGTTAAAAACGTGCTTCTAGATGCCAACTCTTGAGAATTGAGGCATATGCTCCAGAGAAAAGGTGAAGAGTAGCATTGATGATGATCCGTGAATCGCCTTCTACCTCTAATGGAAATAAGTTGTGGTCCTTATGCAAGATGCAAGCCTTGCATGAGGCTTTCCAATTCAGCCGATTTGTTGGTGTCCCACCCAAAGGAACCATAGAAAATGATGAGAGGATTCCCCGTTGAGTCCCTTAAGATCCCTCCAAAACCCGCTCGCACTAGGATATCCCTTAAGCACCATAAAAAATTCACCTTGAAAAGGCCATGGGGGAGGAGGACTCCAATTTGCTAGGTGAGTGAGGAGGGAAGGTGGAGGGGAGAGTATCCAAGGGGCGGCAGGGGATAGGGAGGTTACAATTGGCCCATATTAAACTTTCTAGAGGTTGAATGGGGATGCCCGAGTCCTCGCCATGTCCTACCATTGTTTCAAGGCAAGCGGGTCTACTTGAGATTATTGCAAACGTTATCCCATATAATGTCGTGAGGAGTAGTCTAATTTTGAAGATGCCTCGCTCCTCTCTTTCCATATCGGGCCAAAGGAGGAACCCTCGGAGGGAGGGACCAAGAGCGAATTGATGATATAGTTGTTGAAAGGGTTACTTTTACATTCGATAGTTCCTATGATGTCTCCTTGGATCCTATTAGTTGGCCCTAAAGTGGAAATATTGTCCCACATGAAGTTGGCCAAGGAGAAGGTGTCAAATAGATTAATAATATTTTTCATCGAAGATAGTTCAGACATCAAGAGGGGCCAATAATAAAACCTATTTTCAAGAGGTTGTCCCATTTTAGGATGCGAAGCTTCACGAGAAGCCGTTGAAAGTGGAGACTTTGGGCCAAATTCCAGGTCTCCATATTTATGTAAATATCAAGTCCGGGGATTATGATCATTGGGATAAAGCAAATGGTATTTCTCGAGTGGAGAAGGAGCCTTGCATTAAATGTTCCCGTAGCGGATATCAGTTCATCTATGCCTCTAATTTTTTTTTTGCCGGAAGTTCCTTATCAATCTCTTCCTAAATTTCCTAAAACCAATTCTCTTTTCATTGAGTGGCAGAAGCTAGTTACAAGACTCGAGATGAGGGAGGGCCGCTAAAAAATTTCACTTGATTGTTCTCGTCTTATACCGAGAGCCAATTCTCTTCCTATTAGGTTTTCTAAAAAGGGTGGCCATCTTCTGGGCGTTCGTCGCCATCGAATCTTCCCGTAACCGAGCCAAGTCCCTAAACGAATTTCCCGTAAGCTATTCTCCCGGATGATGGCCCGATGCCGCTTGGTGTCATTCCATATCGAGAGCCCGGATCTTCAGATTGAAATGGATGAGGTCCTCCTGGGCTCATTTTCCACATATTTGGAGGTCCAGAGCCTAATGAGGGGTCGGGGCTTGGAAATCCATTTTCATCAAATGCGAGCTCCCATTACAGGATTAATATGGCTAGGATCCCGTAGTCCTAGAACCCCAAAAAAGACTTGGGAGAGCTAACACTATTCCAATTCACCAACGATCATTTCCCAGTTCTCGTGCTACCCATAGGGAAGTTCCTTTCTGTGGTTTCGATGCTTTGAGGACCCTATTCGGGGTCGCTAGCACATAAAAGAGATATAGGGGCAACATGGATTGAAGGAAACGGATTAGTACAAGTAGACCAACAATGTTAAGAGTTCTGTGAGTCTAGAGGAAATGCGAGACTAATTTGTTCAAGAGGTATTTCCAAGAGGAGTGCTTCGATGGCAGAAGTCAATGACAGAGCGCCAAGGTACTGGAAGCAAGAGTGGCAATTGAGAAGCCCATAATTTAGAAATGGTTGCATTGGGATGGCAGTAAGTATTAAAAAAGAACATGTGGGATTTATCCGCATTGATGGTAGTACCAGAGGCTTCCGAGAAGCCGTACAAGGATTTGAAGGTGAAGGCTTCTTTAGGCTGAGGGATGGGCCAAAAAACATGTTGTCATCAACGAATTGTTGATGAGTGATGGGACAATTGTTGTGTAAACATATTCCTCTCGAGAGAGTGGTTATGAGCAGCATTTTGAATGAGGCGTCTTAGTCCTTCCACCATGAAGACAAACAAAAAGGGCGAGAGAAGATCACCCCGGCAAATACCCTAAGTGGGAGTGAGCAAGAGAGATCCACACTAGATGGAATAGAGGGGGAGGAGATGAGAATCAAGATCCAATGGGTCAAGGTGGGCTGACCTAAATGCTAGAAACATGTGTCTAATATAATCCCAACCGAGTTTGTCAAATGCTTTAGAGAGGGAAATTTTGAGAAGCATGTCGGCTTTCTTCAAGTATTTCGTAGAGTGGGCCACTTCATGCGTAAGAATGATCCTTCTAATCTAAAATTTGATGCCCCCTCCACATACTCAGCGCTCATTCCTGAGAGATGAGCAAGGGGAGAAGGGGGTTTAATCTGTTGGCGATCACCTTAGATATCGCCTTGTATATGACATCGCATAATGCACCTACGATACTTGTTAGGAGTGACCGCATGCTCTTATTTGGGAAAAGAGCTAGGAAGGTAGAATTGGAGTGAAGAAGGATCAAATGCATGCTTCTAGAATCCTCCAACAAGTCCTAGGCTTCCTCGTTTAATTTATCCCAAAATAAATCGAATATTTTTGAAGTGAAACCATCGTGTCTAGGACTCCTACTGCCTTTAAGTTTTGTCATGGCTTGCTCGACCTCTGCAAGAGTTACCAGCTTGAGTAGCATTTGGTTGTTTTTCTCTGATTAGCCTTGGTATGTGCTAAGTGATATTGTTGATAGCCGGAAGCCTATTTCCCGGAGGCTTTTGGAGGATACTCTTGAAGTGGTTGAGGAGCTTCTTTAATATGTCCGTATGGTCCTCCAAATTTTTCCCTTGAATGTTGTTAAGGATAGCTATTTGATTGTGCATGTACCCTCTCGAATGGTGGAGTGATAAAAGAATTTAGTATTCTTATCCCTCTTCTTTGATCCATCTAATTCTCGAATTTTTCTTCTAGAGTATCTCTTCATGTAGTCTACGTGCATCAAGTGTCGGGTTTGGAGATCATATTCTTGTTTCATAAGAGCCTCTAATCTCGCCTTCCCGAATGATAAGCAACTTTAGATTTTCGATTTTTTGTTGTCTCTCCTTTTTTTGCCGAGATATGTTGCCAAAGGAGGAGTGATTCCATCTCTTTGAGAAGGTTTTTTAGAAGCTTGAGATTCTCGTTGGAAATAATACATTTTAGACTCATTGTGGACTGAAGCTACTCCACCAAGAGATGACCATGTATTTGAATCCCCAGCTGATATCCAAAATTCTCAAACAAAAAAGGCCTCTTGTTCATCTCCTCCCTGCATACCATTGTAGTTGGATTGGCCACTGATCAGAGCCGAGGCAACAAGAATAGTATAATAGATGTCTCCCCCAAGGTGGATCGCATTATGTCCGGGCCCTAGACACAATCCGGGATCCATTTCTCATTCTTCCAAGTGTGAATACCGTTGGTTGAGGGAAGGTCAATCAACCAGTTTCTCAATGAGTTTTGAAGCCGATGACATCACTTCTAATCTAGTCCTTCCTCATGTTTTTTCTTCAAGTTTGATAATCATGTTGAAGTCACCTCCCATTATTCATATGGGGTGAATATGATGGGAATTTAGGATTTCAAGGGAGTTTAGAATGTCAATTTTCTCGGGTGGAGGATTGGGGAAAATAAAATTGGTTATGTGGCCATGGATATTGTTTCCTATCAAATTGAAAGTGGGTTGGATGAAGTTGTCGAGGCATGAATAATGGAAATGGCATTTAGGAGGGGATTCTGTGCAATGGCTAATCCTCCCGAGGCACTTGTAGCGTCCATTGCAATGGAACCGCATCCTTGCCGAGCTTGGTGATGATTGAGCGAGTAGAACTATTACATTTGGTTTCTTGCGTAAAGAAGATGGTTTCTTTATCATGCATGATCTATTTTTTATCATTCGGTGCTTGGCGAGGCTTACCGAGCCGTCGAATATTCCAAGAGGTGAGCTTCATTGAGAATTATGTAATGGGCAAAAAGAACTAGGTCAACTTGGGTTATCTCCTCGATTCAATTAGTATTTCTCCCAAAATGATGGTTCTCTAAAGATCCGTGTGTTACCCCTTTTCCATGAATCCTTCAATATTTTTTTTCCATCCCAAGGGCTACCTACATATATGCCCAAAGAGTTGCATTGTTGAGCCTTGAAGAGAACAAATTCCGTGCTCTCAATCAGCCTCGGGAGGGACCTTGTCATAGTCTCTATTTTTGTAGGCCATCTCCATAGTTAAGATGTCCAAATCTCCTAAATATATGTTTTCAAGTTCTTCACCCATATGGGAGATTGGTCTACATATCTTTTCGGGTGCCTTCATCCCGAACCTCTTATATTTGTTTTCCATCTACATGCATGAAAGTGGAGTTACAAATTTCTACCGCTTTATGGCTCGGATTGGCCATGTTAAGTGTGGCTTGAGTCCGAGAGGTAGCTTGAGAGGGCCGGGATCAGGGATGAGCGAAGGTATTGGAGTTTTTTTAGGGATGGAATCTTGGAGGATTCATAGTTTCGGGAGGGAAGTTTCCCCATCGAGAGTGGGTTGTTTCAAAATAACGTCGAAGTTGTTGCTAGTTGAGGGCCGGGAGGCTTTACGGCAGAGTATATTTTTTTCTATGCCCTTTGCAGTAGGAACTTTGGTGAAATCATCAATATAAGTGTTTTATGAGCTCGAGGGAGGTTTAGAGGGCTGAATGAACAGACAATATTTAAAGAGATGTTCATTCTCATGGCATCTACAACAGCTGAAAATGAACATGATCATAATCTATATTTGAACCCATTCAAAATCATCATGTTAGAGACTTAAGGAATTTGAAAGAGCTTTGGAAAGGTGCATGTAGATGCATATCCTTACATATGTGGTGTATCTCTTGATTTTTGTTTCTTATTCTACCATGAACTCCCGGGTTGTTTCCTATGTCTTTTAGGGAGTCGTCATCCCAATATTCTAGTGTAAGGAGTACATCTAGATCCATACCGGTGCCCGCTTGGAATCCTCCTTGTCCGGATTAAACCTTTTGACTCGCCTCTTAGAAAATACCTACAGAGTTGAAAAAATAGGGACCCCATCCATGATGCATTTATGTCCTCGATGCACTTGAAAAAAGCATTGAAGAAGCCTTTGGGTCCTAGTCAGCAGAAAGTGACATGGTTCTTTTGGGCTCCTCCATTTTGAAGCTATCCAACCTTGGAGAGCTTTAGTGGGCCGTGCTATATATCTACCAATGAGGGCATGGCCCTTCATGTACGTGGATTTCGTGCCGATGCAATGAGAAGGTACATCGATTTTGGGTCGATTTTCTTCGCAATCGTGATGCATGTGGAGGAAGAAGCCTTTCTCCCTCGTTCGATTTGACATTTCTTTCCTTATCTATGTAATTTTTTTCATCCGCGGTGACTTCTAGGGAGCCTCGCAGTTCGTAGTGCATAGTCTGGGGTGCTTCGAGGGACACATTTACGTTATTGTTAGTGGTACCTTTGGGTAGGGGGTTGCACCTACCTCAATTTTGCGCTTCTGCCATTAACAATGACCATATTAGTGGAGATCTAAGAGCCTAGGGAGTTGAGTGATGCCACCATGGAGGGAGAGGAGGAGCCCGACGACACCCATTCCAGGGTTGAGGAAACCTCTAGGAATCCATTGAAGGTGGAGGCATCGTCTCCTCGTGATGGATAACCAATTTATTACAATATTCATATTCATTCATTCTCTTTTAATTTTATGAGCTTAATATTGTTTGGTCACGTATAGGAGGATTTTCAACATTAATACTATTTAGAAAGGTACCTTTTAAAATATTTTACTTATACAAATTCTCCGTCTGCTTCGAACTCTTTTTTGTCTCCCGTTTGGTGTTGTTCTAACATAGTTGTATATGTCTATTTGTGGTATTTTATATTTCCTTAAATTCCACTACAGCTAATTTCAATTGCCGCAATGTAAGATCCGACGACACGTTTCATCCGGCGATCATCCAATTATAGAGGTTTCACGATCTATATACATTGTTTACCGATTTCAACTCTGGGCTAACTGTAGTTGAATTATTTATTGATGGGTTTAAGTCAAGATGCGCTTTAACTCATAATTAATTTTTTTAACCGTAGTGTAAAATGTTTTTATACTTTACTCTATAAGAGGAAGGTCCTATATAAGAAATATATGAAATTTAATCATATTTCTTTCGGCAAGACATATGTGTCTCTATATGCTTGAATATGCATAGAATATAAAATATTTACTTAATTTATGAATTATTTGTCTCTTGTTAAGATTTGTAATTTCATTATTCCACCGATAGTTTACCTCCAAATTGTATGCAAAATTCAAATATATGTTTATATGATTACTAGATTTCTAAGCTATATTTTGTTTAGATATTTACCGTTAGGATTATGGGTGAATTAGATTGTGTTCTCTACCTCTCCGTAATGAAATTTATAAAACCTCACAGCGCATTTAGACCCATCCCTAGGTTTAGATATTCTGTGTGATGGTCAAAATATTGCTTTCGCCTATGTAACCATAAACAATAATTAACTATACTAGCGATGGTTAAAATGATATTAAATACATATGACAACTACTCATTTCTCGAACATAGTAAACTATTACACTTAATTTATAGTTAAATGAATAAATCTTTCAAGCTTATAATTCATAAAACATAACCATATATTACTACATCATAATTTCATAAAAGATACCAGTAACATAAGGAAAAATTTAACAGCACGTGCATACTAAATACGGTAAAGACTATTTTCCACCCAACTCCTTGACCTTTATCCACGACTCTTACAGAGACCAATTATTCCACAATCTAGATAACCTCTTGGCTAACTAGAATATCTTATCCACGACCCCCAAGCAGACCAATTATTCCACAATCTAGATAACCTCTTGGCTAACTAGGAATATCTTATTTGCATGGGCGGAAATGTAAAGTCCGGGTTACACTTTTGTGAGAATCGGGGTTGGAAAATCTTTCGGCAATAGTTCGGCCGAACATTTTATAAAGTTCGGCTGAATTATAATAGTTCGGCCGAACTTTTTAAAAATTTCCGCCGAACTCGTGATTCCATTTAGACCGGGAGCTCCCGCACGCCGACGGCACGGGAAAACAAAATTTTTGCCGCAGATTGGAAAACCGACAACTAAAGTTCGGCCGAACTTGTAAAAAAACTTCGGCCGAACTATGAGTTAATAGTTCGGTCGAACTAATTTCTATAAAATAATCACCCGCGAAGTTATTCGGGTTACCAGTTTCATTATTCTACGGCTGTTCGCGCGTTTTCTCTGTTGCTGCTTGCTCGTTCCCGCTGTTGTTCGTGCGGTTGCTGCCTGCTCGTCCCCGCTGCTGTTCGTGCGGTTGCTGCTTGCTCGTCCTCGCTGTTGTTACCAGGTTACCTTCTAAAATTACTTCAGATTTTATTTGCTGACTGTTTCAATAGCTCAATAACAAGATAACTAACGAAGATGATTCCAAGAGTATGTTCAATGATGTATGCTTTATTATAATCTTCAAGTTTTCTGCTTCGGGAATGTCTAGACTAGCCTCTAGGAATGTCTTCAAAGAAATGTCAATGCCTCGCTGTCTAAATATGCTGCAAGACACATTGTTCAAGACTTTTCAAATTATTAACTTGTACAACCCTTCACTAGTTGTCCACATAGAACACTAATCACTGAAATGATGATAATCCACAGTTAAGTGACCACTCCGCAGCTTTGTCATCACAAATATTTCCTCAGTTTCTTTTTCTAGTCCTCCACAAATGTATTATTACAATATATTGACACAAAGGTATGTTTTATTTTTTCATAGGCTAAATTCCATAGGACCGAGCTTTAAAGGCTAGACTGCAACTTGAAACAGTATCATTCATCTGAGGTTTTATCACTGCAATCCTTATACTTATCATACGTCACTAGAACAGTGATTGTAGGTCACATTTATGACTTTTAACACAAGTCTGAGTTTCAGTTTATGAGCATAGTTCGTGGCTTCAAGATTTCGCTGATGTCCACCCAAAATGATCATAGTTCTACACTCTAAGGGTACTTCTGATCACATGTTTGGTTAATGATTGTACTTACAGTTGTCCATGCCTACAATTTAGTGCTGCTACAATATCAAAGCTCTAGTGAGGGATCTAAATTCCCTAAACTGAGTTTTCTTTCCAGTGTCCCCAAATCTGAGCTGAGATCTATATTTACTTATCAAAAATCTCAGAGAAAACTGAATTGTGATGATAAAAATGAAAGGTTCAATTTTATATTTATACTCATTGGAAGCTTTGAACAGACACATATCATGGAGGGAGGTTGACATTAAAAAGTGATGTTGCCATCTATTTGTAGACTATAAACAACCTTCTTTGGAATAAAAAGTCTCTTCCCAAATATCTAAAAGTAAATTATCTAATCAACATATATAGTTTCTTGTTTCCAACTCCTTCTAAATATGATGTCCATAAGTCCATCCTGGAAGTTTGTTGAATCTTGATAGCAAGAACTTCTGATCGGAATACTTCCTTTACACAATAGGAGTAACCTTATTTTATTTCATATGAGAGAAACCTCTTTTTGAAACTAGCTTCCATATTTCCCTTCCAATGATTATATTCAAGATATACTATTGAATTTCTTTCTCTTTATGTATATAATATCTACCATGTTCCTTTATTACTTCCATATGTTTTGTTAAAATCTCGATTTGCTTTTGAAATGCCTGATCTCTATTGCAATGCTTGATTTATTCTTATCTTCATTGCTACGACAAACAAATATCATGCTCGAAGTAATCCCTATGATTCTTCTTAATGACCTTGAATCTTTCTATGTTGTGCTACTCTTATGGTGTTTTCTTTCTAAATGACATTATGAATTCTTATAAATCTTCAAGGTGAAATTAAAATATTTGAATGTTATGACTACTATAGAATATTGTATCTTGTGGGATGATATGTTCACAACTTTTGATGACCCAATATCTTTTAAGTTGTATGCGCCTTCTTAAAATAAAATTTTATAAATTCAAACTTCTGAAATCAAAAAGAAACTTTCATCCTTTAGGTATAATTGCAATTGTTATTCTGATTGTCATCTTCTAATAAGAAATGAAACTAAACTTGAAAGAAAACTTGGCACCTTCCAAGTTCTTCCATAGTAGAGGTCATTAATTAATGTCTTCATGCATGGGTTTATTTTCAACTTCTTCACCCTTTGCTGCATGTGCTTCATCTCTTTCGTTCCTTTTTTTTCCTCTATTACCCTTGGAGTTTTATTTCTTAGGAAAATATCTTTTGATGTGTTAAAAATAATGAAAAATAAAACATTTAACCTTGGACATACCATTGTTTCCATTAGGCCTTTTCTTGTCGTTGTGCATTGATGAGATCCAACTTACCAAAACTTTCTCTTTAATCTAATAGAAAATTGTTCAGAATTTTCATTATGGGGTTTGGTATCATATTTTTCCTTCAACGTGGATTCTTTTGGAACACATAAAGCCAAAAGTTCTTCAAAAGATGGAGTATATTTTCTAGTATAGATTCCACTTGCAAAACCATTCCAATATGGAGGTAGACCGTTGCTAAGTTAGTTGAGGAGGCTATGTATTACATATGGTCTTGAATGAGCATTTGGACTCTTTAGATATCTAAAGAGTCCAAATTCTCATTCAAGACGATATGTAATACATAGCCTCCTCATCTAATATATAAAACTTCAATCCATGTGCTTAACCTTAACATTGACACAAATGGAATTTACAATTTTACTCACTGCTTTATGATAGAAAAATATGTGGATGAATATTGCCCACATATCCAAAGTCAAAAGGGATAGATTAAAAAGGGATGCGCTCCGGTCATCTATAAAATATAAATTAAAGAAGCATGACATATTAGTAATGTAAATTAGATATGCGTACCAATTATGTTCATATAACACAACAAATAGATGATTCAATACAAATGTCACATAGAAGTCATTTAGAAATTTTCGGCCCCCGATTCTCACAAAACTGTAACCAAACTTCTTACATCAATTAAGTCTTCCCCCTGAACCTCTCGGGAAAACCATCTTGTTGAAATTTTAGGCACCATAAATATATTTGACTAAATAGGGAGAGAAATCCAAGGAAAATATTCTATCTATTTGACTAACTATTCTTTACTCTATCTTTAATAAAGAATCACCCAATATTGTGTTTCTTTTTTCATTATATCTTTAATAAAGAAGCAAACTGATATTGTGCTTCTTTCTTCATTATAGATACAAAAGCTTATACATCTCAATAAATGTCATTTTCTTTTTTTTTATAAAAAAGTTATGTTGTCTTCTTACATATCAGAATGGTTAAGTGGGCCTAATGATTAAGAACATGTGTTTCTTCCTAAAATATTACAAAATATGTATGCCTGAATAGTAAGACACAGGAACTTCTCTACCATATTTATTTTCTTTATAATAAGACACTGAAACTTAAATTATATATCTAGCATAATACATTAAGCTATAGGAGATAAATCAAAGAAGCATTTGAATGTAAATTAAAGATGTGTAATAATTATGTCCTCATTTAATATGTACAATATGTTTGGTTGAATCCACATGAAAAACAAGACTCCCAACCGTGAGAAGAGGAAATTACATCATATTTCTCCCCCCTAGCACAATTACCAGTACAGTTAGAATTTAACAGCCCCAAACTGGATTTTACTCTCAGGTACTGGAACCTCTACAAAGGTTCGACTTGGAAACATAGTTTTTCCTTAGGTTTCTCCACTGGTTCTATGTCCAACTTTGATAACCTACAACAACATCCTTCTTTTCATTTTTTATATCCCCTCTTGGATAACCATAATATCTTGAAATGGAGCTAGCCAACTCAAATATAGTATTGCAAATCCCTCGCTAAGTTAGATGAGGATTACATATGGTCTTGAATGAGCATTTGGACTCTTTAGATATATATCTAAAGAGTCCAAAAGCTCATTCAAGACCATATGTAATACATAGCCTCCTCATCTAATATATAAAATTTTAATCCATGTGCTTAACCTTAACATTGACACAAATGGAATACAATTTTACTCACTGCTTTATGATAGAAAAATATGTAGATGAATATTGCCCACATATCCGAAGTCAAAAGGGATAGATTAAAAAGGGATGCTTCGGTCATCTATAAAAGATAAATTAAAGAAGCATGACATATTAGTAATGTAAATTAGATATTCATACCAATTATGTTGATATAACACAACAAATAGATGATTCAATACAAATGTCACATAGAAGTCATTTATCTCATGGGCCTTCAACTTAAATTATATATCTAGCATAATACATTAAGCTATAGGAGATAAATCAAAGAAGCATTTGTTCATGTAAATTAAACATGTGTAATAATTATTTCCTCATTTAATATGTACAATATGTTTGGTTGAATCCACATGAAAAACAAGACTCCCAACCGTGAGAAGAGGAAATTACATCCTATTTCTCCCCCCTAGCACAATTACTAGTACAGTTAGAATTTAACAGCCCCAAACTGGATTTTACTCTCAGGTACTGGAACCTCTACAAAGGTTCGACCTGGAAACATAGTTTTTCCTTAGGTTTCTCCATTGGTTCTATGTCCAACTTGGATAACCTATAGTTCAATATCCTTCTTTTCATTTTTTATATCCCCTCTTGGATAACCATAATATCTTGAAATGGAGCTAGCCAACTCAAATATAGTATTGCAAATCCCTGGCTAAGTTAGATGAGGAAATTACATATGGTCTTGAATGAGAATTTGGACTCTTTAGATATGCGTACCAATTATGTTCATATAACACAACAAATAGATGATTCAATACAAATGTCACATAGAAGTCATATTTATCTCATGGACCTTCAACTTAAATTATATATCTAGCATAATACATTAAGCTATAGGAGATAAATCAAATAAGCATTTGAATGTAAATTAAACATGTGTAATAATTATATGTCCTTTCTAGTTCAATAAATAGATAATAATTTGGCTCAACTATGCCTTGTACTCAACTATGCCTTGTACATGTTTTCCTTTAAACCTTTACTTTCATAGCACATTTTCATCAAAAAATTTATTTGTCAATTTTTTATCTAAGCCAAAAGTGTTGTGTATTTACCTTTAATTTCCGAAGTTAAGGATTTAGATAACTTCCCATATTGGGCTTCTTTGCTGTGCCAATGTTGATATCTTCAACTCGCTTTAGTGGGGACCATTGTTGGTTTCTTCACGACATCATCTTGATCGAAGAGCTCTTCCAAAGGTACAAGACCTCTTGGAATGGAATTTTCTTTCAGCTGTATGACTTCTAATTCTATGGCATTAATTCCCTGATCATAGAAAGCACCATTAGTATGACAAGCGACGAACTCTTCCTCCATTTACAGAAATTTTTTAATTTGCTTATCATATTGAAACACTTGCCAATGTCGAAGGTTATCTAGAACAGAGGGGTGATGCTTAACATTAATTTCATATTTCCTATTGGGATGTATTGGAATTCTAAACATGCTCGCTGCAGTACCAAGAGAGTTAGCAATACAATTCTAGTTTCTAGGAATCACGGATAAAATATATTCAGAAAAAGTTTTGAGAGTGTCTAAGACAACATTGTGATATGCTCGCATCCTTGAATTTTTGGCCCTGTATTCCCCTTTTACCTGTTTGATAATAAAATCGGAGTCACCATAAACTGAAATCTTTTGATAATCAGATCTATGTAATTTGAACTACCCTCAAGGGCATATTCGAGCCTCAAAGCAGAGAAATACATCATGATCCTGCTACAAGTCCTGAAGAGTAGATCTGCAAATTCGATTCACCTGCATAGAACAAGCTCATATTCTTCTCTTCTAGAGTGATTCCTGCTTTGATACCATATAGAACATCTAGGTAGATTGAATTGATACCATGTAGAACATCCTTTCTTGGTGCCATTTTCAATATTGAGAGCATATGTAATGGTTTCTTTTCTTAAGCGCATATACAATATTTAATTAACACTAAATTTACATCACATAAAAAGCTTCATAGAATGTCATGGTCTATAAGTATGTCAACTAGACCAATACATAATCTTAGGATTAAGCATATTTTTATAAAAAATATCAAAATATTCATAACAGGTATATCAAAACAAAACCAAAGTATGGGATGCTCCACCCTATACACTAACTTTATAAAAAATAAAAAATAGAGCCCACAGGTTGAGCCAAGATGACATAACTAGCTAACACCAGCATAAAAAAATATGTAAGTAAATAGACACAAATAATCAAATTATGTTTTTACTAACTACAAGTCTATGAACATAAGTATACTAATTCACCCACCAAACAGGAAGAGGAGTTGGGCTTCATGATTTTGGAAAAGGATGAGTTGCCCCAATATAAAGGCTTGTGAGATAATGCAATACATTTTTCAACACATTTTGAGCATGTCCTACCCATTACTTTGAAGTATTTTGTATGCATTTCAATTGTAAAGAATTGATTCTAAGGTATTCCCAATGGCTCTACATTATAATCTTTAGGTTCTATATGGTTGGATTTCACCAAATAGTTAAAGTCTAAATCGTGAACAATCTATCAAAATTCTATTATATATTGGTTGAATTTTCTAATATATATTAGTCTAACAAAATTTTAACATATATTAGTTCCCAATTCACAGAAGTTTGTGATTATGATGAAAATTTAAGTACATCTATGTAATTTATATGATGGGACAATTGAATTGTCCACCCCACATTAGGCACCAATGATTATAACCTTTAATGGGCTAGCACTGGTTTGTAATCATCATCTCAAAATGACCTAGTAGATGAAAAATTACCATGTTTGTAATCATCGTTTCACACCATCTACATATGACCCTTCTACACATTATATGATTGAATTTATGGTAGGTCATCTCCTTTACCTAGACCATGATTGATAGTGACATTAGGTGAATAAAGGAAATTTGATAAGGAAGGGATCACTATAAGTTTGTCCTCCTCCACCCACTCCATATCCAGTGATTGCCTATTTTTTCTCTTCCAACATTTTATTTTGGAAATTCATTTTGGTAGTTAATTATACTAATAGTCACAACACACTTGGAAGTCAAAGAAATTGTTATATACACTACTAAACTCAATTAACATTGTTTGTTATTGGACTTTACAATAACAAAGAACGTAGAGTTCATTAATGTAGTAGTGTATATGATAATTTCTTTAACTTCTAGGTGTGGTGTGGCTATCGATAAAATTAGCTGCTAATGAATTTCGAGAATAGAAAGTTGGAAGTGGAAATTTGAGAAATCACTAGCTATGGGGCGGATGGAGGAGGAAAAACTAGAAACTATCCTCTGCTTATAAATTGTATTTTATTCACCTGTTGTCACAATCATTCATGGGATAGGTAGAGAGGATGACATGCCAAAAATTCATGCATATAATATGTAGAAGGGATCATGTATGAGATGGTGTGAAGTGATGATGATTGACATGGTAAATTTTGATTTGCCAGGTCATTTTGAGATGATGATGACAAACCAATACTAGCCATTTTAAGGTTATAATCATTAACAAGAAATATGGGGAAGGAAATTCAAATGTCTCATCATGGAAATTATAAAAATTGTAAGGATGGGGTTATAAGCGTTATGGAAATTCTAAGTGCCAAATTTGTTTTTTTTAATTGCCAATATCGTTAGTTTTCCTCTTGAACAAGGTGGAATTTTATCTCTTGCTCGGATAGATCCCGTCACTACCCAAGACTTAGACAAAAATATAATTATGGATTCTATACCTAGTCCTCCTTGTAGTGATTTGGTTTCCATCGAAACATTGGTGAACAATTATGGCTCTCTTGTAAATCCACCTTTGACTGATCCATTAGAACTATAGTTAATGTGGCTAAACCCAGACAATACTACACCTACTTACACTTACATTCCTATTTTACCAATGAAGGATGTTAGTTCCTCTTTTCCCTCTGCATCTGAAGTTTCTGTTGATATGTCATCATTGCCACCATTAAACGTGGTAGGAGCTACACCTCAATTGACACCTCTCACATATTCTTGGGACATTTGACTGATATCTTATATGGATATTACAAATTTTCCTAGTGTTCCTATGCCTACTTCTTTATCTTCACCATCTATGGTAGTTAACTCTAGTTATCTTATAGGATCAATTATTTTTACTCCAAGTTTTTCCTAACCTACTATTCCTAATCCTTAGAATAAGTATATGGGGGGACCTCACTGTTGTTCAAGGTGATCATCCTTCTATATCATATTTAGTCAAATTCATAATCCTTTCTTATCCTCCATTTTTCTTTCAAATTTGGAGAAGTTAACTAATGACCCCATTCATCATGATCCTTGGTGGCCACCCAGACCTTCCAAGTTGCCTTCCAATATCCCCAAATTTGAAGGGAATTCTAGAGAAAATCCATTAATGTGCATTACCACCTATCATCTGTGGTGGTCATAAAATTATTTCGTGGATGATTCCATTAAACTACGTCTGTTCTAATGCACCTTAACTGGAGATGATGCTAAATGTATATTGAATTAGACAAAAAATATTACATTAATTTTTCGTCGTTAGCTCAAACTCCTTTAACTCATTTTTAGTTACCGATGAGGTATGGCATCGATTTTGATCTCTTTTCTAATTTAAAACAAGATGATGCCATACTGATTTCTAATCACATCCATGATTGGTGATGTCGCAAGGGGTTAATACAAACCAAACTCCCTGATGATATCTTATGTAAATGGTTCATTCGATCATTATGTCCTTAGATAGTCAAGGATGTGTCCATGTTCAGGGATGTTGTTGAGGAACAAGCCATATTTTCTTCTCAAAAAATTTATTTGATATATTCTTAAAAAACCAAGTACAAATTGTTGTAATCCTAGAATCATGCTTTACATAAGGTAAAATTGGGGAACTCATGACTTGTACTATAGATAAAAAAAAAAATTACCCTTACCAAAAAATATATGATAAAAATTGACAAAATACATAAGCTTAAGCTTAAGGGGATATAATCCTTCTTGCCTTCCATATAGATTTAATGATTTTACTCTCAGGTATTATAACCTCTACAAAGGTTCGACCTTGAAACATAGGTTTTCCTTAGGTTTCTCCACCGGTTCTATGTCCGACTTGGATAACCTACAACAACATCCTTCTTTTCATTTTTTATATCCCCTCTTGGATAACCATAATATCTTGAAATGGAGCTAGCCAACTCAAATATAATATTGCAAATCCCTGGCTAAGTTAGATGAGGATTACATATGGTCTTGAATGAGCATTTGGACTCTTTAGATATATATCTAAAGAGTCCAAAATCTCATTCAAGACCATATGTAATACATAGCCTCCTCTTTTAATATATAAAACTTTAATCCATGTGCTTAACCTTAACATTGACACAAATGGAATACAATTTTACTCACTGCTTTATGATAGAAAAATATGCAGATGAATATTGCCCACATATTCGAAGTCAAAAGGGATCTAGATTAAAAAGGGATGCTCCGGTCATCTATAAAAGATAAATTAAAGAAGCATGACATATTAAAGTAATGTAAATTAGATATGCGTACCAATTATGTTCATATAACGCAACAAATAGATGATTCAATACAAATGTCACATACAAGTCATATTTATCTCATGGGCCTTCAACTTAAATTATATATCTAGCATAATACATTAAGCTATAGGAGATAAATCAAAGAAGCATTTGAATGTAAATAAAAAATGTGTAATAATTATGTCCTCATTTAATATGTACAATATTTTTGGTTGAATCCACATGAAAAACAAGACTCCCAACCGTGAGAAGAGGAAATTACATCCTATTTCTCCCCCCTAGCACAATTACCAGTACAGTTAGAATTTAACAACCCCAAACTGGATTTTACTCTCAGGTACTGGAACCTCTACAAAGGTTTGACCTGGAAACATAGGTTTTCCTTAGGTTTCTCCACTGGTTCTATGTCCGACTTGGATAACCTACAACAACATCCTTCTTTTCATTTTTTATATCCCCTCTTGGATAACCATAATATCTTGAAATGGAGCAAGCCAACTCAAATATAGTATTGCAAATCCCTGGCTAAGTTAGATGAGGATTACATATATGGTCTTGAATGAGCATTTGGACTCTTTAGATATGCACACCAATTATGTTCATATAACACAACAAATAGATGATTCAATACAAATGTCACATAGAAGTCATATTTATCTCATGGGCCTTCAACTTAAATTATATATCTAGCATTACATTAAGCTATAGGAGATAAATCAAAGAAGCATTTGAATGTAAATTAAACTTGTGTAATAATTATATGTCCTTTCTAGTTTAATAAATAGATAATAATTTGGCTCAACTATGCCTTGTACATGTTTTCCTTTAAACCTTTACTTTCATATAGCACATTTTCATCAAAAATTTTATTTGTCAAATTTTTATTATATATTATGTTTTTTAATTAATTAATAACAGCCATTATTACTGAAAGGGATTTTACAAATTTATCTTTTATAAAATGAATTATGGGGGGCATATTGAGATGGTTATCTCACTTTTTACTGATTCTTCTAATATTCCTAGAATTTTATGAAAGAAAATATGAATTTGAAATGTTTGTATAAATTTAATGAGGATACATGAGTTGATTTGGAGAAGACCATCATCACTTATGTCTAGATTGAGGCAGGGCATCATCACAATAAAAAACCAAGTACAAATTGTAGTAATCCTAGAATCATGCTTTACATATAAGGTAAAATTGGGGAACTCATGACTTGTACTATAGATAAAAAACATTTACCCTCACCAAAAAATATATGATAAAAATTGACAAACTACATAAGTTTAAGCTTAAGGGTTTGATTGGAAATGTGTGAAGTTGGTATTAC
Source organism: Pinus albicaulis (assembly GCA_034641835.2). Classification (NCBI taxonomy): domain Eukaryota; kingdom Viridiplantae; phylum Streptophyta; class Pinopsida; order Pinales; family Pinaceae; genus Pinus; species Pinus albicaulis. The sequence goes on from CM076573.1 coordinate 454,410,373, forward strand.
ACACCCAATTGGACAACCTCGAGGAGAAAACATTTCTCCCACTTTATTTGTTGGCATAACCTAGTAAGTGTTATTCACTAACATGTATTTTGTAAAGGCCTTTCAACCTAGTTCCCATTCAACTCCATCCACCAGGTTGTAGAGGATTCCAAGCCTAATTTCATAAAAAGTAAGTTGGGGATGATCACATTGACTTCCTTGATGACATGTCTATGAAGATTAACTACCTTGAACTATTTTTTCGCGTAGGGAAAGAGACACATTCCCATGTCTGAGCATGAAAATGTTCTTTGGTATTGTTAATGCCTCTAGTGTTTACTTCTACAAGTTCTATAGGCAGAGTCTGTAAAGGGCCAGGTAGCCTCTGGATCTCATCTTTTATGAAAGGTGACATATCTAGTAAATGCCCTTACAGTCAATCTCTGGAATGGATCTAAATAGAAGTTCTTCATTTTAATATCCATAAAACACAACAAATTTAAGGTAAAATATGTACATGTGTCATTTCTCCCACAAACTAAAGTGTATAAGTAGTAAATTTTATACCAAGTGTGCTCCCACCATGTAAAGCGCAATTTGGTGAATTTATCATTTTTATAATATATTTTTCGATTAAATTTTGTTTCACACATGATCAATTATTGCTTTGAAAGTTGTGTTCTACATAATTTGTGTACACTAAATTACAAATTGATTTTTTTAAATCTATTTTGTGAATGTTGACCAATAGATATATATCATGGAGGATGAAAGATGAAGATCAGCCGAATCCCATATGGAGGTTCAGGGATCGGAGGATGTTCACGGTATTTAAATATAATCTTAAATCTCCATACATGTGTGTACATATGGAATTGATTTTTTTATTAACTTTGTGAGTGAATTACTTGTTAATAAGTTTCATATTTTAATTTTTATGAGGCAAGAGGAGAAGGGTTTCTACTCCATCCATGGAGCGTGGCCAAGGTTCAACCGGTCGAGGTATGAGTGGTAGAAAGTTGCGGGAAGGGGGTGATATTTATTCCCCCGAAGGCCAATCAACAGCTGCTGGTTCTCAACAGGGTCACTGTGGGTCTGGTTCTCAACAGCGTCATTCTGGGGTTGGTTCTTAGCAGGGTCATGTTGGAGATGATGTTAACCAACAACATCAAGGTTGCCATCAATTTCAATATTTTTTCATTAAATTTGTACAACTTTTTTTACACGTGTTTTTTCTAATATACAAAATTATATATATATATATTGATGTAGAGGCTGAAAATGTTCGAGCCAGTGGTCAAAATAGACGCAGGGCAGCGCGCTACATTGAAGAAGAAGGCTGTCAACCCAACACAACTTATCCGACTGAAATTATTGATATACCATGGGAAACGAACATGGCGGAATGCACCTTACAAAGGTGTCAAAGCCTTCATGCAAAATTGCAAAGAGATCTCGAGGCTTTGCCTCTACCTGCTGAGAGTAGACAAAGTCTCGAAATAGTTACACATTCATTGAGTGAAATGGTAAAAGTGTACAAAAATTTGGGGCCAACGACTGATTCATTTGTAGAACTGATGAGAAAGAGAAAAGAAACAGTGATAGGTCCCGATAAATGGCAGGACATAAAACAAAGAGTTTCAAGAGCAGATGCTAAGTCAATGTTTAATTATAAGGAAGGGCCAAAAAGAAAAATGTTGAAGGTGCAGTATTTCAAGCACCCAGACAAAGCTGCTTATTTGTATGATCGATATCTTGCGGCCTTTGGAAGGCTTCCATGGAACGATGAGGTTCCTGTTTATTTTGCACAGATTTTTTATGCAAAAAAAAATTTGGGTATGAAACCCGACTATAATGACCTTCCTTTAGAATTTTTTGGCCCGGGGAGAGGTCGATTATGTCAACGTAAGGGTGCTAAGAGAGATGTGGAGTTGCCTTGCCCTGAGCCGCCATTGGTGAGTCGACCGTTTCGAGTCGAAACTCTGCAATCAGAGTTGGATGCGACTTCCCAAATAAGTCGAGAAGCAAGAGATGTTATGATCGACAATGTTCAGAGCGGATTGAGTGGAGTCGATCTTTGTTTAAATCGACAAAGAGCACGTGAAAATGCACGTGCCAATTTTGTTTATCGTACAGATGAGGAGATTTACAACATGGATGTTGAAGATCTCCGAACATATGCAATAAATTGTCGCAATGGTCTGCAAGACCTAATTTTTCATGAGGAAGAGGGCACCAGAACGGTATGTGTTAGTGACCTTAGGGTTTGAAATTATTTTTACATATACATGTGTATAATTTGTAATAAATACATGTGTATGTACATGTATAAATTTATTTGTATGTGTACATTAATCTAATTTAATGTATGATTATATGTTAAAACACCATTTGCAGTTCTCAGGCATGATGCATGATGAAAATGTTAATATTACGTTCAGGACTTCCGGTTCAAACGATGCAGATGGGCTTGACCATCATGATATGTTGGCACATGTATGTTAGTGTTTTTTAAGTGACTCTAAAATAAATAATTGTTGCCACACATGTACATGTATGTATATATATATATATATATAATTTGATAAAATGTTTTAACAAGTACCGATTCCGTCTGATGTTTTTGGGATGGCGGTGCCTTCTTCTTCCTTAGGAGATATACCTTCTACTTCATTGGGAGATGAGCCACGAGTATGGACAATTTTTCACAAGTTTAAAATTTATGTTTAAAAGTTAAATATATATATATATATATATATATATATATATATTCTACGTCAAAAAGTTCCATTAAAAATTGAGATATATATTTTGAGATCTATATTTTGAGTTATTTAAAATTTTTTGAATTTAGGTTCCTATAGAAGATTTTTTTAATCCTGGGACTCTAGCGACGGAGATAGGAACATCCACAGCATTTGAACAAGTTGTCTTTAGTTCCTTTTTTTAATATTATTGAAAATAAGTTTATATATGTACACGTGCATTTTCATTTGAAAATTTTTAATTTATATATATATATATATATATATTTAACTGTACATGTATATTGTACAGTTTACCACTGCAGATGTTTCTATGGCAGAACCTGTTCATCAAATGGAGAGGGAACCTTCCGAGGTATTGCATGATTTTTTTGTTAAATATTTTGTTTTTTACATGAAGTTCTAGATATATATATATTCTCATTCATTTTTAAAACTTCAAATTTTAATGTTCAAGTACATGTGCATTGTGTATGTAGGTTTCCTATTCACAGGATAGGGCGCGGACTGAGACCCATACGCTAGATCCTCCATTTGATGGACATGATTTACTGTAGATTTGATTTCAAAATTTAGATGGTTTTAAAATTTGTTAAACTTGATACAGTTTGATACTCAAGTGAGATTTACAATTTTTGGACATATTTTATTACATTGTTATTATATAGTTTGTTTTATTTAATTTTTGGATGGTTTTAGTACTTTTGGCATGTGAATGTGAAGTAATGTTGTCATCTGAACTACATTTGGTGCATGTGATATTTAATGTTAAATGTTTTTTTTGGATAGTTGAATTATAATTGGCATGGCATGTGAAGTTTTTACAACTCAAGTTTTGGATGGTTTCAATCTATATTTTGCATGTGACATTTAATGAACTTTAAATGTTTAATGTTTTAATGTTGCACAATATATAATCAAAAGGGTTTTAAAACTTAAAGTTTTGGATGGTTTCAATCTACAACTTAAAGTTTTTGATGGTTTCAACCTACATTTGCACATGTGGTAAATTGAAATGTTACTTGTAACAAGACAATCCCCATTGATTTCATTGTATATATGTTGATTTTTTATTTGATATAATTGCATGTATGATGGTACATTACTTGTAAATTCATTGGATTAATAGTGTTCATTGATTTCAGTGTAAGCGCAAAAAATTATTGACAATGTAGAACGATTTTTGTGTTATAATAATTAAACCAGTATCCAGTGTTTACTACAAGAGTTCGAGCTATTTAAATATTTAAATGGTTTATGATTTATGATTTTTACTTTCTTTTTAATATAATCGATACGGAAAGATGAAAAAACTAATAAGGGTGACAATAAGAATAGAAGAAGATAATAGTTTAAGATTGATCACAATAAATGCTATTTGTAATTGATTAAAGAATAGTCTAGTGCATTGGAAGTCATTAAAGAATTGGTCATTGGAGCTGCTTCAAGCTAGGAGTGAGCAATGTCACCAACCTACATTGAATATTTTACACTCCCTAGGGTGAATGATACTTTAAATTGATTGACAGTCTAAGACTTTCGAATTTTTCCGAATGCCAAATGATCTTACAAAGCTAGTAAATTTATAATATCCTAGTAGGTCATTCGGTGACAACTTTTACCGAAAACTTGAAACAACTTTGGCATGTGATATTTAATTTGTTAAATGTTTTTGTTGAATAGTTGAATTATAATTGGCATGGCATGTGAAGTTTTTAAAACTCGAGTTTTGGATGGTTTCAATCTACATTTTGCATGTGATATTTAATGAACTTTAAATGTTTAATGTTTTAATGTTGCACAATATATAATCAAAAGGGTTTTAAAACTTAAAGTTTTGGATGGTTTCAATCTACAGCTTAAATTTTTGGATGGTTTCAACCTACATTTGCACATATGGTAAATTGAAATTATGTTACTTGTAACAAGACAATCCCCTTTGATTTCATTGTATATGTTGATTTCTAATTTGATATAATTGCATGTATGATGGTACATTACTTGTAAAGTCATTGGATTAATAGTGTTCATTGATTTCAGTGTAAGCGCAAAAAATTATTGATAATGTAGAACGATTTTTGTGTTATAATAATTAAACCTAATAATATTGGAGAGCAAGAGAGATGAGGTATGGTGTTTACTACAAGAGTTCGAGCAGGTCATTCGGTGACAACTTTTACTGGAAACTTGAAACAAAGAGAATCTATCTTTGGCTAGGACATCATGTAAGATGCTTGACATAAACAGTAAAATTGTACTTAAAAGTTGAGATTCGGGCAAGTGGGGACAACCACTTGTTATCTCGTCCCTTGGAGGCTAGGCCATATGGGGACCGAATCTGACTTTACAAAATAAAGTGAAATAATTTGTACCATACGGTCGGAAAACATATACAAGAACAATTAATTTCATTCTAGAATATATATATATATATATATATATATATATATATATATATATATATCCAATACATATAACATTTTTCATCAATGCACATGTATAGAAAAACTACTTTCAGTTGATACTAGAGCACGTGCTTGTACCCAAACAATTTGTAACATGTGCAAACCAAAAATAACATAAGCAGCTCAATTTTTAGTTGAGTACTGGAAGTTCTAAAACATATTTAATCCAAAGATAATAAATTGTTGGACACTTCACTCAAAAAAAATTCTAATGGAATTCCATCCTCAATAATCCGTTCATGATCGGATTTTGACATTTTCCATTTCTTAATTTTCAATTTTTTCTTTGATTGAACTTCTATCAACTTTATGCGTGCTGCACACACCAAGTGACTATATTGACAACTTATGGAATCAGGTTCATAGTCTTCAAAGTAAACAAAGTCTCCACTTTGATGAGTTTGTTTGAAAAAATAACCTTTCAGTATAATAGACCCTGTGTCATACTGAAATCTGTGATCATTATAGTCTTGTAATAATTTCATTTTTCATTCAGTGAAATGCATCAAGTAATACTTCACATTTTCATCGTTGTCAATAGGTGCAATTATAGCAAAAACATCTCCTGCACAATAAAATAAATTTAACATTTAATTATGCATATTTAAATTTATTTCTAGATCTTTAAATCATTAGAAAGTAATTCAAATGTTACCTTCTCTAACAAGATCAGAAACTCGATCACCATCGGATGATATTGTAGTTTCCTCTGATTGCATTTCTTCAAACATTACAACAGAGATTTTTCCCTTTGTATTTAGCTCTGTATGTTTCCAATCATTCACATACATTTTGTTTTCACAAACGTCATTGGATTTTGTGTTGTCTATGCAAACATCACAAAAACAATAATATTTTCTTTTATCCAATGCAAACACATTTATGGACAACTTTGTTTGAATTGAATGCAATTTTTGAGTCTCTTTTATTGTTTCAACGTCATTTCCAATTGATCTATCTATGTCTCCGATTCCAATATGCCAGAAAAACCTTTATATGGAAAATTAGAAAAAGAATCTGTAAATATGATATCAAAATACAATTAAAAATAATCATTGCATGATAAATGTACAATGTTTAAAATTAGATTTCCAATATAAATTAAATTGAATGTACCTTTACACTTCTCTTGATGGGTTAATCTCATGGCTTAGAGCAGTTTTGCACCATTGAACAACTTCTTCAGCGTTCAAAAGTCGGCGTGCAGAGTGGGTCATTTGATATCTTCGAAGTACTCATTTTATGCATGCTCCTGCACCGTCATGTTCTCCTTTTCCATGGCCAGTCTCAAAGAAATTCCAACAATGTTTAATGCAGGTTTTCTTATGAAGAAAACACAACCAAAAAAATGATCGTGCAGATTTGAATTGACCTGCGCATCCGTCTGACCATATCCAATGTTCATTGAATGTTATTCCACGATTTTTCAATGAATCATAAATTCTTCCAAAAAAATGTTGTACAAAACATGTATCATGTGTACGATCATCACTGATATAAAAGTGATATTCTTTAATGATATGTCGATTTTAACTCGTGCTTTCTATATGATCGACATTTTTTTCAGCATGTCTATATAGAATATGGACGAGCATGGAGACTTGGTCAGAGTGATAGTATTCACTCTGAATTTCTTTTTGTGGAACAAATGTGTAGTTTTCTGCAAAATCAATCACTGACAAAATGGTCCCTGGTGGAAAAAATTCACGAGATTTTTTGAATTGTAAGTCTTGCCATCGAGCTCTATGGGAATGCTTGGTGTATTTGTAAATTTCTGCCTCAAACTTTCTCAAAAAGTCTATCAGAAAAATTTCGTCTTCTCGTAATTCGATTCTTTTAACACTATCTGCACCTTGAATCGATGTACCAATATATTCATATATCTTCCATTTCACTTTCATGTTGGACAATGATTGATCATTTATATCAATACGATATTTGTTTTGAAATTTAGTCAAATTTCCACAATCATCGTATTTTTTACCACCAACACATTTCTTTTTGTAAAATAGTTCATCGCTTTCTCTTTCACATAGAATTTGAGATATGAATTCACGGATAGTGGAAGGAGGAGGTGAATCCTCCCATAATGTTCTACCGAAATCAAGGAATGTGTCATAATATAACTCAAATTCCACATGATAACGGCAACAACAAGTGTCGCGTACGGTGATAGGTTTTACATACCATGGTTTTTGTTGAACAAAAGCACTGAGTGAAACTTGAATTAGACGATTCTCTTCTTTGAACTTGTTGAATAACTCTATTTGAGTGGTTTCCAAGAGATGTTTTTCATGTTCTTCGTATTGATTTCGTGCTATTCTTCTTCGCATCACATGTCTTGCAGTCGGTGAAACACGTGAATTGTTCTTCCAATATTCATATATTGTTTTTTTAACATCTTCTCCAAGTCTATCTTTGTATGGTTGCCTACAAATAGCTCTCCAACAAGCGAGTTCATCATTTACATCTATCTGCAGTCGAAATTTTCGATGTTTGTGCAGAGTTTTTCGCGAGGTTCCCAGTGCTCGTGCCATAGATGTTAGATTCAAACGATTCTCTTGAGTACTTGGTGAAACCATTGCCATCTGTATTCCTCTACGTATATTTGAAACATCTTTATCTCTAGATCTCTTAATTGACTCTATAGCACTACTCATATTTTTTATCACCTCTTCTTTCATTTTTTTATCTTTGGTTGATTTTCGAATACTCAATAGTGTCGTTGCTTCTTTTAATTTCCTTGATGATAGGAGACCTTTCAACATTTGAGCTTGAACTGTCACTTGCTCATTTTTGAAATACTTTTCAAAAATTCTATCGACACGATATCGTATAACATAGTCAGGTTTTTTATCTCCATATGTGTGAGTGTCGACATTTTCTAACATCTCATTATCGATAGTGATTTCATCTGTACATATTCGAAAAATAGTACATATTCAATAAATAACTAAATTAATAAATATGTCAATAAATATTAGGAAAATTTTAAATATATCAATAGATCATAATATTTACATTTACATACCCGATTCAATTTCTTCTTGAGGTTGATTTTCTTCTTCAATATTTTGAGGAGTATCTCTGTCTGTTTACATTAAACAAAAATTTTTTCAAACTAGTTCATCAAATAAAAATTAAGCTTCACATTTTACATTGGGAAAACTTTAAAAATATATTAATAGATCATAATATTTACATTTACATACCTGCTTCAATTTCTGTTTGAGGTTGATTTTCTTCTTCAATATTTTGAGGAATATCTCTGTCTGTTTACATCAAACAAAATATTTTTCAAACTAGTTCATCAAATAAAAATTAAGCTTCACATTTTACGTTAGGAAAATTTTAAATATATATCAATAGATCATGTAATATTTACATTTACATACCTGCTTCAATTTCCGCTTGAGGTTGATTTTCCTCTTCAATATTTGAGAGGGTTTCTAACTTTCTTTTGCGATATTGTCTCGTCTCTTCTCTACGTTCCTCAGGGTCTCTTTTTCGATCATATTTTCTCACACAAGTTCTTCGATTTCCCATGATAATAGGGTATGAGGTTCAAAAAATTTCCTTCAAAAAATTAGACAATAACTAAATTACAAAAAATATCACAATAGATTTAATTTAAAAAAATCTTTAAAAAAATTCAGTGTAAACTTTTTGTAAAAAATACGTAATCCAATCCAAAACACACACTTTAAAAAACACAAAACACGTACTTCAACACAAAACACGTACATACCTCCAAGAAAAATCACGCCGCTTCCAAGAAATGTCTTCCAAAAAAATTCTTTAAATCCAAAATTGCAAAAATCAATTTGCTTCCAAGAAATGCTCTTAAACCCAATTCTTATCAATTTGCTTCCAAGAAATGCTCTTAAACCCAATTCTTTAAATCCAAACTTTGAAGAAATTTTTTTGAACAAATAAGCTCAAAAGATTTATTTCAACACAAAACACGTACATACCTCCAAGAAAAATCACGCCGCCTCCAAAAAATGTCTTCCAAAAAAGTTCTTTAAACCCAAACTTTGAAGAAAAGTTTTTGAACCCAAACCAAGTCTTTGTAAAATGAAATGATATTATAATTGAGCCAAAAGGCTCATTTTACAATCCAATATGAGGGAGATGTTAAGTATGTCACGT